>OX457113.1:1232268-1840503 GCA_949752805.1 Deilephila elpenor | reverse complement strand
TCGGTAGTGTTAGCCAGTTCCGAGAGCACATTTATAATGTATTTAGTTATTTTACACTTCGCATTAAATAGTGGGTGTTAGGTCCTTCGTATAAATAACTACACCCAACAGTCACATACATAGTCCTGACCCCATACTAAGATCGAGTCTTGTGTCGTGAGTATCAGAAACTACGAGATACTTTTCGGTCTCACAAACACCCAGACCCGAAACAAATACCTGTGGATCACACAAATATTTGTCTCGGTGCGGGGACCGAACCCGCTGCCTCATGTTTCGCAGTCGACGTCTGACCAACTGCGCCACGGAGGCTGTCGTATGAGAGAGGTCTTTATACAGGCGTGAAAGCTATTCAACGTTGTCTATCGCTATTCCCGCGCTCAACTTGTAAGTACTATTGTGTTCCGATTTAAGAGTCATTACAGCCAGTAGCTACTGGACAGACAAAACACCTTACGTCTCGTGATAAATACCATAGAGCAATACCTCGCGCACTTTCTCGCAAAAAAAGTGCTTGTGAAAGTTCCCGTCAAGAGGTTTTTGACAGCTCGCCGTATTACAGCGCCTTGACATCTGAGAGAAAATAATTTTTAATAATAATATTTAGTAGGTTTTCTCCCTATTTATGGACAACCGTGACGTATTCCAATAATTAAATTATAGCATTTAAAAATTGTGTTTCCGTAACTCGGAAAACAATCTAAATATCACGGGAACGACCCTTGTAAACTTCTATTAAACTAGTAAGGCAATTTAAAACAGGTATTGCAAAAAGTAAAGTTTGAAACCTCTGGAAAGCGGCATCCTTAAAAATGTGCTCAACAATTTTTTCAGACGGTTCGTTATAGAATGCCAAGAAAACTTTATTTTCTTAAATATCTTTCTTGCAACTATCCAGCTAAATTCTTCTTGCAAATATATTTTCGACATTTAACCTTAAACAACATTCCTAAATTAAAAATCTCTCAGAAAATATTTTATAATGTTTATACCATAGTTGATGGCTTTACTAAAAACTGATAAACAGTGCTTAAATTCCCTCCTACTTTTTCTGTATACCGCCCACGCTATCTTATTAATACAAAAGAACCAAATAAGGAACGAGCTTAAAATAAATTTACTCTTAGAAGCCAAAGATATTCACAATATTACCATAATTCGTACATTAACTGTTAATATTCCACGTAATTTAAAATGTGGCATATCTCGTAACATACTGGTGGAAGCTGAATATTATTAATTATACCATTCGGTTTTATCGCACGTATATAAAGTTACAGAAACATGCCATAATCTTCTTATCAACGCGTTATGGATACTCGTAAATAAAATGAAATTAAACCATAGAATAAATGAACAGTGTGACTTTTGTTTACTTCAGTTTTTTTGACAGCCTCCGTGGCGCAGTTGGTTAGACGCCGGCTGTGAAACGAGAGGCCGCGGGTTCGATCCCCGCACCGAGAGAAATGTTTGTGCGGCCCATAATTTGTTTCGGGTCTGGGTGTTTGTGAGACCGAAAACTCTCTCGGAGTTCCTGATACCTACTATACAAGATTCATTTTAGTGTAGGGTCAGGACTATGTATTTGACTGTTGGGTGTATTTATTTATATGATCAAACAATTAGTCATGAGCATCAAACCGTAATGTCTTTTATCTCTCCCTCACTAGGCAGCATTACAGGCCTACTAGTACAAAGTACAGAGTCTGTCACAGGCGCTATAATTGTCGCCGTACTGAGCACTTTATGTCGAGGCCGCTAACGAAATAACAGCGGCAGATACTTATGTCTCACGTCACGACACTGCGCGACGCCGTGACACAAACAAGTTGCGAGCGTGACGGCTATGAGTAGAAACACGTTCTAATGTTGCTAGGGCCAAGGTATGAGATAACAGCGGGATTAGAAGCAGCGAGTAAGATTAAAATTTTATTTTCGAAGCAATTGAAGAGGCAGCTAATTGATACTCTATCGCGACGGCATAGCATTTTATATTAGGTGTAGTGCAGTTACTATAAATAATTAAAAGATTGACTGCCTTGGTGGCGTAGTTGTATTACGGTACGGTTACAAAGCTAAGGTCTCGGGTTCGAATCCCGGGTCGGGCAAAGTGATATTGGATTTTTCTATTCATTATCAGCCCGGAGTCAGGAATTTGTGCCCAATATGGCGATAGGCTCGCCCCCTATCACATCATGGGACGGAACATGCAAGGCGAAATGTGGGTGTCCTAGTGGCGCCTCTGCCTACCCCTTCGGGGAAAAAGGCGTGAGTTTATGTATGTAATTAAAAGATCATATTTTATCCTAAAGTGACCTTACCGCCAAAACGGATTTTGTAGAGAATGGGATTCATTAAATCTGTGGTAGTTAACGAGAGAAAACTAATATGCATCAGAGTTCTTTACAAGGATATCAAATGAGTAACATACTAACTTGACCACTCTCCGCCCGAATACACAAACGCTACTTAAATATTAAGTTGCACTTAACTACGCAAGTCCCGCTGAAATGTACTGATAAAGTGGGACGTGGACAGTTAAGTGCAACTTAATATTTAAATGTCTTATGAGTATTTGGGCGTCAATCATGCAATATTCCGCGGCAATGACTTTCCAACCAACACCACACTTAATCAGCTGCCAATTCAAATTAGAAACATACACAAAATACGGCTTACAGTTTTCAAAAATCAAGATTACGAAATAAAAATCGACACAAAATAAAAAATGCTATCTACAAACCGAGCCGAAAACATGACACGTCACCTACAAGGAAGCAATTTATTCCAATCTATCTAAAATTAGAACAACCCTACAAAATAAATCGCGCCTCCCGTCACTTACACCACACAACTAAATAACCGTAAGAAGCAGACAATAAACAGTGTTTCCGCTGTGCGCTTGTAAATTAAACGCGTAGGTGGAATTTAATTGTACTAGATGTAATACGTACGGCTTGTAGTTTCCGATACGGGAGTGTTTATGGCCATGTTCACTTTATTAGATAACCGTGAGAAGGTTTATGTAGGTGATTTGGGGTACTCGCTGTTATATTCAATACTGTTTTATCTGAAAATTGATCTATGGGGAGGCCAAAATATGTGAAATACATTGTAATATTACACGCCAACTTTTTCTACATAATTATATTATTTAATAATTAAATAATTTACAATCAAATTCCAGAAATATTTACATTGGTGAATTTTCATTGTACCCGATGAAATACGGCCTGTACTTTACGACCCGGAATCTGAACCCGAGACTTCAACATTGTAACTGTGCTGAAGCACTTTAACTTCCACTATTTTTTTCTAAAAATTGACGCCCGAAAGAAAATTACTAAAAGCCTTTATTAAGTTCAGTAAACAGTGGGTTTTTAAATATCGGTTATCTATTTTGCTTTCCTAACGCTTATAAAATACTTTCTTATAAAGAAAACATTACAATTTAAAAATAACCTCTTCTCTAAAGTGACAGTACCCTTAAACACCTACATGTATTCTTCAAACCTCTCTAATTGAAACAATAAAACTTAAAAACAAGGCATAAATTCGCTCTAGTATGTTCTTGAAACAATGTGGGTGTTTTACATTAAATATAATTAAACTATACGGTTTTAAGACACAAAGGAGATCGGTCGATTTGGTCCAACTGTGGACAAGAAATTCATTACTACCAAAAAATTTGGCGTATTTTTTTAGATTTATTGCTCTATTTACTTTTATCCTACACCATTGGAATTAGATTTACAAAAAAATGAGGATATCATAAAATATTTCTACCATTTTTGTATTTGTCAGCAACATTAATAGAGTTGACATCTGTCACGAGACCATTATCTGTCAAATTGCATTGTTTATTTCGTCGTGTACTAATGTGTATTTAAAATTGAATTAATTTGAAAATCATATAATTTCGTTTTGTGGCTGGGTGTTGTGTTTATTCTCTACGGCGTCCCTTGCAGTCAATTGCTTACCTCGATTCAACAATACTATAGCATATAAATAAGTTAAAATGTTTATAATCGTCATGTAAGCAAAAACTACGGGAAATCATTGATGCACGCCTGAAGCCAACAACTACGAGACACCGATCGTAAAGGCGCAAAGGCTTACATGATCTGTAATGTCTGAATGGATTCATCCTCAATCATTGTTTTATTTTTTCATTATTGTGTACGGTAGCTTCAGATATTTTTTAAACTAGCGCATGACAAAGTGACTAACTACATACAATAAACCTGATATCAAAATAATATACTTTTAAATATTCAAATGTGTTTTTCTGTCTTCCTTGATAAGCTTACGTACTTTATAATAATGTATATTCATACTCATCCCAAACTTAAAATATAAGCCAACTATGACATTACGTATTCAGATAGCAGAAAATGGTAGATTTTGTAAAACTTTAAGAGGATTAATCTTAAAAACCCCGTATCCTAGCTCAAGAAGACTATGTTATATTTGAAGGATAAAAAATCCTTATTGTTTAATTCTATGTCTCATTTGTCTCCACCATGTTTCCACTACTAGGCCCAATATTCATAGGAAAACGACCGATCTCCTTTGTTTTATTGAAATATAATTTGAAATATAGCACAGTCATTACCATATTTGACATGCAAATATATTTTTTCGGTCTAGTTAGAATATTATTGATGTTTGTAAATAAGTACCCTACCGTAGGATCCTAATGTACAGATGAATTTTACAACCTAAGCAGGCAAGCTTAATGAGATGATGGTAAGTGGTTACCATGTCTTCAAACTTATCTGATTTTCTTACAAAACGACTTGTAACAATACTGTTGTGGTATATTTCAATATATCATCAGTTTTCCATACCGATCGCAAATCAACTTAAGACATCTGAACTCTACAAATATTTACAGCCTGGTAGATCCTAAACCAACCCGCACTAGGCCAGCGTGGTAAAGTATAATATGGCCTAACCCCTCTCAAGCGTACTCTCAATTGTAGAGGAGAGGCCCGTACCTTGCAATGGGCTGTATATGGGCTGATACAGATACAAATACTAAATACGACCGCTTAGGCTGTGAACAATGTTGTACTGCACTGCGAAATATATTATGGTAAGTAAAATTACTGCACAATAAGAAATAGGACACCCTACCAGTGGCGAAGGGTTCTTACAAGCCGATTCCTAACAGCACGCCTTATAATTTAAAGGAAATTATTAATTATTTACATTTTTTTAAACAAGTTATATGAAGAAAATAATCAAATAATAAACAATATTAAAATAAATATAAACAATAAACAAATGTTATTCGATATTAATAAACAAAATATTATCGATCAATTAATAACATAACGACAAACGCATTGCGCGATGTTCAACGTAAGTACAATATGCATACGAAACACGCGGCCGCCTAGATCCCGATGACGTCACGTCAGGCTACAAGGACACAGCACGAGTTCCCGTTGCTCTCGCGCTCATTTCCAACGCATTATTTGCCATCTCTGTTACACGTTTGTTGCTCAGAACTGCATGCAAAATTGCACCTTAAAACCCGTAGCTTTTAAGGTCTAAATTTATTTGTAGAAATACGACGGTATTCGCTTGTGAATATGCCGGTGGGCCTACGGCTTATAAAGTAATTTGCCAGTTCGCGCCTCTTTTATTTCGTGTTTATAATTAGAAAATATTATTTACTACTGTGTTGTTTCAGTGTATATGTATAATGCGGTGTCTATTTTTAGGTTTGTATATAATAAGTGGGTAATTTATGAAATTTTACTGGTTTCGAAGTGCAAACAGATCTATCTATTTAGAAAAACTTTAATGATGAATGAAACTTGATAATGTCGTATGTATCGTTTTATCTCATGAATTGCATTATTAAGAGGTAATTTTAAAAATGCTGCATTTACGTAATTAAAAAACGCACTGGAAATTATATTAAATTTGAAAATACATTTAAGTACCAGAGAAAGAACGGCAACTGACAAGTTTTAATTATTTAATAAATATTGTAATGCCGTATTTTTGTTAGCGTTGATTCAAAATAGGACATACAAACATAACCCACGCCTGCATCCCATGAGGGTTGCCAGATTCGATAGATCTCCAGTTAGCTCTATACTGGCATAGTTACTTTCGTCCACTTACATCAATCTCTTCATCTTTTTTTTATATATAAGGAACGTTTGAAATTTTATTGTCGATCAATTTCAAAACAGGGTAATGTTGTCTTTTGCATAGAATCGAAATTTACTTTAAAAACGTTAAAAAAAGCACCTAACGGGCACAGTGCTATTCCGTGCAAGTGTTGTATGAAAATATAGTAAGTATTACTAAGCAAATATGTCGCTCAATATCTTACGTACATAACGGAGTAAAAATATAAGTATGAGTACTTGTTAATTTAATAAAACTAGTCACCAGAAGTATCGGCTTCCCTTTTGAAAAAAGTCACCCTTCGCCACTGCACCCTACATCTCGATATGACGACCACAGCACACGCTTGGTTCGCAATTATATTCTTAATGGCATTGCCATCAGAAGTAGAACATTCTCGACCTATTAATAAAAAAGAGGTCCATAATATTCCGAATACACAAAAATATATGCGAAAAACAAAAATACATTTAATATTCCCACCGCCACAATTCACAAGGTATTTATAAAGTTTGCGAACAGTGTTTGGACTAAAGCTGTGGCTTTTAAACTTTGCCGCTCCTAGGTGTTGCTTGATGCATAGCGAAATTTTAAATAAAACACGGGTGCGTTTAAAAAACAAAGTCCATTCAGAGTTTATTCCGTGGAGACTATTTTGTGCGGAGTGAATATGCCCATAGAAATTTTAGGCCAAATGTGAGGCTAGGGAGGCGCGGTTCTGCTTTGCTGCAGTTCGTTTAACCTAACAAATGAATCACCTTAAAGGGATGGTTCTTCTATTACGGAATGCCGAGGTGAAGCGACATTGCTAGGGAATATTAAACGGTTAGCAAAATTTTCTCAGACCCGATAATTATTTTGGGCCAGAGCATATCTGTAACCTCAGCTTTCGCTATCACAAGAGAGATGAATAGAGAGATGCTAGTACCATTGGACTATTACGCCACCAGGAATGTAACGACAAAGAAGAAGTAGTACTATTGGCCTTCCTGCTCAGTACCCCAATGGATATTGGTGATGGATTAGGTTCCTGGTAACTCGAACATACAAATAAAACCCTTCAATCACCCACACATTGTGTGTGGTAGATGCAAAGTACAAAAAGTACCCTGTTTCCTTTTAACTAACTTTTAACTATCATAATAACCGCCACTTATATTTTTCCAATGAAAATTCAAACAGTATATTAAACACATCCTACAGGATGTCTGTAAGCCAGTTACCGCGCCGGAAATATCGTTAACCCGTTAATTGGGGATCAAGAGCTGTCAATTAGGCCACGGCAGGTTATTGAAAGGCCGTAGATGTGAACAGATTTCTAGAGTGAAATTTATTGACCGGTTTCAAGCCATGGTTTGTAAACTTTAATCGCCCTGACTGTTGCTGTGTCAAATGCCGTTAAAAGCCGTAATATCCTGGGATGACCTGCACATAATTTAATCCTCTTTGTGCGTTTTTTATTATGAGAAACTTGATTACTTCAGAATTATCTTTAACAAGATTTAACTGTTAGCTGGCAAATGGAAAGAAAATATACCCGAAATGATTCTACAACTTTCAGCTTCTACATTTGACAGCATCTGTGGCGCAGTTGGTTGAACCGCGGCTGTGAAACGTGAGGCCGCGGGTTCGATCCCCGCACCGAAACAAATATTTGTGTGATCCACAGGTATTTGTTTCGGGTCTGGGTGTTTGTGAGATCGAAAAGTCTCTCGTTGCTTCTGATACCCGCGACACAAGACTCGATCTTAGTGTGGGGTCAGGTCTATGTATGCGACTGTTGGGTGTATTTATTTATAGGACACAATAAGAAACATACAAAAATATTACTCCTTACACCAAAAATAATCCTAATAATCAGTTCACTGAAAACCGCCGAGTAGCACACGTAAACATATTTCAATCGAATTTCAAACTTTCATATTTTGAAGTCGTTTAACAAAGTTTTTAATTTTAGTTTCCACCAATAAAGGCGGAAGTTGCCGCGACCACAGTTACGTGCAAGTTGGCAATTGCACTCATTTGCAGTGAACATACCGATTTTTACTAGAGCATATGTTTTTTAAGAAATAATGATCGCGATATGTTAACCACTACGATAGGTCATAGTTACTTACGCTAGTAGGGTGTATTTTGGATATATACATACATACATAAACTCACGCCTTTTTCCCAGAAGGGGTAGGCAGAAGTTAGCACCTCTGCCTACCCCTTCGAGGTCTCGGGTTCGAATACCGGGTCGGGCAAAGTGATATTCGGTTTTTCTATTAATTATCAGCCCGTAGTTAGGAATTTGTGCCCGATATGGTGATAGGCTCGCCCCCTATCACATCGTGGGACGGAACATGCAAGGCGTAATGTGGGTGTCGTGGTGGCGCCTCTGCTTACCTTTCTAGTATTAAGGCGTGAGTTTATGTATGTATGTATGTACATGTCCAAGCGGCCTCTTAAATATGAGAGACCTAAAAATAATCAAATAACTACAAAATTCCATTGACTACTAAAATTACCTTTTGATTTTTTGTCATGGTCAAAAAGAACATATTGGTTTCTTAGATTTACGCAAATGTTACACATTGAATTAAAACTATTTTATACGGATTTTATCGCGATTTGGTTTAATTTTTACATTAAGAACATAGTATCAATTTTTATAATTCTAAACACCCTTAATATCTAAGACATTCCTACATTTTAACACAAAATCTAACATCACATTCCAGTACCTTCGTGAATCAAGGCATTTATTATTCAGCGTATCTAAGTGGTCGAACTGCGGGCCGGACATTTTTCCAGCCTTACTCGGCAAACGAAGAATCCTTGGAGAGTGTTTAAAATTATACTAAAAATAAACCTGACATTTGTACGCTGTTTTCTTGTTTGCGAAGTCTTTGGTCCGTTGGGAAGGAAGATATTCGGAGATGTTCAAGACTCTTTTGAATTTCGAAGCTGTGTTTTCAGTTTTATGTTTTAGGGCTTGTGAGTTAGGACTTGAGCTAGAGATTTCTGGGTTCACAAATGATATATAACTCACGCCTTTATCCCCGAAGGGGTAGGCAGAGGCGCCACCAGGACACCCACATTTCGCCTTGTATGTTCCGTCCCACGATGTGATAGGTGGCGAGCCTATCGCCATATCGGGCACAAATTCCTGACTCCGGACTGATAATGAATAGAAAAATCCAATATCGCTTTGCCCGACCCGGGACTCGAACCCGAGACCTCAGCTTTGTAACCGTACCGTAATACAACTACGCCACCGAGGCATCATACATTAAGATGTAACTTTTGCGTTATGCGTATCACAAACTAGGGAGATTTCTGACTTACAACACCCACATTCGAACTAAATAATGGCCGATCACTTTGTTCACGGGGTTCTAACCTGCAGCCTCTTGTTTTTCAGACGGCTACTTGGCCATCTTCGCTACAGTAAGTAACAACACGCAAAGACTTTCATTTCTTTTGAAACTTCCAACGAGCACTTGTATAGAACATTTTAGGGTTTTGCAATAATAGTTTTATAAGTAAATTTTAATGAAGAAAAAAATCTAAAGAAATACATACATAAACTCACACCTTTTTCCCAGAAGGGGTAGGCAGAGGTGCTACCAGGACACCCACATTTCGCCTTGTATGTTCCGTCCCACGATGTGATAGGGGGCGAGTATGTTGCCATATTGGGCACAAATTCCTGGGTCCGGTCTGATAATGATTAGAAAAATCCAATATCACTTTGCCCGACCCGGGATTCGAACCCGAGACCACAGCTTTGTAATCGTATCGTAGTACAACGACGCCACCGAGGCAGTCAAGAAATACTATCATACTTCAATAAACAGTCTTAACAAACTCCTTGGAGGTTTTACCAGCTAAGCCCTATTCAGAAGCGATTAACCTCAGTAAAATATAATCTATTTATATCCAATACCTGGCCATTTGATAGGCTAACACAAACCTAAATCTATTTGCTCCGTATTCTAAAGAGGGATTTAATTTTCAAACCTATTTGTCATTAAGGCTTATCTCAACAATAGTTCAGAAACCCATCTCCGATTAATCTGGCTTAGTGATGTTTGGTTTATTTATCTTTTAAGATAAACAATATGAATAGTTGGATTGTTACGTTTCGTTTAAAGGTCTTGGTGCTAGTATATCATACTAGTTAACATGCGCTTACAGCGGTGTTTGAAAACGATGTTATTTATAATTAATCAATAAAATTAGTGATATGTCAGGGCACATAGGTCCCACTGTCTGGCACTGGCGGCCTTAGCGTTAAAGATTTAGAGTTTAGTTAACCACGTAGATATAAAATTACTATGGAGAATCCTCAAGAATGCAGTTTTCCTTCACTATTCAAATAAGTGATAATTAAACACACGCATAACCTTGCATAGGTAGAAGTGGCTTCTCTGTATTCGAACCCATAACCTCGGATTTTATAGCAGAGTCCTTCATTTTGGCCACCGTTCGCCTATATTAGTAGACGTAATATCGGGCCTTATTAAAATCTTAATATAGAAAAGTTGAAGATAACCTTTAGCATTTAATTTGTATCCCTAAGGAAAAATATTAAAAATTATGAACACAAAGGCGAGTTTCGCATTTCATACGTCAGAAATTAAATTAAACACAATTTCGGACTTGAATACAATTAATATCAAATTTTGTTTACTTTTGGTACTGTATAATGTATAAAGACAGCACCCAATACCAAGGAAGGAAGGAAGGAACCACAATCTCCCTATTAATTTCACTAACACTACGTATGGAGTAAATGCATTTTCGATTTAAGGTGTATTCGTAACATGGATTTTAAACTAGAGTGAGAGGAAACAATTAGACAAACTATCTTTAATGTCGACCTGAAAATTTTAAGAAAATATCCAGAAAATATCAATTTAAAAATCCCAATTAGAAAAATTGTATAAGTTTATTGCTTGTTGAATTGGGTATCGAACTCAAAGCCTTTAAAACTGATAAACAAAAAACTAGTATAATAAAACAACATCCTTTCATATCATTCACAACAAAGAAATACTTTAAACTGCATTCACATACAAAAAGCTAAATATGATACAGCCTTACAAAACATTTCGACCTGAATCGCTCAAATTCCGTCCCACAATCTGGCAGCGGTCTTAAAACCTAGAAATCTAGATAATCGGCCGCCAACCAACCGTGACAAATAAATAACGGGTCTAAGCATAGCCTACGTTCACAGATTAAGGGATCGGAACGCGAGTTTCAAAGAAAATCGGCTTATTGAAATACAAATTGAATTTTTTGCCAAATATTTTCTCAACAAATTATCTCAACAGATTGTGTTATAAATATAATTGGATTTGTCTTAATAAGCACTTAAAGCGACAAATAGAACATTGACAGAGAATTTTAGATAATCGGAGCATTTTCGCTACATTGTATTTAGCAACAATCTACATACATTTTTATCACGAATTGGGTTTTAGTATACTTGGGCAAAAATATCCAAGGTTCTAATAAAAATCAGTGTTTCGAGCAAAACTGTTTCAATAGTAAGCTCTATAGCTAATTTTCAACTCCTTTATGAGGAAGCTCGATCGAGAGAGAAACCATGTTATAGTAAGCCGATGAAGAGTAGAACTAAATCGAGTTATGTTTCGTTCACTGAGTGATGTTATTTGTCGTCCCTGACTTTCCTTTGCCTATTTAAAAAGAATCTAGTTACTTGAAATACGTATTTCTGTTAAATATTATTTCACTATTACGACTACAATATTTTGTCTAATTATTTATCAACCTTGTATTTTGTTTGAATTTATGCCTTATATACAGAGCATAAAGGCGGACTGAATGCCTGAGGCATTCGCCAGTCGACCTTTGGATGGTGCAGAAAGAAAATTAGTACCCGCATAAATTCTAGAAACTTGATAATTGATCTTATATGTAATCAATACTTAAATACATACATACATTTGCGTATAGATATACACAAGCATATAAATATATAATTCGTATAAGAACTAAACAGGAAAAATACGTTTAAAGTGACCGACAATTCACCGAAAAATTGTTGGCGCACCTTTAAAATAACACGTGTAAAATCTAAACAGGAGAATACGTTTTAAGTGACTCCGACTGCAATTTATCGAATAAGTGTTGGTGAACCTTCACCTCGAATGTCAAACGAGTACTGGATGCCCGGATATCGAGGGGGAGGGCGTTCTAGAGAAGTTTTAATTGGAAAGAGAAGGAAGACTGAAAGATGTCTGAGCTATGAATAGAACAATGAAGAACGAGATTGTTGTTTGACCGAAGATTCTTGTTATAGTTACTGCCTAAGTATTGAAATTGAGAAGTAAAATTATTATATTCATTTTCTTGTTCAGCAATGTCACTGCACTATATCCAATAGTCAGTATATTTCCGTTTTGAAAGATTAACAATCGAAAGGAACATTTAAAGTCTCTCGCAATTGGACGCAATTTTGCCGACCTATTCTACAAAATTACCTTGACACCCAGTTACCTACGACCTAGCTTTATTTTTTTTATTTTACTGTATAATATCGCCTTTTCTTTTATTGGTAATATAACACTGCCTTAACAGTCTAGACTAATCACAGACTCTGGCCTTAATCACAGAATCTCTGAACGTCTGGAAGTCGTTACTACGTTATGAGTCATTACTATCACGAACAATTATCTTCAGATTTCTTATGTACTTGAAAACGCCCATAATTAATATTAAAATCTAAATTATCATTGATATCTATATCAAAAAACTCACTTATTTCTTTTTTATTGTTGGCAATTGAATACTATTTTTATTCCCAATATTTCAGACAAGGGCTTTTGACCTACTTACTTAATAGAAGAATTAATTAAGATATTGAAAATGTTTGGATTAGGAAACGATCAGCCATTGTTTCAACAAAAAAGGAAACTCATTGCTCATAAAAATGGAACTAACAGAATGTTGTTCTTAACACATCACATAAAACATCATATCAGGTGTGAAAATAATTTTGTATTATAACTTTTTACGCGAAACAATTCCAGAAAAGAATACTTACTTTCTAATAATAATTTATCATCCAACATATTCTTAAACAATATTCATAAATTATTTTCCATAATAGATGAGGTGACTTACATACCAGCTGATTACAAAAAATAAAACTATTAGAGGGAAATAAACCAAGAAAGGGTTGTAACAAAAGAGCATAAAAGGTTCATAAAGTAGATTGAATTGAAAGGGAGCTAAGTATTCAGACGGTATAAGGTTTTTTATATCGTTTCGGCGAAATGTTTTCACCTGGCAATAAGTTTGGCATTAGAGAAAAATAAGTCTACAAAAATTCCAGGTATAAAAACTGATGCGAGATTATTCGTAAGCATTGGGTTGGCAACCATCGTAGACATTGGTGGATATCATGGAGACACACGCAAATATGTCGTATTTCGGATTCAACTTGCGTATCCAGTTTTGATCAAGCCTTTCAAACTGTATCGACCAACGAGAAATAACAATTTCCAACTAATACATAATCTTTTTAAACTACACTGCTTGTATCATTGAATACATCGCAGCCACTTTATCATGTCAATTTCATTGAAAAGAAAAGAAATAAAAGAAAAACAATTTATTACAGCATGGCCAACACATAATATCAAAAAACAATTATTCAGTCACATTTCCATGAAGATGAAAGTTGACAAAACGAAAGGGGTATGTCAGGATAGAGCAAAGAGACGATCCTTATTCTCTGCTTACCCCTATGAGATGAAAGCGAGACGATATTATGTGCATACAAAAAAATTAAAAAACCTCTATATGACCATTCCTTGTAGAGCAACTCTACTAGAGTAACTCTATTACTAATTTCTAAGATTATGTTCACTAACACAAGTGCGCTTCACTTTATAGAACTTAGATTACATATAGTGCGATACATTTCTTCGCTTTAATTTCCCAAACGCTTTTGCAGAAATCGACTATATCATCAGTATAGTCAAGAGGAATTCCACATACAATAAGACCCTAACAATATTAAGCCGCTTTACAACATGAGCATTAATTCACGGAAAAGCTACTTTGCTCGAATGGGTTAATGAGTAGCTCGCTACTATATATGAGTTATTCGCACTAAATGCGTCTCAAAGTTAATAGCCTTCAGATTACTTAGAAAAAACTTGAACTCAATTCGACAGATCACCAGAAACATACGTAACTACAATTATTACACAAAGACGTTTAAGCAAATAACAAACTCTACACACGACAATCAACAATCAAACAACTCAACCACGTTAAGTAGAGTGACTCTACGTCACAAAAGGGGTTGTTTCCACCCCCGACTTAATATACAGGCTGTTAAATAACCCCGTGATAAGTTCTCGGGGAGGCTCACCTCCATTTTTCAAAGCGCGATATTGCCTACCTCTATTTCCATATAATTTCAATATTTGCTTTCACTTTCTCTATATCTATTTGATATTCGTTTTATGATATGTAATACTTCGTATAGGGTGACTGGAATTGCTATGAAGGCTCATTTGAATAAAGGTAAGTGGGAAATGTGATGGATTAATTTGATTTTTCATGGGGATAGGCATTTGTTTATACTGAGGTGTAGTAGTATGTAAGGTATGCATATTGTTATGAATACTTAAGAACTTTGATATAAATATAAGACATTTGTAATCGATAAAGTTAGTATTAAATCATTTACATACCAGAACACTTGTTTTTATAACAAAGCTACAATACGATATTTCTTCAGACCCTTGTTAAATCAGTGTTTATGGCATGGGAGGCAAAAATTCAACTAAAGACTTTGAGGATGAAGTTCGATCCTCGCAATAAGTCTAATTTTTGTGTAGCGAAAAATATTTGTTTAAATGTTAAAGGTGTAGAGCCGAAGAGTCCCTTAGTTATTCTCACTTAGGATACATGCAATTTATTTATTTATTTATTTATTTACGCTTCATACATACATTGTATAGGTGGACTTAATGCCTGAGGCATTCTCTAACAGTCGAACCTAATTTACTTTCAAATAAAAACGACATTTTTGCCTGTTGGGATGTATGGTACAATTTTTGAAAAAATTGTGTTAAAACAGTGATTGTGGATCGTAATGACATGTTTATGCAGACACTACGAAGATAAGTTATTTGAAATAATAGTAAATCAATATTATTTGTTACAACTACGTATATCTGCGCAAAATATTTTATATTAGAGTAATAAATTGTGAAACAATCGAGATCACAAGAACAATTGTAGCATATTATTCATGTAGTAGTTAATTCTAAAGCAATAACTTAGTATACGAAGCAATGAAACTGAATGAAAAATGATAAAATCTCTACTGAAATATTGTGTCTCTACCAGAGGTAGCTTTTTCTTTGATTTGCGTTTTAGTATGCAGCCACGATTCAACCCATTGACAAAATTTGTTCAGAAAAAGGTAGCTTAGGGCAGAGAGTGAGGTGAAGAACTTTTTACGTCTTTTTTTTGTGAAATATATTAAATTGAGCAAATTTTTATAAACTCGGGGCCGTAGTGATGGTTAACGAATAACAGAATACAACTTATAATTGAAGTAACGTTTGATTTTATTTATCGGTTAACAAGAGCCTTAAACGTATGTTGTATTTGGTTAATCTAATATTTTACTTTATATTATGTAACGAAAGAAATAAAGTCTGTAAGTTAGCGAAAGCTTAACCGGCCAAAAAGCTTACTAAAAAATCAGAGATCGCAGGTTTGAATTAAATTAGTACCGAGCTCGTGCTTTATTAAATTACGTGTACGTAAGATAAGAAATGAATAAAAAACCACATTGTTCCATTACGAACTGTCATATTTCCATTCAAAATACACCGAAGGTAATACGAGACGAATATGAGAGCTCAATGTATTCACGTGACGAAATAAAATACGAAATCTTATCTCAAAAATGGACCGCGAAATCAGGCCAATCTCACCGTATCAGATCCAAGGCTTTTGTTGTTGTAATCTATCAAGTTTTCAGAGGAATATACGAACACGTATCGATTTCAGTGTATTTGATGTTGAGTATTTGAGAAACGTGATGTGAAGAATTTCATATTTGTAAGGGAATTTGTATTTTTGATGCTTGAAATAATAGCTAATGATTTTATGGTGAGTAGTATACGTACACATACATATAATAGACTTTTTCAGTGTCTAAGTGCACTTAAATATCTTGTCGCCAGCCAATGGTGTGATATAGAGACATTTATTTTAACTATTGAATAAAATTATCGCATTTTGGTTTCTTAGATTCATGCGAATACACTTCATAATAAAACTACTTTTTACGGATTTTATCGCAAATTTGGTTTCATTTTTAAATTTTTAACTTCCCGACGTTCCTCGCATTTTGTAACATTTACGACACAAGAAACGTATCATATTATAAGATTTAGAGACTAGGCCATACCTCCCTCACATCCACCGTTGCCACTCCTGGCAGCTAGGAAGCGCGTAAAGTACCTAGCACCAAAGTTCGGCGTCTCACTTACACAAACTAGTTTCTCTTTAATACGCAACGAAATTATACGGAAAGAAGATAGGAAGAATAGTTTCATAAAAGGAATAATAGAATTCATTACAAGTATATAATTGATAAGATCGGAATTATTAGTTTTTGCGTGTATTCCGTACAAAAAAATCTCATAATATATTTAATTTTCATTTGTAGGAACAATTAAGTCAGTAAAGAAACAAAAAATACCTTTCACGCGTTAAATTTCTGCTCCTAAGCGAACACAATGCCCTAAATATAACACACAAGCTGTCCTAATAATACCTTGTTTAAAGGCTTTACCAAATTCATAGAACTCTGTAATTAAAAATAAACATACCCAGCAACAATAACTCAGCCAAACCCCGGCCTAAACTACGAGACATTTTGGTCCAATAACGACCAAACCTTGTACAAACATTTATCCCACAAATATTTGGTTTCATGGAGAAAATGAACACCCGACGCCTCGAAATTTAGCCCACTGTTCTCTTAGTATAAAAATAATATTAATTATATTAAGTTTATTTAACAAAGAATTTTATTGGTATGAAATTCCGTTAACCCGCACAAGGCCAGTGTGGTAGACTATATGGCCTGACCACTCTGAATCGTACCATCGATTGCAGAGAAGGCCTGTGCTTTGCAGTGGAATGGATATAGGCTGATACAACAATTTTATTGGCACTAATTGATTACCCCAAAATTGATTGCATCTCCAATGCCGTCTAGATAGAGTTTCAAATGACACACAATTATCTGTCCCCATTGAAAGCAATTAAGCCAGTAATGAAACATCAAGATGACGTAATTGTCCTTATAGTCTGCATAAATTAAATGTAGGGATATTATATTAAATACATTATTCACTCGTAGCCAACGAGCTGAAACTTTATGATACTTGAAGAAGAAAGCAAAGTATTATTTTGAAGGAATTGCAGTGTTTTTGTATTTACCGCTGCATAGAATATACGCTACCAAAGCTAACTCAAGAAGGAATAGAACTGTCTTTGAAGTGTTTACGCGCTCTATAAATTCTGTCTACCCTAAAAAGGTACCGGCGTGTAGACGGTGCAAGCTATATGGGGCTAAAAATAAGCTGAATAATAAACTCTACCTACCCGTTAAACATAAGCGTGAATATATTTTCTAATTTCCTCTTTTATATATTTTACATTACACAGCAATGGTTTTTTATATGATATAAATAAACTAGAAGTAAATGCTACGAGGATTTTCAATAAGTATGTAAACGTCTCCACGTACTCCCTACTCTTACATATGTAAGAGAGCTTCGCGGTAATATGAAAGACGAGACACATTCTAAGAAGATTACTTATGATTATATTTTTCCCACAGAGTATATGCTTATATTAATATTCGAATAGTCCCTAGCAATCTGTATTAATCTTTATGTATATTAATTGTTAATTATAATAATATTTGGTATTAGGTAAAAATAAAAATAAAAAGATGTCCTAAATTTTGGGGATTCATCCCATAAATACATTAGCAACGTATACACCTTAACATTATTAAAACTATGTGAATAATACTTAAAATAAGCCTTACAAATACAAGTGTTTGCAAACGACTCGTTCAACGGTTTATCACCAAACCCACGTTTAACTGACACAGCGAAACAAAAACCGCCAAACGACTTAACAAAGGAAATCTGTCATAAATAAAAATCCATTCACGAAAATTCAACAGAGAGTATTTTCCTCCTGTATACTTATATATCCTTATTTACCTCCAAGGCGTGATTCCCACACTGTTCACACACACTGAAACAACTGTATATAAAAACACATATAGTTATATGACACTTAACACTTGGTACATTTAAGTTATGTGACACTGAACACGCGGCACGTAATGTATTTTTTGAAGAAAAATGCGATCGTGCTACAACGTAGCGTGTGCTACGGGCTACGCGCGGGCTACGACTGGCGTAGACCCCGCCCCTCCGTCCCGCTCCCGTAGGCGCAACATGAAAACGCCTCGGGATTATTTGTTTTCCATTTTATTTATAGTTTTCTATTATTCGTAATTGCTTCTGTAATTAGCTTTACATATTTTTTACTGGTTTGGACATTATTTATCTTCGATTCTGCCTCTGCCGTTAGTCTATATTTTGCTATAACAAAAATTGAGTCCTACCTCAATTTATAAGGTAAAATTTAAATCATTACATTTAAATCATTGAAAAATCAAGGTATTGGAGTCACATGTGTACATGTATTCACATACTACAAAATATTTACACAAATAGTACGCCATCCATTCTTCTTCATAAATACGGTCCTTATTTCCCAATGAAAAGGGGAATCAAGCAAGGCGATACGTTGTCTCCCAAATTATTTACCGCTATTTTACAGACAGTGTTTAAAAACTAACTGATGGCTGGAGAGACCTGAGCATTGCCACCGGTGAAAAAATATTTACCAATCTTCGATTCGCTGGTAAAATTGTCCTTTTCTCTTCGACTGCAGAAGACTTTCAGACAATACTGAAGACTTAAGTCGGAAAAACGCCGAGGTAGACCTCAAACTGAACATGACCAAAACAAAAGTAATGAGCACGGAAAAGAAAGTGGATGTTGAAGATATGGGGAGCATATATCCATGATTATAATCAATTGGGTCAATTAGTTTCTTTCCAGGCGAAACAAGATAAAGATATCGCTCTTCGGACTGAAAACGCCAGAAGTCCACGAAAGATCTACGAAAGATCTTATGAAAGGACCAACGCCGCTCTCCTTAGCCCAAACTCATGGATATATGTATTCGTCCCATTCTTACATACGGTGCACAGACTTAATAATTTAATAATGTCCAAGAATCCATCCTTGGTGGCTGGATTAGAGCGCAGCATCTTGTTTCAGTCGTTTGATAAAAATAATTTGGAATATGAAAATGCTTCAAGATAAACAAAGTCAACTTAAACTTAATGTATATTTCATATTTGAAATGAAATGTAATTATTTATAAATTTTGTAATCGCGTTTTTAACTGTCATAAGTAACGAGTGGTCGCAAGTCTAGATATTAAGTTATTTTTATTTGCCACTTGATACGGTCGCCCTTTTCACATTGGTTTCTTAATTTACAAATCGAACTATTATGTCTGCTTTATTATTATGTCTACGTTTTACTCAGCGGGCTATTTTGCGCAATTTACTTGGTAAATATCTTAATGGTTAAGTGTGTGTTGCGTTTCGGGTGCAGTCAGTAAAAATTTAAATACGATACAGTATTTCGAGCAGTTCAGCATAATAGTCGCGACCAACGAGAGTTGCTGGTCGTAGAAAATTCGTATCCACCAAGATATCAACAATACAAGATGGGCTTAATGAGGCAAGTTGTACTGTGTATATCCGATACAATGAGATCAGCATAATTGTACTAATGGCGAGAGAGGGCCATATCGCAACGATGCATATCTGCACAGCATGTCCCGAACTTTATGTTTATTGATCTCAGTATTTTAAAAAAATATCTTCTTTTGAAACATATTTGGACTGCGCTGCACCTAATTGTATCCAGTGCATTTTCACCACTTTTTCATGCCTGTTCAGAAAAATCATGCAAATTGCAACACTCTAACACTTCAAGCACCGTCTCTAATGTATTAATCTTTAGTGCCTTCGTTGCTTGTGTGAATCACGTCACTCGCGTCAGTAGCCGCTTGATCGTTTGTGCATTTATATGGATTCACTTAACTTGCTCTGCTTTTTAGTGCTAAGTAGTGTGTAATGCGGTAAGTGTGTCAAACATTCTTTGACGACTCAATTCTGAGTGAGACAGAAGGGAGAATAAGCTTAACAGTACGATTGTACTATGTCTCTTTGTACATTAATTTATAGATGTAATTTAAATTGCTTGCCTTTCTTAGGTATTAAAAAATTAGGACCCAGTTTATTAAACTTTACATGTGGATTCAATCCCGCACTGATACAAATATTGAAGAGTTTCACAAGTGTTTGTTTCGTGTAGGATTTCGTGGGACCGAAAAGTCACTTATAGTTTTCGAAACCCATAACACAAGACTTTTTAACTTGTGTGAATTCAGAGCTAAATGTGTGACTGTTAGGCGTTTTAATGAATTCAACAATTTAATCATGAAAAACAAAAGAATTACGATAAACTATTTTTTAAATAAACCGACAATTATGTTGCCTTCATTAATTAATCATCACTAAAAGCACAAACACACAATTTAAAACATTTAGAACAATTACTACAAGATCTCGCAAATCTGAATATGTTATTCAAAAGTCCAGACGTGTTGACAATTGCGGCAATAACCCCTCACCGTTCCATACCCCACGCAAACTAAAGCGCACTTATATTACTTGGCATCCCACACGAAGCATGGGCAGATGTTGGAAACTTTTAGAAAAGTTTTAAACATGCTATAATTGGCTATTATTAGAGTAGATAGATTTATTTTGACTGACTTGCAGTGCTATTTTCAATTTATTTTAAGTGTGATTGTTTTAAAACTGATAAATTGACTGCACCACCAGAAGACCAGCTCGCACTAGGCCAGCATGGTGGACTATATGGCCTAAATCCTCTCAATCGAACTCTCGATTGTCGAGGAGGCCCGTGCCCTGCAGTGGGACCCTCATGGTCTGATACATAACAAGTTTACTGCAGTTTTTTATGAGATTCCTTGTGTGGGTATTCCGACTGCACAAGGTTTGATCTTGTTTTCTGGAATCTATACGAATTTATTAAAATTACGTTGTTTTTTTTAATTATTAGAGTAGTAATACTCATTTTGGCAATCTAAATCTATTACAAAACCCTTAATATTATCTCTTTGGTGCAATTTGGTAAAATTCTAACTGAAACGAGAGGCAGTGGGTTCAATGACCGACATGAATGTTTGTGTTATCAGGGAATATTTATTTCAAATCCGAGGCTGGTAAGGTTGAGAAGCTTCTGATACCAATGTAAGATATGTAAAGTTACTTTTTTATATAATTATTATATCAATTAAAAAGAAGTCATTTTTTATTTCAATTAACCATTGTAAGAACTATTAACATGAGATGCAAAATTATACACCAGACACGAACCCGCGACCTCCGAGTTCATTCCACTCTTAACTACGCTAACACACTTATCATTTTAAAAGTAAGTTACGAGTGTGGAGTGTTTATCCTGGGAAAGTTGTGGGTGTTTTAATTCAAAATCCCTGTTTTCCTGTGTATGGATATTTCCCAGAAGTGTTCACGTTAGGTAAATATGAAGAATATAAAAAGTTGCTCTGGCCACATAGGTATCGCATAAGAGTAGATTACTTAAAACAACTCTACTGTTTTTAAATAAGCGAACATTTCACGTTCTTGTAATTAATTGGGATTACAGCCTCCGTGGCGCAGTTGTTTAGACGCCGGCTGTGAAACGAGAGCACGAAAGTTCGATTCCTGCACCGAAAGAAATATTAGTGTGATCCAAATGTGAGACCGAAAAGTCTCTGTTGTTCCTGATACCCACGACAAAAGACTCGATCTTAGTGTGGGGTCAGGTCTATGTATGTGATAGATTGGTGTATTTATTATTATTTATTTTGCATATAATTAATTTCGATGGTGGTAGATATTCGTCTTCGATAGTGGAACCTGGTTGGTTTGGTGACCCATGCAAGCGTGTTACGTTCCAGGTTCACCTTCAGATTTCCAGTAAGGCAAAATTATGTCGGCCGTCATCAAATCATCTTTCGTCCGTATATACTTAACTGTGTATATCATACGCATATTTTAGTCATATAGTACCAAAACTACATAAACATCGAAAATTTCAAAACAAACTTATATAATAAAATAAATAAATATAATATCTAGGTTCGTTCTCAACAGTATCTAATACAGGAATAAAACTAATCAGTGTATTGTTAACAAAAACAAACTAGAAAGTAGAGTATCTCTATCCCCAGTAGAGTAGTTACTGGTTACAACTAGCTGTAACAAGTTATTGAACCGGCTCCTTTACTATCGGTAAAGTCATTGGTTATTATGATACAAACAGCATTGAGTTTTTGTTGTTTCACGAACGCTGTAACGCTGTTATATTTCGCTAACACTTTCTTAGTATGAGTTTTTCTTTAATTTATTGTTAAAGTGATAAATGGGGTTGCATAGAAACAATACTAATACCAATATACAGGAAAAAATACTTGAAGTTGCGTTTTTATACCGGGTATATTTAGACTGCGACCGAAAATTTCGCAAGAAAAAAGTCAAGTTATTCAAAAGGCCAGGCGTGTTGACAATTGCGGCAATAACCCACTCACAGTTCCATGCCCAAAATAAACTAAAGCGCACTTATATTGAAGCAATGAAGCCAGGTGGTAGTTTAACTGATTACAAACACATTGCAATTAAAATTTCGCAAGAAAAGAAGCGACAGTTTTTTTGCAAAACTTTAAATATCATCGTGTTTGTGTGATAAACACCTAGATTAATCTAAAATAATAATTTGCAAGGCATACCATCGCATCTTTAAAAATAAGATGTTAGTACTATTGTTATTATTTTCTGCATTTCTCTTTATTTCGATATTACGAGATAAGAGTAACCGTAATCTTCCTCCTTTAGCCTATTGGCATATGCAGAGATTATGTACTTCCACGTTGCATATTGCACCTCAAAATAGCATGGAGTGCATTCTTGTAAAATTTTACGTATTTATTAATTATTAGGAATTGAAAGTGAACAAATAACCAAAAATTCAGGTGGAAATGTAGCGTAGAAAAAAATCGAAATTATAATTTTTTTCACACCAGTATACAGCTAAAGAACGCGCTCACCACAAATCACTTTTTATTATAACCTTTATACCGTACAAAAGTCTCCAAAACGCAAAATCCACGAACTCTTTCAGAATAAATTCCCAGAATATCAGCGTACTCTACCGACTCTACCTGCTGCTCGACGTTGAAATCTTTTATACATTACATTGGCCTTTTACACCGTTCAAGGAACAGTCGCGTAGTGTTATTTCAATAAATATAAAAGTTAATATTTGTTTTGATAGAGCTGAGTGCAAGTTTAGCCCTCTCGTTCTAGCTTCGAATTCTCACGGTTCAACCACCCTTGGCGTGTGGTCCAAGTTATACACTTTGAGATTGTCATAACATGATTTTCTGTATATGCTACTAAATTTACTTCAGTTGTTTTTTTTCATATAATTATATGAAATTTTCTACAAACAATAAACATGAGGTAATTTAAGTGAAATAGAGACTTTTTTGCATGGACTCAATCATAATCAATTATACAAAAGGAAATTTTATGCATCAGCATAATTCATATATTTTTTTATCGCCTACCTCTTATCCCTTGTACCACGCGGCACAAACTCCGCGCCTGCGTCACGCAGCGACCTCGCCCGGGAAGCAGAACCTCTCGCGTCTCGTTATTGCCGAATTTTTGCCAGCAGTTAATTATAAAGGAGTTCCGCCATACCTCCCGATCAAAACTAACGCTTGTTTACTTCTAACAATTATTTATAATGTAATAATATAATAGTGGAAAACATCGAGAGAAAATTTGGAAGACAAAGAGATTTACAAGAATTACGAAAGTATTTGAAATCCAACAAAGCACTTTAAGATAGTTTATTGGACTAATTTAACCCTAGAAATTCTTGTAAAATCATTTTTCT
The DNA here is from genome assembly GCA_949752805.1 of Deilephila elpenor. Taxonomy (NCBI): domain Eukaryota; kingdom Metazoa; phylum Arthropoda; class Insecta; order Lepidoptera; family Sphingidae; genus Deilephila; species Deilephila elpenor. The sequence continues at coordinate 1,816,132 of OX457113.1, read as the reverse complement.
TTCCCAGTTTCCTAGTAACGTTTCCTTCATCAATACCTATGGTAATTAATTATACACATAGGACCCTTAAAAGTCAGTGCTTGTGCCCAAAGATACGAAATCCCGATCACCACCTCAACGGTTTTCGTCCAGTCACAACCAGGCTTCCAAGCACTGCCATACTACCAAACACCAAACCCAGGATTATTTCATTACATCATTCAACTTTCCAATTATTCCAATACGAGAGGCGATCCATCGCAGGCGGTTACAGTTCGCGCGGATAAAGTTGCAGCCGAACTATATGCTTGTGTAAGCCGTTTGAACAGCGTTTGATGAACTGTTTTGAGGAAGTTTTTGTGAATGCACTCGTGTTTTAATAGTTGTAATTTTACAGGGCATTGTTAAAGTTTAGATGTTATTTGGACCATATATTTAATTTATTATTTTAGCTCCAATATTAATCGTTTTGGGATGTGATTAAACAAACATAAACTCAGATTACACATTTTTACATCTTTATTTTTAGCTTTTATTTAGTGTCCCTATGTTTGTTCATAAAATCTGGCATATTAAATTGGATCCATTTTCCGGTTATATAATTAATAAAATTAGACAATAGTTTTCTTTGCAGTATTTCTTGTGTATAGTACATATTATGTTAATGGACAAAACGATAAATTACAATTTAGTCGCGTGGCAAAGTGACCCCTCCGCTTTGGATGTTCAATATAGCAGTCCAGATATATAATCAGTCATCAGTATGCCGCTCATGCGTGGTGGCCCGTTGGTAACAGTCAAATCGCGACAGCGGTAACGGTGGTCGCGGGTTCGAATCAGTGCTCACCTCCGACGTTTTGGAGTCATGTGTGTAATGGTAATCAATTCCCACGCATTTTAACGGTGAAGGAAAACATCGTGAGGAAACCTGCATACCGTAGAGATTTGTAAGAATTTTTATATGAATATGTAAAAGCTACCAACCCACAATTGGTTAGTGTGGTGAACTCTCAATGGCATTTGATTATAAAGAAGACCCGTATCCTGTAATGGGACGTATATGGACTAGAATATCATTACGCGACTCATATAATTGTTGGTACTAATAGTATAATTAAAATAATAATTATACCTTAAATTCAATCTGTACAAAGTATTCAACAACAGTAACTACTTCAAAGTCACTCAAACTATACAATATTTGTACAAACAAAGTGTGCTAAAACGTTATTTGCTACATTAAGTTGGACTAGCAGATACGAAAGAACTTACTAATGGGGCGCGTAAACAAAAGAATCGTCAATTTAAGTTTGTTTCCTCGGACTAAGTTTAATAATGCAAGCTGGGGACAGGAAATCGCGCTCTCTGTTAGCAGTAGGTTTCTGTATGATTTCGTTCGTCGGGTCATAGAATTATATTAATTAATACACCCAACAATAACATACATAGTCCTGACCCCACACTAAGATCGAGTCTTGTATCGTATCAGAAACTACGAGAGACTTTTTGGTCCCCGCGTGCCACATCCGCGTCCGGCTCCCATGCCCCACTCCCCGGATCTTATCTTGGAACGCCTTACCACGTGACCGAATAAAACAGTGGGATCCTTGAGGTGCTTATGACGTATAAATATACAACAATTACCTCCAAAATCTATATGAAACACCGAACCCCGCATACGCAGAGATTCACTGGAATAATAATCCACATGGCCTCGCGGATCACGGGAAGCCCCACGACTCTACAGCCGGGTCGGCACACGGAACGTTCCCGGGATTCGTGGAGTAGAAATCGTTAGGCTAACTTTCAAATAAATTATAACGTAGCTAATCTAGGAGTTTTTCCTATAGCTTGTAAAAATACTTCGTGGGAATATAATAAATATGTTTGAAATGTAAACATATTTATTATATTTCCACGAAGTATTTGCACAACATAATATCTAGTTCTACCGCTTATTTATTGCTGAATAATAATGGACAAGCGGATAAAAACAATACACCCAACAGTCACATAGTCTTAAGATTTTATATCAAATAAGGAATCTGCTTAGTGAAAAGGTGCGCGTTACACTTTGTGAATCGTTAGTTCTTTCAAAACTGAATTATGGAGACCTAATATATGGACCACGCTTAACATCCATAACACGTCGACTTGTGCAACGTGTCCAAAATGCATGTAGTCGGTTTTGTTATAAAATACCGCCAAGAGCACATATCACCCCACACCTAAATAAAGCTTCAGTATTAAACATGTGTTCTCGCAGACATCTCCACTTGGCATGCCTGTTGTTCGACGTCATGAAATACAAGAAACCAGAATACTTGTTCTCTAAAATACGATTTTCTAGTTTTCACCTTAGATACGGCTCTAGAGATGCGCGTGGTACCTTAGAGTCACATCCTCATAGAACTACGGCGTTTACCGGTAGTTTCCGCTACCTCTCAACCAAATGCTGGAATAATATTCCTCCGCCCTTGAAACATATAAAATCTAAATACTCATTCAAAAGGCAAATTAAAGCCATGCTTCTAGAAAGGCAAAAATCAAATGTACCCAGTGGTTGGCTGTTAGCGGATTTTGCTGTGTGATGAAGTCGGTTCATACCAATTTATTTTGTTCGCTTCCTTTGATACAAATGTTTTGAATTGCTTTATTTATCGAGAGTGTCCTGTGGTTTATAGTTCATTCTAATCAACTTATCCCTTTTCTTTCTTTATATTTTATTAAATAATAATGATTAACATAATGTTAACATAATCGATAATACTAATAAATCATAATATGCTTTATTTATGTTCGCATTGGTGTCACGTTGTAATGGGTATTCTTATTTAGACATACTTATGATTTGTAAAATTAAATTGGGACACAGACTAATGAATTATTAATCCGCCACCACTCTTCGACCGGGTAATGGCAGAATATCAGTGTTTGCTCGTATGAGTGAACGTATACTGAGTCATCACCCTTTTGTTCTGCTGCAACACATATGCTGCTACACTTTCTTTTTTTGGTATTTATCATTGTAACTACTTTTTTCTCTGTTATCTTTAATCTTTATGTCCATTGTGTATTGTAATAGTAGGTCTGTAATTTAGTTGTTTTAGTTATGTATCAGTGTATGTGTACTTTAATGAACAAATAAAGATTTTTCTATTCTATTCTATTCTACATAGGTACATATTCCGGACCCCATACAAAGAAGTCAAGTGTCGTGGATATCAGAAACTACGAGAGACTTTTCGGTCTCACAAACACCCTGACACAAAACTAATACCTGTGTATCACACAAATATTTGTTTCGGTGCGGGGTTCGAGCCCGCTGCCTTACGTTTCACAGGCGGCGTCAAACCAACTGCTTCACAGAGGCTGTTAATATCCTACCAGCTTTTGGGGACCCTAAATCTCATTTACCGAATGTAGTGAAAACAGTACAACTGTTATTTCCTTTCGGTTTTCTGTAACATAGCGGTACCGATCCGCTGGTTCAAACCCATGCTGTAGCTTCGGAGACCAACTACATACATACATTAACTTACGCTTTTCCCAGAAGGGGTAGGCAAATGTGCCAGAAGGGGTAGGCAAAAGTGCCACCAGGACACCCACGTTTCGCCTCGTGTGTTCCATCCCATGTTGTAATAGGAGACGAATAGCGTGACCCACTACAAGACTCCATCGCTAATTCTATAACTAAACTAATCACGACATAAAAACACAACAAAAAGAAATAAACCTTACATTTATCGGCTACCTGGGGTACCCAAAACGAGAAAATCTTGTACAATTTACGCCTGGCAGTTTCTTTTTCAATTTGGCTAGAGGCGGTGCGTTCATTAAAAATTCAGACGACAGTCGGTTGCTTAGCGAGTGTGTGGCATTGAGATTTGGGCAGTGGCCATTGTCTTTTTTTCTAATTTTGCTGAGATTTCAATTTGCATTCATGTAAAATTAACGGGGCTTGGAATTCGGATTAAAGTCCGGTGGGGAAACTTACACTACTTTATGTAAGTGTAGTAGGCTTTGAGTGAGTATTGTATTTTTCTTTCTGCAGGCTCTGTGAGGCACTTGACTGAAAAGCTGGTTGTGAAAAGATACGTAGTAGGTTCATTGCTCGCACTAAAATCATCCTATTTTTTTCGTTTGCTATTGTTTTCTTTTACAGATTCCGTAACCTATTCACAAACACCATGTGACTGTGACACAATGCTGTAGCCCAAATCTCAACATAATAATGAAACAATTTTCGGTCTCAGAACACTTCAAACAAACATTTGCATCGTTAAAACTTGCATTTAATCATTTTAAAACTTGTATCTCGCCAAATATACCACAGAGGATGTCAAATTAATCGTCAAAAATTAAATAGATTTCATCCATAATCTGATATGTCTCCGGCAAATTGAAACGGAAAACCGAACTTATGTCACAGCGGGCGATCTGATAACGAATGTTGGACCGCAAACACACTCGTCAAACACGACGCAAATCCACTTTTCCGCTTTAAACTGTCAATCGCGGCAACAATCCGGCCGATCCGGTGCAGCCCCGGCTGTGGCCGGCAGCCGGCGGATCCGGCAGCCGGTGGGACCGGCCAATCCGTCGCAATCCTCCCATCGGTCAGGCCGTGTTGACGGGCATCCATCACGATTAACTTGATTGAAGATAGCTTAGCTTTGTACTTTGTCATTACAATTGTGCGGGTTTATAATTCCAAAGAATTTTGAAATAGGAATTGTTTTGAAATTCGAATCGTTTTTGTTTGCTTTTGATGCCTATTTTAAGCACCCGTCTTTTCCATAGCTAACTATTTAGGGTCCCAGCTATCAGGTACAGACGTATAACTAGTAGTCACAAACGCTAGAACAAAAATAAGCAAGTGCAGGCAGTGTAGGCAGGCAGCACCAGCATCGCTACCGTTACATCTCCTCTAAGCCTTCCATCTCTTTTCCTCAATTTTCAAAGACCAACACAAATATTAAATACTGCCGGCCCCCAAAAATCACTCAGCCAGTGCTTAATACAAACATGAGTCCACATAAAAAAACAATGTTTAAAAAGCAGAAATATATTTTTTGCTTCACTCACGCAACATCAGGTTTGGGCAGATAAATACCGAGTATTTATTCAAATAATACTGTATATATTTCTTTGCGAATAACGCAATGTAACTTTAACAAAAAATCTACTCACGCCAAAGCCACGCGCAATTCAATAATTTTTGTACGCATTACATTGCAGGTTGACGAAATATCAAATTACTGGAATGAGAAGCAAAATATTTCTGTTTATGCTTTTGTTATGTCTTCGTGGCGCAGTCGGTGGTGAAACAACAGGCCGTGGACTTGATCCCCACACAGAGTCAAATGTTTATTTCGGGTTGGGTTGTTTAGAGACCAAAAAGTCTCTGGCAGTTTCTGATACTATTATGCTTACTGATATCTTAGTTATTATTCTCGTTCGGCTTCCAGAGCATTCTAGTTTTTGAAATAATCAAAATATTCTTTATTCAAATAGTATTTTACAAGATATTTTTATAGTTAACTACTTCTTGGTAAAAGTGGCGGTTGTCTGCTTGGGAACGTGTTGTAGCTGTAAAGAAGAAACGGCGCAAGAAACTCCCTCAGCGACACGAACTGTCTTCTTATTTTTCGTTTCTTTATCTTTTTTATAATTACAGTGATTCACGCAATTTTACATGTCACAATAATGTCAATTGTTGGGTAGAAATTGAGCAATGTATTCCGAATTGTTGTTAGCTCTGTATAATGTACTCCGGTTTGTATCCAAGCGGAGACACATTGCTCCTCCTGTCGAAAGCATTCAGTTACCTTGTAGAATCTGTTTCATTAGATTACTTCGCAAGCATAGGATGGAAATTTACATGTAAATCTTTCTTCTGCTGATTGATCTATTATTATCATACTAGCCTAAAAGATCCCATTGCTGGGCAAAGGCCTCCCCTAAGTTCTTCCATAAATCTCTATTGAAAGCATTTTTCATCCAGTCCTTGTTAAATCTATTGAAGTAGTCCCGCCATCGCTTTCGGGGTCTGCTTCTTCGCCTGTACCCTACGTTTGCATGTAGTCACAAAGTAAATGGGCTGTTAATTATGAGAACCTGGGTTCGATCCCCAAGTCGTGCACGCCAATTTACGTGTTTTTTTTTGTAAGTGAAATCGCTCACACCGCGCTTGACCAGCGTGGTAGCCTAAAGCCTGAACCTACTTCAATCAGAAAGAAGACTCGTCACCGTTAGTCTCAAGTATGTATATGGACTATAAATAAATATCGATATAAATAAGATCTAAATAAAAATAATGTAAAATAATTTACTCTCAATGGAGAGTCTTTCGAAAATAAATTAATATTAGAACTTGAAGAAAGTAAACAAATAAATTAATTTTTGTAATGTAATAACATAAAATTTAATACTTCTGTAAACATATCTTAAAAGCTCTGTTAATGTAAATGTTTGAAGAAGTCTTGTTTATATTTATATCTTGTTAAGTTTGTATATTTATCAAATTCAGACGAATTATAGTATCGAAACTTTAAAAATCAACCGCAGTTGTTTTAACACATGTTTACCAATCGACGCTTCTAATAGTAATTACTATCAAAGCAAGATAGGGACAGAATCCTAAGGCATTGATTAGTGCGATGAATGGCGAGACGAGCATGCCATTCGCCTGATGGTAAGCGATACGATACATCAACAGTAGCAACACCAAACAACACCATGAATTACAAAGCAATGCTTGCCATTCCATTACGCTCGCCATCCTGAGACGTAAGATGCTATGTCTCTTTATCCCCAGTAGTTACTCTGGCTATAATGTCCTTCAAACCGGAACACAACAGTACATTTACACTGCTGTTTGGCGGGAGAAATAGACAATACAGTGGTACCTACCCATCGGCCTCTCACATATAAGAGACCTATCACCTGATTATAACGATAGCATATCAAATTTATTGGAAAAAACAAACTGGTCAATCTTTGGGTGATACCATTGACACCGCTGGCTATCGACATACCTACATATGATATAAGGTTATGTACTCAATTATTACTAAATGTAAATGGTCTTTATATTTGGTGCAATACTGGCACTGGCACGTACAAGAATAGACTGAAAAAGAAACATGTTAAAATACACCACTTACATGCATACATAAACTCACTATATCCCATAAGGGGTAGGCAGAGGTGCAACCACGAACCCACATTTCGCCTTGTATGTTCCGTTCCACGATGTGATAGGGGGTGAGCATACCGCCATATCGGGCCCTTTCTGACTCCGGGCTGATGATGAATAGAAAAATCCAAAATCATTTTGCCCGATCCGGGATCCGAACCCGAGACCTTATAATTATAGCTTTGTAATCGTACCGTAATACAACGACACCACTGTGACAGTAATCGTTTATTATATGTATATTACTAAATATTCTTTATATAAGGTGCAATGCAAGCACTGACACGTTAAATAATAGACCGAAAAAGGAACATGTAAAATTCACCACTCAAGCAAATATAAGCCCCTCTTGAGACGCGCAAACTAAATACATAATGAATAGAATAGAATTATCGATAGGTAATCTCACGTAAACTGGTAATAGATCGGCGGACGGACACTCGGCCCCGGGGACGCAATCAATTCGCCGCCCCGCTTGTTACCCGGACACTTGCGTCTCCAGACCTGCTGTAATTGATTGTTTTGGCTAAATATTGACAGGTATTCAATGGTCGTCTTCTTAGTCGTGTTCTTCGTCTTCTGTACTACTTATTTCACTTCGGAGAGTCGGATTTAAAAGCGTATACATAGCAAATTATAAATTTCAAGTAAACGAAAAATTAAGATCATGAGAGACCTGAGAGTTTTCACACACATTAATACAAGGGGTGACTTTAAATAATAATAATAAATTGAATAATAATAATAAATGCACCCGACAGTCACATACATAGTCCTGACCTCACACTAAGATCGAGTCTTGTGTCGTGGGTATTCGGAACTACGAGTTTTTTCGGTCTCACAAACACCCGAAACAAATACCTGTGGTTCACACAAACATTTGTTGAATTGAACCCACATCCTCTCGTTTCACAGGCGGCCGCTAACCAGCTGCGCCACGACAGCTGTCGTCTACTCGGATTACCCAAGCGTAATAATATGCCATGTCAATATCCTCGTTAAAAAGATACCTACAATAGCAACAAGTTAATTACCGCCATAATTTTCACGTACCTACGTCTTTTGTCTAATATTCTTCGTAAACAATACAGAACAACGACCTTACAACAAGATGACGCCTGTAAAAACGTATGACTGCTCACAAGGAGATCATTCACTTGTGTTATTACAAAAGATAACTAATATTACTGATAATCTGTTTATTATATCTGATAAAGTCAGAGGTGTGCTCTGGGATTTGAATACGCGACCACCGTGAACTTGCTGGCAGCTGCGTCGGGGACGTTACCAACAGGCCACGCATTTTTTAAATAAATAATAATATTATTAAATATCATAGATAACTTGGACTAATTTTAATTTAGCAGCCGTTGCTGACGCTGCATAAGCGCCGGCTGTGATACTAGAGACAGCAAGAGACAGCAGAGCTCTGTAGCGACACAAATGTTTGTGTGATCCATAAGTAATACAATTGTGTCTCGTAGGTTCCGCGATACAATACTTTTATTTTATCATGGGGTCATGACTATTTCCTGATCTTCGGATGTATTCTGCGAGAATCAGTTATGGAATAAAAGAACACTTTTACGTGGGCGAGATACATTTTTTGAGGATTCTTGGTACCGTCAGAAGTTCTTACAGTTCCAATGACCTCAACGATATAGTAACGCTAAGGTACATCAAGTGATGACTCTTGACCTGGCCGTGGGCGGACGCCCACAATCGCCCTTATGCCGTCTATGCAAGTACCCTTCAAATATACCCTGTTTAAACTATGCATTGGGACAGATTAAAAATAGTGTACGTCTATCTCCGAACCAAGGAATTTACTTAAGTGCCATTTACACTAGGCTAGTTTCTTGCGGAGAAAATCGTATGCGATTATCGCATGACATAACCGCCAGAGATTATCGTAATCTGACAAATGTTTACACGATGCGACTTTTTTATATCCTTACGATAATCGTATCTTTGAGAAACTCTCTCTGTGTAAATGGGGCTTTATGCGTAAATGATAATGGTATGTATCGCTTGTAATGATCCTACACGAAAGATTTTCTCATATGGATTATTAGTTTAAATACTCTCCAACGTCAATCGTATATAAGGATCATATCCTTTACCCAAAAAAAGGAAATTACTCTATTAAATTTCACTCAGCAAAATTGAAGTAAATGGAATATCATGCGTCCTAAAACAACAGCGGCCAATCAATTACAATTATAATTGAGTGACTATGTAGACAGGGCAAATTCAACAACGCTCCTTAAAATAGATGAACGAGCCACCAACTTCGCTCTTAGAAAGGATGCTGACCTCAGACATCTTAGTATTGTGGCTGGGTAGGACCGATTTAGTATAGTATATTTTAGATTAATTAGTGTCCCTTCTAGCCGTCGTCATAAAAGGTCTACGTCCAAGATAAATTAAGTATTTGAGATATCTACAGAATAAGCGTCTGTCTTTATGGTATGCGGTATGGTATTTTCTATAGTAAAAATGTTTATATCACCAAACCGTTATAGACAAGGAACATGGACTATTGTCTTGAAGTCTTTTGAATGGAACTGTTCTTTGACAAACTCTATATTTATTGGTAGGTCTCTTATATGTGAGAGGTCGCCTGGGTAGGCACTATGGCAATTTCTATTTCTGCCGCCAAACAGCAGTGTAAATGCACTGTTGTGTTCTGGTTTGAAGGACACTGTAGCATGAACTACTAGACATAATGAGACATAACATCGTCTGTCTCAGGATGGAGAGCGCAATGAGACGCCAAGCATGACTTTGTAATTCATGGCGTTGTCTGGTGTTGACTGTTCATGAGCGATCGTATCGCTTACCATCAGGCGAATGGCATGCTCGACTCGCCATCGTTGCAACAAATAAAACAACATAGAAATAATTAAAAATATTTAAAGTGCGCAAATTTCCTTACGATGTTTTCCTTCGTCCTATTTAAAACAAAGAATTATTCATGTAATTATTGAAACCCGTTATACATCTAGTAATATAGCCTCTGTGTACCTGCCGTGAGTAATGAAGCAAGCCCTTCGAGCACATACATCAGTCTAAAACGATCGAATTACAATCAGCCGCGACGTACACACGCGCACAAAGCGTTCACTTATCAACTGTTTGCAGTTACTGCACATATGATGTTGTGTGTGTGTGTGTTTGTATCATCATCATCATCAGCCCGTTGCAGTCCACTGCTGGACATAGGCATATCTAATTGGTACTCTAGACAGCCTCCATGGCGCAATTGGTTAGACGCCGCCCGTGAAACGAGAGGCCGCGGGTTCGATCCCCGCACCGAAACAAATATTTTTTTGATCCACGGGTATTTGTTTCGGGTCTGGGTGTTTGTGAGACCGAAAAGTCTCTCGTTGTTTCTGATTCCCACGACACAAGATTCGATCTTAGTGTGGGGTCAGGACTATGTATGTGACTGTTGGGTGTATTTATTTATTTATTTACTGTTGCAAGTTAGAGAAAACAATTAAGTATGTGGTTTAAGTCTGCTAAAGTTGAACCAGAAACAAGATATTTAGACAATTGTCAAATAAGAACAATAATTGTTTAATTAATACATGGTTGTACCTTCTAATATGGAATGTGAATGCTAGCCTGGATTCGATTCCCAGAATTTTGTTAATATTTACCACTCTACAAACAAAGGTATAATTATTGTATTCTCATTGCGATACGACAACTAAGCGACTACAAAATAGCTTCGACTCTCTTATACGTCTACGCTACTCTTCATTTTACTAAAAAGGCACCGTCCTATATCTCCAACAATAAGCTAAAAACCTATTACCCACAATTCATACCTAGCGTCGGCTTAAAAAGATTAAAACCTCGCAAACTGGCCGCACTCCAAAAAAAATAATTGGCGCGCACAATTAAAAAAAGTCTCATAATGAATGTTCCATTTTCAAATAAATAAAATAATGGCCGAAAACAATTTGATTGCACATCGGGTTGGCATTAAAAAATAAACAGCGCCCCCTGGCGGCAGGAAATGAAAAAGCAGTCAGTTTGGAGAGGCACGGCGTTGGGTAAAGTAGTGGTAACAAACTGCTTTGTTCACGGTACACGACGCTCTGCACCGGATTAGGAGCGAGTATGTCGCCTGCGATTTCAAGTTTTATTTTTTAAAACATTTTTAGTTTTTATTAATTGATCAACATCTGTTTTAAAATTCGTGATAGTAGGCAGAAGGGCAGGATCATCCAGCAAAATATTAGCGTTCGATCAGTTGACTCTCACGTTTGGAGGTACTATTTGAACAAAACAACACTAATCATCACATGAAATGCATTAACCAAAAAGCGATAGAATATTTGAGATCGGTCAGACGCGCTGAATAGAAAGTTACGAAATATTACCAAAAAAAAAATTCGTCATTAACTATGTCACCCCGTCAAATTCTGATAACAGCATCGGTTGATACCATTAGGTCCCAGGCTTAAATCACAGGTCAGGCACTCCACTATTTGTGAGTGTTCGGTGAGGAAAATCTCGTATACTTTGCCTGGCACTAAATATTGTACCCAACGTGGACAATTTTTGAAAATCTGCCATGCAGTTTTCCTCCCGCTGTTTCCTTTACCGTTATTATAGACTAGTTTAAAATCTGTAATAATTTATTACTCCACCAAAGGCATCATATGCGGTTTTCCGTTGCATCTGCGAGGTGAAGGCAAAAATTACTTGTCAATAACGCATACTAAAGCTTACAGGAAGCGCGGCCGACGCTCCGCGCGCCTGCTCAAGACGGCTTTAATAAACATTTCCTACTTACATATATACTATATTATGTGTAGAGGCTTCTTGGTATAATGCTTGTATTTAGGTAGGCAGTAAAGAGAAATACACGCGAGTATGATCAGCGAAAATAACTGTCATCATCTAAACAAGGTTGTGTTTGTATTGATTTTATTTTAATTTTATTTATTTCACAATACGTATAGGTATTACAAGACAAAATAACAGGTGCAGTTCTACACACTTGCTTGGTCATTGTTACTATCCAACCGGATGTGAATTACCGAAGACCCCATAACTGGTGGTAGAAAATTTGTATAAGGCACTTGTAAATAATACCATAAAAAAACAACAAAAGTAACCTATTCAAGGCAATCGCGTTTCGAGATCGGCCACTGTGTATCTAGTTAAGAACAATTCAATATGCATGCTCTGCATAACCTCAAGGCCGACTGGACTGGAGACAACGCTACTGGCATTAAGTCCGGTATACTTTTGTATATGAAGCTTAATAAATAAATATATGTATCGACTAGTTATTTTCCTGTTGTACTCCATTTAGACAGGATTGTAGTTAGCATCGAGAGCACCAAAAATACGACTTGCCTAATCAGCAAATTCACCTGACCAATCAAAGACCAAATGCAATGGACCACACTCGTCAGAACCTACGTATGTATCACTTTATATTGAATGTAAACATCGCCGCGGAATTTGCATACTATCGCTCGAATAACGCACTGCATAATTACCCACGCGACAACAGCGCCTAATTGAATTTCCTTTCTCGTCAGATGATTAGTTAGTTAATAATTGGAAATAACATACCGTAGGTGTTTACTATACATACATACATAAACTCAACCTTCATCCCAGATCGGGTAGGCAGAGGCGCCACCTAGATACCCACATTTCGCTGTGTATGTTCCGTCCCGGGGTGTAATAGGCGAGCCCATGGACATATCGGGCACAAATTCCTGATTCCGAGCTGATAATGAATAGAAAAACCCAATATCACATTGCTCGATCCAAGATTCGAATCCGAAACCTCAGCTTTGTAATCGTACCGTAGTACAACACCACCGAGGCAGTTTACTACAGATTTTAGAAATTGCAAATAATTCATACGCCATCATGTAAGGTCATATAAACGGATTTATTAATATTACTAGCGACCCAACTCGGTTTTGCCCGTATGCTGATACATTTTAACGAGGATGCCGTTTTTGCAACATTTTTTATGATTGATTTTTACTTCGCTACTATTCGTCATAGCGTGATGATATAGCCTGTAGCCGATCGATAAATGTGCTATCAAACATCAAAAAAAAATTCAGTTTGAATCCGTAGTCCTTGAGACTTGGGCGTTACATACAAAACTCTTCAGCTTCTCTAAAAGTATAGATTATTAAATTTTGCTGACAACATACCCAACTGGTCGCTGTGGAAATGCCTAGAAGAGATTATCGTTCCTGAATTTTGTGAGGGTAAAGATAATAGTGTCCTAGTCTCGTGTTACTAGTGTATCTGTGCCTACCTTTTCCGAAGTAGAGGCGTGAAGTATAAGTTTCTGCGTGAAATTTTAAGTAACTGACAAATTACATGTCTGATTTTATCTGATCGATGAATTAAGAAAACATTCTGTTGAATATTGCAACTGATATTATTTAAATATTAATATACGAGACAATAACAAACAGTCTGAAACTAAATTAATTTGCACAAGATATAATATACATCGAATAGAGACGATAAGTGCTGGCAAAGTCTATAAGTTTTTTCCAAGAAACATTAAAGAGGTTGTTCATGCAAAAGCAGCCAAATGGAGAGCAAGTTCTCAGCTATTTAATTTGAAGCTGAGGTGAGGGTTTGAGCCGTTCTCAGAATCTCAAGAAACATAATGCATCAAACGATATTTAGTTGTATACAATCTGCGCCACTCCGTGCGGTGCTAAAACGTCTACAAATAAGCTTATATTTGTGAAATTATGCAAATATTTTTTGGTGTTATTTATTTATTTTTACTGGCATGAATGTGATTTATTATTATAGAGCAATGCAACTTAAATAAAGTACCCACCGGTGATTATCTTATGAGTTAAAAACGTGGGTCTCTATGGCAAGCTCTCCACCACGGTATACGGTGGTCCGTTTACATACATTTATATCCCTAATACTACCGCCAACAGCAGTGTAAATGCACTGTTACGTTCTCGTATGAAGGACATTGTAGCCAGAGTAACCACTGGACATAATGAGACTTAACATCTTATGTCTCAGGATGGCGAGTGCAGTGGAATGCCAAGCATAGCTTTGATTCATGGTGTTGTCTGGTGTTGCTACTGTCCGTGAGCGGTCGTATCGGTTACCATCAGGCGAATGACATGCTCGGCTTTCACAGCAACAAAAATATGAAACTATATCCGTCATCTCACTCACCAAGCGAACCACAAGCCTATCCTATTTTTCTATTACTTCAACAACTTTCTATCACCTCCGGTCAACGTTAAAAACACCGCCACAAATCCGCGCTAAATTAAACATTAATTAAACAAAATTACACCTCTAAAAACAGTGAGAGTACGACAAAATCAGCGCAACTAGAAGCACCGACCGTGACGGTATCTGCGCGACGGCGATACAGCCAAGTGGAGGGATTTTAATAATTCCGCTAAGACTGTATTATGTAAGACCGTAAGACTGTAAGACCGCGCTGACGGGCACAAACGTAATGAGCCGCGTTAAAAATACACTAACTTGACGAAGCTGGATTAATTAATCCCGAAATACTACACGCAAAGAGTAAGGTTGGTAAATAGAATGTCTGAGTTGATTTAGCTAGTGTTGACTGAAATGTGAATGCGTGACTTATGTTTTTTGTTATTATTATTGCGTTGAATGGCGAGACGAGCAGGCCATTCGCAATTTGCAACAAGTTAAGGTGTCTTATATTTCGGACGGAAAAAGAGGTATCTATTTGATTTTTCAGTAAAAAGGAAGATGTCTGATGACGTAACGTGCTGGCTTTATTATGTACGATAATTAATATTCGAATAATAATACTTTGTTAGTAAAATGTTTTCACGTTCTTTTATTAAATACACTTGAATCACGTAAGAGTCGTTCAGTGGAATGCCAACATTGATTTGCAATTCATGGTGTTGTTTGGTTTTGCTATTGTCCATGAGTGGTCGTATCGCTTACCATCAGGCCAGTGGCATGCAGTTGATATTCCAGTCTACTTGCATATCACTGCATTCACTATCGAGACCAATATAATGGATTTAAAATAACTTAAAAGAACGAAAATTTACGACTGTTACGAGTACTATTACAACTTTCAATCACATTATACCACTTAGTACGGCATGTCAAGTTAAAAGCCAACTGAGCGAAAAGGCCATCTGATTCGGTCTTGTTTAAAGTCCGGAAGTAGGTATAAAGTAGCGAAGTGTCCGGAGTAAACTCTTTGGGCTCGGTGGCCCCGCGAAGTGTCCACATTAGTCTCTTAGTAAGCCGGTAAGGATAAGTGCTGAGCATTTACTATTCAGCAAATAAAAGAGCCATTTTCCCCGGATCTGACCGGATAATGGAAAAACAGAGGACGGTATAACGGGATCGCGGTGAGTGTGGACTTGGCGCATTTTTTGGGCATAAAAGTATGACGTCATAGTTGGTGCATGGAAACGGTGATTGGGGGATTAATGAATAATATGAATAATATGAATAGATTTTAAAATAGCAAAATGTCTTACAATAAATTAATTTAAAAATATGTACTACGTATGATTATAATAAATGAGTTTAAAGGTGGTTTAAGAAACACGAGCGATAAAAACATGATTAAATAACTCATACATTTAATGTACAAATAAATGAATTTTCTTTATAATTTTAATATACTGTATAACCGCTTCGCGTGGCTCCGTTCCCCCAATCAACAATATACAAATCGCGAGAATTAACGACTGGCGACCTCTTTAGCAGTTACATAATAAGGGCACAGATAGGCACAAAGCCAATGCCTACAGATCATTATTTTAATAAAGTATTACCTGTTTTCTTCAAAACAGCGTTACAAAAAACGAATTTATACATTATTTTTCTACACTGAAGACATTATACTACTTACCATTATATTTTTTAAATCATGTTTACTGAGATCACTAAATCATTCATTATAATTTAATTACGAATTTCTCTAAAAATTACCGTAGTTCGTAGCCTCTGCGTTCTCTTCACAATGGAATCGAGTGTTCGCCGGAGATAAATGTGGTAAGACGTATAATTTGTACTATTTATCCAACAGTAAACAATTATTCGGTCAAACGCACCCGCTCTGCGCCACCCCACTCTCCCCCGGCGCTTGCTTAATTCTTTTCTTCTAAATGTGCCTGATTGCCGATTGATTTAAACTTGAATTGAAAAGAAAATTTATTTTACTTGTGTTGTCTACGTATTTTATTTAAGACGGTTTGCGCTGATAGTATAAAGAAAATGGACTTTACGCTTGTCGTTACTATATAATTACATGGGTTGCAACGTGACTTTTTAACTATAATGCAGAGTAATTTAGCTTATGAGGTTTCGGGTTCAAGTCCCGGGTCGACAAAGCGATATTGGATTTTTCTATTCATTACCAGCCCGAAGTCAGGAATTTGTGCCCGACATGCCGATGAGCTCGCCCTCTATCACATCGTGGGATGGAAAACACAAGGCGAAACGTGGGTGTCCTGGTAGCACCTCTGCCTACCCTTTCTGGAAAAAGAGGTGAGTTGACGTATGTGATTTAGCTCAACTAGTACATCCTGTCATACTTGTTGTGGCTATCAGAGTTCCAAGCTACTTTGAGTACCACAGAATCCTCAATTCAAAGTATTCCTATAAAACTATCATCCACCAAACTCAAAATTTAAGGTTGCCTGGAAGAGATTGCCTTGTGCAATAAGGCCCCCGATTGTACTTATTTTTAAATTTTGTTATAATCTCTGTTCTTTATTCCCTGGTGTACAATAAAGAATAATTATATAAATAAATTTATAAATAAATAAATCCAATTTATTTAAGATAACCTGGAATTTTAAAATATGCATACACTCAAGCGTTTAAGGATGCGATGGAAGCTCAATACTAATCGCGCACCTTTGAGAGCCCTCGGCAGCGGCGTGCACTCAAGCACTCTCAGCCTCCCTTGTAAACGTAGGGCCACTTATATTCAATAACGATTATATACTAAACTCTTGATGGTACAATGCATTTCGACAAAGGGCAAACACGACGGAACGGTTACATTGAAGTCACGGGTTAAATAAGGTGGTAAACTACAGGTAATGTTTCATAAAACTGATGGTTCTTTGTTTTATTCTTCATTGAGAAGGTGTAATTCCTTACTGCTCTCTCCCTTTCATATTCGATCCTATATTCTTTAAGCCTCAAAACTCATCTACAGGTACGATTACTTTACGTAAGTTTTTAGTATTTTCGGAGACTGCAAGGTTACTAAAATGCGGTATTTTTCGTATCACGTTGCTGTTAAAGCGCATACGACAATCCTGACACCAACTCTTGGTGCTCCAACAATCTCTTACAGAACGGAACGCAACAACCAAGCTGTTACTTAACATCGCCTTACTACGATAAAATGGTATGGTACAAGTCATTGTACTTTTAACGACCTACAAGACTCACCACTTCATATTCGCCCTGTCCTTCATTCAAGTACAAAATAAATATAAAATAGAAATATAATAAATACTTCCCTCGCGTGTTTGCTCGGAGATTACGAAGTAAAATAGAATATCGTGTAAGTTCCACCGAAAGGATTTCGGCCTGGGATTATTATGATACCTTTTGTTGGGAATTGAGGGAACATCCCATGGGGCTTGGTAACAACATATAACGTGGTAAACACATTTTAAATTACGTGTTTGACCCCGGCTCGGGTAAAGGACCGGATTCTTGTGATTAAGTTTCACTTCGCTGGCCATGTTGGTGTATTTTATTACGAATTATCACATGTATTTTTACCCATTTTTCAAGAAGAAATGAGAAGAATATTGTACTTACCTTGGAATATAGAGAAGGGTCGACTGAGTGAGATTGCAGGCAGACACAATACTAGTTAAGATCTGAAACAAATATATCATATTCTGAGTCAGGTTAAACAAGTAAATAGCTTAAATTCCTGAGACAAATCTTCAAAGTCCTGCTTTGAACACATAGCATTAACCATACGAAGTTGCGGAATAAGAGAAGATACTTGAAATAGTATCACTGGCTTATTGCCGCAGCTGTTAAAAAGGTTGCTGGTTCAATACCGGCGTGGTTATTTTTTTGTGTTTGTAAACGCTTACACGATACAACACTAATAGCAAGAAAAAAAGCCATAACTGATTACAATTGCAAATATTCTTAACAGCCCTAAATAATTCTCTTTTTAATCAAATTTGTTCATAACATTGGGCAACTCATAACCGAATTTAGGACTTGATAACCATCAAGTACTTTTAAACTGGTTCATCGATTTGAATATTCCGAACAAAATCCTTTAAGTTGAAGAGACCATTTAGAAAATATTGATTTGTTCCAACCAAGAGATTTTAGGCAGATATGATTCTCTCAGAGGAGGGTGGGGCAGGAAGGCCACTTCATAATTACCGCATACATTAAAATATATTCGTGGAACTTGTCTCGCAGATAGATTAAGTGTTTACCTAAGAAAGACTTGAGACAGCAATATTCATAATTTATAATATATACACGGTACGATTACAAAGCTGAGGTCTCAGGTTCGAATCCCGGGTCGAGCAAATTGCTATTGGATTTTTCTATTCAATATCAGCCCGGAGTCAGGAATTTGTGGCCGATGTGGCGATAGGCTCGCCCCCTATCACATCCTGGGATGGAACATACTTTTTTCCAGAAGGGGTAGGCAGGAGTGCTACCGGGACACCCACTTTTCGATTTGTGTGGTCCGTCTACTGATGTGATAGGGGGCGAGCCTATGGCCATATCGGGCACAAATTCCTGACATAGCGTATATGTTATTTTTATTTCATAAATAAAAATAAACCTACTTAGGTAATTTATGTATCTAGATGGGTTTTATACCTAACTTCAGTCAGACAAAAAGAGTACCGAACGATGGTACAAAATTAATCAATACCTTAAGCAAAAAATCCTTTCTGTTAATAAATAATTGGTTACAACAAAATTAATTTAGAAGAAACTTGAAAGCGAATAATAACTGAGTAAACAAACATAGTTTTTAATTAAAATCCTTGCGGACTAACACGAAACTTTTAGCATTTACTTAGAATCACGTCGGCTTTGTCGGTCATGTCTAGTTTTAACATATGTACATAAACTCACGCCTTTTTCCCAGAAGGGGTAGGCAGAGGAGCTACCAGGACACCCACATTTCGCCTTGTATTTTGCGTCCCAAGATGTGATGTCCCCAGGAAGCCAGCATATTGGGCAAAAACTCCTGACTGCAGGCTGATAATAATTAATTATTTAATTGAAAAATCCAAAATCCCTGTGGCGTACCTTGGGAAAGACCTATGTCCAGCAGTGGACTGCAACGGGCTGATGATGATGATAAATATCACTTTGCCCGAACCGGGATTCGAACCCGAGACCTCAGTTTTGTAATCGTACCGTAGTACATCTACACCACTGAGGCAGCTTAGTTTTTACTCGTATGAGTTTAAAAGGAGGTTTATCAATTAGAAGACTTGTTTAAATTTCTTTTTTTGCTTCTATAATTAACGCCTTCGTTTTAGTCTGACATATTTATAGTACTCGTAGCTAGCTTATTAGTCTATGCGTGAAATGTAAAAAAATATCAAAAGGAGCTTAAATACTACTAAACTAACTCAGGTTTAGTAATTGTGGTTCACTGTGGCGGGTTTTAACCACTGCGTACGGTAGTCACTATTCACATTTAGCTCTTCTTACTCCACGGGTGGCGCGCGATATTAATTGTACCCAAAAATCCGCCACTCCGAGTATAAAATTAAAAATAATAAGTACTCTTATGTTTGGCAGATAGGTCGCCGTTCCCCGATCGTCCATATCGCTCGCTCAGCGCATCTCTTGATTAGCCGTGCCAAAACTGCGAAACGCTTTTATTTTTAATGGGAGGGAGCCGCTTGCTTCAGCGCTTTTTTTCTAATGAGTACAAACATTGCTTTGTTCCCAAAATAAACCGCGTAGGATTACTTTCACCTTGAACGAGATTTTTGGTGGCGTTGTAAGATGATAAGGGCTGTGTTTTGTGAAGGTCACTGCGAAATCCTTGAAGTAGGGCTCTGGTTTACTATGGTTGACTAGTAAAAGATGATCAGAGTTAAAGGCAAAGAATAAAATGAAGGAATAAAATTCAGGATGGTGTTCATTCACATGTTTCTGAAGATGTGCCCAGCATCAGAACTACTTTGCTAATTACTATTATGACAGCAATGAGCTTCTCAAATCCTACATACATACCTACATAAACCCTTGCCTTGGTCCCAGAAGGGGTAGGCAGAGGCGCCACCGGGACACCCACATTTTGCCTAGTATGCTCCGTCCCTACGATGTGATAGGAAGCGAGCCTATCGCCATATCGGGCACAAATTCAGGAATTTGTGAGAGTCAGGACTCTGGTCTGATAATGAATAAAAAAATCCAATATCACTTTGCTCGACCCGGGATTCGAAACCCGAGAACTTAGATTTATAATGGTACCGAAATACAACTACGCCACCGAGGCAGTCGAATTATTCACATTAAATACCACAGAAAATCCACTGAAGATTTCCACACCAGACTAGTCTAATAACTCACCTATGTAAATTTAATTTCGCGGATACCTATCCGTAAATGTAGATATCATCAACAATGTATAAGGTAACAAAAACTCGCAGACCAGGCTGGGCCGGGATCAGGGTCCGTTGTCCCGGCCAATCTAATTTGGAGCCGTGGGCGGGCCATTAATTCTGCATTACTCTGAGAGCTACACGGGGCCACTTCTTGCTGTTATAAAAATCTATATCCTAACGGTTTGTGTACAGTGGCGGCCGAAATGTATGGCCAATTTTATTGATTACATTTTATAATACATTTTGTATTATAAAATGTACATGTGATTACAGTTTGTAATATTTTAAATGTTTGCAGTTTGAACAACGTTGGTTGTTAGTGATGATTGATTGGCTCAATGTTAAAACTGATGTGAAGTGAGTCTTACTGTTGCGTCCATTCAGTGGGCTTCTATATCTATATCAGCCCATATACGTCCCACTGCAGGGCACGGGCCTACTCTACAATCGAGAGAATCGATTGAGAGTGGTTAGGCCATATAGTCCACCACGCTGGTGTCAGTGGGCTTAGTTAAGTGCAAAAGACGTAATAGCTGTTGATAGGACATTAATATGTGTATAATGTGTATATATATATATATGTGTAAGTGTGGACGGACGACCTGGTTAAAGTGCAGGAAGTTGCTGAATGCAGGCTGCTTCCAACAGGTGGATGTGAACATCCTTGGATGAGGCATATATTCAGCAGTGGACTTCCTGTCGCCGAATAGATAGATGTGTATAATGGGCGCCATTGACGATGATAAAAATTGCGTCTTAGAAATCCACACAAGTGACTTATTGTTTGGGTTTCGTTAGAGCAAGACGGAATAATTATGTCGTCATTCATAAGCATTAATTTAAAATCACTCTCAGCTAACATTACCAAACATGTATAAGAAAAACATTAACGCAATTTCAAAGCAATCCTTCTAAAAGTCTTTAATAGTCTCGCCAGCCGTCCACAGGTCATTGCTTCTTAACTGTGAGGGTGGTCAAACAATGTCTATACAGACAAAGGCTGCTTTATATAAACTTAGCGGTTCGTTTACTAGTTATTCAGATGAGGACATTGCCACTGCACGCTGCTTAATCAGTTTTACAACTATTTCCATTCAATTAATAGTGATGACATGTGTAAGATAGTACATGAATTCTGTTGTATTTATTGAGTCGTAGCATACCGATCACTAGTAATGGCAATTATTGCTATTTCGAAATAACTTTATCAACTTGTGAATTTGCAAGTCGTAGCAAGTTATACATAGCAGCTATTGCTAACTTCTTAAATATTTAATGATATAAGTTTCATTATGCGACTAAGTGAGCAAACTAATATTTACTGAACACTCGCTCAGGTAATTTTTGTTTGTCCAAGTTAATTTCATTGTTTAGGTTGTAAACAAATATCTATACATCTGTTTCATTATTTAAGTATGCCGGACGGCGCGTGCCGCGTACTTTGCATCGTGCTTCACGAAATATTATAACCAAACGGATTACGCGATTTATTTAGCCAGATAGCAAACTTTAGCGATTACATATAATTTGTGAAATGTAATTTTTTATTTCACTTGCTTAGCTTGACTGCTATAGCTATTTATTCCATCACTACCGACCACTGTATTAAAAGTAAGAAGATATTTGACAGCCTCCGTGGCACTGTTAGACGCCGGTAGTAATACGAGAGGCCGCGGGTTCGATCCCCGGACCGAAACAAATGTTTGTGTGATCCACAATTATTTATTTCGGGTCTCGGTGTTTGTGAGACCGAAAAGTCTCTCCTGGTTTCTGATACCCACGACACAAGACTTAATTGATCTAAATGTGGGGTCAGGACTATGTACCTATGTAATTGTTGGTTGCATTTATTTATTTATTTGTTTAATGGTTTCTTAGATTTACGTGAATGTTACACATTGAAATAAAACTAAGTTTTACCGATTTTATAGTTCAATATTTATTTGTTTATTATTGCACAATTGGGAAAACAACCTCAAGAGTTAATTTATTAAATATTCACACGACCAGTCACAGATACATAAAAGATTAATCTATATACATTTATTGATAAATACCTACACAAAATCCTGCCAAGCCTGTATCTCACAAGGGGTAGAGGAAAGTGTCACTAGTGGTCTACATATTTCGTTGATCTAATACTAATAATTATATTTTACTTTTCTGTCTTTTTACAAATAATAAATAAACATCATCTTATATCGACGGTTCGAAAAATATTTCGAGTTTCGAGTATAAAAGTTTTTTGTTCCATTTTTGTATAAATAATGGCCGGCAGTGTACTCAGAGAATATCAAAAGCCCGCACGCAACACCCTGACGTGCAAACACGATATTTGCGTTTACGTTTTTTTTTTGGTTACTCAATAATATTCGGCTTAATCACCACTAAGGACCGAGAGTCACTTACCGCGCGCACGCTAAGTGAAAACAGAAATTCCGAATCATTGCCGATTGTACGGTGGAGAGCTAATAAAAATGTTGTAAGTGCTTTTAGGTTAACAACTAAGTATAGTACTGATGCCAAAGTGGTGTATATAGAAACCTAAGTCGACGATAGGCATGGCTTTTATGTTTGTAAAGAAAAATATTATCTAAGTATTTCTATGGTAAATAAAATTGTTGATTCTAAGTTAAACTCAAGAATCCTTTTTCTGCTTCTAAAATCTTACAGCTTAATGCAATTTATGTTACCGTATTTAGCATATTCCTAGAATTACAAAGCATTGATTTGTTTTTTCAGCACAACAAACCACATACTTGAGGGTAAATGGCATCCAAATATAGCATCAAATTGGGACAGATTGCTCACACAATTACAATCTTTCACCATTCGACACAAATACATTTCAATGCAGATGTGTCTCTTCTACTGCTTCCCCAAGCCACCCTAAAGGACCCATATCAATATTTTTTGCTCCTAAAAGCAAAACCACCACTCAAAGCCTTTCCTAAGCACACAATACCAAACCCGTTAAATTTAAATCGTAGTGTCACATCGGTTTAAGCGCATTGAAAAATCTTCACGACTCGTGTACGCTCGTAAATTTTATCTCCACTTGTAAAAACCTCGAAGGAACTAGTAAAGAGGAGTTTTACACGCGTCACGTGTGTAGGGACCTGTATGGGGGGAACGAGCTGTGGAATGTGACGGGAGTTCTAAATATGCCAAGTTTATCGGCCTGGTGTTTTGATGATAAGGTCTTTAAGAAATGTCTTTGGGAGGTAAACAACGGGGAAGGTGATCGCAGGTTCAAATCCCAGGACACACTCTGACTGTTTAGAATCATTTTTATTTTTAGTCAATTACCACGCTGTATTTATGATGAAAAATATAATATTATATCAAAAAAATCATGGATTTTTTTCCAAAAAATCCATGTTTCGAGGTGTTCCCCAACTCGGAATAGGCCAACATAGACTCTGGCCTAAACCATCTCAATCGAGAGGGCCCTTGTAGGACGAATATTGGCTTATTTATCTATCTCTATATTCCCTGTGTACACCTCGTGTGATACCTATAATGATCTACGAGCACCATACCACCTAATAATCGGATTATTCACATCCGCCCTACCAGGAAGTGACGTGGCATGACCTCATTAGTGTTATTGCTAATTACAGACTCGTGTTTGATGCGAAACCCTGTGTAATTACTTCTAGTTAATATTCTCGTAAAATCCTTCCCAGTTCCCGCTCATTTCACTATAATTTATTTGATTAAGAGCTTAAGAACGGTAATAAAACAACCGTTCAACTTTTACAGATGTATGAAGATTGTCAAAGATTGACTTACATTTTCTTTCTTTTCAAAGCTATAATAGATTTTTAATCATTTATTATACCCTTTCTAATGAAATGATATTAATACCTTATTTACCGACACATAATTTCGATTGGAACCCATATGCGTTTCCATGGCGTATTTTCTTGTTGATCGATAAAATCGACATACATATGGTATGGTCGACAGCCTCCGTGGCGCAGTTGGTAAGACGCCGGCTGTGAAACGTGAGGCCGGGGGTCGATCCCCGCACCAAAACAAATATTTGTGTGATCCACAGGTATTTGTTTCGGATCTGTGTGTTTATGAGACCGAAAAGTCTCTCGTAGTTTCTGATACCCACAACACAAGATTCAATCTTAGTGTGGGGTCAGGACTATGCATGTGACTGTTGGGTTTATTTATTAATGCCTGGTGCTAAGTTAAGCCATAGGAAAAAAGTGGTGTATTGCGAGTTAGCGAACCTTACACACCACATACAATCTTGAAATAATAACTATATTATATGAATCTTTATTACTCACGATATTATCATCTACAATATAATGGATGGTAATAACTTATCTGTAACATCTAAAATGTAATAAACTAAAAGAAAATATCAGCAAACAAGTCTTAAATAAAAATAATATTTTATACTAAGTGCAGCATTTAAATAAATTGGAAATTTCAAATGCGTAGCACTATACGTGTAAAAAATTTAAAAACTATATTTTCATAAAATATTTTTTCAGAATTAAACACAAGTTTTAAAGGGTAAACAATGCGAGCATCACGTACGCAACTTATGAATTTATGAAAATATATCAACAGAATTGTTCTAGAATATTCGGTGAATTTTATATTATCGTTTATTATATGATATTAACTGTTACGACTTTCGCTGTTTTGCGTCAAAAAATATTGCGCAGAGATATCCATGTTTTAAATTGGTGCGAAACTAAATACAGTAAATTTATTTTCTATTGCTTTGTTTTGCCAAATGGTCAATAATGTTCACATTAAAATAAAATATAAAGAAATGAACGAAATGGAGAATAGAGTTCTTAAAAGTCATGGCAAGTCGTTATATGCAGACCGCATACAACAGGTTGGTGTGGAAATCCATAGAGGAGAGCTACCCGGAGAAGTGAACTTCCTATTGCCGAAAATGTTAGTCAATCCACTTACACGTTTTTCCGTACAAAATAAAAAATCGGTATATGGCGAAATTAATCATAATTATTTACAGAAGGTCAAAGGAACAAATCTTTGAGGTTCAACCATTCGCGCCGCGAAATTTAATAGCTGAATATTAAATATGCTTGGATTAATGTAAACAGAAATGAAATGAATTCCTGCCAAAAGGAAGGTTGCTGCGATTTTTATTTAATAAACCATTAATTCAAATGTAGACAGCCTCCGTGGCGCAGTTCGTTAGACGCCGGCTGTGAAGCGAAAGGCCGCGGGTTCTATCCCCGCACCGAAACAAATATTTGTGTGATCTTTAGGGATTTGTTTCGGGTCTGGGTGTTTGTGAGACCGAAAAGTCTTTCGTAGTTCCTGATACCCACGACACAAGACTCCATTTTAGTGTGTAGTCAGGACTATGTATGTGACAGTTGGGTGTATTTACTTAAAATACATTAAGAGTGAACCGCAATGCCGATACAAAAATGATAAGTTCGATCAACAGTCCCTCAATCGTTTTGTTGCCTCGTTGCCTTGTTGCCTTGCTGCCTTTATTTGTTTTATATTGCCTAAATGCCTTGTTGCAAGAGGCCATTTTGCGATGACACCGTGTCAACTTGTTCCACTGTCATTACACTATCACCTCGTCTTTTTGTCGCCTAGTCCAATTAACTGTTGTTTTTTCGTACCATTCAGCCAGAGTATAAAAAACGCTCAAACATCAATAACCGTGACACGTGAAGTATTAAAATACTGCAATATCATTGGTTAATAATCCAAAGTGACGTTTGACGCGGGACAATGTCGAATTCCCATTGGTTAATAATACGAATTGACGTTTGTGATGCCATAATATTGAAATGTGATTGGTCAATAAATTATTGAGGGTTTACAACGTTTGCTTGGCATTGTTCGGTGTAAACTTGCGGGATTTCTCACAAAGGGTTGTTGGGCGTCTAATTGCTTAAATATAGGGGGTAGCACGTGTTCCCTATGAGAATTCTGCGGTGGCGGCGGGCGATTCTATTCCATCCCTACTATTGTTAGAGATATGTGGGCATCGTTTGCTGGTTAACGAAATTTATGCTGCAAATTTGTTTGAAGTGCTTTGTCTATTTTTGCGGGAATTATAGATTAAGATTTTTTGCTACGAATATGATATTTATTACTGAAACAATATACTTTATATTATTGTGATAGATATACATACATTATATACCGGGTATATCAAGACTGCGACCGAAAACGAAGCTTGGTGGTAGTTTTAGTGGTTACAGACACAATGCAAATAAAAATTTCGCAAAATGAGCGTCAGATGGCTTTTGCATTTTTTTAAAAATCTTTGTGTTTGGGTAGTAAATACCTAATTATTGAGAAAATAGTAATTTAAACCCTAACGTACCATTGCGTCTTAAAAAATAAAATGGTTTAAATCATTATTTTAGGAAAGCTATGTGTTTATCACCCAAATACGACATTAAGTAAAAATTACCAAAAAATGTCGACGATTTTTTTACGAAATTTTTAGTTGCATTGTGTTCGGTCGCGGTCTTGAGATACTGTATATTATATTAATTCATACGCGGTTGAATATGGGCCTGACCAATGGTTGAAAATCTTGTCCCGTAATAGGAGTATAAGCGTGAGGAGTCCAATTCGAAGCTCGCGTATTACCCTATATCTTGATCTAGTATTTATTCCCTCGAAATTTACCCCAAAATATTTCTCAACCTCTGCGATGCTCGATAATCACTTAAATATTAAACACTCGCGCTCAAAGAAATATTTGCGAGAAACAAATTAATTAGTAATTACGCAATTTAATCACTCGCTCAGTCAGTTAACCGATTCGCGTTCAACGCTTAATGTAATCTTAATGGTGTTATTACACAGATGACGTAAATCGACGCTACAAAGTGTGCGAATGGTCTAATACAATGTCGGAAAGACGATGCTCGTTTGTTTTCGTTTTTTATACAAGTGACTACAATGGAGTTAATGAAATGTGCAGGGAAGTTCGAATAGTGTGGACGAGCTATGGTTATTTCTCGGTTTACGTCATTATGACCGTCTGTTCGAAGCAGTTTTGACCAGCTATGGAAAATATTGAAATACGTGATGATGGAATATCCGTCCACGTATAAAAGTCTTGTGTTGGTTCAACCTCTATATTTAAATCAAGCTAATTTTCGCGCCTACATATGATGAGCTTATCGCCAAGCCGGACGTGTATTCTAGCCCTGGGGACTAAGGTTTATTTACATAATGATTTTTTTGTAGGTACACTAAGAATACTGCCTCGGTGCCGTAGTTGTACTACGGTACGATTACAAAACTAAGGGGTTGGGTTCGAGTCCCGGATCGGGCAAGCTGATATTGGATGTTTCTATTAATTATCGGCTCGGACTCAGGAATTTGTGCCCGATATGGCGTTAGGCTTGCCCCCTATCACATCATCGGGCAGAACATATAAGGCGAAATGTGGGTTTCCTGGAAAAAAGCGTGGGTTTATATATTTATTTATTTATGTATGTATGTATGTATGTATGTATGTATGTATGTATGTATGTATGTATGTATGTATGTATGTATGTATGTATGTATGTATGTATGTATGTATGTACTAAGAATATATTTACACAAAGATCGTACATGGCGTTCTTCAGACTGCTCAATAAAAATCTTGCATATCGGATCTTCATCATCATATCAGCCTAAATTCATCCACTGCTGGACATAGGCCTCTTCTCTATCACACCACTTTTCTCGGTCCTGCTAAATAATATCGGCTCTTATACTATATAATTTAAAGCTAATGTTCAACGACATTATTAAACCGTTCTCACTAACTCTACCAACTTAGTAAATAACCCGACAATGTACGGAGTGTAAGAGCGCCATATTTTTAATTACAGCCTTGCTTTAATCTCTTTGAGCTATTATTATGCTTTATAGCTACTAAAACTGGGTACGAAGGTCTCGGCGTATCGAATTTAACGTGGCATGAATTTAGATTTTATATTAACCTACAGTTTTCATTCAATTAGAACAAAATCAGGCGCCTAATTAAACTGTTCTGCTTTTGAATTTCGCTCCTAAGAGCTTTTGATCGAACTCTTAATTGTAGGGTAAATTTGTTCATATTTCTGGTAGTCGTTTTCGTCCGAACAGTGACCATCGTAAAAAAAATATTGCCATGAATGGCGAGACGAGCATGCCATTTGCCTGATGGTAAGCGATACAACCGCTCATTGATAGTAGTAAAACCAAACACAACGAATTACAAAGCAATGCTTGGCATTCCACTGCGCTCGTCATCCTAAGACATAAGATATTAAGTCTCATTATGTCCAGTAGTTACTCTGGCTACAATGTCCTTCAAACCGGAACACAACAGTGCATTTACACAGCAGTGGCGAAGGGTGAAATTTTTTAAAAGGGAAGCCGAAGCTCAAAACACAAAATATGTTTATTTTCTTTATCCTGTTACTAGCTTCTGCCCGCAAACTTCGTCTGCGTGGTTAATTTTATATGAAATCTCCCATCCCGTCCCGTCCCATCCCGTTATATCCCGCCCGCCCCGTCTCATTCTCACTAATGAAATGTAATCCAGTCCCATCCCATCTTTTTGAGTATGAAAAAGTAGCAAATATATCGGAATTCCTTCTTCATCCCACGGGAACACTATTTTTTTCGGAATAAAAAGTAGTCTATGTTACTTCTAATACCTCCAAGAATATGTGTACAAAGTTTCATGATGATCGGTTGAGTAGTTTTTGCGTGCAAGCGTAACAAACAAACTAACATTCACATTTATAATATTAGAAGGGCTAAGGGATTACGAAATGACTACAATGCGACTAGTACTAAGTAATCTGTGAATGCGACTGATAGTAAGCGTAGTGCAGTCCGAATAGAGATTAAAAATTTACTGTGTGATGTTTCACAGAATGAACGCAAAACGCGACACACTTATGCACGTGTGTCCTTATATTCGGACCTTTGCGAATATCCTCCCACCAGCAAATTATTGCTTCGAGAATCTTACTCACCAAACTAAAATAATGGGTTTCATTTGGTAAGTGATATTGTGGCATCTGCCTATTGCGGCCGTCAATTAAATTTTAATATTTTCGTTACCTATGTACTTATACAATATTTACAATGTCCATGAAATAAAAAGTAAACCATGCTTACTTAATGAGAAAAATAAAAAAGTATATTTCTAAACTGCACGTGAATATAAGATTAATATAAGAGAAATAAAAACCTAGACTCAATATTTTAACAAGAACGATAGCCCCGCATTTATCAGTTGTAACATTAGTAAGACAATGTATTCCTCAGGCGAGGATCGAGCACGTCCTAAAATCTAAACACTAACTTTATTTGTAAAATCGACAACCTAAACATATTAGTACGCTCCTAACGATTAGTAATTTCCATTAAAACCATAATATTAATATTACACATTTTGTAATTAAAAACATTTAAAACTAATTGCATGAACCATGAATATATTGTAAAAATGTAAATACAACACTTATAAATACATTAAACTCCGCATTTCGCTATTGTAATAAGTAATATCTATACCTAAACACACGAAATGCCGGAGAAGCTGCGGCTTGCCTCTTGCTTTTTTAGCGTAAATTGAACCTTAAATCATTATCAATTTAAGGTACAATTTTGCGTGGTTTGTTGCATACTATACAATGCGTAACGGGCGGCGCGGCGGCGGCGCGGTGGCGGCGGGGCGGCGGCGGGCGGCGGCGCACGGGCCGCGCTAGTGTTATTGAATAAGCCGAACAATTTTACAGGAATTCGCCAGAGGTCGCACCGCGTCGCAATAAAAAGAGCTTACTGTGCCGCTTCCTAGTAATGTTTACGTATCTGGCCGACAGATGTCGTTGAATGTACAAAATAATAATTGAGTTTTGATATTAAATAAATAATTTTGAATAATTTGCTTGTTTATAGTGTAATGATAAATTACAAAAGGGAAGCCGGTAGGAACTGGCTTCTAAGGAGCCTTCGCCACTATTACACAGCTGTTTGGCGGGAGAAATAGACATTGCGGTGGTACCTACCCAGGCGGTCTCTCACATATGAGAGACCTACCACTAGTGAATATCCTACGTATCCTATCATAAGACATAAGCCTACACATGCGTAGATTATTTTTAAATTGTACAGTGACCTCAGACATGCTTTCTCACGATATTTTTTTGCCGTTCAACTATAAGCAAATAACCAGGTATTTAATCACATTATGCGCATTTATTTCCTAAGCATCAGTGTCATTCAAACTGGTATACAACACTCTGCTGGTTGACGTCAAAAATTACCAAAGCGGTGGTACCAATGCAGACGACTCACGACCTCCCGCATTCGACGGACCTAGAAACTATACCTGTGTTTTTTGGTGCATTTCCCCATGACGCCATATATTTATATATTCCACAGAACAGGCTCCATACAATATGCTCCCTATTCTTTCAAACCAATGTATTTATCAGTAAATCAAAAATCAGACCGCACAATAACTCTTCGTGGAAAAATCACGGCTAGCAACACCGAAACATTTTATCAGTGGGTTATAAAAAACAAACCCAATAGGGTGGGCCGTTGAAATTATAAATCATACAGGGGTCCAAAAACCCAAACATGTCCAGTTGACAAAAAGGGTGATTCGTGACAATTTATGGCAAGAGTTGGCGTTAGGCGCTGTGCACATATTAATACGCTTTAATAATTTTTATATTATTACTTCCGTGGATTCCGATTCCGACTTCCTGTCAGATGCTGGGTGTGAAACGAGAGGCCGCGGGTTCGACGCCGCACAGAGACAAATGTATGTGTGTGTATTTGTTTCGTGTTTGGGTGTTTGTAAGGCCCAAAAGGCTCTCGTAGAAAAATTGATGCCCACAAGACTTTGATCTTAGTGTGGGTGGATCGGGTCTATGTAAGCTGTATTTATTTATTTAACTTAATAACAGTATTAAATCTAAGTAGCAAAGATCAATTATAATATGAAAACTACATTTAATCATTATTTCAAATTAATGAAATGTATTGTCAAGATCAGGCCAGCCGTTATTTTCGTGTTCTCAATGTTCTAACAATAAACAGTAAAGTTTCAGTTCTAGTAAGCAATGTTCATTAATGTTAAATTTGATTATCCTCAGCAGTGAGGAAGCGATGAGAAACAAATCGATCTCGTATCTAAAAATAAATCAAACAGGCAAAATATGTGATACTGTGTGCCAATTACTGAACGACATTCTTGGAACGAAACAAATCAAAAACCTTACACGTTTTGTAAATCAGCATTAAACAATCTATACATATAATATATTTGTCACCGATCGATGTATGTACATGAATGATAAATAAGAAAAACTAAAATGGAGACTATATTAACGTAATAGAACCTAAAAAAATGATTTTTAGAATTTTTGTCAGTTTGTATGTGCGGTTGTGCGCGATGATATCAAAAAAAGCTTATCGGGTTTCGATGAAATTGTTCGGAGTTAGCTGACACACTAGATTAACACTTAGCTTACATTTTAAATCGAAAAATGTAGTGTTTCCATGGGATGGGAAAGGAATTCAAATACATTTGTTACTTTTTTATATACATAGGGATGGGATGGGACAGGAGAGGACAGTATTACATCCCTTGAGTCATGGGACAGAATGAGACGGGACAAGATGAGATATAACAGAAAGCGAAAAGCAGTATAGTGGACGGCATTGAGTTTAATTATGAATAAAACGTATCACTGACGACTCAAAAAGTATCTGAACCCGGATGGTGCCGGGCCGACCACTAGTCTTAAATAATTCTGTGACTGAAGAATTGGTTAATTTAGATAGAAGAAAGATCAAATTATGTATTTATAGAAGTCTTTGATAGGAATCTTTAATTTATTACTTGGCACAACAACGTGACAATAAAACACCTAATGATAAATGCCTAACAATTCACATAAATACTCGTATCTACGGACACGGAAAGGATATCTCTCGCCATTTAATTAAATACATGTTTAACTGTATCTATTAAATTAAGTTGGGTGTTTGTGAGACCGAAAAGTCTCTCGTAGTTCTGATACCCACGACACAAGACTCGATCTTAGTGTGGGGTCAGGACTATGTATATGACTATTGAGTATATTTATTTATTATTATTTAAGTAAAATTCACCTCTATATCAGCCCATATACGTCCCACTGCAGGGCACGGGCCTACTCTACAATCGAGAGAATCGATTGAGAGTGGTTAGGCCATACAGTCCACCACGCTGGCCTAGTCCGGGTTGGTGGACTTACATACCGTAGAAATTCTTTAAAATCGCTACGGTATGCAGGTTTCCTCACGATGTTTTCCTTCACCGTTAAAGTGCGTGGTGATTGACTATCAATACACACATAACTCCGAAAAGTCAGAGGTGTGCCCTGGGATTTGAACCCGCGACCACCGTGAACATGTGGGCAGCCGCGTCTGGTCCGTTACCAACAGGCCACCACGCACTTTATTTATTATTATTTAAGTAAAATTCACCTCTATAGCTCTATATGAAATCGAACCTATCAATTCACAATTCCCTCAACACGTATGTCATTAGAAGTTTTCCTGATTACTGTTGGAAACAAAACAGTGTACACATAACCTAACGTCGATTCCAACCGGCGCGACACGCACGATATATTCATGATAGTGTCGTGAAATAAAATAACACCATCTGATATACACGTTGTACTTACGTCGTATAGTTTTTTTATTAGAGTTGGCGGTAATTCTTTTTTAAATCATTAAAAGGTTAGGCAAAGGTACTAAGTATTTTGTTTTAGAGGTGCCAACCCAAGATACGCTAAGCTTTTTTCTACCACAATATGTGACGTAGAGTGAGGCCACATATTCTAGTTTACCTCTTAGCTCAATGCTATTGTTCTAATATAAAAAAAACTCACACAAACTAACAAAGTTACTTGGGACTCGAAACCAGAACTTCACTTGAGTCTCGATTTCATGTATTGCCAATAAACGTACTCATCGCTATGAAGTAATATGAAGTGAAGTACGTAATAAAATAAGACATTTATGAGCACAATACGGAATATCAAAGGACAATAATTGTCAATAGACTGCCTCGGTGGCGTAGTTGTATTACGGTACGGTTTCAAAGCTGAGGTCTCGGGTTCGAGTCCCGGGTCGGGCAAAGTGATATTGGATTTTCTATTCATTATCAGCCCGGAGTCAGGAATTTGTACCCGATATGGCGATAAGCTCGCCCCCTATCACATCATGGGACGAAACATACAAGGCGAAATGTGGGTGTCCTGGTGGCGCCTCTGCCTACCCCTTCGGGGATAAAGGCGTGAGTTTATGTATGTATGTATGTAATAATTGTCAATAGAGCAACAAAGCAAGTTGTTAAGACGAAAAGCCCAAACTAGGGACCTAAAACATATTATCTAGATCTCAAACTTCAATCACCTGTAATCCTGGAATCATCGATAAAAGCAGGTGCATTTGATAGGATCGCAGGCACGCGGCGACACTCAGCCGTGGCTTATGTTAGTAATTCCATTTGCCGAGTAAACAGATCACTGACGGCATCCGATACACTGAGTATGATGCGATGTCGGTCTGTGCGCAAACAGTTTCCAGTCATTAATGTCTTTAGGTTATGGATTTCAATGTGTTTAAGAGGAATTCAGGGATGAATAAAAGTTATGGAGTTAGCTATCTTAATAGTACTTTTGATTGTATAGGCTAACCGTCAAACTGTTTATTGATAAGGAAATACCACTGCTCATGGACACTTATATTTGGAACGCAGATGCGTTGCCGCCCTTTCAAAATGAGAAAGCAGAGAAAACTTTGCTGAAAGTTTGCTGAAACGATATGATTAAAAGAATTTTTATAACCTTATATATTTAATTTACACTCTAAAAAATATGTAATTTATCACAAAATGAAAACGCAATAAAAATGCAATATTCATAAAACTTTTGCAACATCTAATCCCGTACATTTTAAAAGAAATTTAAAAGACATTTTACAAGATTAAAGAGACATACGGTTGAAAAGACCATCGCATCGATTCAAATCAACGGTTTATCGAGTAATGTGTATCCATGATTGGCTAATCATGAGATGATCTCAGCTAATATATGTGCCATTAAGTTCAATTTACAGGCGGTGATTAGGTGCGGCGAGCCCGGCGAGCGTTGTCAATGCCTGATTAATATAGGGCAGCTTGGAGCTTCACTACTCTCGATTGTAGTAAGTTTATCAATCATCGATTCAACAAATATGTATTTGTTAAATGAAATTTGAAAAAATAAAGAATGAAAAAAGATCAATTTATTCATGAAAGAGAATAAGTGTGAGGTATGTCTTCACTACTAATACATTGACTGTAAAAAGAAAGTTTTAATGACTTTACTATTAATTTTTACACCACAAATACATTGGTACGTAGGTATATTATACTATTACATTTTGAGTGCCGGGCAACAGCCCGGCACTCAAAATTTAAATTGGTATTAATCTGCTGGAATGATCGAACTCACAAATGAAAAACAACCGTAAAGAAACCTGCTTAACATATAAATCTGGACAAGATTTTCTATCTCATTCGAAGTTTTACAGCCCTGGCGCAGCTGGTTAGACGCTGACTGTGAAACTAAAGGCCACAGGGTCGATACCCACACTGAGACAAAAGTTTGTGAGGCCCACAGATATTTATCTCGGGTTTGGGTATTTGTGAGACCGAAAGGCTCTCGTAGTGTCTGATACCCACGACACGAGACTTATTTGATCTTAATGTGGGGTCAGGATTATGTACGTGCCTGTTGGGTGTATTTATTATTATTATTTATTTGTTAAGTCTGCCACACCACACTAAGCCTGTGTGGTGGACTGTGACGAAACTCCGTTTACAGAGTCGCGGGCGCGCGCTAGTGTAGCGATATTAATTGAGATTCAGTGGCGCTGATGGCGTTCTAATCTGATTGACGTGCACGCTGCATTGACACAGACGCATCCTATCTCGGCGCATTTGTGAAACTCACACCGCGCTGCACGTGTCTTTCTGGCTACTCACACGTTATTATTACTACATACACACATAAACTCACGCCTATGTCCCATTGGGGTAGGCAGAGACTATTGAGCATTAAGTGCTACGGTCCATACATACCTCTTTCGCTTCATCCACTGTCATTAATCTTTGCATACACGCTTGTCGGTTTCGAGGACTCCGTATTTTTCCTAGAAAGGATAATAGAAAATAACGAGTCGTCATTATGGATTTGTTAGGGCCGGTTTTTCTATGGACATGCGAAAATCACTAGTTTTGGATTGCCTGTCAGGCCTATCAGGTAACCTGACCTGGGACCAAGTACAGAAGCTCGTGGCTCACATACTGACAGATACAAAATATGATGCGTATTATTTTTTTCGGACCGACGAGCTGGTTATGTTTACAGGAAGTCGCTGGATACAGGCCGCTTCCAACAGGTCGATGTGGAAATTCTCGGGAGAGGCCTATGTTCAGCAGTGGACTTTCTGTGGTGGAATAGATGGATAGATGATTCTTTCATCATCATAATTATGATCAGCCCGTTGCAGTCCACTGCTGGACATAGGCCTCTCCCATACGTCACAGAGCCCGGTCTCCTGCTTTATGGATCCAGACGCTATCGACCCTCTTGTGCAAGTTTAAATTTATTTTGTTATTATATTTTGATCTCACATAATATTAGCTACAATCGTAACTTCAATTGCCTCATAAAAGGATACGTAATTGAAGCTACTACTAACCTGAAACTCCATAAACATTCAATTCAGCATCTCTAATTCGACAGCACCACTCAGAACGATCCAGAATGTTAATAAAACATAAATGCGATGTAACAGAACTATTGCGCGCGGCATTTTTATTAGCACCAAAATGCAATAACGTAACAAAGGGGAATAGTGCGAATACCGTCTGTTTAATCACGCACCCGCGCCGAGCGGTCATAACAAAATAATAATAATGCAGTGTGGTGCCACTGAGCGCGGGGCGGATTACAATCTATCTAGATTTTTGTTAGTCAGACTTTTTTGACTGGAGGCCATGTTCCGGCAAAGACGGTGCCCGACCACCTACAAGGCTGGTAGTCGATGTAATAAAAATTGCCAAAAATCGCTGGTTTCAGGCGGCTCCCAAAATGAATTTATGAAAAAGCTCGAGGCAAGCCTATGTCCAGATTTGCCTTCCTCCAGCTGAAAGAAGTGCAGGTGGATGGTTTTCTAGAAACAAGTAAATAGTATATAGTAGTAGATACAAGAGATAGAGAACATACCACATGTACAAAAGACATCGGTGTAAATACCATCGTTTTCTTTTTCTGCCTTTCCTAAATGGAAACAATGTAACCAAAAATTTTATGGATTCTGGAATACACGGAGTTCGAATTTCCAAAGTGACAACGTAATTGCTCTTGATTTTGAAGTTGAACTTACGTACGTCCATTCTATCAACTAAGATAGGAAACATACTTCGAGAAATTAATCATCTAAGTAGCATAATAAATAAATGAAAATGCGACGATAATTCCGCAAGATTAACGATTGAAAGCCGAGTCTGCAAAGTCTTGCAACAACAGTTGAAAGATACGCAGCGGCCAAAATTGGCAAACTGATCTCCGGACTCCACTTACATAAGTTGCATTAGGCGGGTACTCCGTGTATAGTACAAAGTGAAGTAGTGTTTACAAGGATAAAGCGTGCTATGAAGCTTCATAGAGTACAATTTAATAGCTCAGCTGTGAAACGACAAACTTCGATATCTGTATTAAGACAATTTTTTCATAGGACGGAACATACAAGGCGAAATGTGGGTGTCCTGGGGGCGCCTTTGCCTACCCCTTCTGGGAAGGAGGCGTGAGTTTATGTATGTAGTTTCAAATAATTGACAACACCTGGATAGACAGCCAATCCAAAATTGGCATCCGTCAATAAAAACACTGAGAGAAAATATCCAAAAATAAACTTCACTTCTCGCCTAGATGCTCTAAAATCGCGGTAACGAGAACCAAACCCAAAACACAGACAGTAGTCAAAGTAACCATCACAAAGCAGCCGGATGCAGCCAAAATTCGTAATCACGGGCGGAACCAGCCGCGATCCAGACCCGGCTCCGCACCTCAGAACCCTCGTTACATATTTATTATTATTTATCTACTCGTCATTGGTCTTTTTATTGGTCTAGTTTGTCAGTCTTCGCGACACGATTGGCTGAGAAATGATGTTCAAACAAAAGGCCAGAATCAACGCACCAAGCTACATGTTGTGTTGTGAGACCAAAGTCTCCCGTTGTAATGAAATACCATTAGAAGAGACAAAGTGACTTCAGTGCCTTGCATTACTGGACTGCCTCCGTGGCGCAGTTGTTTTGACGCAGGCCCACAAGTATTTATCTCGGGTCTGGGTGTTTTTGAGACCGAAAAGTATCTCGTAGCTTCTGATACCCACGACACAAGACTTAACTGATCTTAAAGTGGGGTCTGGACTATATATGTGACTGTTGAGTGTATTTTTTATTATTATACAATGCAATTACGTCGATACAATTACGTCGGCCTGGTCAAAATATACAAGTTTAACCCGAAATGCATCGTACCTAATCGTGTGTCACTGTAACGGGGTTTCCATCATCGTGTACGGTAGTCACTTTCCACGCGAATTCTATCATCTTTTGGATCTCCTGTTACTTCACGTCCTTCCGTTGTATAGTTTAAAATTCTATTTTAACCTCGTATAAACATAGGAGTAGTAAAAACAGATATATAAAACCCCTTCCCTTCATCTCCCTCGCGATACACGGCACTTGAGTCATTGTCTGAGTGAGAGGACGGAGGGAGTGTTGCGGAGTGCCGCCTCTCGCTTAAGTAATGATCCTCTTAAAGACACTGCGCAGACATACGCCAGTTCATATTAACAACTATATGTCGCAAATGTCTTTGTAATTCATTCGCTTTCAGAAAACTCATTTTTGCCGGATGAAATTATTTTATGCGCTTTCTATTTTGTAACTTCGTCATGTTACTTAACTACAGCTGCGCATGTGGGCTTTGAACTAAGAAGTTTCGGGACCGAAAACCAAGTCAAGAAATCCACTTTGTGATTTGATTTTGCGAGTCCCAGTGTCTGATTAGAAAACGTTGTGCCAAATATTTTTGCAAAATAGAATTGATAATTACCCTGGCCCAAATTGTAGAATTAAACTTGTATAGTGCCATAATTATTCTTAGTATCAACAAATTCTAAATTCACATAGGGAATTCATTAGTAGATTGATAAACAAGTCAGGATGGAGCAAAGTGAAAATCTGTAATTTCTGCCTGACGGTATACGTAAATGGCAAATGCCTTTTTTTCTATACATAATTTTAATGTATCTCTTTGATTTTTTAATGACTATTTAAATGCCTCCAACGTACGCAATTTTCCCAAATCCCGAGATGATTTATAGAAATCAGGCCATTGAAAATTAATCATCAACAGACATAAATCTACTTACTACTACGTCTTAGGATGGCGAGCGCAGTGAAATTCCATGCATTACTTTGTAATTAATGATGTTTTTTATTTTGCTACTGCCCATGAGCTATCGTATCACTTACCATCAGTTGAATAGCATGCACGTCCCGCCATTAACTGCAATAAAAAATATATCGAAAAATTGTCCTTGCTCCTCCCTCCACAAATTCCCTACACTCCTACCAAGGTGTTCCTTATCAGCAATTTAATCAGACACCCATTCTCTCTAAACAAAAACTTGGGACCAACTTGCGCAGTTTCAAGCGCATTAAAGAGATAACCAATTTGTGACTTGGCTTAAAAACCTTAGTAATATCCGAGATAAGGCGGGATTTTTACGAATACTTTTTTTTAATTTACGAGTAATTATGTCGACGAGCCAAAGTTTCATTTGTTAAGCTGAATTACTGTAAAGATCCGCGCTAACTGTTCCGTCGGACCGAATTAACTGTGGCCCAAAAGAATTTCCATGGCCGTTTGTAAAAAGTACACTTTTTGCTTTCGTTAATTGTTTAAACGTGTTCCTTGAGTTTGTACAGATTTAATTATGTGCTTTGGATCTTGAAATGAGTAGACTAAATCAATTTATAGATTCCACTTTCCTATACTGGTACGATAATGTTGCTGTAATACAACCGATGGAAAGAGCTATCATCATCATCATCAGCCCGTTGCAGTCCACTGCTGGACATAGGCCTCTCCCAAGGTACGCCACAGAGCCCGGTCTGCTGCTTTACGCAGCCAGTCGCTGCCGGCCCTTTTATGCAAGTCGTCCCACCATCTGGCCAGAGGACATGAGATGGAAAGAGCTATGAGAGATAGTAACTACAAATGACCTGATAACATAATTACTCCGGATAACTGACAAGAAAAATATTTTTCTTCGGTCGTCTTATAAATTGTTGTACACGATAGCGACTGTGGTTTCATCAACTGTCAATATAACTACAACTTGATTTGATTCGACATGGAAAGAACATTAACTCAGTAGCTTTAAAACATCAAGAACCAAAACCCATGACAACAGAAAAAGACGTAAAAAATATTCTTTACGTAACAGTGAATTACAAAAGAACACACGCGACGTAAAATAGGTTGGAACATGAACGCTTAGCGCGGGCACAGCTTACCGCTAACTAAATTTACTGGCGTCGCATCCGCCGGGCAAATATTAAATTGTATACATAGACGGGCTTGTTGGCACAACACGGCTTTGTTTTAGAATTTCAACGGTTTTTTATGTAGCTCGAAATGACCTGTGCCGCGACATGGAAATGCTAAAAGTAAATTTTATGTTAATTTTACAGAAATATGTCCCTAGGTCTTTTTAGCGGCGTCAAGAAGAAAATTAACCAGTACCTATGATAGAAACATCATAGGTACTGGTCGCGAGGGATCCTTGTGCTTCGTCATCCTTGTGCTTGATACCTAATCTGAGCGACATTGCACTAATGCAGTCTAT
This sequence comes from Deilephila elpenor, assembly GCA_949752805.1. Classification (NCBI taxonomy): domain Eukaryota; kingdom Metazoa; phylum Arthropoda; class Insecta; order Lepidoptera; family Sphingidae; genus Deilephila; species Deilephila elpenor. Next base: position 1,775,299 of record OX457113.1, on the reverse strand, counting down.
TAACTAAATACGAGCCTTTTACCTACATTATGGTACGTCTTATCTTATAGTTTAGGTAATTTTTTAGTTCCACTTTGCTGTACCCTGATAGCGCTTTATTTTTTTTATTCAATGAGTACATAAACTTCATCACCTTTAAAGATAATATTAGACTTATTGATTTTATGGTTGGCCAATTAAAAGCACCTTTACTGCTTTTGCTTATATTTTACGAATATAAAGGTCATCCTTCGCAGACTTAAGAAAAGGAAGAATTTTCACAAGTAGCCCGGTATATATTAATTACAATTTCTCCAAAAAATATCAATCCATTTTATTTATTCCAACACCTTAATCTCATCCTACTTGTGACCTTTTTAAAACCTATACAAAATCCAACCAATCCACGCGATATTTACCAAGCGATACCACCTAATAGAAAAAGGCGCAACAAAAGCACCAATATAAATAAAATAAGGGCACGTGTCGTAAAAAGTCATATGTACCGCCGTTTGGGCCACAAAGTGCCTTGTTCATGCAGATGAATATTTTAAGATCACTACAGCCTAATGTTGCATACACTCGCTTCGATTGCTCCACAAGTTTGTAACGTTACTGCCGTAGGAGTGGGACATTAGGGATTGATGAATACTTTAGTGATTAAAATGTCATTGACGTTTGTTGGGCAGATGAGCTAGCAACCCTGACGGTAAGTGCTACGGATTATCGACTTTTGGAATACTTTCTTTAAGCTTAACTAATAATATTATAGGTTATACCGCTCAGGGTGACTGCCTCGGTGGCGTTGTTGTATAACGGTACGGTTACAAAGCTGAGGTCTCGGGATCGAGTCCCGGGTCGGGCAATGTGATATTGGATTTTTCTAGTCATTATCAGCCCTGAGTCAGGAATTTGTGCCCGATATGGCGATAGGCTCGTCCCGTATCACATCGTGGGACGGAACATACAAGGCAAAATGTGGGTGTCCTGGTGGCGCCTCTGCCTACCCCTTCAAGGATAAAGGCGTGAGTTTATGTATGTATGTATGTATAACAATATCTGAGTGCCACAAAACTTTTCTTTTCATAACTGATGTCGGACCTAAAACTTAACGATTTACTACCAATACATCAATAATTTATATTACTTATCATACAGGGTATATCAAGACCGCGACCGAAAATGAAGCCAGGTGGTATTATTAGGTTTCGCAAAATATTTTTTTTGTGTGTTTTTTGACTGATCATCGTATTTGGGAATTTATTATACATAGTTTTCATAAAATAATAATGTACACCTTTTTTTTTATTAAATACGCGATGTTATGCAAGGGTTTCAATTACTATTTTCGCAAAAACTAGTTATTTACCACCCAAATACAATGATATTTTAAAAACTTGCAAAAAAAATCTGTAGCTTTTTTTGCGAAATTTTTTGTTGCATTTTGTCTGTAACCTCTAAAACTACCACCTGGCTCCGTTTTCGGACGCAGTCTTGATAAACCCGGTATAAAGCAATAAAATTAATTAACAATTTTTCATTCTATACAATAGCCACTGCTCAGTTTTAAAAATAAGGGAATAATAAACTAGCGCCTGTTACACCGTCTGCTGCGGACAGGCGATTATGAACCGCTCACAATACTACTATTAAAGCACCCTTGTTTCTGCTTTCATAAAGAAAAAACTTTTTAATTTTAATGGTTAAAAGGTTTCTTAGATTTACGCGAATTAACACATTGAAATAAAACAATTTATAATGGATTTTATTGCGATTTGGTTACATTTTTACATTTTTTAATTTCCCGACGTTTCGATTGCTTTACAGCTTTCATGGTCACGAGGCGGACTCCCCGGGAAGTTAAAAAATATCCGGACTATGTACATATGTGCCTGTTGGATGTATTTTATTATTGTGAAAAGCGAAGAAGTTACTCATTTTAGGATTCTCTGCGTAAAAAACATAAAATGAGATGTATAAAGGATCTCTTTGATGTCCGTCTCTTTGTCAGTGCCATTTTCTAAGCAAATGTGGAGACATCATGCCGAAATTAATATCAAATACGCACGTCCAAGCACTCTTGGTGCTGTAGAAATGCGAACTCAAAAAAAATAAAATGCGTATTCTTTAGACAAAAGTTATTGTAACCTACGTGTATAAAAATTAAATATTAAGTCAACGCCAAAAAAAACAATAATTTGTGTTTTACACTAATTTACTTGTCGAAAGGCATTTTTTTATTCATCAAATAAATAATATTCAAAACTAAAATTATTTTATATATTTTTTGTGATTTAAGTTATTTGATGGATAACTTTTTTCTGACGATAGAAAAAATACTATAAAAAACACAAATCCTACAATGGAAAGTAATAGCAGAGCGTGGTTTCGATCCACGGACCTCTGGGTTATGGGCCCAGCACGCTTCCACTGCGCCACTCTGCTCACGGCTGACCTGCCGAAAATAACTTATACTTTATGCTACTATACTATGACATACTATGAGATGCTTGTGGAATTGGTTGGTTCCAGTGGTTGATTCATTTTATTTTAAAATGTTTTTTTTAGATATTAACAAAATTAATTAACAATTTTTCAATTCTTGTAGTATAGATGAATAATAAACGACGTGAGAGGGGGCGAGGCTATCGCCATATCGGGTACAAATTCCTGAATCCCGGTTGATAATGAATAGAAAAATCCAATATCACTTTGCCCTACCCGGGATTCGAACCCGAGACCTCAGCTTTGTAATACCGTAGTACAACTACGCCACTGAGATAGTCTTAATACAAAACTAGCTCTAAATCTCTTTAAGTGTTAAGAAACTCTAGTTTCAGCTATACCCACTAAGTCAACCGGTCAGTTTTGTAAATAAAATGTTATTTTCAATAACAAACAGTGTACATGTGAAAGATTTGTTGTCACAGCGGATTGTGGCCGGCGCTCGTTGTAAATCCACATTTACCCGGCTCAGAGCCCGCTGCTTATATACGGGGTTGGTGCAGCCACATTATTGTTGCTGTACACCCAGCCACTCATAGAGTACTGTACAGAGAGCCGACTGTGAAGGCATAAAACCGGATTGGACCGGATTAATCCGGTTTGTGATGCTGTTTTAATAGCAAATTAAATAGATAAAGAAGGAATCTTTGGTTTAATTGTACCCACATAAGACAGAGTTGATTGTTATAAGGCAAACAGTTGTTATTGTGTGTGTGTGAGAGTTTTTGATGAAGATATTTTATTAACATTATGTATGTCCTACAACAACAGACGCGCTTCATATCTCAGAACCTCCTGAAAAAAATCCTTTCATTAAACTAATATTATTTTGCGTTTCGCTTGCCTCAACCAAATACACAAGATCTAACGTACTCATAGCCATTACGCCATATATTACAAATATACCCGTGCGAAAATCAAACCTACGAGTTACGACCAACCAACTTTTAAACCGGGACGTCATGTCACCACACCACAAACTACCCCTTCAACAACACGTCCTCCCAAAAGCTCCAACATGTTAGGCACAATACTACCTATTCTCTTCTTCATTCTATGGTATCGGTTATGAATTTTTCATGGTACGGCTGAGAACCCATGTGCCGCGCGCGGTAATGCTCGCCTTGTTTTTGGACGCACGCTGCACTATCGGAAATCCGCGTACTGACGGTATATCTTACGCCATTTTTATGTTTATTTCACTTACATTCAACAGAGTGTGAACTATGAACGGAGGGGATAATAGACATAAGACATGGGGAGTTCGTAATACTGAGTTATAAGAGCCAGATTATATTGCTCTATAGTTGCCTAACCTGATGATAAAAATATATCATTTGCAATATTTCAATTTTAAACATTAAGCTAGTCTTGGGTTTTTTCCAAAAGTCCAGAGCAATCGTGAATCCATTACGTTCCTTTAGATTTTAAGCAAATTCTTATCTTGAAGGTCTATAAGTCACAACAGCCTAGAAATATAGTAGAAAATACTTATTTCTAAAGTTCGTGGGATGTCGAAACTTTCAAGTTTAATTGGATTAATTGACTTAAAATTTTCCGTAGAGCAGAAAAAGATTTTGTGTTAGACACCGTTATCTTTCATCCATTATATCATAAACAATTAATATTCTTTACTAAGGATCGAAAGCATCTACATTACCGTGAGTAGCGCAATTCCGCCGAAACTCACAAACGTTGACATTATGAAGTTTTTAATTGCAACGTTCAGTTTTCGCCGAATCACATAATGTTCCCGGCTTCCCTCTAGAATGTCCCGCAAATACATCCTTGTGCCAGCAAAATAACTTTCTTTAATGAGTGTTTCAAACATTAAGTAGGATCCGTTAAATTATTTTCGATTTTATGGAACTTGATAAAGCCGATCAGTTACGCACGAATCAAATCAAATCAAATCAAAATATTATTTATTCAAGTAGTCTTTGTTCAAGTAGTTTTACAAGATCTTTTGAATCGTTAATTTCTGCTACCACCGCTTCGGAACGTGTTGTAGCTGTGAAGAAGAAACGGCGCAAGAAACTCCCTCAGCAACACGAACTGTCTTCATTTTTTTCACGGATGATCTTATTAGGTTTGCAAGAAGTGACCGGGTCCACAAATATTTTGCAATAGAAATCCTTGGAGAAGCCCATATTTAGCTGTAAACTTTCTATGTCTCAAGAGAGATACACAAAAGTAGAGACAAGTGGTAAAATATTTACCTTAAAATTAGATTAAATAATTATAATATAATAAATCATAGCTTAAAATTAGCGAAGTGCCCCGCAGTAAACAATTATGGGCTGACAAAACTACGCTTAAAGCCAAACTTAGCGACTCCACCCAGCTACATTTACACCACAAGACGAAGCAGACGATCAAAACACCGATACCGAACCAAATGAATAAATCAAGCATTGATTTACATACAAGCTTTTTCGCAACTCCGATTGAACCGTAACTAAATCTATTACGGTACATAAATCTGTTATGTAGAAAATAGAAAATGCCGACGCACACGGGCTCAATTCAATTAACACAACACAGGGATCTATGTAAATTAGCCGAGCGATCCCTGGACGCATCCGCTAAGATACAACGGCACCGACTAACCCGATACAGTAAGTCAATTACCCTTCATCCGATGCGGCCTTGTGTGTATGCTAACACATACATACATAAACTCACGCCTTTATCCCAGAAGGGGTAGGCAGGCGCCACCAGGACACCCACATTTCGCCTTGTATGTTCCGTCCCATGATGTGATGCTAACACAGATATGTTGAAATATATCGTAAGAGTTTTATATGCGTGTACACGATACAGAATACAAAAAATATTACACGTGGTTAAAGCCTAATTAAATCGATATAGAGTGCCAAGTACATTTGATTCAAAGGGTACTCATATATTGGAACGACACCTGATGGTTACCGCTGTGCAAGTCAAATAATACACCTAACAAATAGATTAAGTAGACACAATAATGCCGGTCTTTCCGTACCTGAATATTCACAGAATGAATTAAAAAAAACAAACTAACTTTTTGCATCAAATATTCCATAATATACCACATCACGTTTCGGATCTCGGTGTACAATAGCCGAATAATCAACCTCAGTATCTAAATGATCTACTGTCTTCAACTCAACTGCATCAAAGCCTTTATCTAGACGCCACACCCTGTAGAGCCGAACAATGGACGTCATGATACTACTTGCCGCTGATACACGTGATCACTTATGTCTCACCCTATAGATTTATAGTGTAGTGAACATCTAGGGGATCTAGACCAAAATTATTTATTTATTTATTAATCCTTTTATTGCACAAAAAGAAACATTTACAGTAAATAAATTGCATAATAATAGCACAAGAGGCGGCCTTATCACACTAGGCAATTTCTTACACATTTGGATGAATATGTTAATAGGAAAATGAGAGGGCAGTCTAAGGTGTCCGCCCAAATACTGGAACGCAACTTAAATATAACTTGCGCTTAACTACGTTAATCCCGATTAAATGTACTGGCTAAGTGAGCCGTGCGCTGTTAAGAGCAACTTATTATTTGAATGTCGTTCCAGTATTCGGGCGTTATGTGTATAAATTAAGATGATTTAAAGGCCCTATTACCTCACGACTAGCAAGGTACAATCATCAGCCCATTAATTTAATATCTCTCAATCATACTCTCGATTATAGAAAGCCCGTTCCCAGCAGTGGGACGTATAGGCTGAAACAGTACAGTACATTTTAATATCAAAATTGCATAATTTAATTTGTATCAACCCAAAAGGACTACTGTGTACGATTATAGAAAGCCTGTAATAGTGACTCCAGGCTGATATTGAAGAAAAAAATCCAATAGCACTTTGCCCGACCCGGGATTCGAACCCGAGACCTCAACGTTGTAATGGTACCGTAGTAGAACTGCTCCACCAAGGCATTCATTTAATTTTCTTACTTTAACATCAATGCCCAACATGTCAATCATCACGGCCAAAATTAGTTATAAAAACATCTACTAATCTTATCTCGATACTCCAGGGAGGGGGCACAGCCTACTGCCCCTAAGAGCGAAGTTTTACGGTGACGTCACCTTTACGACGTCATAAAATTGTTGCGAACCTGTCAGTGGGATTTTGTTGCAAACGTGGCGTACTTTATGCAATGTTTTATTCAGCTTATGTATTATGGAATGGACACGTATGCGAGGCAGATGTTTGATCCAATATATTGGGGTATTTGGATAAAAATATTTGTATTTAACCTTTGAGTCCAATAACTTAGTCATACGGTTGCTGGAGGCTTGTGTTTCCTTAACATCTTTCATGTCGTTCATGGGTAAGCTATGCCAGCTTTTTATAACTTAATATCGACTGGCATTAAAAACGAAAAATAATGAAATAAAATTTTTATGTGATTCTGACCGAAATTATTAACAGTTAGTTATGACAGAATATTTCTATGTAGATCTATATGACATACATAGTTCTAGTAATACGACGCACCACCATCTGCCATAAACGAAGAACATTGAATTTAAAATTTTATTTGTGTAATCATAAAACCTACACATAACTATACCACCGCTAATATGTCTTGGTTAAACTATTTATACTCCACCAAGCAAAGTACTTTTATGTCAATGCAGAGAGGTGAAATATGCATATAATTAAATGACAATAATGTAAGTAGAACTCACCAGAGTCGTCGCTTGAAGTAGGATCATCGACAATTATTGATTGATTGAAAAATGGTTGTTTATTGCACTACACATTTGCACTATTTGTCCACAACACACGCGTAATTAAACGAATATCAAGCTCAGATCAACGAATATCAGAATATCTAATCCACTCTCAATTGTAGAGAAGGCCCGTGCCCAGCAGTGGGACGTATATGGGCTGATACAAGCTCAGATACGAAGTATGCGAAATCTGCTCGGTAGCATTCACGTGACTCCATACTCTCGCGGTTAAAAAGCAAAACATAGTCAACCTACCCTCAGCTGATATTTTTTGTAGCAAACCCACAAGCATTCGGACAAAATATCGGTCAATATTAAACATGCCAATTATTTATTAATTTATTTAAACACAAATCTAAATACGCGACAACAACAGTTGAACTACAAAGTGATTGATAAATAAAAAACAAATTAAGAAACATTATTCAAATTCCAAAATTAGCATATAACTTACGTCTTAAGTTAATTAATTCTAAACATTTTTTAGAACATCATATTTTAATTTTATTCTTTTAAATACCAGTGTACGACCAGTTATATTTTTTTATGTATGCAACTGTCGAGCTAAGGTTATGCCGTCTTCTAGATTAGATTAATTTTTTATTCCGACAAAATCCACCTCATCGTAGGTATACTCGTAAAATAAATATTAAATACACATTTATCTTCTAAAGTAAACCAAATGCACTAGACGCTCGTCCAAAGAAGTACAGCTTGTAGAAAATTTCTACGGCTTTAAAGTAAGACAAGAAAACATTATTTTCATTTATGAGAAGAATATTACCGTTGAGTTTTAATGCAGGCAGTTGTAATCCGCAGGTCACAGTCACTGACGTGGCTTATGCCTTTAAGTATAAATAAAATTTTGACAAGAATGAATTTATGTGAGTACATTACTAATAGTTATTATTAAAATTGCCCAAGAAATGGCTTGACTGCCTCGGTGGCGTAGTTGTATTACGGTACGACAACAAAGCTGAGGTCTCGGGTTCGAATCCCGGGTCGGGCAAAGTGATATTGGATTTTTCTAATCATTATCAGCCCGGAGTCAGGAATTTGTGCCCGAAATGGCGATAGGCTCGCCCCCTATCACATCATGGGACAGAACATACAAGGCGAAATGTGGGTGTCCTGGTGGCCACCTCTGCCTACCCCTTCTGGGAAAAAGGCGTGAGTTTATGTATGTAAGAAATGGCTTGATTAAAGCTCACATAAAGGTCAGATCAGTGACCATTTTAATACTACAGACGTGACGCCTTAAAACGTGATTATTGAGTGGCGCTCAATAGGATATCTACAGCGCTTCCTATCTGCTTTGCGAACCTACGAAAACAGCAGAAAAACACAAAATTCTATACTTTTTTAGTCTTATAGCCAGAGTAACTACTGGACATATTGAGACTTAACATCTTATGTTTCAGGATAGCAAGCGCAATGGAACGCCATGCAATGCTTTGTAGTGTAGTGTTGTTTGGATTTCTACTATCCATGAGTGGTTGTATCGCTCACCATCAGGCGAATGGCATGCTCGTCTCGCTTTTCAACGCATTAAAAATAACCGGATGCGCCCTCTCCTAACACCACTATTATAGCCACCGCTGCCTTTTTGACATTATATGCAAAATCTTTAGCAAATTCCACTTTATTATTTCCATTTTAGCAAAAAGGCAAATAGAGCAAAGACTTCCTCGTAAAAAAATTGATAATGAGTTTAAGATTAGAAAATGGACTGAAATACATTCATTTTATAGTTAAAATGCTAGGGTGCTTGAGGATAAGTAAATGTTGTAAGCCAAACCCCCCCCCCCCCCCCCCACCCCTGTTACAAAGATTCCGTTATATACATACATACATAGAGGCGAAGCTAATAAAAGCGTGTTAATAATACAGAGTAATTTAAAACGTGACGATAACGGCGGTACCGAGGCTCCTCAAATTCGAGGTATTTCATATGAAGGAATTGTTTCCTCTCGGAATATGAGCTTTGCTTCTTATTATATTTCGAAATGCGGTTACACGGGAATATTACAATGAACAAATAATCTTACTATATTATACTGGGTGGAACTATTCCGTATCAAAAACGAATATGAGAATTTATTATTTTAGTAAGTAAGTTCACGATTTTCTTATAACGTAGGTCCTAGGATTAAAACATGTTTTCAAAATTAAAATGAATTGTGTAATTGTTTCTCATTTAATTGCCATACTTACAAAGTTATACTTTATTGTCTTTACCTTATCTGAGTATATTTAAACTCCCAATTCTTAGCAACCCAAATTTCCCTTTCCCAACCATAATACTTAAGCAAAATTAAAATTAGAAAATAATGTAAATGATTAAAGAAGAAATACTCAGCACCTGCTTGGAGTTTCTCCGCGATCACGTTAGCGAACAATAAATACAGCGCCGTGACGTTTTTACAACGCGCCCTCAAACAAATAGCTGAGGCGTCGGCCGCGTTACCAAATTAAAAACTTGCCTCTTATTATACATAAATCAGAACGAAATCAGTTGCCTTTTATGAGGGCTAGAGACGCGCGAGTTACTGAAGCGAATATTTTAGTCGATTGTAGGTAAAGAATCGATTACCATTTCATGGTCATGGAATCCTGATAAATTCATTTGACGAAATATAGCAGCTCTATATTTATCAGTCGGATTAAATTTAAGTGGAATGGATATACTAAGATGAAAACAACTAATACTTTTATTTCAAGTTCTCTACATATACCCCAATACATAATATTATTTTTAAACCTGATATTCCATTTTGGAGTTTAAATTACGTGTCTAAAACAATTAAATAGGAAATCATTAAATTAATAAAATCAGTTACATCGCTCTATAAAGTTCATTTGATATTGGGTTATAGTTCAGTAAATTTATCCGGCGATAGTTATAGGATCAGCGAAATCGACTAAAAGCGAAATTCCATTTAGAATATAAATATGAGAGTAACAGATCATTTGTAATCCGCGCGGTCTAGTTGCGTGCTAGAGCTGATGTGTTCAATTTGTTTTATTACTTCAAGCAAATACTGTATTTTCATATAATTTTTGTATAGTTTTGAAGTTGTAGGACTTGTCACTTTTACTCGGACGACCTTAGAAGATTAATAACTGATTGTAAAACTTATCAGTATTTCAGTTACGAAGGAAGTAATTGTGTGTTTTTTTTTATGACAAACAACCAAGCAACTCCCCTAATGATTAGTGATCACAGCCGTAGCCCGAAACAAATATTTGTGTGATCCACAGGTATTTGTTTCGGGTCTGGGTGTTTGTGAGGCCGAAAAGTCTCTCGTAGTTTCTGATATCCACGACACAAGACTCGATCTTAGTGTGGGGTCAGGACTATCTATGTGACAGTTGGGTGTATTATTTATTTATTTACTTAAACATCTTAGACTCTCTTCAAACGCCTGGCCTCAACCGAATGTAACGCAAGAGGTTATATTTCAGTATTGCCTGTACAGTTTAAGTGCACAGGAGCCCACGAGCAAAATATATCAAAATATATTTATTTTGGCTGCCTGAACAGCTGTAGAAACCTGAATATTGTGCAACATACACACTCCGGTTTACTTGTACAATTCAACTATGTATAATGTATCAGCCCATAGACGTTCCAATGCAGGGCAGTGGGCACGAGCATCATTTACAATCGAGAGTACAATTGAGTCAGGACATTCAGTCAGTCTATTAGGCCAAATAGTCCACCACGCTGGCCTAGTAGGGTTGGCGGACTTTACATACCATAGAAATTATTACAAATCGCCATGGTATGCAGGTTTCCTCTCAATGTCTTCCTTCACCGTTTTAGTGCGTGGTGATTGACTATCAATACACACATGACTCCGAAAAGCCAGAGGTATGCCCTGGGATTTGAACCCGCGACCACCGGGAACATGTTGGCAGTCGCGTCTTGTCTGTTTACCAACTGGCCACCACGTACTTAATTCAACTATACTTAGAGTCAAACCACTCATGTGCACCGTAGCGTGATTAGCTAAGCTAGCTATACACAGACTTTTCTTAGCTAACTACATCAAGACTCCATCATTTTTCCGCTTTATAATCGATTACTACCATCGACTAAAAGTCGCAGTCGAAAATAAACATTCACATCTCTAATTGTTTGTTATAAAAAAATGGTAATTTTTAAGTCCTCCCGCCGTAATAAAGCTTAAACCCTAATTTGTGGGGGAAAATATTTGATAACTATAAAAAAGGTCTGCGAATAAGTATTAAAGTGATAAACTCTCTGAGAAAACAATTATTTCTTTCTTCTTAACGACTACGTTTCGTTTCTGCTTGTGTAAATGCAAACATTAAACGAAACGTTTTGTTTTTGCGCAAATATAAATGGTATTCATTATTATTCTGAGGTATATTTTGGAAATATTTTGATAACATGCCTAAGAAAAAGCTGATATTAAACTTAGGCAATAGTTTACGTGTAATTTAACTGCCCACTAAATTTTATAAAGGAATATTTACATCACATAATATTATCACTCAATAACATAAGATTCACCGTTGATTAACTTACAGTAATGACAGTCATATCAGTTTTCAGAGCTTAATCATTCAAATGAAAAACCGTAGGTGATGCATAGACAAATTTATATTATTATTAATGTTTAGTTAATCTTTTTACTCTCACACAAACTTGGCTTATTCCACCACGATGGCCCAGTCAGTACTGAGGATCTGTTAGGTCATATTAAATAACCAATTGATCAATCCACTGTTGAATTTCCAAGCTTTAAACTGGCTTCTTTGCATTCACTAACAACAACTAAAGCGCGTTTACTATAAAATTTCATTTTATACTCCCCACTAAAAACTTACATCGAAAATAATCGAAGACTCAAACAATGTAGCGTAAACTGCGGTCATAAATCAGGCGTGGTGGCTGGTGCTACCGTACCATAACTTTTTGCCTAATTAAAAAGTAAATTAAGGCACTGAATACTCTTACAACTTCGCTGGCGGGTGTATTAAAGATTATTTTTATCAGAAACTGGCCAGTGGACGTGCTGTGAATTCTTGGTAATGAGAAAGACAAGGAGACTGGGGAAAATATGGATGCAGGGCATGAATGATGATATGAAGTAGATTAGAGGTAAAGAAGCAGCGCTAGTAACTAAAATGAATTTGAGAGACCACATTATGTTGATGACAGGATGAGGTAAATAAGAATGATAAAAAAGAAGGAGAAAAGTAAAAGGATAGATCGTCGGACAGTATCACAATTAGCATCTTCAACAGGACGTCAACTGCTAAACCTCCTCAAGTTGATTAGGTGGGTGTTGCCAATACTTTCTGCGAGCAAAGGTGACAATCCCTTACGCTGATGTAGCAGATGTCTTTCATCAGCATGCAATTTGGGTATACCAATTTGGCGATGATTGTTCCGAAATAGTTCGGTCGCTGGACCTATCTTTCTTTGCAAGCAACCTGCACCGCGACCACTTGAAGTTGCTTGGACCCCGAAAGGTGTATCTACTGTTAACTATTTGTTCAGTATTTCATGATTATAATTACACTCGTATTATTTTAACAGGTCAATTGATAATTTTGTCAATTTATTATTTTGTACCGTCAATTGACTATTTTTATTTTCTATGGTGGGAGATTGTAATTTATGCACACAAAAAGTATTTAAAGCATGAAAAGTTGTAAAAGACATTCATTCGTGTTCAAATTATTGTGGTAATAACAACAAGTTGTACTTATATTGAAATTAAAACAGTGAAAGTGTTAATAAGTGCCTTTTATTGTCGATCCACGTCAATAAATCAGAAGTGGGATAGCACTGCTGTTGCAATTATAACCAGTGGTGTAAATCCTGCCCACTTTAAACATCTTTATTAAATCACAAACTGCATAATGCCGAGAAGGAAGAGAACTAGGTCACATAGTAGTGACGTATCCAGGAGTGGCAGCCGAGCTTCTGAAAGTAAGCATTCACGAAGCAGACATAGGCGCCGCCATCGTTCGCGAAAAAACGACAGTGACAAAAGGTACGTGGACACTCAAGACTTTTTCGAAAACTTCTTAAATGTTATGCAAGGTCTCAAAGATAATAATTCTAGAGAACGTGACAAGTTTCCTGTACTTAACAATGTTATACCCGACTTTGACCCTCTATGCAAGGAACAGACTATAGATATGTGGATTCATAAAATTGAAGAATGTGGACAAATTTATGGCTGGGATGACAGGCAGATAGTTCATTATGCCTTACCGAAACTCGCTGGTGTCGCTAAAACGTGGTATCAGGGCCTACCCTCCCTATTATTTTCATGGTGCGAATGGAAAATTAAATTAAGAGAATCTTTTCCATCAAGAGATAATTATGCAGAACTGTTAACGGAAATGTTAGGGAAAAAAATACGTTACGGGGAATCACTAGAATTATATTACTATGCCAAAATGAACCTACTAAATCGATGTGAAATAAATGAGAAGCGTGCTGTAGACTGTCTTATTTTCGGTATAGAGGATAGGGGTATTAGATTAGGAGCACAAGCTGTAGAATTTAATGGTCCAGAACAAGTGTTAAAATACTTTAAATCTATAAAGATAGGCCAAGATAAAAATGTGTCGGTAGAATTTAAAAATAAAGAAAAACGTATTGTTCAAACTAATCATAGTTCACCACTTCCAAGCACCAGCAATTCAAACCAGCAACTAAGACCGGGTTACAGTCGTGTAGTTTGTTTTAATTGTAATGAACCAGGACATCCATTTTTTCGTTGTACAAAACCAAAACTTCAATGTACAATTTGCAATTTGCGGGGTCATGTGGCATTTGACTGCCCTAAGAAATCGGCAAATTTATCTAAAGAAAGTAAGGAAGTTTTACGTATAGAAAATATCGGTGATACTAGTTTTAAATACAAAATGCCTTTAAAAATTAATGGAAAAATATCAAACTGTTTGGTTGATTTAGGGTGTGAAGGTACATTAATACAGATTAAAGAAGCAAAGCGCTTACAGGTTACATGGAAGCCTGTTAAAGGACCCATGCTATCTGGTTTTGGCAACACGCGATTTAGTCCTATAGGATCCGGTTTTGTCACCATTGAGGTCCAGGGAATCGAAGAAAGAAACGTCGAAGTATTAATAGTAGATGATTCTCACATCAAGGTCCCGGTCATGCTTGGTCATACGTTTACAGAAAGGCCTAATATTAAGATTATTAAAACCAGTACAGATGTAATTTTTCAAAGAGTGGGTGAAACTAAAACCTACAAGTGTCCCCTTAATTGTTCATGTAATACTACTATAAGTAGTGGACAAATTGGTATTATCCCAGTAATAACTAACGAACCATACTCTGGTAAAATTTACGTGCATGGAACTATCAGGGGTAAGAATAGGGAATATTACTTATTACCGGGAGAATATGACATTAAAGATAGTACGGGAACACTTCTTATACAAAATATAAGCTCGGAAAATATCCATTTTTATACTGGAAATTTAGTTACTCGTGCTATGAAATTAAAAGAAGTCTTGCAAGTAAATCATGTGCGTCAAAATCCTGAACTACTATTTGAGCATTCGAATTTTCATATCGGCGAAAGCATTTTACCGGCTGAAAAACTTGCGCTTACACATATGTTAAAAGAATATGAACATTGTTTTTCGAGTTGCTTAAAGGATCTCGGTTTCACTAGCGAAACTGAAATGGTGATTAATTTAGTCGATTCGGAACCAGTTGTATACCGACCGTATAGACTATCTTTTACAGAAAGGCAAAATGTACGGAATATGATTCGGGAAATGTTAGACAGTGGCATAGTTCGTGAATCTAGTTCTCCTTACGCCAGCCCGATTGTTTTAGTAAATAAAAAGTCCGGGGAAAGGAGACTTTGTGTCGACTATCGCGCGCTTAATAAGAAAACAAAACGCGAACATTATCCTCTTCCGAGGATAGAAGACCAGCTTGACCTCTTGTCGGGTAGTTGTTTATATACGACATTAGACCTCGCCTCCGGATATTACCAAATACCAATTGCTGAAACATCTAAAGAAAAGACTGCCTTTGTTACTCCGGACGGGCAATATGAATTCAATAGAATGCCCTTTGGTCTTGTAAATGCTCCGTCTGTGTTTCAGAGAACTATGAATAAAATCATAAATTCGTCATCGGTCCGTTCATATGCTCTTGTGTATATGGACGATATACTAATACCTTCAGGCTCTTTCGATGAAGGATTATACCGGTTACAAAATGTTCTCGAACTTCTTAAAAACTATGGCCTCACCTTGAAATTAAGTAAATGTAATTTCTTTTATGATAAAATTGATTATTTGGGATACGAAGTTAGTTCCGCAGGTATAAGACCAGGAAAGCTTAAGATTGAATCAGTGTTAAAATTCCCTGCTCCACAAAATGTACACGAGGTACGACGGTTTTTAGGACTAGCTAGTTTTTTTAGACGCTTTGTCAAAAATTTTGCCATTTTAGCTCGCCCCCTTACATTTTTATTGAAATCTGGTTCCCCATGGAGATGGGGTGACGATGAATCGAACGCATTTCAAACTCTAAAGAATTTTCTCATAGAACGCCCCATACTATGTATATATAATCCGAACTCTGAAACACAGCTGCACACTGACGCTTGTAAATTCGGGGTAGCTGGGATGCTCATGCAAAAAGACGAATCTGGTTCATTTAAAGTTGTCGCATACTATAGTAGACAAACTACGAGTGATGAGCAAAAATTGCACTCGTTTGAACTCGAAACATTAGCAGTAATCGCCTCGCTAATTAAGTTTAGAGTGTATCTATTAGGCATTAAATTTAAAATTGTCACCGATTGCAATGCTCTACGCACAACTCTGACGAAGCGAGATTTGATTCCTCGAATAGCCCGCTGGTGGATACAGTTTTTAGAATTTGACTGTGAAATAGAGTATAGACCTGGTGATAAAATGGCCCACGTAGATGCCCTAAGCAGAAGTTCGGTAGGGGGTCCTATAGATGATGATCACGTTATAGACGTTCTTGTAGTCAATACAGATGACTGGTTAGTTACAGTACAACAGGCAGATGATCAAATTAAAAATATTTCTAGCATTTTAAGTGATCCAAAAACGAAGGAAGTGGTAGACATTTTTAATAACTATAAGTTAAAAAATGGGAGAGTATTCCGTATAACTGGTGACAACAGTGAACGTTGGCTCGTTCCAAATGGTGCCAGGTGGCAAATCGTAAAAAGTAACCATGATGATATTGGTCACTTTGGAGTGGATAAGACGTTAGCTCGTGTTCAATCCATGTATTGGTTCCCCAAAATGCGCAGATTTATAAAAAAATATGTCTTATCTTGTTTGGAATGTGCCCATCACAAATTACCGGGCGGGGCTAAAGCTGGGCAACTACACCCCATACCGAAAGTTGACAAACCATTTCATACCTTGCACGCTGACCATTTGGGACCTTTCATACGTACAAAGCGAGGTAATGTTTATATACTTGTAATAATTGATGCTTTTACCAAATTTATTAGCCTCGCTGCCGTTCGCAATACCAAATCACATACAACTATTAAGGTATTTAGGGAACATTTTGGTTACTTTGGGACACCTAGCCGGTTAATCACAGATCAAGGCACATCATTCACTAGTAAGATGTTTAAGTCATTTATTAAATCAAGCGGTATCAAACATATTTATAATGCTGTCGCTACTCCTCGCGCGAATGGCCAAGTGGAGCGGTTTAACCGAACTATACTGGCTGCACTTGGTGCCATCAATCATGACAAACCTAATGGCAGTTGGGACGAACGCCTGCCAGACATACAATTAGGAATAAATACCACGATAAACGCGACAACGAAGAAGACTCCCGCGGAATTATTATTCGGCTGCAATGTTATTAACCCATCACAGGGTATATTTAACGAAATACTCTCGGATGTGGCGCCAGATACCGCTGCAGATAATCTCACGCAAATAAGAACTGATGCAAGTGATCGTATCAAAATCCAACAAAAAAAAGACAAAGCGAAATTTGATAAACATAGACACAAAAACGTTACTTTTAAAGAAGGAGATCTAGTTCGGGTTATACGAACTATAACAGGCATAGAGGGACAATCAAAGAAATTGGAACCAAAATGCCAAGGTCCATTTCGTATCAAGAAATTGTTACCGAATGATCGATTTATAATTGAGGATACTCCCGTTACCAGAAAGGGTAGACGTTATGAATCCATTGTGTCAATCGACAAAATATTTCCTTGGTTGACTTTCAATCGACCAATGTTATCTGATAATGATGGACTAGATACGGAGTCTGAAGAGGAAGAAAGTACTAACTAAGAATCGCAATGATTATGCGTATTTCGTAAAAATGCTATTAACCGTGACGTGGTACAGTCTAAATTTATTCTGATTGTTCACCATACGACTGTGATTAAACATGTGTGTAGTTAACGAAGTCCAACAGTTAAATGGTACATTAAATCTATAAGTGATCAAGGTCATGGATCTGCCTAAAGGTACTGAAGGATTGGCTATCAAAGTCAGGGATCAGCCAGTGTGAGTTTAATCTAAAGGGTGATCAAAGTCATAGATCTGAATAGAGAAATGGTACTATTGGCGATCAAAGTCATGGATCAGCCGGTATAGGTGTACTCTATAAGGTGATCAAAGTCATGGATCTCCCTTAATAGAAGTACGATAGGAATGGCGATCAAGGTCATGGATCAGCCACTATAGAAGTGCTCTGCGATGGTAGTCAAGGTCATGGATCTACCGGAGTAGTAGTACTTATAAAATTGTCTTAAGTAGTTATGTGATTTTTGTTGTATAAATCTATTGCAATGTATACTTCCTTAATCATTTCTTTTTCTTCTTTTTATTTTGTTATTCTATGTTGTTGGTATATGTATGTAAAAATAATAATAATTAAAAAAAATGCGAGGGGACTCGCAAATGGTCGGATGGCCGAGCTGTTAACTATTTGTTCAGTATTTCATGATTATAATTACACTCGTATTATTTTAACAGGTCAATTGATAATTTTGTCAATTTATTATTTTGTACCGTCAATTGACTATTTTTATTTTCTATGGTGGGAGATTGTAATTTATGCACACAAAAAGTATTTAAAGCATGAAAAGTTGTAAAAGACATTCATTCGTGTTCAAATTATTGTGGTAATAACAACAAGTTGTACTTATATTGAAATTAAAACAGTGAAAGTGTTAATAAGTGCCTTTTATTGTCGATCCACGTCAATACTACATTTTAGTTTTACATCGAATTCTTTGTAGGAATATATTTATTTAAATCTTTATTGTACACATTACCCAAATATAAACAAAAAAAATATACAGAAACAACAATAAAAATAGAATCTTTAAATGACGGTCTTATCGCTCTACAGCAATGTCTTACAGACAACCATGGGATGGATTTAAAAGAAGGAGATAAAGAGAGCAGTATAAAAAATAAAGAATAATGTGTAAGCATTTTATGTTCATAAGTGAGATTCCTGTAGCTGGATACGATGATGATGACATTGTAGCAAATAAAAATAAAAATAAAGCTCCAAAACTGAAAAAGCGATGCAAACTTCACTGGACATATTTGTTTTTGAGGCAACAATTTATCTCAGCGTTGAGTAAATTCGCAGTGCACGCACAAAACCTGGTGGCCGCAGTAATTTCGGCATAAAGTTGCCAAACCACTGCAAAGGCAGCCTCGGATGCCTCTCAAACTATGCCGAAATGTCTTTACTATGAACACGCGAAAGATGGAATACAGACCATGTACATTGTATCTGCGAAAAATATTTTGAACAAGGGATTCCGAACGTTGCCGACTATTTCTATATTGAAGTATCTATGTATACATGGAATGCCATCGGTGTGTTCGAATGCATAATTTTTTTTATGATACTTGAGTTGCTAATCAAGAGAACCCATGCACGTTGCAGAAATATGAAAGTAAATGTTTTTTTTAATCTATGAAATGTCGTACATTATTTAGATTCAGTCACTTTTTTTTCACTACCACCTGGTTACCCAAAAACAGGCAAGAAACTCTAGCGTATGTGTGATGTTACTGCTGGATATTCCCATGGAGCCATCATTTTAAGCTGATCGTGTGGTGACAAAAATACGCGGGTGTGTTGTGTTCTGTGATCAACCTTTGTATATCGATCTGCATTATAGTGTCGCCTTGTGAGTGAAAATCCTAATGATTCATCCCATCAATACCACAGCATACACGTGACCGTGCAGCATTCACCAAAAGGTCTCAGTGTCACTTTACCATCCTATAAGAAAACATAGCAAAAGACCACTCAACAAAAATGAATCACATTACAGGGTTAGTCTCGACCTGGTCGTATCTACCACAACATTTTTTTCCTCCGCGTCCAATAAATTCTTATCATGGTGTAGTAAATTCAACCGTGCAGTGCATTCCGTGACATTGCACGGGACGTGCGGCGTGCGGTCGCACTGACCCGCTGACACGTACCTCGTTTGTCTAACCCTACTGACTGCTGCAGGTACGGTCGTTTGTACCCATGTATGATACATTAAACGGGTAAGGAGACGAAATTAAAGCGTGTGTTTGGCTTCTTTCTTATGCTTTTATGCATATTTAGTCAATGATTAGACAACTAGCTATTATAAAATATTTAATAATAGTGTTAGATGTCACTGATTGCTAAGTATTTCAAGATATTCCATTACTGAGGAAAAGGTTTTGAAGACAGCAGAATCGCAATTAAAAAGATCGCTCGACCTTAAAATAAAAAACGAAGTACCTTGTTACGTTTACGCCAATATGACATACTAATGAGCTTATATGTTTATTAGAATTAAATAAAAAATATGCATTACGTTATAAATCCATAAGGTAACGTTTGTTTAGCCAAAGGGGTATTAACGCCCACAATTCGACGAGCTGGTTTCCATCGCCAGACGTTTCAGGGTAACGTGCCATCGCCATACATAGAATATATTCCAGTCCCAACAAACTTATATATTTTGAAATCACACAAATGGTTTACCTAGAAATAATCTAACAAAAAAACCATTAAATAAACTACAGTTTTGATGTAATTATATCATTTTTGTACAAAAATACATCATTTTTGCTCAAAGCACGGCAAATATTAGGCATGCCCCTATACTAATAAATTGCCCTGACGCGTATAAAATCCGAAGGGCTACACGGCAATAGCCGAAGCGGGTCACATTCGCGCGCATAAATCGAGAGGGTACGATATTAAATATTCGTTAAGTCGACGAGTTTCAATGTGCCATTAATAATAATATTAGATATATTTTACCGCCACATTCTCACCTGGCTGTTACACCGATCCGAATGTTGGACAGTGAACGCGAACATTCGGCGACGAATACAAACGTAAGGACATTTACTGATGATTCATATTGATATCTCATATCTGAGAGGCACCTGGGTTGGTCTATTTCTCCCACCAAACAGCAGTGTAAATGCACTGTTGTGTCCCGGTTTGAAGGACATTGTATCCAGAGCAACTACTGGACATAATGACACTTAACATCTCATGTCTCAGGATGGCGAGCGCAGTGGAGTGCCAAGCATTGCTTTGTAATTAATTATGTTGTTTGGGTTTGCTACGGTCCATGAGCGATCGTCTCGCTTACTATCAGGCGAATGGCATTGTCGTCTCCCCATTCACTGCAAGAAAAAAATAGGACTCGGTATACACCTGCTGGTCGAGTGAGAAACACACTAAAAGAAAAACCTTTTATTATAGAAGCGTACAATACAAAATTATTATTTGGGACAGAATCAGGTAACCAAAAACAATATTTCAACCCGTATTAGGTCTACTGGGACTAACACCCTTATTGCCATAGCTAAAGTCGAACTCTGAAAGTAATGTTATTTTACGTTGATTCCATATTAGTGTGGATACATAGCTAGATAGACGTAAATACAGTCCTCTTAAATTAGCTTCTTTAGTGTATCAATCGTAGTTGACCGCATACATTTACGAGTAAATTTGCGTCGGTGTAACACCGGCCGCCATATTAAGTGGTCGTAAATCCAGCGCTGTCGGTCGGGATGATTCCGACCGTTTCACTTTCAGCCGGTACACGAATTATTTTCGGGTTTCACCGACTTGCCCGCATGATTTAATGTATGGCTTTACGATACAACGCTCGTAAATTAGCCCTTTTTGATGAAAACGAAATGCGCCTGTGAGGTTTCCGGAGCAAAAAAATCGCGCAATTGCGCCTGATACTTCGGTACAAGTAAAAAAAATTAAATGCGTCAGTGATTATTTTAGGAGTATAAACGGAAAGTGAAGCAACTCATAATTTGTTATAGACATAATCATCATAAGTATAGTTTTTATCTGCTCTGTGGTTATATTATATTTAACTTATTTTTTGACCGACTTCAAAAGAGGAGGTAATCAATTCGACTGAATTTTTTTTTTTTTTTTTGTATGTTTGTTACTCGATTACGCTGGTATTTGGGATCCGATTTAAAAATAATCTTTTTTGTCGGAAAGCATGATATACTAGGTTGGTACCATAAAAAATTGGTGAAGACCTGATGAATATCTTCGGTCCTGAAGACCAGAACTCCTCAAAATTGAACGGTACAGCAATAATTCGTTTTGCACCTGGTTCAGTATAAGTGTATTACTACAAAGGGGGGGTTAAAAGGGGAAAGGGGTGTAGGGGGGGGAGAAAATAGATACTAATGTAAATACTCAATATCTGTGGCAGTACTTAAACGATTAAAAAAATAATAATTTTGTCGACAAGTATGATATGTTAGATTGGTTTCATTAAAAAATGGTGAAGAACTGATGAATATCTTCGGTCCTGAAGACCAGAACTCCTCAAAATTGAACGGTACAGCAATAATTCGTTTTGCACCTGGTTCAGTATAAGTGTATTACTACAAAGGGGGGGTTAAAAGGGGGAAAGGCGTGTAGGGGGGGGGTATATAAAATATACAATTAATTTCCTTTTTCAATATAAAAGTTTTACTATAAACAGTAGGTGAAGAAGAGGGAGAGTGAGAGAAATAGATACGTAAATTACCGACGTAAACTAAGAGAATCCGACCTGGTCAGTGTCTAACAATAGCGGATATCATGATTATAATGACTTACAATCTTCTCATAATTTCACAGCAATAATATCATGTTTGGTCTGAAGGATTCGTAAAATTTAAAGACTACGTTTTGATTATATTATGATCACCTTTCTCATCATTACGATGCCTATGAAAACTAAAAAGGGACAAATAAAATAATTTTTAATAAAAAATAAAAACCGACTTCAAAGTGCTACTACAAAGTAACAAATAATATATATTTCATCGTGCTAGTACACAATGATTAATGTTCTTATTGACTTGACTAGCTAACAAATCTTAAATACGTAATATTTTGAAGGCGGGTCGCTAAATAACAAACACGTATAAATTTAAGCAAATGTTACACCATTTGATATTACATGTAGATCCTGCAATGTTGGCTCAGAAAGGCACGTAAGTAAATTAAACACAAATGAATATAATGTGCTAATCCTACGTGTAAATTTATTGAAGTTTTGATAGAATTTCTATGTGTCTTACATGTGTGTGGTAGCCTGTTGATAATTATCTAGATATGATCCACGAGACGGTTGACCACCGTCACGGATGTAATTCCAGG
Organism: Deilephila elpenor; assembly: GCA_949752805.1. Classification (NCBI taxonomy): domain Eukaryota; kingdom Metazoa; phylum Arthropoda; class Insecta; order Lepidoptera; family Sphingidae; genus Deilephila; species Deilephila elpenor. The sequence continues at coordinate 1,752,356 of OX457113.1, read as the reverse complement.
CTATACACCTCCGGAATTATCGGAGTCACTTGTGTGTTGATGATATTCAATTACCAAACTCTTTAATAGTGATATATTTAAATCATAGTCAGGAAACCTGCATGAAATAATGGCATTTAAGTACAAGAAAGGGTATGTTGTGTCCCATGCTCAACAGTGGACGATTACGGCCTCATATATTAAGACAAATTAATATTCCGTGTAAATCTTGCATGTTTTTCGCTAGAATTTCTTAAACAAATTAATGTTAAGCGTAAGGCGTAGGTACATGTTCGGCACTTAGCGACCCGCCTTCAAAATATTACGTATTTAAGATTTGTTAGCTAGTCAAGTCAATAAGAACATTAATCATTGTGTACTAGCACGATGAAATATATATTATTTGTTACTTTGTAGTAGCACTTTGAAGTCGGTTTTTATTTTTTATTAAAAATTATTTTATTATGTATAACATTCTGTTTTCAACTGAAAACAGACTTGCTGTGGGGATTTGCAACTGCAATGCATTTTTAATGCAAAATTACTGCCAGAACTGTAAAAGATGGCCCTAATTGTCGGTTTAAAGACATTTATTCTCATAAGAAATTTACATTTCACTTACAATGAGATACAAAAAAAAGTTAATTAATATTAAGTACAAACTAAGTTAGTCACTGATACTATTGTTGCTAAATTATTATAATTAATAAAAAAAAGTACCCAGCAATTACATTCATTGTCTTGGCTCTTGACCGACCAATCACTAAGTGTATCGTTAGTAAAAATAACTACTAAAGATTTTTCAGCCCCACAAACATACAGACGCGAAACAAATACTTGTGTGCACAAACATATTTTGTCTTGAACCTGGTATCCAGCCCGCGGTCGTTTCACAGCCGGCGTCCAATCAACTGCGTCACTGTGGCAGATTTTTTTTAAAGTACGTCAGATCCCTTAGACAGGCCCTTAACTACTATGCATTGTGGTGGCCGGGCGGACACAAAAAACCTAAAAACAAAAAGTTTTACAGAAATAATACAATAAAGTATTAAGACTACGCGACCTCGTCTCAATTTAGCACACTACACAGGATCCCTGTAATCCACTTGTCCCGATACTGTCCCGTATTGGAGGATATCGGGCGCGCACGTATAATCAGGAATTAAGCTCAGGAATAAGGCTATTTTCTCACTTACAGGTAAATGTGTAATCGACGCCTATTTTCCGCGGCAGGCCGTTAGCAGGGTAGGCATTTGGGGGTCCTTGTGGGGGGCAATAGCTCACAGTGTGACACTACCATCGGTAAATTACATCGACTTATTTAACACGTATATTACTTGTCGGTAATATCTGTGGACCTGAATAATTGACGTCATTGGAACATAAGTTCAGCAAATTCAAAATATAGATTAAACAAATTGAATTAAAATAGAAATAAGAATAAAAAATAGAATTCGCATCCATCTCAAAACGTTTGTAATGTAAAATAACATAGTATATAGGGGAACACAAAAAAATGAAATGTGAACCGCATTCCAGCTAGGTTCACAGATATTTCCGACGGGTTATACCAACTACTGTAATTCCTGTCAAGGAAGATCCACAATGGCGCTGAAATTATATCGAACATCGAAAAATAACGATAACTTTCAATCCATAGGGTAAATTATATCCTACTTTCTATTAAAAACGAAAAACACACATATCATTAATCACTAAAATAATCATACAACCTTGTCAAGGCAGCAAATCACATTTAGCAAGCTGGCATAATCGTTTCCAATGCCGAAAGATAATTAATCAATCATGTGCCAGCCCGATGGATAGTGTCGATACACTACAGATCATATAAAATTTATTAACGTGTGGCGAAATTTGGAACTACAAATAAAATTTTAGAATATTTGGTTGAGGTATGTTTTAAATAAACAACAAGCATTTATAATCATAATCAAATAGTATTAATATGTCCAATGTAATAAAATGCGAAGAGGGAAAAACTATTCTTATAAATTTAACAACAGCCAAATTTCAATCTATATTCTATATCAGCCCATATACGTCCCACTGCAGGGCACGGGCCTACTCTACAATCGAGAGAATCGATTGAGAGTGGTTACACACATAACTCCGAAAAGTCAGAGGTGTGCCCTGGGATTTGAACCCGCGACCACCGTGAACATGTAGGCAGCCGCGTCTGGTCCGTTACCAACAGGCCACCACGCACTTTCAATTCAATCGATCAAATTGCAAATTTCAATCGATCCTCTCAATCTCGAATCTCTTAATCGATTCTCTCGATTGTAGAGTAGGCCCGTGCCCAGCAGTGGGACGTATATGGGCTGATACAATACAAATTTCACTGCGATTAAACTAATTACTTAATTCCGATCAATCTGGATGTCATTACGTGTACTATACTATCAATAGGAGTGTAGTAAGGCCAATATAAAAATGACAAGGTCTTAAAACTTCACTCGCTCTCCAATCCGTCCCTGTTGAAATCCTTTATATTCGCCGCACACTCCGTCCCCTACGTGGGCCTGCCGGGGCCCTCGTCCCACACTCGGCATTAACCCGTTTAGATATATTCTCCAGCAATTTGTTTAGTTTTGTAAACGCACTTTATTTTCTCTCTTCTACGTTCTCAGCTCGCTCAAATATGTATATTTATTCAATTAATCTTAGCAATGCAGGTACCTAGTATGGAAATGCAATTCTAGAATTAATAAACAGTTCCCTGCTGTATCCAAAGTGTAAGGTCCAGTAATAATTATATTAAAATGAGTTGAGATTTTATAACTCCTATGGTTGTTTGTCTGTAAGAGATCGCCTCGAGCGATAAAACCATCTTTTGTACATTTTTTTTTTTCTATTGTGTTCTTTTTCTGTCGCAGGTGTAAAATAAAGGTTTTAACAAATAAATAAATAAAGTGGGCCAATTTCCAGCTAAACTGAATCAAACGCAAAAGAACCATCAAAATCAGTCCGGAAATAAGCGAGAAATTGATACACACATTAAAAATACAACCGAACATAGAACCTCCTCGTATTTTGTGGGTGGTAAACAATTTAAATAAAGCCAAAACCATTTATAGAAGCAAAGTTAGTAACAAAAGTTTCCACAGTGGTTTACGCAGTTAAAATAAATATAAGAAACGTGGGTGTTTCAATAACGTCTAAACGAAGTGGTATTGCACCATGACTTGTTTTAATCTTAAGTATTTTAGATATTAATCAGTGGTCTTTATTTAGAAACCCAATCTCAAAGATGTTTAGTTTTAATTGACATTTTAAACTTTCCAATAAAATTCTACTTTTTGAAATACTTTTTTTATACTTATACCACATCAAAATATATCTACATTCGTAAATAATGGTATGATATGATACTATGGTATGATGACGATTGACTAGCTTTTTTATTGAATGCGTTGGTTATTTGTTGCATTTCTTTTTCCACAATTCCTAAAAATCTTATTTCCCTAATCAAAACCATCGGATGAACCGAAAAACATATAATTAACCGTGACTGAAACTATTCTAATATTCATATATTCGTATCTATACTTAAGGTGAGACTACAATTTTCATAACGATATCTCCGATAAAAATGTATAAAACTTACAACACTACAGCACCCTTCGCAAACACTATTTTTAGTGACGTCAGCAAAATCCATCTACAACATATGACCGTCTATTACAATCACGAAGCGCGGATAGTACTTAAAGGAAACTGGACCATATTTCAAAAGCGGCAATATTTGGGCAACTTGTTAACAGTAAATCAACCTCACCTGGCGATGACAAACATTTTCCAGCTAAACAACAACCATTAATCCGGCTTTGAGAGCATCCAGGGTGATAGAATGCTGCTTGGAGTTATTGGATGGTTTTGGCTACAAAGGTTATTAAATTGGATAGGTGTTTATTAAAACTTCAATTGTAATGTATTGCTTTTGCATGGCGATTTTGGTTATATGTTTTAATGTTGGTAGACTTTTTGGACAACGAAGAGTAGAATTTAAGGAAAATCAAGCTCACCTAACGATGTGAAACAATGTCCAGCTAAACTACAACCATTAATCCGGCTTTGAGAGCATCCAAGATGATAGAATACTGTTTGGCGTTCTTGGATGATTTTGGCTACAAAAGTTGTTAAATTGGATAGGTGTTTATTAAAATTAGAAAGATTATATCGTCCTGCTATTGCAGCTATATCGTCATTAGAATATCTAGTTGAGAATTCTCTGATTTCCTTGCCTTTATCTTTACTATAAAGTCTACTATCGAATGATAGTTTTGAATACACACTGGAATTATTTTTTTATTAAACTAGCACTGGACTCCATTAGTTGCAACATACGGTGACACTGGTGATGGGTAACGCTGTTAGTAGGTATCTCATATATGAGAGATCGTCTGGGTAGGAACCATCGCTATGTCTATTTCTCCCGTCAAACAGCAGTGTAAATGGACAAATGTTCCGTTTTGAAGGACATTGTAGTCAGAGTAACTACTGGACAAAATGAGACTTAACATCTTGTGTCTGAGGATGGCGAGCGCAGTGGAATGCCAAGTATTGCTTTGTAAATCATGGTATTGTTTGATATGCTACTGTCCATGAGCGGTCGTATCGCTTACCATCAAGCAAATGGCATGCATGTTCGACATTCATTACAATAAGAAAAGATATAAAAAAACATATTTGTATGCTTTTACGGAATAACGAATTGATTGTCAGAATATGTACCATGTAAATATCTACATGGTCTACAAATTATTCTTAATATTCCAATAATATTTCAGATACGACATTATTCTTCCATCGTTGACTTTAACTCGCAACCCTCATTACGCCAATTAGTCCAAAAGCGCCATACTACATGTAGGGGCTAAACGTGACACTTTCACCTGAAAGACACTCAATCCGATTGGATTCTTTAAAAAGGTACCTTTTTGGGGCCCAAGTGCGCCGGACTCGCGCTAATGGGTGGTGGGCGAGTGTTCCACTCTCAACACACCATTACCGCGTAACGAGGGCGTACTCAGTAATCTGCGTTGAATCGTACCTGCGCTGTATGTACGATGTTGTTCGGCGGAAAACCGAGGTTTTCAAGGTTTTGGAATTAGATTTTTCAATGAGTGTTTGCAGTTTAGTTGGGGAATTAGGTCGATTTAAAAGTGTGTGGGACTAAAAATGACTGTTAAAAACATTTAATTCTGCAGTAAAATTGGTGTTGATTTATGATCAATTGAAAAATGTTACAAGTTACTTCACTATACATATTGGCCTAACCGCTAGGCAACTGTGTGGTATATCAGTCGCTTATCTTCTTTGGAAGTATGCCTAGTTAACAACTTTGTATAAACACATTATTTCGAATACGAGTATTTATACCACCAAAGCAAGCTCTTTTAGACTAGGCATAGCGTATTCAGAAGAAGAAAAAATATTTTGACAATATTTTACTACACCTACTTCCAGATTGACTGCGAGTTGATTTACGTCCATCAGATAAAACTACATTACTGAAAGTTTAGAGCTAGCTACGAAGGAACCAAAGGAACTGCTCGGAAGATTGATGAGCGGGTGAATAAAAGAAAAGAGTACCTTAAGGGCAAGTGCTTACACTGAAATGAGGCGTAGGCAACCGTTTATTGATAGAATAAAATATTATGTAACCTGGTATTTGTAGTTCGCTGAATTAGAACAACGAGAGAAAAACAACGGTGTTTTATAATACACTTTAGCATTTTTCAAGTTACATGTATTTACTATTTGTATAACCTGTATCAGCCCATGTGTACATATATGGGATGGGAGGTATCCTGCAGATCAGGGGCCTCCGAGAAAATAGGGAGTACGATTGAGAGAGGTTAGGTTCGATAGTTCTTCACAGGGGCGTGCGCTCCTTGTAGGCAGAAATGCACTGCTTTACTTGCTTTTCACAGATATTTTAATAAAACGTTCGTACGTTTTAGATGACTTTAATTAATAGTAAATAAATGAATAAACAAAATATAATAACTTAAAAACGCCTAATATTTTATAAATAGCAATAGCGCTGCAAAATAATGACCTAATCAACCAAGTCATGCCGCCGCGTCCCGCAGGAGATTTGTTCGTATGTGTGTAGTAATTTTGGTGTCCGTGCACAGTTCGCAAACGCACACACCCATGAATATCGAAAGCATCGAAAGCCGCGACTCCTGCGGCAGGCTACGGAAGTTCGGCAGTTGTCGGGAGTAATCGGAAATGTTCGTTGCGTATAATCCGAGTAAAAATAATAAACGGACATCTAATAAATCACGTATGCACATTATGCATTTTTGTTTGGTAAGGTTTTATTTGTTTAAATAGCAGAAATGTTTTGTGTTTCGCGGTGGCCATTTTGCTTTTTTCATGTGATAAGCATTGTTTACTATTTTGTTTGCGCCAGTATATTTATATTTTTCTTAAAATAATTTTCTACTTAACATTTGAAAGTGTACACATTTAACAGTTTATTACTGAGTTTCTATAATAATTGTGATTTGCTTTTACTAGTGCGTTTGTTGATTTTTTTAAAATGTTATTTGATTGTGAGGTTTGTGTTGAAACTGTGTGTTTATTAAAAACCAAAATTTTAACAAAAAAAAATAACCGACTTCAAAAAACTGACAAAAAATCATATTAAAAATAAAATTCTAAAAAAAGAAAGAAAATCTGACTTATGACAAACTAAAAATGCACTAAAAAGTAAAAAAATAATTGCGTGTTTTTCACACAAGATTGTATTTATACACATACCTATATTATGTATCCAGTTAAACTTTACATCTAACTCAACACATACCTATGAGTAACAAATAATTATAATAAAAAAAATTAATTACAGTTCACCTAAGCTAAAATTTGAAATATATGTATGCACTACTTAAAAGACGATCAAATTATTAGAATAATGTACAATTATAGTTATTTTTGGAGTCGGTGTCAGCCAAGTTTTATGAGTTAGTAACTACATAAACGTCAGATATTATATTTTATTGAATTAAGGTTAATAAACAATAAATCAAAACTAACCGCGCCTCTACGCGGCCCACATAATAGTACAAGAGGATATTCGTATAAAATAGATTTCATAAAGTTGTTGTCATTTAATATTGTCAGGTATCTTTGGCTGACACCGACTCCAAAAATAACTATAATTGTACATTATTCTAATAATTTGATCGTCTTTTAAGTAGTGCATACATATATTTCAAATTTTAGCTTAGGTGAACTGTAATTAATTTTTTTTATTATAATTATTTGTTACTCATAGGTATGTGTTGAGTTAGATGTAAAGTTTAACTGGATACATAATATAGGTATGTGTATAAATACAATCTTGTGTGAAAAACACGCAATTATTTTTTTACTTTTTAGTGCATTTTTAGTTTGTCATAAGTCAGATTTTTTTTCTTTTTTTAGAATTTTATTTTTAATATGATTTTTTGTCAGTTTTTTGAAGTCGGTTATTTTTTTTTGTTAAAATTTTGGTTTATTTTTTCATTTTTAGTGACTTAAATGTTCGATAGTCAAATTTTTACGTACACAGCTTTTGGTAGCTTAAATAAATTAATCTTAGGTTCTCATAAGAAACAATAGACCGTATTTTTTTTTTACATCATGGTACTTTTTTTCTCAATCGGCAGCAAGAAAATACTGTGTAGCGTTTTGCCAAAAGTTTGACGAGCAGCAACCCCGGTTAGCGACTGGACTTCCACAAATTTAGGCTTCGTTAGGTATATCTATTGTTGGTGCGTAACAACGTTTGATATGCTCCGCGATTAATTTTAGCAGAAATGATTTACCATTACCTGCACCACCCGTGACAAACTAACAGCTGACTTTCTCGTCCTTTCAAATTGAGTTTGATTGCCGTTAAGACTTTCTGAAACACATTCTTTTGTTGGATATTTAATCCTCGAATGCTTCTTAGGAACAATTCATCCGACATGACGGCTCGTTCTTCCATGTTTTCACAAAAGTTATCATCGTCATGTACAATTTATTCACCAAAACATAACAATCGGCAATGCCCCCAATTGCCGATATCTGTTTCATTACGGAATGGTATATGGCATACTATTAAACTGTAATAATATGATTCTTTGTCACTATTACAATTTACAACAGATCTTCATGATTTATTGGTATAGTCGCCGAAGATATTGACTATTTACATGTTTGTTCTTTTTATCAACCGCCCCCCTCGCCCCTACCCCTACTTTCATCCACCACTGTAACTTTACTTTTATACTGAATCCAATGCAAAAAGAACCATTGGAATCGTACTCAATTTTGAGGAGTTCTACTCTCCAGATCTGAAGATATTCATCAGATTTTCATAACTTATTGGTGAGATCAAAGTATTAATACGTTCTTTCTGATGCAAAAAAAATTACTAAAATCGGTCAAAAGCTGCCGAAGATATTGACTATTTACATATTTCTTAATTTTCTCACCCCCCCCTTACCCCTACCCCTACTTTCTTCCACCACTGTAATTTTGGTTTTATACTTAATTCAATGCAAGAAGAACCATTGGAATCCTACTTTATTTTAAGGAGTTCCCCTCTCCAGGTCCGAAGATATTCATCAGATCGTCACCATATTTTTATGGGACCAAATGACAAGCACCAGCTTTCAATTAAAGAAAGAATTATCGAAATCGGTTTACCCAGTACAGAGAAATGAGGTAACAAACATAAAAAAAAAAAAAAAAAAAGCAACATACAGTCGAATTGAGAACCTCCTCCTTTTTTTGAAGTCGGTTAAAAATAACAAGTTCGCACAATTGTCATTCAGTGAAAAGATTCAAATTGTGTCTAAAGGTAGGTGTGTACCCGAGTTACTACAATTATACCAGCAAAAAGGGAATCTAACTCGAAAGTTTCATGTTGAAAGTTATGAAACGTATAACTATTATTTTACATATTAGAATTTCTTCCGCCGCGACGATCGATTGCTGTTTTGTCTGCGTTGCCGTAGAAGATGTACATGAATAGTAGTACATCTAAGACTTGTTCTTTTGGAATAGTTTTCGACTTAGAGATCCGTCGCGTGGCTGTGGCTATGCAAAAATCTATAAAAGAAAAAGTTTTTGTGACCGATTATCCGCCGCATACCCAGTGTCATAATCCTGTGCACGCCGCTGGTTCTTCATGAGACTGGCAAAGACGTGGTAAGTCTGCAAAACCGCACTATACTAGCAAGGTTCAATAAAGATATCTAATTTTAATCGTAAAGGAAAATTATCGCCATTTTAAGCCACAGCAAGTCCACCGCTGAACATTTGCCCCGTTAAAGATTTTCGTATTGACCGTTTGAAAGCAGTTTTCATTTGGCGTCTTTCTTCAACCTTCATTAGGCTATCCGTAAATTTTTCCGGACGCATATTTTCTAGCATTAGGTATTTACTCTTACATTACGTGACGTAGTTGTACTACGGCACGGTTACAAAGCTGAGGTCTCGAACTCGAGTCTAAGGTCGGGCAAAGTGATATTGGATTTTCCTATTCATTATCAGCCCGGAGTCAGAAATTTGTGCCTGATATGGCGATAGGCTCGCGCCCTATCACATCGCGAATACAAGGCGAAATGTAGGTTTCCTGATAGCACCTCTGCCTTCCCTTTCTGGGAAAAAGGCGTGAGTTTATGTATGTATAATAGTTTATTATCTTGTCACCACAACTAGTGTGACGAAACAATCTCAAAATCCGTACAAATAGCCAGCACATTTAGTAAACCATTTTCCAAGAGTAATGTTTGCAAAAAACAGTGGAAATGTTCTCAGCGAGGCCATAAACTGTCCCGGCTAACGCAATTTATATTCTTTATGAGCCGGCACTACAAGTGTACTCATTAACCGACGCTTACAACGGCGGTGAAGTTCTTGAGGTGTGTTTCTGTTGGTTGATAGTTGCTATTGGTGTGAAGGATGTGAGAATTGTGAAGTCATAAATTAAACCATATCAAATTATAAATCTTAAATATTAGATCAGTATGTATAACGAAACAGCCTTATTATGAAACATGCTTGTTCCCACAAGACACAGGAGCTGATAGCACATCTCACATACCAACTTAGCAACAAACTGTGTAATACTTCCGAAAATATTAACAGACAAAAAGAAAAATCGAGGACAAAAGTTAGTGGAACATAAAAAGTAATATATGGATGACATAGGGAACTTGTTTCACCGGGAGGTCACTGCCGTCCCACGGGAGCTTCCAGGAAAAAAGTGCGTTTTTGGGTCACCGTCACAACAGAATTGTTCTATTAGAAACAAATGTATTCTAGTGCAGAAAATGTTAATTTGATGATGCAAAATTTGAAATACTTGCTTTAATTTTTTTTCTTTATGTAAGTATCCTAGTTTTATTATTGTCAATATCTCAACATATGAATTACCCAATATCCAGAAATATGAATAAGGCATTTGATTTTTTTGTATCGATAACTAAATACCATTTCTGAAAATTATTCGTCATTTCATTCACTCCTAAAATACAATAAATAGATTAAAGCTTTATATTATCCCCTTCATTCACAAGATAGAAAATACAGTTCCCTGGGCAGACATTGCCCGTACGCGTGGGTAAGCTCGCAATACAATATTTTCATAAGGTCCCCAGTAAACCGTATCAAAACACATAAGATAACTCCACAATAGATTAGATTGGCTCGCAGCCAGCGTTTAAGGTACGTTTATAACATTGTCAACAGTCACCGCAACCTTAGATTAACTTGGAAATACTGCACAAAATATCATAATTTTGATCGTTATCTTTGCGATACAGTTTAAAAGTCAAGGATCAATTTGGTAGATTGCACGAAATGCTGAAAGCTAAGGGATATTGTCTCGCTTGGTCAATGCTTATAAATATACATGAATTTTAATTGTCAGACCTCGGACCAGAATGTTACACCCTATGGGTAAAACTTTTAGTATATTCTTATAAATGCCCGTATCACGCTTTAAATACGCCACATAGAGCTAAAAATAAACCTGACTCCACAAAATATGAAATTCTGTGTATCAGAAAGAATTTTTATTTCTCAACATTCAGAGCGGATTGGAATATTTGTGTGTATTCTTACACTTAAGACTAATGAGCGCGTCTACAATTCTATTTGACTTTTTGATAGTAAAAGTAGGCTGTTCTGTTTTTTTTTTTTTTTCAATAAATGTATGTTATTTTACCCAACATAAAAAGCCACAGGATATTCTGAACATATATCTACCCCAAAGATTACAAAACCAGCCCGTTGTAAGCAGACTGCATTAATATCTCCCATTGTTCCACTTAATTATTCCAGACAATTTTACCATAATTTCGTAACATTTCGCAGGAATGTAGTTAAAATAGGAAACACTGGCTCCAGCCATAATACGAGCTGAAAATCGTCGAGGAACTTCGAAACTTGCTAGTATGTAGTTAAGAATATAAAGATTTACAACTATCTGTAAGCCTCAGCTAAGTTTCTTAATAAAACTACTTTCAACGTTTATGGAAGACGGGTGAGATATCTCGCTCGATTTAAGTTTTATATTATAATCAGGTGATTTTCAAATGGTATAATATGTATTAATAACTTAAAACTCGGACTATACGCAGAACAAGGGGCTATGTAGAATGAATGATACAATATGCAATTTTAGATCACCACAGGGAAAAATGACGCACACTTGCATGTGTTTCCCTTACCAGCAATGACATTTCTCCCTCCAATACCAATTAAGTACCTTGTCCCCGTCAGTTAGTCTGTCAGTCAATGAAGACGTTTGAAGGTACGATGATCACAGAAATATAGTGGACTCATTAATCAAATAAGCACTTTGGAAACAACATAAAAATGTAACGTAGAAACCTAACACAAGTGTAAAATTAAAACACGTAAAATAAAACAGCATTTCAAATTTGGAATAGAGTAGTTCCCAGATTCATATATACTTGATATAAAAATTCTCGCATGTAGACGGATTTTATAGAACATTCAACAGTTTAGTAGCTATATTCTCGCTTATTTTCTAGCGAATCCAGTGAAGAACACTCGTAAAAACTTATGAAAATGTTCTAACGTAACAAACATAAAACTAAATTAAAATCCAATTATATAATAAACACTTTATTGAATTACAACTAATAAATTCTACTCCCAACAAAAAGCATCACCATACAAATCTGCAGTGATATCTAAAGCGTAATCTAAGCACTCCAGTTCTTTCCACGTAGGTATCTTCTTTGCTAGCAGTTCCACTATCATTCCATTGTCATTGTTGATCATCATGATATAATCATCAGCTATCTTTCTTACCTCCAAACTGGCTATTATCCCACAAGTCTCCATCATAGCACTGTCTTCTCCGTCACTAATGATGGTATTTTCTAGCCCTAATTCAGGAGCAACAAACTTGTACCTAGCATTATCCCAGTTGAAATCTGCTTCAGCGTTACAACTATCCTTCTTGTCTTGGATATATTTTTCCGTAGCTTTGGTAATTTCTACTTTGGCGCATTGCGGGTCCTCTTCGTCCTCTTCACTGTCGTAATCGAGGTCGTCCCAGTGGAAAACATACGTCCAATTGCCGATCATCTGGTCATAGTCTTCTAATATTTCAGTTTTTATTTCCTTAGGGCATGTAAAGGCTGCTTGGGCTTGGACTAGAAGCACTGCCAGGAAGTATAGGGGAAGCATTTTGTACAACTATTCTAGTTTCACGTCTGAGGTATGCCGTTGCTGTGTTTGAAATTGCGGTTGTTATATTCGTTTCTTCTTTATATGCATGTTAATTAATGTAATGTTGTAAAAGATTCTGTTTTATCTGAATTGGGGAATCCATTACCATTATCGGAAATGTTAGCTGATAAAAGGTAGCATGTAACGGTATTTCACTTTATGAGCAATGTGGGTTGATTCTAAGCTATTAAGTCATCGCTATATTGACGCCCAAGTATTAATATAGGTAAATTATAATTATACACGTAAATAAAGTGAACACCATGGTACAATATATTTTGCAATAAAGAGTTACATCAAAAGAACTACACGTCGCGCCGCTTCGTTTATTATTAAACAGTGGAAATCAAAATGCTCCAATACTGATATGGAAAATAATTCACAACATTTAAAACTGAAATTCGATTTCAATTGTAATCATTTTGATACGAATACGACCGATGAGTGTGTAATTTATATAGTTGAAACCATTGACGAATATATGGACAGGGCGGAGGGCGCGGAAAGTGTTCCGACAAGAGTGGTACGCGCGCTCCAGTGCAGGGGTATTTACGTCACAGATCACTGGTATACGCGTAGGCGTTAAAATGCTTTACTACATCGAGGGTACAAGAAAAATTACCGAAAGTTTACCAAAAATAAAGAACACTTCTTATCACCGGTAAGTAAAAGATCTATTACATTTAGTTAATTTAATATACTCGTATATTTTAGCATTGTTTACAAACGATTTCATGACCGTCATCAAAACATTCGGCGTGTGTATTCTGCACTATATAACTTTGTAGCGACGCGTATTTGGGAACGCGTAGACCTAAGCTATTGTCGAACTGATGTAGTGTAAAAATTTAACAATTTACCACATGATTGATATATTTTTTATCCGTAATAATATAAATTGCTTAATAAAATAGGATTTTAAGACGTTACTGTTTTTCAGATTTCCTGCTGATCCTGTAATTAATGAGTTGTGGAGTAAAAAATAAAAACAAAGTTTATAATACATCTCTATCTCCTTTTTTTCCTTAAGGGCTGTAATATAAAATAAAATTAACGGGTGTGTGTGTGTACTTATGTACGCATGTAAGAAGTTTGTGAGCAGAAGCTAGTCGTATATAATTTATCAAAATCACATGCGCATAATATGTATATTTATGAATATATGGATAGATATTTTTATCTCCACTTATATAAAACACGTGTTGTAGATCTATGAATATTAAAGAAACTACTCAGAACACCTATATGAGTTTTGACGGAAATGTGACAGACAGTTATTGCCTAACTTTATCATGTCGCTTTTCGGCTGTTAATGTGCGCACGCGTCGTAAAAAAAATAACTTCATATTTTTTTCTAAATGCGCCGAAAGTATAACTTCAAACATAGACTTTGTCCCTTTCCTCGCTCCATCTCATAAGCCAAATAACAATCATCATTGCAGTAGCATCTTGAGAAGATAACTGCGATGTCTGAGGGTCCCGATGTTCCAAGGATCTAAATTCATAATCCGATTTAAAGACGATGGCCGCCATTTTGATTTTTTTAGTTATTGATCCGATTAGTCTCAAAATCAATATCTGAGGAACCCTTTGTTCCGATAATCTAAATTTATAGTAAGAATTGAAAATTGAAAACTTCCAACAGGACAATTTGGAGATATTTGGGGGAGGTCTATTTTTAGCTGTGGATTTCCGGTGGCTAAAGAGAGAGCGAATTGATTTTTTTGCAGATTTTATAATTTTTTCGTTATTGATATTAAAGCTCTAACACTTAGTATCTGAGAACCCCATGTTTCGATTATCTAAACTCATAGTCAATTTCGATGATCGACCCCAAGAAAATGAAATTCTAAAACCAATGACCACTGACGAAATCAATTACGATTTAACTCAGTCACACTCGTGTTATAATACCATGTTTAAAAAAATAACATCTAATTTTAAAGGTTTTTATATTTTTATGCGAAACCCTAATTAGATTTCCAAAATTTACGTAGCCTAAGTTACTCATGTAAAAATTAACTATCTGTCAGTGAAAGTCCCGTCAAAATGGGTTCAGCAGTTCTCAAGATTAGCGGCAGCAAACAGACCGACAGACAGACAGACAAAAAAAATTAAAGTTGAGTTTCGGTATACGTATCGTGTAAATAACGATATGTACTTCAACAAAAAAAACAGTGTTTACTTTACAGACACTCCAATTTTATTTATATTATGTATACATAGATGATTTCCACAGTGACCTGTTGGAGGCAGCCTGCATCCAGCGACGTCCCGCCACCTTTACCAGGTCGTCTGACCATCTTGTGGAAATCATTGGGAGAGGCCTATGTTCAGCAGTGGACGTCCTTTGGCTGATGGATGGATGGATACATAGATGTCGAGAATCGAGTAGTTCCCACATTCACATATTATACTTGATATGAGAATTCTCGCATGGAGACGGATTTTATAGAACATTCAACAGTTTAGTAGCTATATTCACGCTTATTTCCTAGCGAATCCCGTGAAGAACACTCGTAAAAACTTATGAAAATGTTCTAACGGAACAAATATAAAACTAAATTAAAATCCAATTGTATAATAAACACTTTATTATATCACAACTAAAAACAAACAGCATCACAATACAAATCTACTTCCAACAAATAGCCTCACCATACAAATCTCCAGTGATGTCTAAACCGTAATGTAAGCACTCCAGTTCTTTCCACGAAGGTGTCTTCTTTGCTAGCATTTGCACTGACATTCCACGGTCTTTGTTGATCATTATGATATAATCATCGGCTATCTTTCTTAACTCCAAACTAGCCGTTATCCCGTGAGTCTCCATCATGGCCCTGCGTTCTCCGTCTATGATGATGCTATTGTCTATCAATAATTCAGGAGAAACAACCTTGTATTTAATATTATCCCAGTTGAAATCAACTTTAGTTTTGCAACTATCTTTCTTGTCTTGAATATATTTTTCCGTAGCTTTAGTAATTTCTATTTTGCCGCATAGCGGTTGCACTTCATGCTCTTCATAGTCGTAAGTGAGACTGACCCAGTGAAAGGCAAACGTCCAGTTGCCGATCATCTGGTCATAGTCTTCTAATATTACAGTTTTTATTTCTTTAGGGCATGTAAAGGCTGCTTGGGCTTGGACTAAAAGTACTGCTAGGAAGTATAGGGGAAGCATTTTGTACACTATTCTAGTTTCACGTCTGAGGTATGCCGTTGCTTTGTTTAAAATTGCGATTTTTATATTGGTTTCTTCTTTATATGCATGTTAATAAATTTAATGTAGTTAAAGATTCTGTATTATCTAAATTGGGGAATCCATTACCTTTATCGGAAATGTTAGCTGATAAAAAGTGGCATGTAACGGTATTTATATTTATATACGGTATTAGCGCTATATTAACGCCCAAGTATTAATATAGGTAAATTATAATTATACACGTAAATAAAGTGAACACTATGGTACAATATATTCTGCAAAAAAGAGTAACATCAAAAGAACTACACGTCACACCGCTTCGTTTATTATTTAACAGTGGAAATTAAAATACACCAATAATTTTATTGTGATCATTTTCATACGAAAACGGCCGATGAGTGTGTAAGTTATTTACTCGTAGTTGAAACGTTATAATCGATGCACGCAAAATTGCTCAAAATTTCTTGTAGTAAATATATGAGCAGTGTCAGCATGCCTACATTATAACGTTTATGCTAGTCCAATAGATGTATTATGCAGATCGATTTCTAAAATTAGATTCCATACTTTAAAATATTTTTAAGTGTAGAACCCACAACCAATTAATGTTTTTGTTTTATAACTTGAAGATTTCTAGCAACCAAAATGACGAGACGAGCTGGACGCTTACCTGATGGCAAGCATCAAACCTGCACATAAATGTATCCCAATCATTGGATTGTTACCAACTGAAATACAATACCATGTACCTACACAGGCGGACCTTTACACCTAGAAGTGCATTGAAACAAATTTTGAGAAACTTTTCAAACTTACGTATTTTCGATCCACATAATGGTCTCTGTACCACTGTTAATGTCAAATTGTACTATTAATTACTAATCTTAAATTAGGTAAACAATCATTACAAGTCATCTTCTCGAAATCCCCGTGTTTATTTTTTTAAATCTACACCGAAAGTACTTAAAATAACTCAGCCCGAAACACAAAGGTCGGAGTCCGTCGGTTTTTATCCGAATGCCCTCCGATATGCTATGTAATTGATGAATGTTCCGCGCGGTGACAAATTGCGCTGACCGCGACCAACCCGTGTCACCCAGGCCGTGACTTGAATGGCTCGAATGCGCTGACTGGCCTGAATGTGCCCGAATGTGCCTGTATCTGACGCGTTTGGATTTGTGAACAGGTGTCTATGAAACTGGCGACTTACGATGACGTGAGCGATGGCTTTAATCAAATCAGACGATGACGTGTCGACGAGATTAGTTACGGGATCGATAATAGCATAAGATAGGTTTATAGAAATGGAATAACTGCTACAAGTAATGAGTAGAGAGAGTGGTGCCACTATCTCAATGAAAATTAATATGAAAATTCTTAATACCCAAAGCGCAGCAGCTTTGGGTATTGTGATATATATCTACCCATACATACATAGGTGTGTTAGAGGTGATATTGGCACCCAATGCTTTTTAAACTAGCCAACGTTACTTACAATTTATTAAATTCTAAATAAATAAATAAATACACCCAACAGTCACATACATAGTCCAGACCCCACACTAAGATCGAGTCTTGTGTCGTGGGTATCAAAAACTACGAGAGACGTTTCGGTCTTACAAACACCCAGACCCGAAACAAATATTTGTGGTTCACGAGGTACACGAATATTTGTCTCAGGTCTGGGTGTTTATGAGACCGGAAAGTCTTTCGCACTCGATACACACGACACAAGACTTAATTGATCTTAATATTGGGTCAGGACTATGTATGTGACTTTTGAGTGTATTTATTTATTTAATATGTAGTAGTGACCTTGCCAATTACTTTTAAAAGAAAAAAAAACAAAAAGATTTGTAATTCCGATAATTGAAATACAAAGCAGTGCAATAGCCAAATTCGCGTAGTTGTGAAGCAGCAGGTAAAAGTTTAACTCGCGCGCAAAAGACTTTGCAATTGGATTCGTCGGTTTAGATTTGATTTGCAACGAATTCAGGAAACTGCTTGAGTTTAAGTAAAGTGGAGATTGCGGGGCACGTGCGATGTTTTGCTGTTAATAGTTTTACAGAGATTTTCAGTATCTGTACGTACTTTTTAACCGATTTCATAAAGTAGAGGAGATTCACAGTTGATGTCAGTTGAGAAAAATTTCGTAATTTACAAACCAATAAAAGAAAACCTCTAGCTAAGTCCTAAAGTAAATTCAGTTGGTATCTTTAAGAAGTCGAGAAAACTCGTAAAATATTACAGGAATTTCGATATTAAAAACGGCTTATAAACACCAAAAAGTAAAATTAATAATTTTTTGCATACTCATATTTATTTCTTTTATTGACAACAAATTCCATAAACTTAATATTTTACCGAAATGTCGCATTAATATTAAAACCTAAATCCAACACACCAATATTACTCATTCATATTCTTATAATTAAAACAACATACGACCAAGTTTATTTCAACTTGTGTCCTTTTAACTATAATGATCCAATGTATTATTATCACGGATAGTGGAGCTTTGACGGCATAATAATAGGGTTGTTGACGCCGGGGGTTGAATGATGCGTCGGCCATCAATCTATTGATATTTGTGTCGCGTGGCTTATAATACATATGATGGCTATTATAGACATGAAATCAAATGCCTGTGTGTCAGTGTTTGATATGAAATCTATACGTTTTGTTGTGTAGTCTAATAGCCTTATTCAAAGACAGTCTTAAAATCCTTTTTAGTTTTTGAATGTTTTGTCCCTTTCGAAAACTAAAATAGGTTTTAAATCTGTCTATGAATAAGACCATAAGCTTCGATAAAATGTACACAATTGATCGGAGACCGTAAGAGTTAAGCGATTTATCGTTATTTTACAGTAAGTGATTAATGCCCAGCACAGAACAGCCTGGCGTGGATTACAAGATGCCAACGCTCAGCATTGGATGGATATATAGGCTGAAGAAGAGAAAGAGAAGAGAAATGATTAATTATAAAAATCGTGGGGGCCTGTTAATAAACGGATCAGACGCGGCTGCCAACGTGTTTAAAGGTTTTGCGGGTTCAAATCCCAGAGCACACCCCTGACTTTTCGGTTTTGTGTGTGTATTGATAGTCAATTACGACACACTATAACATTGAAGGGAACATCGTGAGAAAACCTGTATACCATAGCGATTAGTAAGAAGTTATATTACACTTACCGGCCTTGCGGAAGACCAGCGTTGGTTTATACCAGCACATGCTGAGCTTGAGCCGTTTTGTTGACAAGCACTCTTATACGAGTATAATATGTACGTAGTAATTACTTAAAGCTGTAAACCATTGCTTGTAACATATAAATGTTTCTTTCTTTCTTTCTTTCTATATGGTATGTATATTGTATAGTTCCGAATCCGCTAACCCGCACTAGGCCAGCATGGTGGACTATATGGCCTAACCGCACTCAATCGTGCCCTCGATTGTAGAGGAGGCCCGTGCCCTGCAGTGGGACGTATATGGGCTGATACAGATCTGTACAAATACAGACATCAATTCAATCCCACAAAGCCTTAATGAAAGAAAGAAAGTTGGCTGAGAACTGGTTGTAAATTGAGATTGCGGGTTCGAATGCCGCACGGAGATAAATGATTGTGTGGCCCACTAATGTGTATTTCGGGGTCTGGGTGGTGAAACCCACAAGTTTCTCGTATTTCCTAGTACCCATGATACAAGTCTTCACAATTTTTTTTATTGCAATGAATGGCGAATCGAGCATTCCATTCGCCTGATGGTAAGCGATACGACCGCTCACGGACAGTAGAAAAACCAAACATCGAATTACAAAGCAATGTATGGCATTCCACTGCGCACGCCATCCTGAGAAATAGACATAGACATAGACACAATTTTATTTGGCATCAACATATACAATAAGATATACAAAAACAAATATTTAGTAAGCAACAAATAATAATGTGAGAACTTTAAGGAAAAAAAAAATGACAATTAATATTTTTTTGTGCGAAAGCGATGTGATGCCAAATCTGGACACCGACTCAGCATGAGGTGCTGTCGAACCAATAGGTAAGACAGCGCTGATTTTCAGCGATGCCCTGGAAGTAGTTGCACTGCGCCTACAGGACTGCCGTCGTGCTACAATTTAATGTAAAATTTAACATAATATGTTAAGTCTCATTATGTCCAGTAGTTACTCTGGCTATAATTTCCTTCAAACCGGAACACAACAGAGCATTTAAACTGCTGTTTGGCGGGACTAGTAGACATTGCGGTGGTACCTACGAAGGCAGCCTCTGTGAGAGCAACCTGTGAGATATCTACCACCAGTGAAACCTTTTTAGTCTGAAAGCAAAAAGTTTCTCATACTTTGTAGTACCCATGACACAAGTTTAAGCTAATACTTTATTCAGACATTAACTAGAGTATCGCTAGAATTATAAATAATTAATACACCCAACAGTCATATACATCCTAACCCAACACTAGGATTTTTTTTTTTTGTGTGCAGTAAAGAATAAAAATAAATAAATAAATAAATAAGATCGAGTCTTGTGTCGTGGGTATAATTTCCTACAACATCACATAAGCAAACATAACATGCTGATATATTCCTTATAAATAAATCAAGCAGTTGATTACGTGTATAATATTTAATGCAAGGGACAAACAGACACCCGTCGGTCCGCAGCGATGCGAGGATTAATGGTTCGTGACCCCGTGATTAATAATACTCGTGCTTCGACATCGTAATCTGTGTAATAACTACCCAATATTTTTTGTTATTTGTACCGTGATCTTAATGATCGTTGGTGTAAATAGCGCGGAAATCATAGGTTAAAGGTTACAAGGGTAGGAAATTATTTTTTGGGCCCTAAAAACAGTTTACTAGCAAAAGGGCCTATCAATGTACACATCTATGTAAGATCACATAAGTGTAAGATTGGGGGCTATTTATAACTTTATTAGCCTTCTTTTTTTATTGCGTTGCATGGCGAGACGAGCATGCCATTCGCCTGATGGTAAGCGATACGACCGCTCATGGACAATAGCAGAACCAAACAACACCATGAATTACAAAGCATTAGTTAGCACTCCACTGCTCTCGCCATCCTGAGACATAAGATGTAAAGTCTCAATATGTCCAGTAGTTACTCTGGCTACAATGTCCTTCAAACCGGAACATTTTTCCATTTACACTGCTGTTTGACGGGAGAAATAGACATAGCGGTGGTACCTACCCAGACGATCTCTCAATATATGAAAGACATACCACCAGTAGATTTATTCATAAAATAAAAACATATTGGGAACATGTTTCATTTCAAGGTTGGTAAATGCATTGTCTCCCCAATTGCAAAGGATCGTCAAGCTTTGTTCGCTGTTTCCATTAATTAAATTCAGATTTGTTCTATAGATTAATTAATAACTATTTATTTACACAACTGACTCCATGAGGTAATTGCAGGATATATTTTTATAAAAATATATTATTAATATCAGTCTTTTGTCTTCCTACCATATTGTCTTCTGTTTGTTTCTTCCTCAGGCATTGATTGTGTTTGTCAATGCATTCAGGACTAAGCATGTCCCTTAAAGTATTTACAATTTAATTTACAACTTTAATTAATTTCTTATACAAAATACACAGAGTATTAAGCAATTGCACGCTCAATCGGCTTACTCAACAACGCGATCTCCAAGTTACAGCCAACGGAATCACCAAGTTGGACTGCAAACTTACCTCATGACGGAAATCTTCGCATTGTTTCAGTGGATTCCGAATATCTTCCGTTCGAGAAGTAATGTTATCGATTTATTAGAGGCTAAGACCAAACAGCTGTGCCATTTACTTTTTTCTTTTTATCTTAAGCGATCTTTATTGTTATTTTTTTGTTTAGTAGTTACTGATGAGGGTCAGTGTTATCAATGGCATTAGGCAAGCATGTTAAACTATAGCCTAACCTCCCTTAATCAAACTTTGTAAGAGGAGTGGCGTAGTCAACATTAGGTGATTATGAACTTATTCAGTTACAGTATTATCAATTAAAAAATGGAAAATCAGCCGCCATTTTGTACTTGTTAGTTACTGAATGAATCTAATAAAATTAAATTAAAATATTTTTTTAACTTGCCGGCTTTTTATCTCGACATCGATCCTCATTACCTGTTATTTCGAAATTCTATGATTTCTATTCAATGGTAAAATATAGCAAAATATAATAAGAAGTTTTTTAAACATGGATACTACCTACTGATACTTCACACTCCATACCCATACAAAATAAAGTTACCCCAAGAGGAGTTATCGAAGAAATGTTAGTGAGGCACTCGTGTGCAAGTTTGGAGACCGCTCGCTCGATTGCCTAATTGTAGAGCTCCAACTTGTTCCACGGGGAATATCATGCTAATATCTTCAAATTGGCTGGTCAACGTTTTACATGCACGTATATGATCACGCCTGTAGTTGGCGATGTAAGCAGAGGTTGATAAAATCGCAATATGTGGTTAGAAGATGAGTATATCGCGTTACCTGGCATAATTCTAGTCTCGGGGAATTTATATGTAATTTTTTAAAGCCTACAAATTTAAAAAGTGAAGAATACGAGCTGGGTTTCCAACACTCAATATAAACAGCATTTTTATCACGAACCACACGAAAGGAAAATTATCCTTTTATATCACCACACTCCTATTTTTGTGTCAAGAGGAAAGCTATCAAGCTCCCCTTTTGGTACCCCGGAGGAGGCCGAAAGGGGTATGCTGATGTCACTGGCCTTCCAGCCCGGCACGCTGCGGATAATGCGGGTAAAAGAAGCCAAAAAAATCCCACACCAGGATACGAACTAAAACCCGTCGGTGACCGTCGCGCATCGGTCGTGTCGGGTCTGGGTGTTTGTGAGACCGAAAAGTCTCTCGTAGTTCCTGATACCCACGACACAAGACTCGATCTTAGTGTACTCGTATGTGGCTTTTGGGTGTATTTATTTGGGTTAATTCTGAGTATATTGAAACACAATCTGGCCGACATAATTATATCGATCAGCTAGAGGCTGACTGCCTCGGTGGCGTAGTTGTATTACGGTACGGTTACAAAGCTGAGGTCTCGGGTTCGAGTCCCGGGTCGGGCAAAGTGATATTGGGTTTTTCTATTCATTATCAGCCCGGAGTCAGGAATTTGTGCCCGATATGGCGATAGGCTCGCCCCCTATCACATCGTGGGACGGAACATGCAAGGCGAAATGTGGGTGTCCTAGTGGCACCTCTGCCTACCCCTTCGGGGATAAAGGCGTGAGTTTATGTATGTATGTAGCTAGAGGCAACTATCTCAAGTCAGTTGATACTCTATCTGCACTGTATATACCATCAGGCGCATTTAGTCACTTTATCAGGCCAATAAAAAACCCCGTTAAAACTGATATCAAAGTAAACATGTAGTTAATTAGCTTGCGGTTTGTGTTAATTAAGAAACTATTAATTTTCCATTGTTAAAATGAAAGGTAGAGCGAGCATCGGTCAACAAAATCGTGTGGAAATTATTGTTCCGTGCCTAAATGTAACAGTTTTGTGGAACAATAGGGACTTGTTAATGATTTAGTAAAATGTTTAGTATTAATAGTATGTTATTATGCGGCTCCCACAGTGGTTTTAAATAATTCGTGATAACCGATAGTTAGGTGGGTTAGAAGTGGACTGTTCTAAGTTAATTATCGCGAATTTCCACCTAAAATAAATTAAAAGGTTCTAAATTATTGACTTATTTAAGTCAATTTGTTCCATATTGTATCTCATTGTATGTGGCCAATCACAATATATTTGTTATCCTTTATCAGCAAGCAAAAATTAAAGTATTATTAAACCTCTTTCAGACCTCGGATATTTAATCTGTATTATTTAGAATCTGACCCCGCAAAATTCGAAATTTAAAATCGCAAGCCGTTCGCTAGCCAGCGCAACTAGGGCCGACAATTTCCGAATGCCGACGAGAAAAGCCGAACAAAAACGAGCAAGTGGAGTATACAAAAATACTGTCCTACAATACCATGTGACAGCGCGCATTCAATGGGCGACAGAAACGTCGGCCGCGGTAATTTTCCTGCCATGTTTTATCTGGCCCTAGAACAATGACAACTCATTTTGGCGCCACAATGGTTTCCATTTCGGACGCGATCCGCCAAAATATCGCATTCATTAAAATCCTTTAGGTAAATTGGCGCGCTTTGTTTTTCTCCTAGGTTCCAGTTGTTGCGATGTATTCGGCAAACTTGTTCGCTTTAACGAGTCTTTTTTCATTTAATATCCGACCTGCACAATAGGTGTCCTGTGTTTTGTGCAAAAGCTATTTTAAAGCTGCCCTTTTTTGTTTACTTCGTTTTCGTATTACTATCAAATTTGATTTTAATATGAGATTACGGACATTGCTAGAGAGAAATGCCAATAGGGCTAAACTAAAGTATAACATTAAAGTGACCGAATAAAAAAATAGATGTTTTTCTTTTAAAACTTCGACAGTTCATTCAGACATAAATGTTAAAGATATTAGTTATTAGTTTAGGTGTTTGTTTTTCTGTAGATAAAAATATAGAATAAAGACGCAGTTGGACAGAAAAACTAGCACAAAATGAAATTACCGAACTGGACATTGAACCCGGGAACCAACTCTGAATACAAAATATACAGCCTCAAAGAAAGTAATAACTATCATTAACCTCCACACACACATTAACATACAAAGAAAAATCGCCACGTCCTCAACAGAAACAAACACAATATGTCAACATAACTCACGAGAGAACACCGGAACAAACACACGCGTCCGGAACATCCCGGTCACGGCTAAATCCCGCATCTACACCGGAAAGTTACGCGTCCCACGCCGGGAATCAATCGGGTGACCGTGCAGTGGCAGGCAGCTTGCCAATACTGCGATACTCTGAAATATTAGTATGAGCGGGAGCGGAGTATTGACGAGGGATTGGGACAAGTTTGATGTTTGATACTTTGGTGTCTTCACAACTGCGTAAAACTCTTTTTTTTATATGGCGAGTGATCACCTGCGTGTCACAGCCACGACGTGCTATCTAGATGTACGTTATATGTAATACTTTGTTATCTTTCTCTAATTGTTATCTGATGAGATGTACGTCTTAATTTTAAGGTTTGTGGCAACTAAACGTGCACTTCTTAATAATGTTGTCACTTGTTTTGTTCCGGAAGGAAGGACAATAGTTAATTTCGAAATCTTATTTGTTTTAATATTTAATTAGTTTCTTTCCAGCTTAAAAATGACTTAAACATTCTCAAATTAGCGCAGCATGAGGACTCGAACGAGCTTCACTTTGAGAGATGTAGTGGCATGTATGATGTTATCTGCAGCTTTAACGTCAATTGCACAATAAATCTGGGAAAACATCTCCGTACAAAACACAACCACTTAAACAAGACTACATTACCAAATGTATGAATAGAATATGAATAATAAAATAAAACCAACCTGCCTATTCGACAGAACCTTTTTTTGTTGATAATTACGTTTAAAACTTACATGAATGAACATGAATTTTACATCAAACACTAACACAAAACGGATTTTCCTTCCTAGAAATACAACCCAAGTCCTCATAATACACAACTTATACATTTCATCGCTAGACCATTAACGCGACAATTTTTTTTATATTAAAAGATATTAACCCAAAATCCGACCATAATAAGTCACCCGTTTAACACTTGTATACTGAGCCAGCTTTATTGGCCGGCGACAGTAATATCCTGCAGCCGCTTATTGGGTCATCTCCATGCAAAAAACTATGCTGATAAAAATAATCTGCGCGGCAAAATAATCTCTTAGGAGATCATCCGCCATTTCACGGCTTTCTGAAGCCACTCCTCCGCCAGCTTTACATACTGACGGGTAGGCGCTACAACAAATAATATTTTTAATACACAAATAATACATATTGCATCTCTATAGTGGAACTACAAAGTACGGCGTCTGATGATAAATGCATTGCTATATAAAATATCGACTTACACAATTTTTATTAGGTACCTGGGTTTATAGGAAACTCGGCAAATTCAGGGGTTTATGACCATTGATCAGCTACAAAAGCCCACAATATTTGAAGATCGTAAATGTGTTCCCGAACCTTGAAAATTAATTGACGAAAAAAATAACATTTTAAAATCAAATTTTTGACTAATATATTTATGAATTTTATTTCCTTTTGTTACTTTATTTTATTGCAAGATATTTTTTGTTTATTTTAAACAAACTGCAATCTATAGTTTCCTGATATTCATGCACACAAATATTTAATTAAGCAATATTTAAAAGGAACTTAACACTATACCTTATCTTTGTTGAAGATTCAATGAATGCGACAAGATTATTGAGCAATTACTGGCATTCATACTAGCATAAATTAAAGATTTGCCAGTTACGAAATCCGTATGTATCCAAATCTGGGTGTCCCGGATAAAAAAGCGGGTGTCATGCCGCGTGGAAAGTGGCCACCGTAAAGATTTAACGGACATCTGCCGCCTGCGAGCTCTTTATGGCCGAAGAAAGGCCGTAACGGGATAGAAAGAAACCTGCCAGATTACCGTAAGCGAGATTTCCGAGGGATTTGCTCCGTGTGAACCTTGCTTACTACTTTCTGTTGAAGTAAACTTTACTAACAATGCAGTTGGGAGGTTTTTGTATTCTTTTTTACCATAACAAAAATAGAGCTCTTTCTTACTACTTTTCTCTACACTTAAGTCATTCTTAGTTGCTCGACTATTGTTACAATAATAGTGAGAACGTGTAAGTGTCTTGCCCGGTTTTAAAGGCGTGAAGGCGAGTTAGACAAGGAAGATTTATATAAAAGTCATCAGTACTTTATGAAATGATTACTTTTTACTCTGTGAAATCATCTGTACATTGCAAGACCTTCAAAGTATAAAAGATAATCACAGCACACAATTTCCTACAAAATAATGACACCATACCGATCAGTTTAAGACATGGCATACCGTGCCTATACCGTAAAACTTGCAGCGAGAGTACCAGCCTCTCAACAAAAGTATCCTGCACTTACCCCAAAAATCCATAAAGCAACACTCAACACCCATAATCGGCCCCTTAGAATGTCGAAGCGGTAAGCCCGCAAAATATCGACTGCGGCCCATTAGCAGTGCTCAAGATGCGGCGCGCGTACCGTTCGACAACAAAAACAATCGACACTGTACAAATCCGTGCGAGATTCGACATGGGTCGTGTAACCCGGGCTGGGCCGGTTCGACCGTAACCGCCACTAATTGCTACGTGAAGGGAATCCAGGAAATACGGGCTCGTATGACATGTGTTTGAACAGTTAGTTTGCTTATATTTGCGGGTTGATTGGTGTGATTCCTTCGGCATTAGAGGATTGATTTATTTATTTATTCTGTTATTCATTGATTAGTTCCGCTTGGGGTTCTTATTCCGATATAAGGTAGTAGATTTGCCAGATCTATTTTGTTTTATAGGTGCTGTTATTTTGCCAACTCACATACCAAGGGCCCTACTAACATTTGAACATCATGACCAAAGGTAATTTAACTTTAAATATTATTGGCAGTATTTCCTTTTGAATTGAATTACAAAGTTAAAATCCACAGTTTTTGCATTTCATACAAGTATGAAAAACAATATTTTCTTTAAACAGTCTATGCAAACCCACCCGACTCACACGCTAACCGTTCATCGCGAGTCGGTTTTCAAGCGTGAATACTAGAACGGCGCCAAGAGATAACTCGCGCCACGTACTGCAACTTCTCGAATGTTCTTACTATCATAACACCGAGCTACCTACTGCATTCAAAGTGGAATGTATCAAATTAGGGCTTTTTCAAGTTTTTAAGTTAGGAATATTACGAAATTACAACCGATAGTAAATATGTCGCGTTCAGGTTTAGCTTACATATATACGATTTCTAGAAACTCGACATAAAATTATGTAGACCAACAAGGTATAGGGTGGTATCGGTAAGCATCTCTTAATTGATACTTATTTGCATTTTACTACACATACAGAAGAAGCATAGTAGGGCTACAACTGCCTGGGTGGCGTAGTTATACTACGGTATTACAAAGCTGAGGTCTCGGGTTCGAATCCTGGGTCGGGAAAAGTGATATTGGATTCTATTTATTGTCGGCCCGCAGTCAGGAATTAGTGCCCGATATGGCGATGGACCATGTCACATCGTGGGAGGTAACATAAAAGGCGAAATGTGAGTGTCCTGGTGGCACCTCTGCCTACCCCTTCTAGGAAAAAGGCGTGAGTTTATGTATGTTTGTATGTATGAGAAGCATATTTTCCTGACACATTTTACGCAACTAACCGTTGACCACGAGTCGGCAGGCGTGGATACAGTAATAACTAGGACGGTAGAGATACCCCCGCCACGTACTGCAACTTCTCGAATGTTCCTATCATAACACCCAGTCTCCTGCTGAATTCAATGTGAAAATACCAACAGCAAAAACTCAATTTTTTTTTACTCAAGATTTATTTTCGGTAATATTATAGATCTTTATAAATATCAGCTCATATACATACGTCCCATTGCACGGCACAGGCTTTCTCTATAATCGAGAATACGATGGAGACGGGTATATTGTACGATATTACAGATTCACGGCAATTAGATTATTGTCATAGTTTAGACAGGTCACTTTCGTATTTCATTAGGTGTAGAAGAATGCCCAATAATTCTCCTACTGCCGTTCTTATTCCCTTTCATTGTTCCTACATTTTGAGAGGTTTGCAACGCAGATTACGATTCAAGTTTTGTAATTATTTAGGCGCGATGGTAAACACCATACTTAGGTAAACACTATCTAATTAGCTATTTAACTGATTGGCCGACCAAGCCTTTTTTAAATTATTTGAACATAAGGCGGAGACATACTATTGAAACAGCACGAGACACGACGTTTTGACACCAGACATGCACTGTGCACATTGCCAACATAATATACATATATATTTTTTTTTTAATTTTAATATGCAACTTCCTTAGTCATTGTATAAAAGTAATATTATAGACGTTACAAATGACAACTGTCAATACAACAAATCTCAATCTATACCACAATGAAACACACAAAAACAACATTTGAAAACATTACAATGATATCCTAAATTTCAGCATTCTACTTCAAAAATACTACTTTTGGTAAGTAAATATTAATTTTCAATAACAAATTAGTTTGCATTTGTTACTTGGACTCAGGCTTAAGCCGATTAAATCGAACTTTCGATGGTAGAGGAGGCCAATGCCTTGAAGTGGGACGTATATGAATATCATACATATTATCTACATCATAGATCGACTGTTGGTATTGCAAATACCAGTGAATATAAAAATAAAGCCTTCACATATTGTGTACCCAAATACCACGTGGAATAGTTCGAAGCCGAAAAAAATAAAAGGTTCCCTGTAGAGTAATAGCCAACTAATAACAAGTAGCTATGAAATTTCGCGCTCGCTCGTGTCGTATTAAAAGTTATTTGAACACTTTTTATAGCAAATACATAGGATCCCTGGACGCATATTCCTAAAAATTATATAAATCTCATCAAACTAAAGTGCGTCATTTGTGGGAGGTATAATTAATGTTTAATATACACTGTAAAAATCATATTAGCGTAGTGATGGAGGACTTGGACTGAAATTTGTAGATCAGGAGACGAAAGATCTAGCAAGAAGAAGCAATTCAGTAAGCAACAAAGAAGAGTCCGAATAGACAGGCTCAACCAGCGCGGTACCAACGCATATGTTAGAAAACCCACGTAAAAACAGTTTTAGTGTTGTAATCCTTTCAGTGATTGAGAATGGTGGACTTCGATAAAAGTATAATTGATCGAAGATGCTGGTACCCAAAAGATATGTACGCATATTACAAAGCGTCTGAATATCGCCACAGTAAGACAATGGTGAAAAACTCATAATTTTGAATTTAATCTATTTGTCCTATAATTACACCACGATAGTTCGATCCATGGGGGAGGCCTATGTTCAGCAGTGGACTTCTTGTGGCTGAAGAGAGAGAGAGAGAGTTGGATTCAGAAAGTTTAGGCCATAAGTCCTCACTACCACCGCTGAAACGCCTCATTAGGTTCACCAGAAGCAGAACCCATTTTGAGTTCATCCCACGACGATCAGTAACCACGTTAATATGTCAGATCCTCCAGAAAGGAAGCCCCCTATGGAATGGAGGTTCTACGGGCCGCTGCTGCTGGCCGTGGTGATGTTCCTGCTGGTGGGCACCGTCATCGAGAGGAGGATCGAGTTGGCTATACGCCGCATCAGTAAGTATGTGAATATTACGTCTGAGTATTTTATACAAATTTGGCCTTAAATTTATTGTACTTATGATTAAATAAATAAATAAATACACCCAACAGTCACATACATAGTCCTGACCCCACACTAAGATCGAGTCTTGTGTCGTGGGTATCAGAAACTACGAGAGACTTTTCGGTCTCACAACACCCAGACCCGAAACAAATACTTGTGGTTTACACAAACATTTGTCTCGGTTCGTACAACTATTATGTAGGGTGATCCATAGTGGAAGTAGATATTTTACTTTTGCATTTTGTTTAGTCAATAAAATTGGTAAAAAACGATAGCATCCAACGTACAGATTTATTATGAAAACCAGTAATTGATCAATGAATTAACTCAATCTTGATATCACAAAAGTCTATGAACATGAAGACTGAACGAAATATAAAATAATCTAAATTAGTCTCTAAACATTATTGAAATGAACACAGCTAATTTTTTTTCAGTGGAACAACGTCAGGCGATGCTCCGAATGGAAGCTGAACAAGCCGCTGACGAGTCGACCTTGCAAACCGCAACAACGATGACGTCACACAGGAGTCTTTGCAAGGCACGGAGCGACCCTATCATCAACCAGGACAAAACGACTGCGCACGTGAAGCAAAACCTGATGCAGAAGAGCTTGGAGATTTGAAAGACGGAACAGAAATGTTAATAGAAAAGAAAATCCAATGACAAAATATTTAATATGCTGAGAAGTCCTGGTTGAAAAGGTCAGCTCGATATACGAAAGACTTATATAGTATATCACTTTGTGTAAAATAAAACTGAAGACATGAAGACAAAATAACTATCACAAAATATATACTTGCTTCCAAAACATTAATACCGAATTAATAAGTTAAACTTGGCGTTAAAAGAATGAAGACTTAAAACCGAATTTTGTATCAATTTTGAAACGACCAGTAAACATGTTTTTAGTTATATAACAATAGAAAACATTTTCTAACAATAGATCTTATATTTTCAGTAACTTAAGTATCAAATTAGTAATTTATGTCACATAAAGAATCTAAAGTCAAATAAACTTTGAATCATTATTACTAAAACAATCACACTGAAATATAATTAAATTTCTTGAAACTGTTTTAAAATTATTGTAATCCCTCTGATATATTACAAGGTTCTGCAAAATGTCACGAAACAGCAGTAAATTAATATTATGTTGAGATTATTAAATAAAATAGTTTTTAATTACTGTTGCAATTTCTATAATTATAATTAATGGTTTCCAATTATTGTGTGGAGTGAATTATAAAACTATCCAGACTGTGGTTAGGTTCGATCTTGGGCTAGTTTTCAGACAGTACGTATCGTTTTAATAATAATAAATAAACCAAACAATCAGATACATAGTTCTGACCCCACACTAAGATCGAGTCTTGTGTCATGGGAATCAGAAACTACAAGACTTTTCAGTCTCACAAACACCCAGACCCGAGACAAATAATTGTGGTTCACGCAAACATTGGTCTCCGTGCGGCCTATCACTTAACAGCCGGTGTGTAGCCAAATGCAATCATCACGCACTTTAACAGTGAAAGAATCCCTAGTGAGGAAACTTGCATACTATAAATATTTCGGAAAGAAGATGGCATGTGAAGTTCACTACAGTATTCGCCTACTCGATTGAACTCTTGATTGTAAAGGAAGCGCATGCTTAGCAGTAACCATATTTTTTTTATTTGACAGCCTCCGTGGCGCAGTTGGTTAGACGTCGGCTGTGAAACGAGAGGCCGCGGGTTCGATCCCCGCACCGAAACAAATATTTGTGTGATCCACAGATATTTGTTTCGGGTCTGGGTGTTTGTGAGACCGAAAAGTCTCTCGTAACTTCTGGTACTCACGACACATGACTCGATCTTAGTGTGGGCTCAAAGCTATGTATGTGACTATTGGGTGTATTTATTATTTATTTATTTATTGGCAGATAGAAATCATTGTATGCTGTAGTAGCTATACGGACTAATTTATACAATATAGAACAAGTGAAGCAACAAGAAAAAAAGTAAATATTATTACAAGTACGCCATTACCTCAACCTGCACGCACGACAAAACTTAATAAAAAAAAATTCAACAACACTAAAAGCCTTCACTAACTAGTCCATCTGGAACATCACTTAAAACATCCACATTTGTATATAAAAAGCTTTTAAAAGTAAATTGATTAAATTCCATTAAAGTAAGAACTTGTTCTACGTCTAATGGTAGCTATCGACGCGTTGTTTAAGAATATGATAAAGATTGCAATAAGCCGTTTCTTTGTTGTTTAATGTGGGGTCGTTGGAGTGTATAAATCACTGAGCAACCTCGTCTCACCTTGCTTTACCTTAAGAGATGCAGGCGGAGGCGAATTTGGGATTTTTCTTGGGGCCTGTGGGGCCCACTGCAGAATGTATATAATTTTGCCTAATCGATAAATAAAGTGATTAAGTAAAATTTTATGTGGCAGCTCGGATGAATATAAGACACGGTCTGTATAAGGGTTATGTATCAATGGCTTGTCTCTTTTATAGGTCACGGTTTAATATGGTATTGCTAAATTATTTAGAGAATATTATAAATTTAAGCATGTGTCTGACACTAATCAGAAATTTTAAACTCAATATATTATATATATTTTTTTTTAAATCATAGTTCATTGTTGAACGAAAACGAAAATGAAAACGTTCATTTTAAAACGAAAAAGTGCAGAAAAAGTACCTACTCTTTCACAAAAGACCTTTCTCAACGCCCCGAACTGTTTAACGTATTTACCAACCAATTGAAAGAAACAAGTAATTGGCTTCCAAATGTAGTTACTCTAAACCGGTTTTTAAACTACCCAACTTAATCGCATGATCGACTCGTAAAAACGGAGACTCGGTTTTTCTGAGTTAACAAACCTGTAAATAAAATATTTTGTTTTACTAGTACTAATAGTCTTATTGCTTATAGTGTAGTCAGATATACCTCATGCCACTTGACATTTACTCATCTCATATTTTACAAGGCTACATTGTGATGGTCATCTAAGTCTAAAGCAAGAAGATCACGAATGCCTAATTCTGCTAGACTGTAGAACAATTTGCACTATAATCTTATTTTTTAAACAATTTTTTGACAGCCTCCGTGGCGCAGTTGGTTAGACGCCGACTGTAAAGCGAGAGGCCGCGGGTTCGAACCCCGCACCAAAACAAATATTTGTGTAAACCATAGTTATTTGTTTCGCATCTAGGTGTTTGTGAGACCGAGAAGTCTCTCGTAGTTTCTGATGACACAACACAAGACTCGATCTTAGTGAGGGGTCAGGACTATGTATGTGACTTGTTGGGTGTATTTATTTATTATAATCATGTAGAAACAGCTAGACCAACATTACCGTGCGGATTGATGGAAAACCACCCAACCCCACTCAGCATTCACAGAGAACTGACCATCGTTTGCAATGTAATAATTTTTGCAATACTAATACAAAAACACCTTTTCTCCCGCATCCGTCCCACGTAAGGTCCGAGTGTAATTATATTTGTTGAGCAAAAATCCCGGCTCCCCTGCGACGTGTGGGTCAGAACAGTATTTTACAAAGCCCCGTGGGAATCGAATCCAGGCCTTCTGTATGTTATGTGCCGGATCGGGACCGCGATACCTTAGCATTGTTTATTAATTTAGCCAAAAGGGCTTTATCGTTTATGTAAGGATGGTAATTATACAATTCATTCCAATACATTACACTAAATTGACAACCTCAGTGTGTGAGCTAGAGGTTCAATGTTGAGATGTCACCAAAAATTATTCTAGTTGTGAGATCGAACTTTTCACTTACTATTAATTTGCCAAGAAAAAATCCCATAATTGCTTTCATGCAAACTAAATCTGTCTAAACCTTTCTCAAACATGCTCTTTACTAAAGATGGTTGAAATAAGAAATCATTTATCTAATTTTAGTTTTTTCGCCTTAATCACCACAAAAAGCATTGCATAAAACTTGACCCGACAATTTGCATACTGTGACTTTGAAACTATCTTGACTAAGGCCCTCGACCCAAGCTTATGATCGCAGCACATGTAACCCCTGAAAGGCTGCAAATATTATATGAGCAGGTCAAATCACACACAGAGCGGGTGAATAATAAAATGTGTCCGTTTAACGTGGCCATTGCGGACAAATGGAATGTGGTGTGTGAAGCACCGCTTACTTTTAGAACTCTACTTGCCCATCAACACCGCTACAGTTTTCTTTTGGATATGGCTCAATCGAAAAAAAAGATTTACGCCCAAATACTGGAACGCAACTTAAATATAACTTGCGCTTAACTACGTTAATCCCGATTAAATTTACTGGCTAAGTGAGCCGTGCGCTGTTAAGAGCAACTTATTATTTGAATGTCGTTCCAGTATTCGGGCGATAGACTGAATTACGCCCAGGGTAGATTCATTTTGTCGGTCGGAAAGTGATAATTATTTTTCTATATAACATACTTGTGAGATACAATTAGACCTTTTAATAAGGTACAAAAAATGAAACGCGACACCAATATATTTAATCCGCTTTCTAAATATACTACAATTAATCCATAGTTTCTACAACACTGTATTGATCGGTGGGGCTTCAACAAAGCCTATGTACACTACATTCAAAGTTAAGTCCAGAAATATTTTACCATTACCGTACAGTCATTACATAGAACAAGATTGTTTCAACTCAACTATCCCATCTAAAGCTAAGGTTGCTTCCAGTCAACGCCTCATTCAAAGACTCAACCAGAGGCAGCCGCATGGGAAATCAGCCCGCACCGGCATCGCTGAGCGCAAGAACTCCTGCCATTGTGTCTGTGTCACGCACGCGAGCTGATACTTCTTCACGACCAGCCTTCACCACTAGAACATACCCTGGACAACTCATGGAACATTGTAACTGGACATCATGCGATCATATAAGACCAGGGTTGCTCTCAGATATTCGGGTCTCCTCGTCATGTTTTGCTTTGTTGTTAAACAAAGTGATTTCACCAAATTATATTAAAAAGTTTTGACACTTTGACTTGTGAGCTGCTATCAAATTCTTTAATTAAACTCTAGTCTAGACTGTCGAAAATAGTTCAAATACACAAGCTTAACTTAATTCTGGAGTTTTACAGAAAAATATATAAAAAATAAATACATCAAATCAAAATTCAATCCACGGCGTGAAACTAACCGCTGTAATGCGCCAACTTTCGCAAGATCAGATAATATTTTATCATATAAAAGGCATTTGCGACACACTTGCAAATTATTGCCCAAGACTTTTGTCCAGCGTCAACTGTGGTAAATTAATTTAGAGAGTTACAAGTTGGCCGACCCAGCCCTTGTAAATAAAGTCATTGGAAGGTAACTCGGACTATTTCACACTGGAGATTTTCTTTATTTCACAAGTCTGTACTTTTGGAATAAGTAAATTAATTTACTGATATTATACGTGATACACATTTCTTTGTATTTGTTCTTTATCCGAAAAACGACAGTTTGTTAAAAAGATCTATATGCAAGGTTATTAGCCATGGACAACATCTCATTTACACTGTTTTCTTTAAATACACCCAAAATGCTTCATCGTTTTTGATGTGTTCAAAACTTCAATCTCCAATCACTTATTCGACAATGAAATTCTGAATAAACAAATAGGCTGAAAAGAACGAATAATGATTTATTATATATAGGATAAATCCAATTCCACAAGGCGCCGTGTCCCGCTAGGAATAGCATTTGCCGATAAAAGGGCTATAAAAACGAATCAAAGGAACTGGTAAATAGAACGCGTTGAGGGCGCGTGTGTGTGACGCCTTAGCGTGTCTAAATCTTATTTTCTATTGTAAGGAATCCAGCACAGAATTTCGAGTAAGTCTTGTGACCTTTTGCTCCACGACAAATGTTATTATGTCGAACGGCGTTTAGGCGATGTCGCGTTCGACATTTATTTTCTAAGGGCTCTATTAAGTTCGTTTGCTTCGAATAAATAGTTGTTGGTTAATCTGTTAGAGATGTTTGTAAGCTAAGCTAGGTTTGAAGTCACGAAGATGTGATCGCGAAAAATAATTTTATTTAATGATCATAGAAGCAAAAAATAATTGGTGGGCGTTTATGTTTAGTAGTAGACTCCCACTTGCTGAAGAAAATGAAAATAACGAAATGGTTATCACTTATCCTTTAACTATAGCTTATTTGACAAGGAAAAAGACAGCTTAGTCGAGTATCTAAATGTA
Organism: Deilephila elpenor; assembly: GCA_949752805.1. Classification (NCBI taxonomy): domain Eukaryota; kingdom Metazoa; phylum Arthropoda; class Insecta; order Lepidoptera; family Sphingidae; genus Deilephila; species Deilephila elpenor. The sequence goes on along the minus strand of OX457113.1, from coordinate 1,715,807 downwards.
AAATGGCATAGGTAGTATTTGTAGACTTGTACTACCTATGTATGTATGTACCTGTTGAAAAATAGTTATCCAGTTGTTTTTGCGTAATTCACGCACAACGTTGGACCTATTATTCAAACACGTCGCCACAAACCCATCAATTTACCACAAAATCATAAAACATTACATTAATTCCCATCACAAACGCATGAAAACGATAGAGAAAATAAATAAGTGATCAAAATGAATGGCACACAGCGGCGAATTAATGATATTCATAAATTCATAAGGTGACAAACACAGTCCAGCATCAAATATTCAACAACGTGCTTTTTTGTTATGCGAATGTTAAATATGTTTTCCTCCGTATTCTGATGTGTTCGGGCCAGTGTGAATGGGTGTGTATTGCGTGCAGAGTTGAACAATAAATAAATAAATACACCCAACAGTCACATACATAGTCCTGACCCCACACTAAGATCGAATCTTGTGTCGTGGATATCAGAAACTACGACAGACTTTACGGTCTCACAAACACCCAGACCCGATACAAATGCCTGTGGATCACACAAAATTTGTCTCGGTGCAGGGATCGAGTCCGCGGCCTCTCGTTTCACAGCCGGCGGCTAACCAACTGCGCCACGGAGGCTGTCAAAGTATAAAAAAAATGGAACTGCGTTATCGTTACCGTACATTACTATAGGAGTGGGTCAGTTCGACCGGGGTGTTACCACTATGTCAGTAAACAGAAATTAACGCTTAACCGTTGTATTTAGTTCCCTGAGTAAGATTACCAGAAGCTCAATAGCACTTTCTTCCTCTATTCCTCTTTATTTCTCCTCTCGTTGCATGTTGAAAGGCAACGCGCCTACATAATTTATTCGTGTTCTAGGACGGGAGCAATAAATTCGAACAGTTTACTGTTTATAGACAAACTTTAAAAAACGCATAACAGTTCTATCTTTTCAGAGCTTCAAAACAATTTTCACAATACAAACAAAGAAACTCCAGTAAATCTACTAATATGGATATTCAAAAGGATTTGAAGCTGTAGTGTAATATTAGAGATTTAAATAGCGTCTCGACAAAGGAGCGACACAATGGGCCACGACGTTTGTCGCGTATTCAACGCCTTTGGAGCATGAAACTAGTGGCCGAGACAGACGTCTGAGCTTGTCGGGAGCTAGTAAAGACTTACAAGCTCTTTGTGCAATCGATAGGTATACGCACTATGGTTAGTGGACAGGAGATAAAGCATTCATTGAAACCATTTATAGTGCAATGCATTGGGAGGTATTACACCAAACATTTGAAATTACGATTTTATCATTCAAATATAATTCACATACTAATTATTATACCTGCCTCGGTGGCGCAGTTGTACCACGGTATGATTGCAAAGCTGAGGTCTCGGGCTCGAGTCCCGGGTCGGGCAAAGTGATATTGGATTTTTCTATTCATTATCAGCCCGGAGTCAGGAATTTGTGCCCGATATGGCGATAAGCTCGCCCCCTATCACATCGTGGGACGGAAAATACAAAGCGAAACGTGGGTGCCCTGGTTGCACCTCTGCCTAGCCCTTCTGGGATAGGCGTGAGTTTATGTATGTATGAACATATTACCTAAAGCACTTCAAATAGTCGATAAGTAACTTATTCCCCGGCATACGGTATTATTAGACGGGAAAGATACATAATGATGGAAACCGGCTTACGTGTGAGTACGAGAAACGAATTTTGAAAATAAACTCTTAACACATGAGGCCAACGTAGTAGACTAAAAACGGCTTAGGCCCATGCTTACTCCTAAAACGTTCGATGTCAGGCAAGCGACCGTTCATTCAATTAAAAGCTACATCATACTGCATCATAAGTGAAAAGTCATGTTGCGCCAACTCCATGGGAGGCTGAAATAAACACTTTTGTAATTTGACTGACATGTCATCAATTTCATACGCATATGAATTTGCGAAATCTAATCATATCTATATACTTACAAAATGTTACTATGAATGTTCACATTTAATTATAGTGACATCTATCAATTATTTTTCAAACTATTTTGTATACAACATTTCTATTATGGATATGGTTCAATTACATGCCTACAGATGGCGTATTTTAAAAGCCAAGTAAAGAACATAAAAAACAAGATATTTAATTATTTTCTCACATAATACAAATTATTCACTTCAGTCTTCACGGCGATCGCGGGTTGAAATCCCAGGGCACACCTCTGACTTTTCAGAGTCATGTGTGTATTGATAGTCAATCACCACGCACAATAACGGTGAAGGAAAACATCGAGAGGAAACCTGCATTCCATAACGATTTTTAAGAATTTCTATGGTATGTAAAGTCCGCCAACCCGCACTAGGCCAGCATGGTGGACTATATGGCCTAACCATTCACCCTTGCAGTGGGACGTATATGGGCTGATACAATACAATAAAAAATATAATACTATAAGTATGCATGCTATTTGAAACGGTCAATAAGTATGTACATATTATATACAATGAAAATATAAATTACACTTTCGGTTGGGGATACTATCAAAACTAATATCATAGGTACATGTTTATGATGCACCAAAACCCTCATAAAACCAATATTATGTATGGCAGGAACATATCATCTAAGATAAAACATAACAAAGAACTTGAATTTAATCTACTAGAAATATAACATTTTAGAAAGCAATCAGTTCCGCTTTCATGATTTCTTTCACATTCTCTAATTAACGATGCTTAATAAGCACATGCTTTTATTAAACTTCCGAAAGGGCCGGCGTAATACGTGCCACAGCTCGTCGTAAAATTACAAAACATTACCACTAAATTGTAATTAAATGCGACATACAGAAATACGTTGCATTGGCCCCTCATAAGAGTGGAATCCTCGCATTCGTAACTTCAAAAACATACTTCTTTAATTTTTTACATAAGTATGTATACATTTTTCAACTTTATTTCAATCAAGATAAAACGATATAAATAACAACCCCAAATTCAAGATGCTTATCTTATGTACGGTACCTAGAATGAAAGATTTCTCTCATGTTATTTCGTATATCTAATATTAACTACTCGTATTCATCGTAAGTCTATCAACATTCCGCTTTTACGTTTTTTATCAAATCTCCAACATCTAACATGAAAATTCTCGGTATTAATTAACTATCGGATAGCTTATAATCCGCAGTGAAAAGTATCGAGTTGTTAGCCGTTAATTCCAGAGCTGTTTATTTTTAGCCGGCAATATATTCGCGCATTAGCGGCTGTGGGATATGGGTAAATAATTAAAACTCAGTGTTCTGGGCTGCGCTTCAGCGCGCGGTGCAAGTTATGAAAATAATGAAGCAGTTTTTTTTATTTTTATCTATGGTATAAAACTCTCTAAAAAAATTGGCAATCTTTTGCATCCCCTAAGATCGAGACCAATAATACCACCCTCTGTTTGCAGAGTTTATTTCCGTCCGGCGACGAGCCTACTGCCATGCCGTGCACAAATTCTCACGCAACTTACTCGAATATTCTGATAGTTACTCACACAGAGCGTATTGTCAACTTGAAAACTGTAGGAAACCCTTGCTTTCCGTCTCCTACCTATATTATTAGATAAGTAAGACAACTAGTAGCGACTTTAATTCGGTTTTGAATAATTAAGCCAGACAAAATTATCAAGGCATTTACTACAGTCAGCCTTATAGAGCCTTGCGTTTTAGAGGTCTTTCTGCCTCATTAGGACGAGGAGAGCATTGCATTTCTTTCATGGCACTGCCCAGCAGCTGAGTTAGATTTAATCCCTCACATTTCACATGCACCTCCCACTCTATTTGGATAGTAGACAGTCTTAGTAGTTTAAGACAATTTGTGGCGGTTTTGACCCGCGGAGTCATGGACAACTCGTCGACAATTGTCTGTAACGGTGCCTCTGTGACTCCTGTGCGTAACTGTCGCACATTTAAATAAGCTGTAAATTAAAATACACTACATTAGCAATATAAATTCTACTATCGCTGCTCCCTAACAACTTGTCCAGCCACTCGACGTGTGCACGCGAAGTAATCCGAGAAATATGGGTGCATCGGCGCCGCCCGCGCTGCAATTTATCGGACGCTAAATATCTACGACATTTGCGCTTTCTGCTACTTTTATTACTGCCCACTTATTTATACTCCAGATATGAATAAATATGATTAAAAATGGAACAAAAAATGTTTTTTTTTTTACAATGTTTTTTTTTATTTATGGCTTTAGAAGACAAACATACTTTGTTAAAATTATAGTCATATAGGTACATCTGCAAAAAATACTTACAATAAAGCTTGTTATTATTCGATAATTCCTCATATTCCGCAAAAACTAAACGTCATGCTGCTGTTTACGAAACTTAAAACCTTTGTTTGTTCTTTATGCGAGTTGGTTTTGCGAACGACAAATTTAATTTGTGTGCGATTTTCCTTAAAGCTTATTGAGTAAAATAATAAATACACTTGTTATTAACACAAATCAAAGCCCTGAAGCGCGACCCAAGAGGCGAAGAAATATGATATTTTTCTTAAATAAAAAACCGTAAGATAATCAGAATACACTTACAACCGAACACTGGTCTTATAAACAAAAATTAGGCGAAATGATGAAGACTGAGTAGAAGAACACGCCTAGCACCAGTCGGGATGAAGATTACATACATAAATACAAACATAATCGTCACGCCTGTATCCTATAAGGGTAGGCAGAGACTATGGATCGCCACTTTGCTCGATCCTGACATATAACTTTCGCTTCATCTACATTCATCAAGCTCTTCAGGATGATGATCAATCTAGACAAAAAAGAGAGGTAAGATTATCAGCAGTAATCACAATCGAGACTTATAATAAACCCTCGCAAAACTACCAAACACACACGAGAGAAAACAATTACCTAATTTAAGTATGTTCTTTATATTATAACGATTCACGAACAAACAAATATTTTATAAGAAAGTGAAACCATCGGAACGGCACTCGCCATCAACTCTGGACAAACCCTGCCTCACACGTACGTAATGTTAACGTAGTGGCACCATGGACAATGAGATTTTTGGACATCAACTTTTTAATAAAGGGGAATATTTTTATTGTAAATAAGCCTGACTGACTCGGTGGCGTAGTTGTACTACGGTACGGCTACAAAGCTGAGGTATCGGGTTCGAATCCTGGGTGGGGCAAAGTGATATTGGGTTTTTCTATTCATTATCAGACCGGAGTCAGGAATTTGTGCCCGATATGGCGATAGCCTCGCCTCCTAGCACATCATGGGACGGAACATACAAGGCGAGATGTGGATGTCCTGGTAGCGCCATTGCCTGCCCCTTTTGGGATAAAGGCGTGAGTTTTCCATCGTATTTTAAACAATTTTATTTTTAAGGCAGAAACTGGTTTATATTACTTGGAAATTAGTCACAATATTACGAGTTGATTACCGGATGTAATTAACAACAAATATTGTAGTGCAGGAAACTATTATTATAGCCGTATATTCCATAACCAGTTACAGCCAATTACGAAATTACTACTAAATAAAACACACTATATTTATCTATCTCATTTGTCTACCTTTTTATTTGCCTTAGTCATTGCAAATTTTCCACCTGAATGCAATTAATCGAAGGTAATTTGGTCATACATTCACCAGTAATTCTAACTTGACTTAATTTAATCGCCGCCGCCTGTGACCTTTTTTTAATTAAATAAATAATAAATAAATACACCCACAACAGTCACATACATAATCCTGACCCTACACTAAGATCGAGTCTTGTGTCGTGGGGATCAGAAACTACGAGAGACTTTTCGATCTCACGAACACCCAGACCCGAGACAAATATTTGTGGGTCTCACAATTTTTTGTCTGGCTGCGGTATCGAACCCGCGGCCTCTCGTTTTATAGCCCGTGTCTAACCAACCGCGCCACGGAGGCTGTCAATTATACAATAAGTACATTCAATAGTTACACACCTACTCCTGACCCCGCAGAAAGATATAAGTCTAATGCCATGGGAATCATAAACAGTTCAATATCTTCGAAGTCTCAATAAAACCATAACTCATAGTCACCGTGCCCAACACAAAGCGCAAATGTTTTGCAACTGCAGAGAGTGAAAGCACCGCAGCCTCACTCCGGCGGCAATAACGGAACTTGTCTCACGTCAACATGGTGAGTACTCTTATGTCATTACCTTTAACTTACGAGAATCAAACAAATATTGTATAAATGTGGAAGTTTAATACAAGATTTGTTGCTGCATTTCGTTCTTTAAGTGGGACTTAAACTACTACTACTGGTAGGGTGTTTGTGTCCGTGTAGATAACGACCGGTCATGATGGTGAAAATCCCATAATAACATTGAGTGGCCCAAATATAGATAGGTATGTATAAATTTTCACTAAGTTTTTTGCCCCAATTGTCCCAGGTTCATGTGCATGCTCATAGAATAATACGGTGTAGTAGATATTACGGTGATATTTTTTTATGCACTGGGCAGTGATGTGTGTTCTTTGCTGTCGTTGGTTTTTACTGCCTCAACGTAGTGGCTGAGAAGTCGACTGCGTAAAGAAAGGTCATAGCCTCAACACACTCATAGAAATAACTCTTTTGTCGATAAATAACTGACACGGTGTTAAGACTAAAAATTATTTCATAGGTCATACACAAGGCATTGGAATCTTGTAGTGTTGAGTCTACTTATGGCTGTAAGATTTTTTTTTCCAACATATCGTTATTCCGATCCAATGCGTCCACTTACTATTCAATTTCTAAGTATTCCACCAGCTTTGCCCGATTATTTGCAAGTATGAGTCGAAATACTCTTGTAATTTTCTTGCAACATGACGAAACGACCAAAAATTTAATTTCTGTAACTTATTCGCTACATTGTGATCGACTAGACTGCCACAGCAAACCTTATAACACAAAAAATTCAGAAACGTAATGGTGCCAATATCCTCATTTCTACTACTTCACGTCCAACATTCAATCTGTTTCTATATCAGCTCATATACGTCCCACTGCAAGGCACGGGCCTCCTCTACAATCGACAATGCGGTTGAGAGGGGTTAGGCCGTAAAGTCCACCACGCTGGCCTAATGCAGGTTGGCGGACTTTTACATACCATAGAAATTCTTCAATCATTCAATTTACTGGCCACATAATTGCATTGTCTCTCTCACACTTTCGCGCCAATTTTCTTTGACAGCTGCATAGAGATACGCACTCCATATTTATTTGTATGTTTATATTATGCAACTACCAACGCCATCTATTATTCTTGACCGCAATACAAATCATCAACTTTCCTCCAAATTCTATGAAATCACCTGTCCATTAAAAATACATTATTAGGAGTAAAATGGCTTCCATTATCTAAACTACTTCCGCATATTGATGGTGTGACAATTAAATATAAATCATGTGTATCATTACGTCAAGATTGCTTTGAGACCCAGTAACCTACAATTCCTCTCTCATTTCTTCTTTGCTCTCCACTAACACTGATTATAATTTATATGTCGGTGTAATGGTCACTGTTTAAGGTTAATATGTACAATATTAACATAGAATACAATTAATAATATTTATCGGCTCGTTTGGTTAACACCACGTCTTCAAACCGTTCCCGCCATCTACAGATCTATATCTGTTCTTATTCACCTCTGGTTAGCGTTGTGTATAGTTCGAGACGACAGATGCAAAGATTATGAATATGTCAATATACTGCAGCCGGCTATATTCATAGGGAGTCCGAGAAAGGTCATGTGTATTAGGCATGACCCTCCCCAAAATCCTGCCCGACTCCGCCTGGGTGCAGACACATACAATTTTTTGAAAATATTCTACCGCCTATGTTAATCTAGAATTCTAATACTGAAAGAATTTTTCAAATCGGTCCAGTAGTTTCAGAGCCTATTCAATGCAAACAAACAATCAAATCTTTCCTCTGTACTAATATTAGCCTAGATATTATAATTAACGTAATGTTTTATACTCGTACTCTCTTTGAATATAATATGCAAAATGTCATTTTGCCCTACCAAAACAACCATCAAACCAAAATTAATTTTCAACATAAAAATTATCGTGTAACAGCTTTTAAAAAAACTGTTGCATATTATAATTATAATTTATACAGATGAAAAATAATTTAAATATATGCTTTATATTATTTGTGCAGGGTGCCTCACAGAGTGACCATGCGAACTGTTCCAAAGCAGACTTAGTAGCGAAGATTAAAGCGCGGCTCGCGTCAGTGGACCCGGCTAAGGCGAAGGAACTCGGAGGAGTGTTCCTCTTCAACGTCATCAAAGGAACCTCTGTATATTCTTGGAGTAAGTATATTGAAAACTGTATTATTCTTTTGGGGTCTTATAAGTTACTGGTGAAAATTTCAAGATCGGTGCTACAATGACGGTCTCTCACATATGAAAGCCCCTCCGCCTAGTAAAGTACTATTGGAATTAACTTCCTCCTCATTAGAGATATATGATTAAGACACATATTTAAGCAGGGTTGATATTTGTTGCGAAAATAACTGAAAGACCATCGCTGCTCAAGACGACACATGGATTCGAACCTATGACTCGACTCTCATCCCAACAGCATCGTGCTCTCACTAATACGCATTATACGAAGTTAGAAAAGCAACACATTACCATTTTTTATTTAAACTAGGCTAATACAAATAAAAAGTTGAGAGTAAATCATCCATAACGAAGCGGTTGGATGATCCGTGATAGCTAATTATATTGCTCGTAAAAACTTCACCGTTACTCACGTCACTGATACTCTAACTGCGTGACTGACAACACTAGGTCGAGGTAGGGTTGTCCGGAACACATCTTAAAAATTAATAATGTTGTAATGTTGTTACGTTATCCATCATATGGTAGTTTGTAACAGAGCGCCTTGAGCAATAAGACCGCCTTTTGTACATTTCTTTTTTTCTACATACATTTAAACTCACTCCTTTATCCCAGAAGGCGTAGGCAGAGGCGCCACCAGGAGACCCACATTTTGCCTTGTATGTTCCGTCCCATGATGTGATAGGGGGCGAGCCTATCACCATATCGGGCACAAATTCCTGACTCCGGGCTAATAATGAATAGAAACACCCAATATCACTTTGCCCGACCCAGGATTCGAACCCGAGACCTCAGCTTTGTAGTCGTACCGTAGTACAACTCCGCCACCGAGGCAGTATTTTTCTTTCTACTTTGTAATTTTGTATATCACAGGTGTACAATAAAGTTTAAAATAAATAAATGTTTGCGTTACCTACACGCCTGACTTAAGGGGTAGAGCCCTGTAGGTCGTTAAAACTACAGTACACTGTCGTACAGAAAACGTCAATAGCTTAGAGTCAATAGCTTTGGTGTTGTTTCGTTCGGTGATATTGCGGGAAATGCAACAAGTTGTTATGGCATAATTGTATTAACCTGGATGGCGACCACTGTACAAGGTGGAAAACCTGCCAGTATGAAAAACACGTAAGTGTGTCGCATTTCGAACGTGAGGAACGTGAAAAACATATGTGAAACGTGAGGCTGCGGATTCGATCCCCGCACCGAAACAAATATTTGTGTGATCCATAAGTATTTGTTACGGGTCTGGGTGTTTGTGACACCAAAAAGTCTCTTGTAGTTCCTGATACCCCTATACAAGACTAGATCTTAGTGTGGGGTCAGGACTATGTATGTGACTGTTGAGTGTATTATTATTATTATTTATTATTTCGGGTTCTATCACCAGGTATATTGCAGTCCCAATTGATAATAAAAAAGTATGTTTGCACCATACTAAATCACTGCAAACGGGCCTAGAAAAACAGTAATTTTGGACGTCGCCGTCCTAAATTAAATAATAAAATAAAACAATATTAAAATTTACAGAAACGAACTAATAAAACCACCAAATGGATACATAGAGACGTATTCGGACCATCACTACGAATTTACAAACATAACTGTGTGGATGTGTCTGGTACAGTTATCTGACGGACGGTTAACATGCAGATGTCAATCAACGAAGCCTCGCATGATTTAATATTATGTTATTATAATCGTGTATATTCTAAAAAAAACGGCCAACTAAAAGTCACATCGATGGAGATCGCATTTGGCCATTCACGCCCATTTGAAAAACTCATTATATATTTCTCATCTGTTCTATCTGTCGGTACCTAATATCATAGTCGGATTCAAGTACCTACTTCCTAACTACAAATCTAAGTAATGCAGAGGAGTTTAAGAGGACAGTATTGACGGACGCATTTACCAGAAAAAAACCTCTAAACTGCCTGATATTCACCGCAAATTCATCTAATGTTCGGTGTCTTCTCGTTTTAGCACTAGACCTAAACAACGTGACAGTCTACGAAGGAGAGCCTGAAGAGGACCCAGACACCACCTTCACCCTCAATGAGCATTATTTCAAGCAACTAGTCCAGGGTCGAGAGGATCCACGGGTGATAATGCAGGCCGGCAGATGTTCCGTCACAGGAGACATCATGAGGGCGATGAAATTAGAACCTTATATAAAGTTAGAATAGAGGTTATATTATTATGTATTTATGTTTCGGATACTTCTTTTTGGTTGAGAGAAAGCTGTTATTATGTATGTTTGAGCTATCATGTAGAAGGAAATTGTTATACAAAACATAAAGTGGTTACCATTTTTAAATACAAAGGGATGTAAGGTGGGCTTGTAGCTTAAGAATATAATGTTAATGTAGGTAATAATATAATATTTACTACTAAACGTATGTAGATCTAAGTAGATAATTGTAGCGTTAAATTAAATAAATGTTTATGTTTTCGCTGATTTATTTGTTACAAAAAAGTACGACCCGACCATTGAATCGATCGTAATTATAACACATTCCAAGAAGTCTTAGAAAAATGTTCACACACAGGTCGCTGAAAGATATGGTTTTACGAAAGGCTACGTAGCAATCATTTTGTAAAATAATTGAATTTAACCACGACTTTTAAATCGGAAAATTCGATCGTAATAAATTGTCCCAAATTAAGGTTTAATCCTAAAACCACGCGATTTGTAACCTATATACGTTAACAATAGTCCAAAAAAGTGAGAAATTTTCTAAGCATTGCCCTATGATAATGAGCCTCCGCCCCCTAATAATAGATATAAATAAATACACCCAACAGTCACATACATAGTCCTGACCCCACACTAAGATCGAGCCCTGTGTCGTGGGTATCAGGAACTACGAGAGACTTTGCGATCTCACAAGCACCCCTAGGCCTGAAACAAACACCTGTGGTTCAAACATACATTTGTCTCGGTGCGGGAATCGAACCCGCGACTCTCGTTTCACAGCCGGCCTCTTACCAACTGCGCCACGGAGGCTATCGTCGTAATATAAATTGACTTGAAATTGAATTCCCAAGCGTAGCACACAAAATGATATATATTTTGTATTAGTACGAAAGTAGTGAAACGTTGCCCACTACATCATTCCGTCACCGACCAGAGCTTACACAGCAATTAATACAAAGAAACTTTTCCTTATATGTTCATAGTACGGCCATAGTAAGCTATGTTGAAGTGTCCAAAAACTCACAACTTACGATCTCAAAAAACCCTCCTCTAGGAAACATTTAACCCGCTAATTTGAACAAAAAAGACATTCACGATCCAATTAGAGCCATGTATAAACATTTGTATGGAAGCCACCGGACTGGTTTGCGAACGGTACCGCGGGTCGACGCCTAGCCACGGTCAAGAACCTCGCAGCCTCGACATTCAAGCTACATTCCCATAATAGACCGTACAGGGACCATTTAGATAATAGATAGCTTAAACTGCCATAAAAAGTTGTCTAAACAGGAGCATATGAGATTAATTTAGAGGAACCGGGGATTTTAAAATTAAAGGTTTGAATTTGGAACAATGGATGTTATACTCTTTGAAAGACGCCTTCAAAAGATGTTAAAGCCTTTATGTTGCATCAGCAAATGCGTATATGGGCGTAAATATGGCCAGCTGAACAATATTGATAAGCAAAAACACGCAACGTAGATCCCAATGAAAAAAATATCTAGGATTTTGATCAATAAGTAAACTGAGAGTGAAAATGGGTTAACAAATACTAATGTATAACCGAAACAGGTTCTGCCTTTATGGCGGGAGATTCACAACTTACTGGACTAACGAGTTTCATACTCAACATTGGAATAAATACAGCAGATAAAGGACCAAGGGACGTATGATTTATTAATATAATAAATTAGATCTATCTTTAAATTACCACGCTAATTAAATTCAAGCGTGATCGAAGACTTTTCAAAATCATATGAAAAGTGGCTACATTTGTCAATCATTTAAAATTAATGCTTAGGTTATAATAAAAAAAAATGAGTACATAAATGAAGGCAATTTAGGAGAAAAACGTATCCTAGCACCGGCCGGGTTAACGCCAAGGGAAATAATGTATCATTAGTAGTATTTTTTCTGATATCTAAATAAATAACCAATACCAAAGATCTACAAGTAAGTTTTTCGTGATTGAAGACTGATTTTGTCATAATTTGCTTATCTCATTTTTGACTTATCACAGAGACAAAAAATTAGAGATTTGCTGATCTTAACCCTATATTCAAGCTCAAAAAACACTATTATAAAAGAAGATACACATACACTTATTTTAAATTATTAAAGTAGAAGTCCTGGTTTCAACCACCAAGTACAAACTTGCAAGTCTATTAAAAGCCCTTGACAAAACTTGTTTTAACTCCGAACGCCTTTGCTAAGCCGAATGCAATATATTCCATGGACAAATATCATTTAAAATTGCAACATTGCATTAAAATTGCCACTTAGATTACGTACGATTACGAGGTATAAAATTTTCCGTTTGCCTGTTAGCTATGAAATTGTCACTGGCTAGTACTCTGTACCTAATTGGCGGAGAACGGATCCAAAACAAGTGTAAGGTCGTCTGCATCAGCATCAACCCTTTGATCATTAGTATTCGCATAAATACACTCGAGCACACAAATATTCATAATTGTTTGAAGACGATATTTATCTAGGTGTAAATAGAATACGAGCCGCTTGTTGAAGACATTGTTCAGTTAAAGAAATAGTATTTTAGAATAATTGATTTTCAGTTTTCTAAAACTTTAAATACTCTAGGATGGGTGGGGAAATCTTACCTTGTTACTCTTTGCTAAACTTTGCAGACGTAAGTCGACTACTATCACACAACACAGAAAAAAAATAAAAAAAATATAGTTTTGTCAAACACTACTAAATTTTGTGGTAAACACACCCTAGTCATACAATTAACTTTCGATCTTGTGAAAAGTTACTATAACACCAATAATCATTAAATAATAGTACAATAATTTCTAACTCTGTTCTGTAAGATTTAGACACAATCACTGACTGAATTTCTTGTAGGGTAGCTGAATCGCAGAAGCACTGACCTACTGACCCTTTATGATACGCGGGTAGTAAGAGGTCAGTACACCGATATCTTGTACAAAATATTTTTACCGACTAGAACTGAGGAAAACAAAACAAACAGCCAATAAAAATAATAATTATTAAAATAAAGGCAATCAAAAATTCATGAAGAAAATGAAACGTGACGCTACAGGATTGAGCAAAGTGTATCTCTAGTTTCTATCTACCTATTCAGAATACACTATATTGTTTAAAGCTTTAAAAAAATAGAGATACACTGAAACACTTACGTCGACGCGTATACCGGTAAAACCGCCTCAGTAAGCCTTAAATGGTATATCTTATTTATAATACTCATTTGTGAGTCGTTGCCAATGCAACACGACTAACTTCGCGAAAGTGAGCTCCTACATTTCTATTGTACTGTGTGAATATTTGTGGAAAAATGAATAGTAAAATTATTCTCGTTGTGCTGGCTGCTACAATTAAACTTTGCCAGGGTAAGCATTGCTTTAATTTCAAATATTAAACAGTAAATATTCCCGCTATTAATTGATGATATCAAAAATAATAAATGCCTAAATTATTAATTTTAAGCAACGTCCAGTTTCTTCTACTTTAAAAACAAATTTAAGAAAAAAAATACTTAATGCGTATTTGTAAAAAAAATCAATGAGGATCATTAGCTTATAACAAATATTTTTATATGCCCTTTAGAAGCGTGTATTAACGTAAACAGACAGATATTTTACTCTGGTACAAGTAGCTACGTATTTCAAAAAAAGAATATATACGACTATGATGCAAATTTTTATTTTTTTATTTTAGTTGACAAAGGGCATTATTGACAAACTTCTTTATTTTATTATTAGTATTTATACTATTCATATCTTGTTTTCAACTTGCATCCTTTGTATATTCGTATACAATTTTACTTTATTCGAAAATTCGCAATCTAATATGTTCGACAACTTATAGGTGAAGATATTTCAAATTATGACATAAGCAGAAACCGTCCCGGTAATGGTAAGTGATATTACAAAGAATAAAGGAATGGTCTCTATATTTTCGCTATCGTTTTCATGAATTCCCATCGGTTGGGGCAGAGCTGAAGGTTGAACGGGAGTGGCTTAGGTTTCGCAGGATTCTACTTTAATTAATATTTAATTATTGTATATCCATACATACATATAAGTAAAGGAAATATACACTGAAACGGACTCAAGCCTATTACATTATGCATTGGTTATAATAGGCATATAATTGGTAATATTCATTAAAGCCTTAGCCTCAAGTTTAATTAATCTAAAACTTTGCATTAACTTCAAGTTGACACAATGCATCATGCATGTTATCATCAATCCATTTTAAGCAAGCAAAAATATCAGAAGTTGTGACATTTTTAAGGTATGCTTTATTTAAGATTCAACCGGAAGATATTTTACATATGTATAATACATGAAATAATCTTTCTTTCTTGGGAATTGAATGATATAAGTAATTAAGTATAAAAATTTAATTATATAAATAACATAAATATAACTCCGCGGCAGATATAAATATTCTATCTTAAAAAAGTCTATTCGGCTAAATTTGAAAGTCGGGAAATTCCGACAATCACTCTATTGTTTGTATTATTTGTTGTATCACTAATATAATATTCCTTAAATAAAAATAACTTAAAAGACATATTGTAACAATATTATTTGAACAGCTTTTAATAAGTGTAAAATTAAATTCATACATATAAAGGTAAATCATATAAGATAGATAAAAGTAGTATAATTGTAATTTAAACAGTTATAATTTTTAGCTATTTTATATTTTTAATGTAAAATGAAATCCTTCCTTGTTATTGTATTACATTTTATTTTGTCTGAGATGTGATAAATGCATCACATACAAACCACTATAGGTTTAAGTGATGTTTTATTGTTCATTTATGTGTAAATTCTTATACAGTAAAATAAAAAAAAAAAAAAAAAACCTAATGCCTTTAAACTTTAAAGGAATCTGAGTAAACTGAAGAGGGCAATCAAATTGGCGTGGCATGGCGGCTAGATGAATGTTGTTGGAGCAAAATATACTACCGTATTTAGGAGAATTTAAGCCCCATTTACACGGGGAGAGTTTCTCGCCTCGACGACACGATTATCGTAAAAAAGCTGCATCGTGTAAACATTTGTCAGAACGCGAGTATGTAATGATTATGAAGTATGGCGGTAAATAATAATAATCACGATTTTCGCCGCGAGAAAATCTCCCCGTGTAATTGGCGTTTTAGTGAATATCCGAATTCTTCAACATTCGGATTTAGATTTAGATCTTACATATCTAATTGAGAATAAAATATTTTTGTTCCGAGTTAATTATAAGCAGCTAGGTACCTCTATGATTATAAAAACAAAGTATTGAAATTGAAGACAACGTATTATTTGTTCTACGCATATGTACTTAAGTACTTGTAGGTAAGATAAAGATAATCTTTAATGGCAGTTTCATACATAAACACATTTCCAGTGTGACACAAAAAAGTAATGTCCTAACTAAATAGTACCTATGTAATTAACCTGAATAATTAGTCGCGTTTTGTACAAGGTTATTTAAACATCTTCAGAAGTATCTGATAACATCGGATTATTTTTGTATGAGTAGTTTTTAACAGTATTATCCAAAAGGTATCCCTTTTATATCTTAAATTTTTACGCTCACGGTTCTTTGGCTCATAAAATCGTCTTTATTATTTATAATTACCCACTCAATTTTATAAGATACGCATATTTTACAAAAAAGAATATGGTGATTGACTATATTAAAAAATCCATTGCTTGGCTGCTTATATTGGGCCAAACGCTCATGCTTTCAACCATATTCGAGGCTGGTATAACGTCACTTCATCACCGGGTGACCCATCACTAACATCCACCACTCATCACCTAACATTCACCAACAGGTTTCGGCTTAAGCGAATTATGGGACTATTTGATAGGCGGCAACTACGGCCATTATCCAGGGCACTATCCGGGCGGCTATCCGCAAGGACCCGGGCTGTATCCGGGCGGGGGCGGATATCCGGGGCAGTATCCAGGCTCCCACTATCCGCCTGGGCCTCCGGGCGCGCATCCCGGATGCCCTCTCTGCGACTCGTCGGTGTACAGCTACTGTTCGTACAAACAAGCTCATGATAGCTGCTGCTGTGAGAGTCCGAATTGTAAGTTGTTTTAATGTTTTATTTTAATAAAAATTAATACCTTTTATGAAGTAATTTTTTACTAAAGTTAATATACGTTGAGCTGTTATTAATATTAACTGACCAGAACAAGCTGTTGCCGTGACACGATATAATTTTTTTATAATGCGCTAAGAATATATCCGACGGTGGCTATTCGTTGCTTTTACCTAATTCTCCTAGATATCACTGGTTCCTTCAGGACTTCTCGGTTACTCTTAAGTTTGTGGGCGAAATAGTCTCAACCGAACATCGAAAGGTCCAGAGGAATCGCAGTTTTGTTACTGGATCTTGAGGGTCTCCAAGTCGTATCGACTCTAAAACACCGGGGATGAATGCTAACAAAATACCCCGTTTTAAACTACCACGGTTCTAAATGTTGTTAAAATATTAGCGAGCAAAAGGCTTTGTTATGGACATTAGACAATAAATACAATGTTAACAGACTCCTATTACTTTGGCACATTTCCAGACATGCCGTTCCACTGCCGCAAGAGTGACTGCAGGTCGTTGTACGCGAACTCCTGTGAAGAATATCATCTGATAACCAGCTGTTGTTGTGTGGATGTCCAGAAATCAGCCGCGACAGCTCCCGTGGCACCGCCCCTCGTCGTTGCCCCAGTCATCGCATAAACTAGACCTAGCTTAGGTATTTAGTTACAACTAAAACATGTGTATTACTATAAAAAACGGAACGTCTGAAACAAAACGAAAGTACAGTCTCCAGTATTGGCTGCACAATTGCTTTGTGTCTTTATAATTAAGTTACAGAGGTCATTGCTCAATCTGTGTGCTCTGCTTTTCTCCTTGATTATTAAGGAATGATGTACACATAGCAACATATAAATAGCTAAACACAATATGAACGCAATATTTGTGTTGCTGTCTGTACACCGATTTTAATTAATAAGATACGTAAATATATCGGTCATATTGTAAAATTGAACAAATTATTTAATTTTTCTTTTAATTACTATTTATTCACATCCATCCAAATCATGCATCACATCAAAGTAGCTACCAGTTGCATGCTTCGCCCTAAACTGCAACCGTAGCTACAAAATTAAATTGTGATCTTATAAACGAAATGAATTCTTGAGGCTTTTATATTGTTTTGTAATGGCAACAAAAATTCATGTGAATTCAGTGTGGCCGTGTAAATCTTTAACTGTGTAATAATAATTATACTCTACTATTATTTTTTTTATTTCCCTTTGTATTTTTTATAAGCAGTCATCAGTAGGTACGTTTTAAATATTTTTTAAGTACGATTGGGAGAGGTTAGGCCGTATAGTCCACCACCAAGATCGTAACTACTCTAGGATAAAGGAAAAAAGTTTATATCGACCAGTGACCTTCATATACCTTAGTAATTAATATGGAAATGTCAGGCATGCAGCTTTCTTCAGTTTTATTTACAGTTAAAAAGAATGATAGTTAACAACTATCCCAAGAAACCTCTTAGTTAACAAATAAATAGCTAAATGAACTAGTTAAAACAGCTCATGGCATCGTTTACGCTGATGTAGGACTATAAGTTCCTTTCAAAAATTGATAAGCAAACTAAAATTATGTTTTGAGGTGAAGAAATAAAACAACGCTTCATAGGTACGCATTTATGCACCAATTCTCATACACAACATACACGCGTTCACGCTACTTTGTAGAAAATACATGTGTCACGAGGGACCATTTGCCGATTCTATCATAATATCTGGCCAACAGTCGAAATCGCCTTGAAAATACCTAGTTACGTAGTGACAGTTTTAGATACTACGACTGAGTTTATTAATTACCCTGGAATCAGAAGTTTGAAGCTACATCTTTAAGTCTTATGTCCGCATGTCTATATACAAGGTATATCCAGACTACGACCGAAAACGAAGCCAGGTGGTAGTATCAGTGACTTCAGACACAATGTTTCCGGTAATTTATGCCAAGAGCATCACAAAAGCTTATCTAAACTTGACGAGTTTGGAAAATGTTGATAGTTGAAACGATGGCATGTTTACCTGTCCTAAAAGTCCATAAATTTGTATGATCCTGCGCAGTTCTGGTTTTAGCCCTACGGACGTTCTGTTTGAGATTCTTGTAGTGCCTCTTACCTGCAATAACTCATGTAATTTATAAAAACCCAGCAGTGCCCTTCCATTTCTTTCAAGATGGTCACCCTACCACCTCCTGCCGATAACGCGTAGAGAGAAGTCGAATAAACTTATGTTCTTGTCAAATACACCCGTGCATGATAGTTTATGCCCTGGCGAAATCGCTACAACGGATCGGTAGCATTCTAAAACAGTCACATATCTACCTAGAATACTGTCTGTTAGTATTGTAAGATTTTTTAAAACGAATCGTCGTGTCCAGCAATCTAGGCGGTTCGATACGAATGTTCAAAGATATCTTAACGAAAGGTCACGATGGGTTCATTTTAAATCAAACTGAACATTTTATTAGAATATTTTCAATCTCATTTTTAACACCACAGAATTTGCGTCATGCATGCTTGTTTTGTCAAAATGTAATATCGACAAATTTTATTAAATTTTAATATTGGTTTATATGTAACTGTCATCTTCGAACAGCTGAACCAATAGAGATAACATTTTCATGTTTAAAATG
This sequence comes from Deilephila elpenor, assembly GCA_949752805.1. Classification (NCBI taxonomy): domain Eukaryota; kingdom Metazoa; phylum Arthropoda; class Insecta; order Lepidoptera; family Sphingidae; genus Deilephila; species Deilephila elpenor. The sequence continues at coordinate 1,696,503 of OX457113.1, read as the reverse complement.
AAATATTATTTCACTGGATTTAACAACCAAAAACAACATATTATTTCAAATATCCGTTTACTCCTATCATTGAGCACAATATACAAAATAATAAAAATATAATGAACTCGGAAAAATCTAAGGAAAATTAAACAAAACTTTCAACTGCGACCATCAACATCACGATTACAAAATTCGTTTTAAATCCAGCCTTTATACGACATTAAGCAAAATAGATGAGAGCTAGACTATGTTACTAACATTGCTTATGTACCTAGTTCTTATTGTAGTCATATTTTATATTGTCAGGACCTTCTGATAATGGGAATCAGGCTATCAAAACAATTCCAGAGTATAATTTGACATTGGAATCACTGATATAAATTTGTGTCCCATGGCATCTTCATTTATAATAACCAAATAGTCGAAAAGAAAACAAACATTTAGTTCTAACTTCTGTGTTTGTTTTATTACATTCAGACCTTTTTAACATATTTTACAAATAAATGTACCTGCACATACTTTAGCAAGTTGGGTAGACAGTAAAACGACAATCCTGATAGTCCTTTACACAGAACACTTAGTACTGACAGAGCTTAAAACTGCAATAGTTCAATACATATCCTCAGAAACATATCACTGGTTACAATATTCACATTAAAAAGTACACATTACGAGGCCGGTGCGAGTTCCCTTCACTGCAGCATCTTGTATTCTATCAGTACGCATTTGTAAAAACAAGTACCAAAAATACTATGACGTTAAATACTTATAAAACATAATATCTTAGGTTTCCGCGACACGAACACATTCAAATAAATCTTACGAATTTTCGACGCATTAATCCCTAAAATAACTTGCAATTTCAAGTGTAGATTAACTACTGTTCTGCATTACTTTCCGTTAACATTTTTTTGTTACTAAGTAACATAACTTCGTACTACATTGCAAGTTCTGAAACTAATCTCAACTAGGCTCGTTCTATCACAATGTATAATCGATGTGTGCGCGTCAAAGATCCGCAAAATTCACGCCGACTTAAAATTATTTTAGCTTTTAATAGGGTGCAAGGAACTCGCGGCGGGGGCGCAGCTGGCGGCAGTTGGGGTGCAGATGGGTACAGAGGTGCACTAGCGCATCCTGTAGTGGTTCTTCTCGTGCACCTGGCACAGCTCGCCCTTGAAGTCGATCTCGATCTCGAAGTCGAGGTCGCGGTTGTTGCGCGCGTTCTGGCGCATTGAGAACGTTCCTGTGATCTCTTCGAATTTTTTCACCTGAAATAACACATTATAAACTTTAATATATTTTTTAACCAGCACACCACTATAATTATACTGTATCTGGATGTTACCTGTAACACTGTCGAGTGTAAAACATAAACTATAAGGCTATATTTCTCATGATCAACACAACACTGGCAACACAATACTACATTAAAATCTAGATCCAGTTCCGATAAAAAAATACAATCAAGACACTAATACACAGTAACTCACCGTCATATAGTCATCGAAGTAGAAGACGGTTTGCTTCCAGTGCGTGTAGGGCGCCTCCGGGGCGGTGCTGAACCCGAGCCGCTTGTGAGATTTCGTGAACTCCACGTTGAAGAACGTCACCAACGCTTGGATGAAGTCGTTGCGCCGTACCTTAAAAAACACATAGAGCATTAGTTTTCAAAACTTTACTATGACATGCATTATATGCTTGGCGGATAAACACTAAGTGATTTTTTTTTATTAAAAAAATAAGGTTTATTAGGTAGCACATTCTGAAGACTATAAGCTTGGCAGTCTAATAGACAACAGTATCAATTGGCAAAAACCCAAGCAGTGTAAATAAACTCACATGTAAATGGAATTTGGATTCAAAGTTGAGATCCTCTTTCTTCACTGTATATAAATCTATCTCCTTCAATAGACATGAATTCGTCACCACCTGGAATGAAATATAGTTATTACATAATGGATCATCCAAAACCTGAATGAACTTCTGGAATGTTCCTAACTGTAATATTACAAAGCATTATTATTTTAAACTGTACAGTGTATTCATTGATATATGTCCTAAAACCACAGAGTATTAAATAGCCGTCCGTTTTGCTCACCTGTTTGGCATCGACCACATCGACCAGCGGTTCCGATATCGCCACCTTCCTGATTGAGGACATGTTGAAGCCGTACACATCGTCCCACCAGTTGATCTTCTCGTCTTTGTACTGACGGTCCTCAATGCCGCAGATGAATAACGTGCATCTGTGAAATGAGGGAAAATTATAGCTTTTTATATGTAGCATCATCATCATGCACAGCCTTTAGGGACTGTACTGTTGGGTAATAGAATGCCACTTGTTTCCGTCACACATCCAGGATCGGCCTGTTTAACAATGTCTTTAATACTCAATGTCACAATAAAGCAACTATAGCGGTATATAGTATCCACCGGCGATACATGGTAATTTCTCAGAAAAATATTACATACTTGTCAAAAGATTTAACCAGGCTGAACCCAAAACGTGACACTTACGTGACTCAATATTACAGGTTTTCCAGTGTATGGTGGCAGCTTTGCGTAACGTTGCGAATAACCCTACTGCAAGATAGAATGTTTTTTTCTGGCCGCCAAGGCCTTAGGCTCTAAGCCTATTCCGACGTGTGTACGTTGTTAGGTATTAAAAGTTACGTATTATACGTATAACACGGCATTAGGTTTACAATTTAGATCGATGTTATGTTGTTGTATCAAGATGTGTTATAACAAGAAATTTATTTATTTATTTATTTAAAATCTTATTGTATACCAGTGAACAAAAAAACATTTAACAAAAATGAAAAATATCTAAAAAAAAGTATACAATGGCGGCCTTATTGCTCGAAGCGATCTCTTCCAGGCAACCTACCATAGGATGGACAAGACAGAATGACAAATGAGTACCTAAAAGCTTATTTGGCTATAAAGAATAAAGTTCCTCGGCACGTAACGTGCAATAAACATTGAATTTGTAACATACTATGCCTGAAGCTTGCACGTGCGCCAACCGCCGGGAATGCTTCTAACAGCGTCGATTTGCTAACATCTCAGATTTGCGTAACAGTTGGTTTTATATTCCAAACTTGGTCACATTGCGAAAATCATACAATAATACAATTTCCTAAACTTCCTGAACAATTTGCAAGTTTAACAACTTTAATGTAATGGGGAGAATAATTCTGACTAGTAAAATGGATGAAATAATTATATCTTACCTGTCGGGGAACATTATGCCATCTGGTTTGAGCCACTTGTCCCTGGCGTACAGCACCGTGTCCAGCATGCTCTCGTAGAACAGGCAGTAGCCCATCCACTCCGATATGATAATGTCCACTTTGTCAACTGGCAATTCCACCTCTTCAACCTGACACAAACAGAATATCTATTTTAACCATCATTACTACAGGGTGAAGATGGAAACTGGTATTCATGGTACAGTGGATAGAAATAGACTATGAATTTAAATATCATAATGAAACAATTTTTGTCGGATCAATGAATAGTTTTAGTCTGGGTGTTTTTTTTATTCCGTCACAGCAAAGTGACTGCACTGCACCTGATGGCAAACGCAATGCTGTCCAGACAGAGCATTGAATTGTATCAGACGACAGTCCCATGATCTTCGATACAAGTATGCTGGCCCACAAAGCTGCTTCTTCACTGTACAGCGGAAGGACCTAGGATTATAGGAAGTAGGGAATGTGTGACAGCAAGCCATTCCACAGCTTTACAATGCGGCACAAAAAAGAATTAGAAAACCTTTAGTAAACCATAACAGAAACTTATTTATTTAATGTTTACAGATAACCATGGGTAATATTAAGGAATTTTAACTTTATAATAATACAATTAAGACAGAAATTAACCAAATTCTTACACAAATTAAGAGGAACATAATCATTGTGTGTATTAGCATAAACTAATGGATGTTCCCCTGTGTATAAGTGGTAATAAACATTTCTACTTTCTTTTTACTTAAAGTAGTTTATACATTAAAAAAATAAGTAAAGATTTGTATATGACCAAGAATTAAATGTAAACACAATCTAAAAATGTAAGGACACCCCCCACTTAACTTTTAAGTCATTATAGGTATATGAAGTTGATTAAATGAAATAAACTCAAAATAGTAATCTTAAAATGTAGACCTCAACTAATTCAATAATGTTTCTAGAAGATAAATCATTTTTTTCATCACAAATATCTGAATGTCTTCAATATGTATAAATTGTGATTCCATCATAAAAAAGCATGGTTATACTTTTAAATCACTTACTTTGCCTTTGATAATTTCAATAACATCACTGAGCCTATTCGCCTCAACGATCTTCCGTGCATAGTCAACAATGTTGGAGCACTCCACAGCTATGACTTTAGCCGCCTCTGCTTTAGCTGCAAACATTGACAAGATGCCCGTACCGCACCCAATGTCCAGTACAACCTGAGAGACATAATAATTATGTATAAGAGTTCAAAACTGGCTGTTCATGTTTTGCATTCTTTATATTGTAGTGCTTATTATAACATAGTTTAACTTGCTAAAACCGTTCCTACCATTTATTAAATGTTTAGAGCCAACAATTTACTTTCATAATTAAGAGTTTATTGTTGGAATTTCAAGCTATTTATAAGAATCTTAATATTAGAAAAGTTTAAAACATTTTGTTATGCGTTCCCAAGACATTAGCATCAAAAAGCCAACAAAGTATCAGCATGGAGTATTAGACTAACTAACCTAAGAATCTCATACATATGGCATTAAAAAATATATTTAAAAGCATAAGAAGCCTCAATTAGTCAGTAATCTAATCACATTATTAATTTCACAATAAATATGCTATATTCATCAAGGCATTTAAAATGTGAAAAATTAAAATTGTTAGAATTTATTTACACTAAACTTGATTACATTCAAACAAAGACAGCAATAGACAATTTTATTTACTGTAATATTTTAGCCCAATCTATATTGAATATTTGTGATATTTGAAATAATTTAATAATATTATTTCAAAAAACTCCATAAATGTTAGAAATATTCTTTCATTTTTTTTATTTTTTTTGTACATAATAAGTCAAGAGCAATTTAAATTCAAATAAAGCCAATGACAGTACTATTTTAAGTAGAAAACCTCAACATTGAAAAAGCTAACTGAAAATTTCAAAAAAAACAATCAAACAATACCCATGCTGTAAACAATGTGTTTCTAACCACAAAACTCAAACCAGATTTTCGCAGCATTCGTAAACTATTCCCTACATCGAAATCACAGGAAACAGGTGGTCAATCAATTTATTCGTTACAGATATAAAGCATAAAAAATGCTAAGCACGCCGGTTGCTATGCCACTTTTTTTAGTTAATATTATGAAGTAGGTACTTGAAATGTTTGGTAAAGTTTATTTCGCGCGCATGGGGATATAAACTAACCTTTCCTTTGAACAAATGCTTGTTGTGATACATAGCATTTCTATATGTAAGCGTCCGAACTTCATCCTTCAGCATCTCCTCGTGTATACCAAAGTGCGCGTAAGAGTCGAAGTAATAATCCCTAGAAGTCATCTCCTCGGCCGTCACGTTCTTGTCGGGCCCCGGCTCGCCGTCCAAGCCACCTTCAACAAAGCACGTTTTTAGGCACCATGGACGCCATGTACGACCGGCGTCAGACACAAAAAAAGAATCTCAATTTACTCACCATTCTCCATGATTGGCGTCGACGCTGCCGATGTACCTTCTTGAGCTACGTCCATGTTTTCCATTTTAGAAACAAATGTTAATGAAAACCCGTAATATTCTAATATTATAACCTGAAACTTCGCAACGCCGAATCGATTTGTCAGCTACACGAGCACGAAACGCAAATAGTATTTCTAATACAAGATAATCAACAAATTTATTTGCAACAAGTTTCTTACAGCTAAATATAAAGAATTAAGTTGTATTATCACAAATTAAAACAATGGTTTTTCGGAAAAATGCTCCAAATCGTTCAATACGAACTACGAGCTTTTTCCACCAAAATTGAGACAAAAAGAAAGTTGCCAGACATATAAATGGCATAAACAAACAAAAACAGGTACGCGCGCCGCGGCGCCGACGAATCTAAAAAAATATAAAATACATTTTTAATTTCCTTTCCTTTTTATAATTTAAAATTGGATATATAGATGAATAAATATTATGGATAATGGCACCAACACAATTTCGTTTTAATTGCTTTAAGTTTATCCACAAAATAATTATTACATGGCAATACCAGCAGCGAGCCTGTAGTGATGTGCCACATTGTCATAGATGCAATGATTTAAGTCGATCGATTTAAAATAAATAATTCTTTAGATCCCAATATTTCAATGTGCGCTCATGACGAGTGCAATTAGAATTTTATTAATGTCAATTAATGAAATCACTGCAAATATAAAATAGGCAGACGATATAATGTAGAACTCTATGATGAACTGTATGATAGAATGGATTTCCACTTGTTGGAAAGAAATAAAGCGACAAGACGATCACAGTGATCTAAGTAATCTGTGACGATCACCGCGTATTTATTCTTCCTATAGGACGTAATCCCAAATAAACTAATATTTTTTCGTCAATCTCCTCCACTTTTCACGATTTTTAGCAACATCAGTTGTCAGACCATTGCCTCTAATTAGAGGTAAAAGGTTAAACGGAAATTTATTGGATACTAAGCTGTCGTTGAATGCAACAGTAGGTGACTGCGGCAGGCGTGGGAGTGTGTCCAAGCGTAAAGGTCATTGACACGCTGATGAATAGGTCAAGTTGTTACTTACCTCAAAGGTATCCAAACGTGGTGAGACTTTCTAAGGAAGTATTTTAAAGATTTTCTGTAATTTAACGTTATTCTTTGAGCCAATATTATTTACATGTCAGCAAGTACTTACTGTAACTTGTATTTCAATATTTTTATCATTTCATTTAAATGCTGTCAATGTGCCTATATTGCCAGCTCGAGATCTAGGTTGTATAATGTAATTCTTAAGTTTTCTTGCAGCATCATCAGCTCAGTAAAAAATCTGCCGTCCATTCCATAACAGTCCGCCTTTACTTCACAGCTGGCTTTTCCATACCTATGAACCAATTTCATCAGATTACTTAGAAGGCTTTCAATTAAACAATATGTTTTTGTTTACTCCTACAATTAAATGTTTGAACGGCTTTTAAATGACATAATAATTTGTATATTACATGGCACATACACATATGTTTCACATACACATTAAAGACAGTGCATCGACCGCATTTAAACTGCGTAGAATGCACAAGGATTTCGTGTCTTTAGAGATGATTCAGAAAAGGAGGACAATAACCCTTACAAACGTATTATTATTATTAGTTCTGCTGCCGCTTACTAATTAGTTAATTTAACATTCTATTAAAGATGGGCTACAACGAACTGTAGTCGGCATTAAACCATAGCCTTATACGTAACAAAAGAGTAAGCAATTTGTTGATGTGTTTAAAGTTTAAACCCTAAAATGTTTCGATTATTAGTAAGGTAATTAGTATTAAATAAAGTCCTAACGTAGGTAATTGATACATAATAAATAAAAACACCCAATAGTCACATACATAGTGAGTTTTCGGTCTCATACGAAAGAAATATTTGTGAACAGCACAAACATTTCTCGTGGTGCGGGGATTGAACCCGCGGCCTCTCGGTTTACAGCCGGCGTCTAACCAACTGCGCCACGGACGCTGTCAATACATGTCACAGAGTTTACTCAAAGTATCAAAATCTAAAAACCCAATAAATTTAGCGACTAATTTAATAAAGCCACGTCTTATACATATTTATACCTACCTGGGCAACAAAGAAGCTCGCAATTAGTACTCACGACCGTCTGCACGATGATTCAATACGTCACATTTTTGATAATAAATTAGCCACCAATTACACGCTCATTTACAAATATTAGCTAACTTCTATGCTTAATCAAATAATGAGAAGCCCCTCAGACATGTTCCATTCACTGTGGGTGATACGTGTGCAAAACACGTGTGAAGTGCTCTTTATAATCAGTTTTTAATTATTTTACACGTCAAATCACGAGCCCTTCGAGTGCGTTCACTGTGTCGCAGGATCAGTCATCAGTGTCATTCAGTGTGCAATCGGACAGAGAAGGGGGCAAGCGTGCGGTCAGCGTAAAATTTTGCCGCGTAATTCCGTACGATATATTTTTACGCAAAGTGAATACAGTGGTGTTTGAATAGATAATAAATAAACTTGACAAGTTTTGGGTATGTATTCAACTTATAGTATGTGTTATAATGATAAAACGAAGTATTTATTGGTAATAAAATAGACGATATGTCTTATATTGTTAGATTTACGTCCTCAAAGCACAAAGTGGCTATAAATTGGCATGTTTATATTGTTGTGATGGTTTATTATTGGTTTCATTATAATTAGAGGCAACGTTAGTATTTTCGAGAGTTATGTTCTATAAAAATATTTGGTGTTTGACCGAAATGTTCGCAACATCGAACACGTGTTTGCAAACGGAATAAACTAGGCATTAACTATATTAATAACTAATAAGATGCGTGATTTATTAATACGTTTTTAGCTGCAAGATGCAGAAAGCAAATTAAAAATAATTAGTACAAACAATACAATCGCAAAACAAGTGTAGGTAGGTATACAAAACAATTTACTAAGAAATTTAATCAATGACCTTATTGTTTTATATCGAAGACTTAAACATTAACCTTAGATGTACTAGAAATACTACTTACCTACATTGAGCAAAGTATTTTTAATCAATAAAAAAATCACTAGTGCATACTCCAAATTCCAGTGTTGTGAGCTGACCGAGTTTTCTCAAACTTGCAGTTGTAGTATATACCGCTAGATGTCACCGTAATAAAATAACAGTAGTCTTATAGGTCTATCAGGATTCTCGTAAGGCACCATAGATAATACACTATATAGGAAATAAGGCACTCCTGATTGTATGATTTAAAATAATGTACCTAAATGTACAGTAAATGTGATCATTTAATCGGTTTTAGTCAACATCATAAAATTATTATAATGAAATAGGTAGGTAATTCAAAAGTCTTGGAGAAAACAGGCTCCTTTCATAATATATTTGCATAAAATTATCATAACATTATGATATCATTCAAACAGCTTACATTATAAATATACTATGTTCAACTGGAACTAAGACCTGATGATACTTATTAACAGCATTCATTAAAATTGTTTGCTAAGTATACCTATTCGTTGAAAAAATAATATTAAAATCTGAACTATTCTCTAAAACCATTAAGACTGAAGCATATCTTTTAGCAGTATACCTGTTGGTAAGCTCGATGGAATGAAAAACGAGTAGGCCTCCACCAACGACAGATAGCAATCAATTGTCAATTAACAAAATTATGCCGGCTTTTTCGTAACGGGATATACATTTACCGATTAAAAATTACAATAAATAAATACACCCAACAATCACATACAGGGTATATCAAGACCGCGACTGAAAACGAAGCCAGGAGGTAGTATTAGTAATATCAAACACAATGCAAATAAAAAATTTACAAAAAAATTCGTCAATTTTTTTTTGTATTTTTTTACATATCGTCGTATATAAGTGATTAAACATAGTTTTTCTAAAATAATGACGTACATCGCTTAATTTTTAAACACGCAATGGTACGTAAGTGTTTAAATTACTATTTTTGCAAAAACTAGGTATTTACCCCTCAAAAACCATGATTTTTTAAAAATTGTTAAAAAAAATTCGTCGCTTATTTTGCCAAATTTTTAGTTGCATTGTGTCTGTAGCCGCTATGACTACCACCTGGCTTCGTTTTCGGTCGCGGTCTTGATATACCCTGTATATAGTCCTGACCCCACACTAAGATCGAGTCTTGTGTCGTGGGTATCAGGAACTACAAGAGACTTTTCGGTCTCACAAAGACCCGAAACAAATACCTGTGGCTCACACAATTGGGTATTTTACTATAAGAAAGAAAAAATCTAAAAACTATAAATGTATATAGTAGAGCATTAAGCAATAAGTATATGTTAATTTCAGTTTTTATTTCCAAGGAATAAATTTTATAATTCGTTTTGAAAATTTCAATTTTTTTATCTGTCCAAAAAATATGTGAAACGGCTGCCGCCATGATGGATAGCGATTCTACGTCATTCCGTAAGTAGAATACCCCCTTCGGTGTCCAAGAGCTCATACAAACACAGGTTGTTTACTGGTTGAGTGACGTATTTATATATTATTTCATTATAAAGGAACATGGTGCCTAGCGTTTTCACATATTTGCGCGCATAAATTTAAAATTTAAATTTTAAATGGTTTTTTATTGGACTTGCCGAGCGAATAAAAATTTGATATTTTTTTTAATAGTTTGTCTTAATCTTAGGAACAACTTAAAAGACTTTTTGAAAATGGGTAGAATACCCAATTATTTGTTTCAATAGATAATCCCCATGGTAATAACAGAAGTTAGAAATTAAACAGTAATGTGTGCAATTATCTAAGTTCAGCGTTGATAAGTTATCGGCAATGCGAAACTACTTACCAATTACCATTGACACATATTTATAATTTACGTGGGCCCAGTACAATAAGTACTTGTATTATAGGTATTAATTAGGATTTACGAAAAATTTATAAAGTTCGATCGGCTGATTTTTTCCTTAGTCATGTTATTGATATGTAGCAGTAGCAACAACTATCATATTTGAATTCTTTTTGTTGTTTTTGATTTAACTACGAGGTGCAAAATTGACTTTGAAAACACTTATGGAATAAAAATTGTGCAACTCGCTCTAGTAATTTATCCTTCTTTCTCTCTCATTCTGAGAGGTCGGCAAAGCACCTAAAATCGAAATGTACATGTTTATTAAATGGAGTGATAACTTACAATCAGGTGAATCTTAGATTTTTTAAGAAGATCTAATTGCTACCATCAACCAACTAACAAATTAAAAAAACAGGAAGACTTTTTTTTTTACATTATAATCCAAATCGCCTTAACTTAATAATGTTATAATGCAGTGTTTACCACTTGCGACACGAAATCACTCGCATGGTAACTAAAAAAACAATTTCCGATAAGTCCGGCGAGTTATCAATATCCCAAATGATAGTTATCTCTGTTATCTGTGTCGACATCCTCAAGAGATCCACAGTATTTATTTTATCGTGAGTGTGTCCGAACGTGCTTGTTTCCTTAGCGCGTAAATTTTGGAGAAAATGGTAAATATCAATTTGTTTACTGTTTATAATTTAATTAATATCTTAATTATTTTTTTTGCATACGAATATATTTAGAATATTTTAATTGTTTAATATTTACTAATTTGACCATAATATTGTTTGTAATAAATGAGACATAATTAATAAAATATGCATTATTTTATAAATACAAATCTGAAAATATCATAAAAATTGAAGATGGAATCATGAATTTTACAATTATTCTTTATTTTCCAAAACTTCTAATTTAATTTAATTTAACCCAAATAAATAATACATAGACATTTACCGTATAAACTGAAAGAAAATAACATGTGACTAATCCTACTTTCACTCTATATACATGAACAAAATTCCATCGAGACATACATACTTTTAATTAGACTAATTGAAAACACCATGGTGGGCAGCATAACGTATTCGTTACGTTTATAGCATCAGATAAGAACAATTAAGTATTCACTACACGCGGCCTTCGCTATTGTACCACTTGACACAAATTCCCGCCAATTTTGACCGTCATTTCAGTTAAAAATAAATCACAGCCACATGTAAAAAATAGTAACAGGCTTAATCTTCTGGGTAGTAACAAAAATCGTAACTTATTTTTAAGAATATTCTTTATCATAAACAAAATTAAGAAACATGGATCAATTATAATTATCAAATGTGTGAATATGATCGAACGATGTACCTATTATGGTACAATAATAAGCAAATTAAAAACAAATATTTTAATATTATACAAATATTCGGGATTCGGCTATTGATAAGACATAAAATCGCGCATTTTTGTCAAGTTACAGAGATCGTCAGGAAAACAATTATTATATTTCAATACACCGCCTCTTTAGCCGAGTGGTAGCATATATGGTTTGAGGATTGTGGACTCTGGGCAGAGGTGCCACCAGGAAACCCACGTTTCGCCTTATGTTCCGTCCTACGATGTGATAGACGGCGACTGGCGAGACTATCGCTATATCGGACACAAATTCCTAATACCGGGCTGATAATGAATAGAAAAATCTAATATCACTTTCCTCGACCCGGATTTCGGATTCGAACCCGACACCTCAGCGTTACAATCGTACCGTAGTACAACTGTACCACCGAGCCAGTCTTTTTATTCTGTGTTCTATTTCTGAATTCCGCTGCTCATTTGTCTTTTCGCAAAAAATGTTATATGAGTTTCCCAAGACTGCAGTTTGTGGTTAACGTATGCTTATATTAATTATATCCGGCCCTACCACGTATTGAGATTTGGGATGGAAGAAATCTGTAGTATATTGACATATTCATTATAATCTTTGCATCTGTCGTCTCGAACTATACACATCGCTAACCAGGGGTGAATAAGAACAAATATCGATCTGTAGATGGCGAGAACGGTGTGAGGACGTGGTGTTAAGCAAACGAGCCGATAAATATTATTAATTCTATGCTATGTTAATATTACCTTAAACAGTGACCATTACAAAATCTCTGAGAACTGCGAAGGACACTATAGGTGGCACCTTTGTCTAGTCTCCCAGAATTATACGCGTGATGAACGTAAGTCTCAAATGTGCAATTAATGCTGTTATCAATCAATATAATGTGCAAATGCATGTAGAATAGATCAAGGGTAAAAGTTAACGACACGTGTTATGATATGCTCTTTATACAGAACTAATAAATATAATATGTATATGTATAATTAATAAAAGTCTGCATATTCAAGTCGATAAAATATCTAACAGAGGGAACGAACTCTTGTATAAATAGAATTTTACATAAATAAGGTCACGTCTGCATCGTTGAAGCGATAGATTCAATTACTTTGACAGCCTCCGTGGCGCAGATAGACGGCGTAAAACGAGAGGCAGCGGGTTCCCGTACCGAGACAAATATTTGTGTGAACCACAGGTATTTGTATCGGGTCGGGGTGTTTGTGAGACCGAAAAGTCTCTCGTACTTTCTGATACACAACACAAGACTCGATCTTAGTGTGGGGTCAGGACTATGTAAGTGACTGTTGGGTGGATTACATTATTCAAAATTGCTATACGATCGATGTTACCTAGGCGCGAAAAAAAGTTAATAAATGGAACTGCATTTAACAATTATTAAATTAGAGATCAGCCCGCCCACACACCCGCTACAGCAACCCCTTTATGCAAAGACCAACAATGGTATGTAATAAAATAAACTGAGCACTGAAGCTCAGAGTCTCTTGGGTTAATATTACCCGCAAAGAAATAAATACGCCAAAAAACAAACAGGAGGATTTGGAAACACAAAAGCATCAGAATCACATATTTTATTTAATTATCATTTTTACAAAATAATCACATAGTAAACATATAAAAAAACACAAAGATTTGTCAAAAATGCTAAGATCTTAGTCCGATATTGAAACTTGGAGAACACTGATAATAATTATAACATTAAATAGGAAATAAGAGCTAGGTAAACTTAAAGTATCGTAATATACGTCTTGTTTGGTACAGTTTATATTTTGAATGTTATTCACCAATGCAGCTCAATGGTCATCTAGTTTGTTTATCGAAGAAACTTAAGGATAACTTGTAATTAAACAACCGCTATTTTTAGTTTCATTCTCCGTAATAATATAATAGTAGGAAAATTTTAATTATTTATTTTATTATGTACTCTTAAATATTTTTTAAAAATACCTACTTCTATGGTCTAATGAAAGGCATATTATATATCGGAAAACGAAAGTTTGTTGCCACATTTTAGACTAAACTTGCTTTCGACGATGTGATTTTATTCCTATATAATATGGTCATAATTCTAGTTACCACAATCAGTTACAACATCCATATGAAACAAATGACGGTGCAAGTATCTTATCTGGCAGTGAATTTGATAAAATTAATTATATAGAAAGTTGTGTTAAGTGCAGTAATATTTCTCTCTTATCAGTCACATTTGTTTACAAATCTTGATGTCTAGCCATGTGCCTTTTGATAATATATAAAATTTATAATATTTATATAAATTGATATGCACAATAATTACATAGTTTATAATAACAAAGTATCAGGCTCAATTTCCAGGTCGGGAAAAATTATATTGGATTTTTCTATTCATTATCAGCCCGGAGTCAGGAATTCGTGCCCGATATGGCGATAGGCTCGCCTCTATCACATCGTGGGACGAAACATACTAGGTGAAATGTTGGTGTCCTGGAAGCACCTCTGCCCGTCCTTTCTGGGAAAATGGAGTTTGTTTATGTATCTACTCGTATGTATGTATGCACATAGTTAAATCCAATCTCGCATAAATTTTTTCTTGTCTGCTGTATAAAAACTACGAAAAACTTTTCAGTCCCATATTCTAATTGTTCTAAACTGTGGGAATAATCCTACTTTGTAATGTTTTATATACTATGAGTTCAAAATATTTACTTTACAAATACTACGTTTAAACCATGACTATAAAAATATATCTGTATTCTTGTCAAAGAAATAATAAAATGTTTTGTAAATACTAAGCCAGTCCACACATCGCATTAAACTTGATATAAAACATTGTTTAATTAATTATTCTTAACATCTTATCATCTGTTACATTGTATCTTTTATCTAAATATTGATAATGATGTGTCAACATCGCAAGAAATGTTTTATTGCCTGGATTAATTTGTAATATGTCCTTCCTTGATTGCCGAAACATATTACAGGCAAGGAAACAAGTTGCGTCAAAATTACTGTTACTGGAATGTTGTCGAATGAGAAGACCCGGGTTCGATCTTCACAATGAAACCAAAATTTGTGCGTTAAATATTTTAATAACGATTAATCACTTTCGTGAGAGAACCTGAAGATGCGAGTTTTAAATTTTTCCTGTGTAGGCCATAAGCGATATGACAATAAAATAATTGTAATAAAAATCCGTAAGCAATATTTATTGTTTTATACATTATTAACAAGTATGTACCAGGTACATCAATTCATATCGCCTTTATTCATGAAACAGACCTTTAAAATAAACCGAAATGACGAGATTAGGATCAGAATTCACGTCAAAACGAAACTGGTTTCGACATTTCCTTAACCAAATCGCTTTCCGTAAATAAAACTGCTAAAAATAACTTTATTCCTTTATTTCCACAAACGCGCTGCATCTGACGAACACAAATGTAAAAATAGCTTGGTATTTTAAACTGAAATGTGAACATCATCTTAAAAATACATTAACAACAAACTAATATAACATTAATCAAGTATCTCAGATAAAAAATAAAAAAACGTCACTGATGTTAAACCAGTAAACAGATTTTGAAAAAAGAACCGAGTGCCGATTGCGATTCAAAAAGTCGATTGTAAATTCCTTGAATCAAAGAATCATGCATGATATGTACATTCGTAAATCAATGTCAAAATTAAAAACAAAAGTGGATTCTCTTTGCCAAAACTGCAATATGATTCTGGGAAGTATGTGCGCAAAATTATTGTTTTTGCGTACCTTGCATGCTGAGCGGTGTCGTGTTGAGAAATGCAGTCGGGAATTACTTTTTTTTTTCACGTCAATTTTCGGCAAAAGTATGGGCTGTGACGTGATTGTAATCTGTATGCCATAAATAATGTGTTTTCCTAAAGGAGGTAGTTAAAGTGAAACTCTATTTAATAATCGTTCATTTTGGCACGTTTTCAAAAGTAGTGAGTAGTTGTAAGTTCGATAAATACGGACACGTTCTCGTACTTCAGACCTACGTAAAAAGGAACTGGAGATCTCGTTCCGAAGTCTCAGATCCAAAAAGAAATTCGTGGGTAAGAATATTTGCTTTAATCAGTAAAAGAATTTGAATTCAATTTCTGTATTTAATCAGTAAAAGAATTTGAATTCAATTTCTGGTAGCGCCACGCTGTAGCCAGGCATGACTCAACATGAATGGGCAGACTTGTCCGGGGTGGTACCAGTTACCACAGTCTAACAGGTAATCGACGTGAAGTGACAGCTTTCCTGTCGTGCTTCGTTCGGTGAGTGAGATTGCTAGATGCCTCCTATTCCACGTCTTTTTCCGTCCCGCTCCCCTACCGATCTGATGGGCCGGTAACACATCTATGATCCAAACGTTGTAGATGTTCACGGGCGGCAATTATGACTTACCATCAGGTGACCTGTCTGCTCGTCTCCCGAACTTAATGATTAAAAAAACAATTAAATAAGGAACTTACAATTCACATTTTTTTTGCTATTTTAATTGAAGCTACCCGCGTTTGTTGACCCCGGAGTTATGAGAAACCCGAAAAGGCGCGCCAGAAAATACCGCGCCTCGTTCCCTTTTGGCGTTCTGAAACCAAAACAACTTTTTGTTGTGATCTGATTTCTGATGCAACACGAGGCTGCTGATGCGTCAAATGCGTACAAAGGAAATGTTTTATATGAAACAGAGTGTGAACCGTGACGTCATTTATCACAGGATACGCGATAGTGAAAAAATATTTGCAATTATTACGGGAACTAATTGCATACACATCCTATTCATTCAAAGGGTGCAGCCGACCGTTTTTAGCGTTGCAATTATGTTCTAAATTCAAAACTTTGAATAATGAATTGTAAAACATTGCAAGGCATTTAAATATAATTTAAAGTAACTATCCGATTCCTACAGTTACCATCACAATTTTCAATTTTTTTATCACAGGAAGTCCAATACTAATTTCCTCCATAATTTCCTTATCGATGCATTGAAAGTAACTAACAACCAGTGGCTGCAATATATGCCGGGGAATTCCGATAACCACTAAATTATCCTTAATACAGCAGTATATTTTGATCCAATAACTTAATCTAACCGCCATGCCATTTCGCTCGCCCTCTTCGGTTGACTCAGATTCTTTAAAAGAAATATTACCAACAATACGAATTTCCTGACTTTTGGATTTAGGCGAATAGACTATAAAACCCAAATATAACCACAGCAAGAAAGCAAAAGCACCATTATGGATAAATTTTAGGTGACCCAAATATGTGAATGCTGAGACGTATAAATAAATTCCAACTATTGCCAACGCAAATACATTTAAAATTAAAAATATATACCGCTCTTTAATGTAGACTAGCTGACGTTATTGTCTGTCTTTGTCTGTGTGACTTTGGCCTACTACTAAGATTTTTTTCGGTAGTAAATTAAATTGTTTGCTTACTGTTATAAAATTAATTTTAATTAATAGGGAGGTCATCGAAAGACTTTTTAATATAAATCACAGACACGGGAGGTCGCGGGTTCGATCTCCACGCCAAGAAAAATGTTTGAGTGATCCACAATCCACAAATATTGGTTTCGTGGGGGGTTTGTAAGGGCGAAGTCCTTCATATTATTTTTTCTGATACCCACGAGACAGGCTAATGTCTAATGTCTCGAAGTGCGTTTGCGCAAATGCCAGTTTGCACCAGTCTCAAATCGAAAAAATGGAACGAAGTTTGCGCAGTTATTTGCCCATACACGTTTAATATACTGGTGCAAACTCAGACTTGCAGTTATATCGTTGCATGTGTGACGGCCATTAGTTTTGCATCAAATTTTGCGTGTGTCTGTTGAATAAATTTTTGTTAACTAGGTCAGTGAATACGATAGCCTGAGGCTGCATTATAGCAATAAGGTGATAGTAATAACTAACCTGCCAAGGTTAATGTCAGTATAGGCCATTGCCCAGCCAAGGAACTCATCAGCTGATAAAATTTGTTTACAGTATAAAATCAAACTTACACAGCCATTAGACGGAGCGTCTAACAAGACAACAATAACATGTTTATTTCCATTCAGAAATAAGGATATTGATAAATTAAAAATAGGTTTAATAATATACATGGTGGGCAGAGATGCTACTAATCCGGAATCCCACGCAAAGTTTGTCCTACTTATTTCCTTCACAAGATTATTAAGTAAGGAGCCTAATTATATTACAAATCGATAAAATATAATAATCGATGTATTTTTTGAATACTATAAGCTATTTTGGTTGAATATGAAATGTCTAGCATTTAATAGTAATAATAATTAATGAATACACCCAACAGTCACATACATAGTCCTAATCCTATACTAAGATCGAATCTTGTGTCGTGGGTATCAGAAACTACGAGGCTTTTGGTCTCACAAATACCCAGACCCGCAACAAATAGTAAATACCTGTGGATCACACAATTATTTATTTCGGTGCGGAGATCGAACTCGCGGCCTTGCGTTTCATACCCGGCGTCTAACCAACTGCGCCACGGAGGCTTTCGATAAGCAAAACTATGCTATTCGTTATACAAGCGTTATCAGAATAGATATCCACGCGAAATGCACAAATTTTGGCAAATCCGGCCATTCTATATACAAACAAGACATCAAAGGCGGCCCACGCTCGCCGCACAATTTAAGTAGGTCATTTACCTGACACAACACTCAGCTGTTTATCATTTGGAGATCGATGATCTTTCACTGGAATCACGTTTAAAGGATTTTGTTAAATACGGTTTCTCTGACATATTCATTTAATCATAACTACAATATTACTCAAAAATTACAATACAATATTATTTAATCTTTATAAACCATTACAAAAAGTAAATTAAAAAAGAAAGCAAGAAAAAATGTATTACTAGTGGCGGTCTTATTGCTTGGAGCGATCCCTTCCAGGCAACCTTTGTATGAATAGTATCGAAATTCTAATAAATGGAATAATTAACATTAGTAAAACTGCTGCGATAATATATCAGCTTCTTTTCAATAAACAATCATTTTACACAATCAAAATTCTTTAACAATATTTAATTCGCTGCCTACACGCCTACGTATCAATATTTGAAGAAGATAAAGCTATACAAGTGGACAAACAAGTAGAATTACATATTCACGAGCGGATTACCTCACGAGGTTGACCGGCGCCCGACTAGTAGCTTTATTGAAACCAAGACACGTGCTCATCTCGAATCATTTGCGTATTCAATTATGCGTGTCGTCCTTCGAGCCACGAGGCTGACGTTTTTTTTTTTATCATTATCATTTTTCGGTTTACAAAAAACAATAATAAAATATGTTATTATAAAACTAAAAACAAACAAAAATATCTTTCTGATCATCCAATGTGTGCTTCTGATTCTCAAATAACTTTCCTCGTCAAAAATCACAAGTACGGAAATCTAATCATCTAATGTTGTTTATTCTATGATATGTCAGATATGAAGTCTGTAATATATGTTGAAATTTCATTTCATTTCATAGAAGTCCACAATACACACAATATGTATGTTGTTATAGATTCAAAAGAGTGACCGAACAAAATAAGATAAGCGAATCAACACCATCCACATCCTTTTCAAAGAGGCCTTATCCACTTTGCGATTGATCCAACCCAATAATATTGTGGTACTACTTACTGATACCCAATTTATTACTAGAATCTTTCGTCATAAAATAATCGGGCGTAAGTACTATTGGCTTACTTACATATTAAATACCTACTTTCCTATATATCTACCATAGAGAACAACCACATAACAGACAAAGCAACACACACAATGCAGCTGAATGACATCGTCAGATACATTATGTACATATTAAGTTTGTACAAAAAGGAATTCTATACATCGCTATGAACAAAAAGCTATTTGTTTTCTAATCAGCTATGTCCTATTTCGGAACGAATGTGTGAATATGTATATTTTTAAAAGTGTTATGTTACTAATTTATCGAACTAACAGGAAAACCTTATTTAATGCTCAATTAACAACCTCTTTAAATGTCTCTGTGATAATATAGTAATATGCGTATTTCGTATAGTGCATGGTAGTTTTTAATAACGAAAATAATGGTTTTGGGTCGGAATCCCAGAGTTCACATGGATTTTCGGATATTATCTTCAACAACAGCAAGTGCCTTGCTGTTCTAGGCCTGCCTCAAGGAATTCCACAGACCTTTTAGTGACCGTCATCCGGTAATTGAATGCACTCATTATTAGGACATTTGCCGCCATGCCTTATGACATATCGATATATTAAATTATTTGAATATTACTTCAAAAATTCCAAGTCTAAGCTAATAGGTCTTTATGCTCTCGACTACACAATTATCATAAGTCAGACGTCAAACTGTGAGCAATTACTGTAGCTACCATATCACAAAACAAGTTTTCAAAGCCACATTAGTAACAATTTACTTGTCTGTAAAGAATATTAGATGTTCTTAAATGAGATGAGCGCTAAAATGGCATCTTTCACCTATTATAAGCGTAGTCTTACTTTATAATGTCTAGGTTGAAGACGTTTCATTAAAAGATGACAAAAACGTTAATCGGCGACTTAGATATTATGATTCTCTTTCTCTTTCTTTCACATCAAATCACAATAGTTATATGAAAGCGAGTAGTAGACACATATAGTTCTGACGTCACCGTATGGATATCTACTACGTATGGGACGGCACACCTGTATAAACCAATGTGACGAAACACCTTTGCTATTGTATATCTTTCGGTTAGTGGCATAGACGAAAGTCCGACAGATCTTATTGTAACCTTATTTCTGTCTTTATTTCACTGGTTTGACAAAGTGACTATTTTGCAATGGGAAGTGCTGTATCGTCCAGCTAGAGTATACCGAGTTCTGTCAGGATATTTCTAGCCATACGTACATACATAATCTCACGCCTTTTTACCCGAAGGGGTAAGCGAAGTTGCTACCAGGACATCCACATTTCGCCATGTGTGTTCCGTCCCACAATGTGATAGGGGGCGAGCTGATGGCCTAATTACCTATGACAACCTCGGTGGTATAAGAGGCTAAACTGTAAATTCGACACATTTACGTGAATCACTATGACGACTTTTTTTCATAGTGTATAAGAATATTTCTACGGTATTTAAGTCCGCCAACCCGCACTAGACACCAGCATGGTGGACTATATGGCCTAACTACTCTCAATCGATTCTCTCGATTGTAGAGTAGGCCCGTGCCCAGCAGTGGGCTGTGACGTATATGGGCTGATACAAATACAGATAAGAATATTCTATCACTTGCAAACCTTCGTATTCCCTTTACAAAAGTCAGCAACACAGGTTCTATTCAACAGGTTTATTACATTATATTTGGTGAGGTGAACGCATACCAACAGATGAGTCGTTTCGTTTTACAATTCCTATCGTATAAAAAAGGATTTTGCAAGAATGTTATCACCAGATTAAACAGTTTTAATATTTGATAAAATAAATTGTTTAACAAATAAAGTAAACACATTTAAATAATATCTGATAAGATAGAATGTCTGCAGTCTGCAGTTAAAATATGATTTTTTTTTTAATTTTGTTCCGGTCTTTTTATTATTATTTCTTTATAATCATAAAAACAACGTAAGGTTAAATTATCGGAGGATTAATCCCTTTTTTCAGGTTTCGTCTAATTCTTTCTCGTTCTGTCCTATATTGAAAATTCAGAGGCTAACGATGCACCTACCTTCGAAACGCTGTAACTGTTCACTTATAATCAGGCAATCTCTTTGCTCGTTTGCCTATTTAATAATAAAAGTCACACGCATGGTCCCGATCCCACATTAAGATAAGCATCTTGTGATACGGTTATCATAAAATATCCACAAAGGCCAGACCCGAAACAAATACCTATTTGTTGTACACACAATCATTTGTTTCAAGTTTCAACGAGAACCCACTACGCGCATTCTCGAATTACAGCCGAAATGTAGACTAAATTGCTGTCTAGATTACGACCTTCATATAAATGACTCATAATTAATTAACCTTAATTTTAATATGACGTGAGCTTGCAGCAATATACATCACAACAAACAAAAACATGTAAACAAAACCACGTGACTTGAACAAAAATGAAAAAATATTATGAGAAATCTACGCAGTTTAGTGATTATTCAAATAACTACAGTCGTGATGCTTCACGTATATAATAAATAATAATAATAAATACACCCAACAGTCACATACATAGTCCTGACCCCACACTAAGATCGAGTCTTGTGTCGTGGGTATCAGAAACTACGAGAGACTTTTCGGTCTCACAAACACCCAGACCCGAAACAAATACCTGTGGATCACACAAATATTTGTTTCGGTGCGGGGATCGAACCCGCGGCCTCTCGTTTCACGGGTGGTGTCAAACCAACTGCGCCAAGGAGGCTGTCTATTATCTGTGTATATTGTCATTAATTTCACCTTGTGAACGTTGATGGCTGTTTAACTAACCATGAGAATGGCTTAAATTGGATTAGGAAATATTTAAAACTTTGCTAAACTAAAATGTCTTCTGTAGATAGTTTGAAAACTTTAACTTAGTCAGACGTACATAATACCTATAGTATAAATTTGCATCATATTAGTTCCCAAAGTAGTAGTTACAGGTTTTACTAAAACAATCCGCATTTGGCAAAACTCAAGACCAATATTTTATGAGGTGAGTAAGTGACAAAAACCCTTTTTATTTAACTAACTATTTGTTTAATTGAATGAAAAAAACGTAAAATCTTATGAACGATTGGATTTAATTTCGTCGCTAAAATTCGCACCATTATTTAACATACCTGCTGTAGGACTCCAAACAACGTCTCGACATACAGTCTGGACAACGACCGCTTACATTGATAAACCCGGTATAGTTAGTGGCTTCCGCATGTCTCGGTTCCGGATTAGCTAGTCCTAATTACCTGGAGAGCATCGCAATTACACTTAACGATGATGGATCTTGCCTTTCGTTACTTGAGATATAGCGAAACTTATTAGTAAGATACTTTTTAGCGTGTTTAAATAGGTTGTTCCTCGTATTTTGAATTTGGAATTGGTATTTCAAGTTTTCGATATGGCAGAAGCACAAACAGTGCATTGCAAGAAAAAAACGTTTTCGAAATGTCTGGCATAGACATATACAAAGTAATGGTTAGAATAGTGCAAGAAAAACGAAAAATCATTATGACCAGGGAGTTATGGCGTTTTAAACAGCCCCACTTATTAGGAATAACACTTCGAGGCTTGCAGAAGTGAATGAAAAACATATTGAGAAAGCTGATAGATATGATCTGCTCAGTCATTTTTTCTCTTCCTAGAGGTAATATTGTAAAACCATTACTCAGCCTGCTTTAATTATGGTCTACACTTCATAGACAATAGACAATAAAATATTAAATCTATTGAAATCCTATTGTTACTATTCTCATTAGATTATATCTCGCCGCCACTCAATATTATCGGTATTGAATTCTTGATTAGTGATAAAAGGCGTTAAATAAGCATTCATAATTCATATAAAATGAACTCGTTGCAATATTTCTATATTGAAATGTTTTAAATATCCTTGGAGTAGAAAGTGCTGTGTGAATAAATATTAGTATGTGGCCTGAATTTGTAATAGATATTTCAAAAGTGTTTTTATTTTTGAAGTCTGTTATCAGTACTTATCGGGACGTCAATCAATCTATGGATGCTCATACTTTATTTTGAGGAGTTATACCTTGGAAATCCAAGGTTTAAAAGTATCAATGAAATCACAATGAATACAATTTAGGCTTATACAGAAACATACGCAATAACACTAATTAACATCGTTGCGTACCCCTTCTTGGAAAAAGGAGTGGGTTCATGTATGCATGTAACATCGCTCCAGAAATAAATATTATAATTTACGCCTTCTTTATACTTAAAAAAATAAGTATAATAATTGTAAAGATAAATTATTTACAAGAATCATAAAATTCCAGGAAATAACAGAAATATTCTCGTAACTGTCTGTTGCTGTAAATCTATTGTTGACATTATCCATCTAGGTATAACACTGACGTTAAAACTCAGCAGTATTATTACTTAACCACATAATCTTATTGATAGCCCAGGGTCACGACTAGATCAAAGTCAACTAGCTTTGTTATAGTTCAGGAAAATTCAGATTTATGTTGTGTTAATCGTGTGATCTCTATGTCAGGGGCATGCGCAGACTTTCAGCTTTTATAAAATGTCGAAAGTCTGGCGCCCACGGGGTCTTGATCTATAACAATGACGACTTTTCCGCTGAGTGATCGATGTCCCTTTGGATAAGAATATCTTACTACCACCTTAAAACATCACTGAGAATTCAAGGTCACTTTAAGACGGATTGTTTGATATTAGTATTACCCACAAGCATTTTGTACTAGTAAACGTATTGGCGAGGTCGATGTTGCAACCTCAGCGCCGAGGTTGGACCTGGTCAGCTTCGACTTGTGAGCCAAGTATTTAACAAAAACTTCACAACATTCATAATAATTCCTTTGGTGGAAGCATTGTAACAATATTCACGGCTGTGTCTTAAAGAGGCAGGCAATGGTCTCCACTCAATTTTATTTGCTCATTTGACTGCGTGACGCAGTTGCTAAAACGCCGGTTGTGAAACGACAGGTCGCAGCTTCGATTCTCCCATCAAGATATTTTTTTATGCGATCCACAGGTATTTGTTTCGGGCCTGGATGTTTGTGAAACCGAAAAGACCTGAGTTTTCGGAGTCATGTGTGTATTGGTAATCAATCACCTCGCACTATATGGTATGTAAAGTCCACCAACTCGCACTAGGCCACCGTGGTAGACTATAGGCTTAAACCCTCTAGATTGGAGAGGAGACTCGTGCCCTGCAGTGGGTCGTATATGGGCTGATACAGTACAGTACAATCCTATTACATTTACACCCTACGACACCTAGTCATACACGTGCCTTCTCTCATCTTACATTATCAACGTTCTAAGCACATAATGCAATTGACACTATAAAACTGTGCGTCAATTAAAGAATTAATAGCCAAAGTTATTTCAATTAACACGCAAATGAGTTTTGTTCACACGTTTTCGATTAGCTTCGTCATTATCAGCGCAGCACGTTTGATGGCCGACAATATTGTGGGATGAAAGAGCGATATGTTATGATATGTTATCCGGAGTTGATTATTACACATGAATTGCCTATGCAGAGGAGGGAAATAATGGGTTTCAAACAGTGATAATTTCCTCGGAATTATTCAAACATATTTTTTGAATTAAATCTTACACAGAGTGTATTGTTAAACTCAAGAGCGATATTGGAATAATCACTAATGTAAAAATTGTCAGTTTATCAAACCACGTATAGATTACCTGAGATCCAATACTTCTTACTCCTCCTTCTTGCCATACCCATCATAAATAAAATCCTCACGGTCCCTCAAACTTTCTATGTTTGTTTCTTGGGCCCACAGTCTCCTGCCGCTACACTAAAATCCGACACGATATTGCAATGAACACCAGGATACGCCCACGCTTATCATGTGCACTAATCCGTCGGATCAAAGTAGCATAGTAACTGCCCAGTACTTAACTGTATCGTGTGGGAAGTTCCGAAATAACCTGAGAAACAGGATGTCCACTACCGAACGTAGTTTAAACATTTCTACAGTAACCTATTACACAGTTTATAGAATATAAAAAAATAATATCACACTTAGGTCCAATAATTAACTCTTCTGAAAAAATGTATTTGTAGAATATATTACAACATGAACAAATTAAAAATGACAGTTATGTTAATAAAATTATCTGAATGCGTCTCTTTACATTGAGTCCAGTTCGAATATAATTTATTGGATTCATAACTTTTATCTGTCAGTTGAAGCATCGACCAGAAAACATACAAATAGTCCCTATTTTGTTAACAAATATTTCGTAAACATTGTCTCGATAGTAGTATCTGTGTGGTCAGATCGTCCCATGTTACCTCCCAAATTATGTGGAAGGGCTGATCGCACCACAAACCGGTTCAACCCGTTCGTGTCTCGTCAGAATGTTTAATATAATAACTTCAAAATTATCTGGAAGGTGTAATTGTACGAAAATTATTTTATGTCCTAAGGGCCCAATGTAATAATAATTGGTTTATACATACATAAACTCACGCTTTTTTTTCCATAAGGGATAGGCAGAGGTGCTACCAGGACACCCACGGTTTGCCTTTGTGGGTTCCGTCACACGATGCGATAGGGGGCGAGCATTGACATTTGTTAACATCGCGTCGTCCTATTATACCGTTTTAACAGCAGAGTACCAATATAAATTTAGCAATTATATTATTTTTATTTATTTATTTTACCTTATTGTACTGGTACATGGTAACATTGCACCTAATTGTAAGTGCAATCTTGATAGAATAACAAGTGACAATAGACTATTAATTGTCTCTCGACATTTTAAACAATTATACCAGCTAGGTCAATTATTGTTGTGTGGTCTTTTTCATTACAAGGCTCAATAGTTATACTGTTTCTGTATGTTTTAACTGGCACTCAAGGGCCCAGAAACATGTTGGCGCTATTAAACCCAAGAATACTTTGACCAAAAATTCTCTATATATTCTAGGTTTTTTCATTACGTGCTTGACCACTCCCCTGAAGTGAATTGATTGCTCATTTTGCGACCCAACATATTTGGTTTGAGGGAATTTTAAATACATCGATTTCACTCACCATACCAATATTTATCTTTGCGGGAATTGAAACTGCAAAGGCTTACCTGTGTCAATCTCTACAAAACCTAACTATTAACTTCCTAAGTAATTAGTTGCCTAGCTAATACGCATTACCAATAAGACTTCTTTACGTTAGTGTCTTATTAAGCAATGTAGGCAAGGCTCGAATGTTAATTACTATCGTGATTAACTTCCTAGACATTATTCAGCCGGAGTGGGCCATTAAAACAATATTAGAAACGCATTTCCACGTTTATACAGTCAGTCGTGAAAGTTTTAATAATTTAATTACACTGCGGGAATATTGGGATTAGAAACTGTCGGTTATATCTGGAGTCCTCGTATGCACTATGCACCACTTCATAATATTCTTTTTTATTGCTGAGGTCCGGCAAACGAGCAAACAGGTCACCTGATACTTGATAGCAAGTGATCACTGCCGACTATGAACATCCACAACGCTGAATCATGGATGTGCTGGCCCGTCAAATAAGGAGGAAAAAGAATGGGAGGAGAATATTGGGCATCCGGTAATCTCACTCACCGAAGGAAACGCGACAGCCAAACGTCGATTTCCGACAGTGGTACTGCCCCAGACGAGCCTGCCCATTCATGCTGAGTCATGACTGACATCATCGGGGCTGTACCACTTCCAAAAATCATAAGCTATCTTCAAGGCTTCGTATACATGCCTTAGCACACACCACAGAACTCGCAAGTGATCGTAATTTTTTTGCATGTAGTAGTAGCTTCCGTACCTTGTGGGTGGGCATTGGACAGACTTGTGGACGACCTGGTTAAGGTAGCAGGAACTCACTGGATGTAGGCCGCTATCAACAGGTCTATGTAGCGATCCATGGGGCCTATGTTCAGCAGTGGACTTCCTGTGGCTGAAGAGAGAGAGAGTGTTGTAGCTGAATAGATTGACTTGTACAATCACACCTTAGGTCACAGATGTGAGGTATTTAGGGTTATTCGCGTAGTTCATTCATAACATGCCAACTGCTAAATAATATGCAACTGCCAAAGATTGTCACAGTGGCCCTTTGATAAACTGTTCACCTTTTTATCGAAGTAATGGGCTGTCATAAGCGACGTGCATCCAGAGATTTCTCCACTACTGTGTAGGCGAATTCTCATGAATATTGTACTTATTAAAGACCTACAGCCACATTCATAGACGGATTTAAAACTTATTTTAGCTATCGAATGTTTTATCCCTTTCGAACAACTTTAGAATTCAGTTTGAGCAAAGAAGACAAAAAACTTCCTTAACTAAAATTGGTTTCAAATCTGTTTGTGAATAAGGCCGCTAAAAGTTATACATAGTCAAAAATAAACAACAAAAATATTTTTCGTATAACCGGCAACCCTACGTATATTAAATAAAAGTCACCTCCACCTTGAATAAGCGCAGCATATCGACCGCAGCCGCGATTTATCAATTAACCAACAATGAACTCGTATTGACATAAGTGGTCCGTCTCTATTCGGCAATGAGGCCACGTTCCCATGCGACATTCGCGTCTTGCGTCGCTCGTAATGGCGGCACAAGCCACGTGAGCCGTGGTTCATTCACCGTTTGACTCGATAACGGCAAGTGCCGATTGACTACGAGTCCTTGGTAATTTTTAATCAGATTTGGGACGAAGGACAAAAATTTTAGTGCCAGTACAATCGATTACTTTAATTATTGAAGCAATTTCTATATTTCTGAGAAAAAATATAACGTTAAGTTGGGGATGCGTCTCCAAGGTATACCGTACACAATAAAAAAATGCGCCAACGAGATTTACGCAAACACGTCGCGTTTCTGATTCAGCCTTTGTACAGACAGTTTTGAGCAGTCTGGCGTAGATGTGTCGACATAGTGAAATTACTTATCCATATCAGAGATAAACATTGCTCGCCGATAGATACCCTGTTTATATTGCATAGGTCTTTATCAGATCTTTAATTCGGATTCCTAATACATATTCTCCCGTCTACGAAGCGACTAGTCCTTCAATATCGTAAATAAAGAGATGAGTAGCTCTTATCTATCGCAATAATGCTATACCAAAGTACACCCACAATTTACAGACTGGAAGGTACTCGCTAAACTGACTCATTATTACAAACACATGACGTAGTTATCATTGAGCGGAAACACATGTTACTGTTAACAAAATTCAGTCGATAGCGGCTCAGAATTCACCAAGTTTGACTGGACATTTTCCCGGCCACACACCCACCATTGCGACTCATCTCAGTCAGGATCAACAATGGCACGCACGGGGAAAGACACCGAGAACTGAAGCTTCGCGAATTTTACTAACGATACTTGTCATTAACCCGAATAGAAATAACCAGGAAGCAAAAAACAAATAGGCGAACTTAACAGGATGAGCTGTGGATAAAAATTGCCTCCCTTTTGTACTTAGATGAAATTCGTTATCAGTACTATGCAGGCTGATTAAACCCGTTTAGAGCCTGTACGACAACCTTACAACAGACATCTTTATCCAGATACAGCAATTGGTTTTCGAAAGGGTAAACTAACTTACTAACCTAAATAAATCGAACTCCCCAGACAATGTAAATATTGTAAACACACATTGTTTATAAATAAAGTCTACGAATAATTGTCACGCGACGCAAATCACACCGATATCAATAAAGTAACCCACGGTGCATTATCAAAGCGAATAATTCACTATTCGCAGCGACAGAACGTGACAAGTCAGTCGTGAGTCGGTAGCTTGCGAAGGAATTTAACTCCACTTACAACTCGCATTCATATAGCCTTTGTTGACATCAAGTGTTATTCTCGTCGTAATCGCTGTTAGATTTGTGAAGGTAACCCGTAACTGTATTTGCGACTCTCAGAAGTCAGTCAAGTATTGTATCAGGTCTATTGACCAATTTAAGACAAATGCCGTTCAATAGTGACGATCTTGAAAGTCTCGATGTTTTGAGATTCAGTACATTTAATGCCATAAAGTGACAACAAATACTCAATATACGAAAACAGGTTTACAAATTACAATATTTTCCTGAGTAACGGGAATATTAAGCAAGAATGAAAGGTCATTTCATCCTCTTTGAATACATACAAAAACAGATTGTATTAAAATTTTGTGACGCATTTTAATAAATCAGACATATTACTTTAAATATATGCAGACAGCTGGTATATTTTACTTTATGTAAGTTCGGTTTAAGTAAGCCCAATGATGATGATGATGAAGCCCAAGGTATACTTCCTCTAATTTCCACAAAAATTTCAAAGAAATATGTAATGCATCGAATTAATTTACCTACCTGTTGGATTAAAGCCTAAACCTCTCTCAATCATAAATGTCCTGCAGCTATAAGACATATTATATGGCTTATTATTATTTAAAATTTTACATGCAAAGACCCAATGACTGAAATGCGTAAAAGCACACCATAATTTTTACACGCCTATAATAAAATGTAACTACGATACGGAAAGCGATAACGAAAATGTGAAACAGTTTGCTGGGCCACGTGTCCAATCCTTCCTTTAACCTTGAGTCCTTTAATTAATGAAGCATGAATAGCGCATGTTCAACCCGTTTTGTGAAACGTGGCACGTGTGCAATATTTGAAACAGAATAAGTCCCTAATTAAAAATCATATGAAAATAAAAAAGAACTGAGTAGCGTCCTCATATTTAAGTCGACTAAAAAAGAAACTGTAACAAAACCATGCAAGAATGTTGTAATTAAACTTGATTGTATTGTTAATACAAGAACATAGGACTTATATACATATTTATTTTATTAGGATCTTATTTAGCTTATGATTATACAGTGACCATCAATAATTGAGAAAAAAAGTTAGGGTTAAAAAGTTAAACAGGCTTTCATAACTTTAAGAAAAGGAAAAGAACAATTATTTGCCATTAATTGATACTGTGTTTGTAGGACGTGAAATTAGATACATACAAGTATTAAGTAGGGAGTATAATGCTGTTAAGTGAAAAACATAATTAAGATCTTGTAAAATATCTTGCACATAGCACCAAGCTGCAACTACAGGCACCCGTTCCGATAGAGAAGTGTAAGCATCAATCCGCCACAGTGAATTACTGCGGTTTGATAGTTTGCGTACACACATACATATGTATGTAGCTACATTTAGAAGAGCAGCAATGAGCGATAAATAAAACTCTTCAAACACGTTACTCCGATCAGTTAGAAGTTTAGGTACCCTCAAATTAAACTCTAATTCTTTTTCGCAACAGTCTGTCCGTATCTCCGCTATTATTCGCGTAGTTACGTCACATCAATAACACAAAATGTAAAAGCAATTCCGTTTCTTTCAGACGGACTTGAAAATGCCCGCTCAAGATGCGGAACCAGCGGATAAATGTGAAGCCGGCAATGGAGTGGCCAGCGCTTGTGGCAGCACGGTGAAACTAAAGCGGGAGTTAGGCCTATTCTCAGCTGTAAATCTCATTCTCGGAGTGATGATTGGGTCCGGAATATTCGTCTCTCCTGCCATGGCCCTACAATACTCTGGATCTGTGGCAATGTGCTTGATCATATGGACGGTCTCAGGAATCATATCCTTATTAGGTGGGTGTAGGTAAGACGCCTAATTGTTTTGAAACTCAACCGCGCTCACTAATGTAATGTCTTACATAACATTGCTTGTGTTGAAAAAACGTGTCTTAGTAGCAATATTTTTGCTCAGCGCACGTGCCTAACCATAATAGTATCAAAGTTACATAATAATTCAATGTGATTATACTTTTTAGGAGCGCTCTCTTTTGCTGAACTTGGTACAGTAGTTGGCAAGTCAGGCGCCGAATATTCATACTTTCAAGAAGCATTTGGGAAAATACATAAATTTTGGGGACCACTGCCATCATTCTCATGTGCATGGATTTATGTAGTAATATTGCGACCTGCGGAAGTAGCAATAGTTGTAATGACTTTCGCTGAATATGCGATACTGCCATTTACGCCACACTTACCAGAGGAATATAAAGATAATGCGATCAAATTGCCTTCCCTCGCGGCATTGTGTGAGTATTATGATTTGTTGTTATCTTATTGTAATTTATTATCAATTTTACTGTTTATTGCTTGAGAGGAGAATATTAAAAATGTAATCGATAATAATGTCGACTATGTTTTGAAACTTCGACTCACTACGGCGGTGCACATCACTATAACTGTCAAACTCAACTTGCGATTTCAGTGTCATCGTAACTGTCAAATTCAAAAACAGGCTGCTCGTAAACAGACAAGTTGCGATAAACTTATTTTGTAATTTGTATTGAACTTGCTGTGAATATTGATAGAAATCAAACGAAAAATCTTATACTGTGATAATTTCTTCATCAGTGGTTAAATAAAACATATTGGCACGTAAGTACTATTCACAATTACATGTTAGTAAGATGAGTACATGTTATTATTGTTCTTTCCACTAGTTTTAACATCTTTTATACACTTTAGGATGTCGAATGAAAGAAATAAAGAGACTCAAGCTATTCTTAAACACGAAGTTAAAGCATTGCAAAGCCGTTGTGTGGATACATGCAATATCATAAACAACGCGCCTCAAGATTATCCCGCCACAAATCAAGCTGAAGTGACACACAAAGCACTCTGTTACGTCGAAGGTTTAAAAACGGAAATTCAAAATTCGAACACGACATTGTTGTTAGATGAGAACCTTCTTACCAGCCAGTTTCTGAATGAGGTTAGAGACAAGACGGAGCAGATAGAAGAATTGGTTGCTTTTACAAAGGGAACTATACATGATTATGATAATGAAATTAAGAGGTATAGATAATATTTAATTACTTTGTAATATTAATAGTGATAGCATATATAATATGTCCCACTAGTGGACACAAAACTTTCTCTACAATTAAGAAGGCTTATGCTATTTTCTACCAAGCCGACCTAATCGTGGTTAGTTAACTTAACATGCAACCTAGATTCTATTAACAATTATTCTATTTTAGATTAAAAAACCAAATCAACATAGCCCAAGAAGCGAAGTCCCGTCCTAGGATACAGAAGAGGGAGATCACTTCAGAACACATGCACAAAGCTAAAGAGAGGTTCCATATGATGAAGAGTAATCTGCATAGTTTCATTAACTCCATGTTCCCAGACTGTGCCCAATTGGTGATTGAATTTATGGGGGTATGTATCTTATAATATCCTTAATCTTTCATTAATACAGATTTTCTGCTGTATTTGTATGGTGGCATTTTGAAAATGTACCAAATGTACCTGTCAAGCTGATAGTTAAAGTTATAAATCCCAGGGCAAACCTCCAAGTTTTAAGAGTTATGTGTGGATTGGTAGTCAATTAGCATTCACTTTGACAGGGTAAAAAACATGAGAAAAGGTTAAACAAATATATTTTTTAAACTGAAATCAATAAAACATCTCTTGATTCTCTAAATTGTTTCAGACATTAATGGCAGAGAGACTGAATCAATCAACCAATGGATATATACCAATCACATCTGAAAATTATCGAATTATTGAACTGTTGAAAGATATTGATATTGTAACCACAAATCCTTATAATAACATGGAAGTGAAATTGGCATACTGATGTTTTAAATAGATATTTGTTATAAATGTGGACCAATTATGGAAATTAAGTTTATAAGAAAATATACTAGTTAATTTATAAATGCGTTTTATTTCTCAAAGAGTATAGGTGTTAGATAAAAATATATAATTTGATGTTTTTAAGAATGGGACCGTGCCTCTTCTTTCTGTGAAGATCGTTGGAAGAAGTCTACTTTCAGCAGTTGTTCTGGTGACTGAAGAAGGCACTTAGTAGCATCCTCTAGAGTCTAAAAAACAAACTTTATTTTTTTAAAGTTTAATGATTTGCAATATTGTTATAATATACATAAACTATTAACTTTCCCTCATTATGATAGTTTTTACTACTATAAATTAGCCTTACATTTCTATATCAGAACATAATATGTACCTAAATTATAAAGTTACATTACAGGAATAAAACTAATTATGGCACTCACACTAATCCTATATTTATCCACTTAAATAAGAGATTTTTTAAGCATGTACTGCCATTTTCGTCCTAACATAACAATTAAACTTTTTATTTTTCCAGTTATAATGACTTACATCAACATTACTAGTGTGAAGTTGTTCGTTAAAGTACAAAACATATTCGGAGTGTGCAAAGTGTTCGCCTGCCTGATCGTCATTGGAGGCGGTATATACGAAATTGCTAGAGGTAATGATAAACATTAATTATTTAGAAGATTAATTTAGAAAAAAGAAAGACAGACAAAGAAAAAGGCGCCACTATTGCGGCCTACAGAACGTAGAGCTTTCGAACCCCTAGTCTCTCGTTTCACAGCCGGTGTCTAGCGAACTGCGCCACGAAGGCTGTCCTTCATGGTAAACAGCCTATACAGGCTACTAATAGACCACTAGGGCTATAATTCGAGTGTTTTATGTTTTCAATTTGGTGCTGATTTATTGACGTCAAACTTATACGCATCTTGCTAATTACTAAAACATTTTTTTGCCGGAAATGACGGTAGTTACATCGATTTTTTTTTACAGGCAACACTGAGCACCTCAGCACTGGTTTTGAAGGTAGCACATATAACCCGGGCGGGCTAGCCCTCGCCTTGTACGCAGGTCTGTGGGCCTATGACGGTTGGAACAGTGTCACAGTGGTCACTGAGGAAATCATCAACCCTGGCGTGTGGGTATTAATTTCTTTGCGTATTATTTTGCGCTGTTCAATTCCTAATAAGTATATATGTATGTAATTTTAATAAAAATGATAAAGATCATCTTGTCCGTTAGCCTTCATTTTTACACCGAAACTCTTGTTACCTGTCTTTATTGCTTGGAAGGAATCATTTGGCGCCTTTCTCTTTATCTTGACTTACATTTTGAGAAGTGCATTGAACAACCCTAAGCATTTAGTTTAAATTGTCTGCCACCCTAAACGATTTAGAATCAATCCAATTGAAATTTCTATTTTATTTGCAGAAACGTACCCCTGAGCATATCAATCGCTGTGCCACTAATCACAGCGCTCTACGTGTTCATGAACGTAGCTTACATGACTGTACTAAATTATGCGGAAATGACGTCAGTACGGGCCGTAGCTGTTGCATTTGGTGAGCGGGTCCTCGGGCCTGCTAGCTTTTTAATACCCCTCGGTGTTGCCATCGCTACTTTCGGATGTGCTATGAGCGTGCAATTTGGTGTTACCAGGTAAACATATGTGGTTTTTAAATATCAAATGTGTACTATCATTTACAGGCGGCTTTTCCCCGGACAATTGCTCTGTAGATTTGTCCCACTGGATAACAATACACAATCCCTGTTAACGTCAACCTTTTTTAAAATTGGCAATGAACGTTATACGGAAAAACGGATCACATAATTGTAAGTGATTAAAGCCGCCTATGAACATCTACAACATTTAAATTGCAGTAGCGTTGTCGGTTTCACACAATTGATGAGTTATAGGAAGAGAGAAAAAAATCGATCTACATTCAGAAATCACTCTCAGCAAAGCCATCCTTTTATGTCGGTTTTCTCTGAGACATTAGCAACATCTTCCAGGCTACCCCATTTCTACAGCAGTCTAGTCCATTTAACTGCCACTTTTAAAAGTATTACAACTTAATTATATTTATTATTTAATGAATGTACAGGGTGTGCTACACAGCCGCGCGTGGTGGCCACATGCTGGAGCTGTTCTCTTACGTAAACGTCAAGAGACTGACTCCGGCGCCCGCTGTGGCGTTCCAAGTAAGTATATACGATTACACGTAAAATGCTGTTTTTTGGTAGCGAGTTCGCGCATGTACAATCTACCTACTGATTATAGAATTTAAATAGACTTCTTGCTCATCTTAGTATCGATTCAAATTGGCTACTACACACGTCACGAAGCAAAAGCATTATTCAAGAAGTTTGAAGAAGAACGGCTATTGTCTCTACTATCTACCCATTCTATTTATTATGCTAACCTATTCAATTGGGTCGTCGTGGCTGGCTTTTAGCCCCAAAGAAAACTATGGGATCTTGAACAAGTTGAGGACCCTACTCCATGCTGTGCAGTCGATGATATGATGAAAGGAAAAATATTAGCGCAATTAATATAATACATGATACAATATGAATATCAGTCACATATTTTAGTAGTAGTCCGTATTTCATCCAATAACTTGTTTTTTATTTTATTTTCAGGCATTCCTCACATCAATATTCATATTAATTGGCAATATCAAGACTCTCATAGAGTTTGCCAGCTGGTTCCTGTGGTTCTTCTACGGCCTCGCCATGGTCGCCTTACTAGTCTTACGCAAAACACAACCCGACAAACCTCGCCCCTACAGAGTTCCTACGCCGATCCCCTACTTTGTGTTGCTAGTTGCAATATTTTTGTCGGTGGTGCCAATTGTACACGACCCGTCAATTAAATATTTAATGGCAGTGGGATTCATAGTTTTGGGTTTTATAGTGTACACAGTTTTTGTATATCATAAGAAAACGCCAACGGCTTTGTTAAGTGAGTATTCATTATTTTTTATTATAATTTCAAATCATTGCATAATATTAAGAAGTTCTATTTGTTCGACATCATCTACAGCTGGGTATAGGTCTCTTTTATATAATACCACTTCAACTTTTGTCAGTTTCATCCAGGTTCGGCCTGCGAATTAAATAATGTCGTCGACCAATCTTGCCGCCTGAACGCCGACCCTTGGCTTACGTAGTTTTTGCCAACATTCTGTTAGCGTTACTATCCTGCCATCAGTGCGTCCCTTGACGAACTGTCAGATATATCGAGCTTATCTTCTTCGTCATTTCATAATTACGGTATCGTCAGTTAAAATTATAGAGTTCTATTTTTGCGACAAAAAGTAATAATCTAAACACACGAGCCCATTAAAATCCAGTTTTAAACCAGTAAAAAAAAATAAGAACAATTTCAAACGTGTTTATTCTTTGTACAATAAAATATGTGCTTTAAAATATTTAATTTTATTTAATAATATGTTTTATTTGTTACAGGAAAGATCTCATTCTTAACACAAGTTTTATTCGAAAGCGTTCCACCTAGCAAAGAGCAAGACTGATTTTATACTAACTATAAAACATGACTGTAAATATAACACAAATTATTAAACATATAGATCTATATTATGTTGTTTTGATATTTTTTCATTTATATATTATGTTTTCCCAATCGTTCTCAGTTGTAGACGAGTCCCATCACCCATGATCAACAGTGCGCGATTATGGGCTGATATCTACAAGTAGAAAGTTGGTACATTTTTTTTTTGTTTCGATGGGAAAAGCTATTAAGCTTTTGTACCCCGGGGGAGGTCGAAAGAAAGAAAGTACCTACAAGTATAGTATTGTGTGGAAGTATACAATTAAACTGGATTTCCATTTCGCTCCAAGCTGACTAGAAATAGAAAATGCATGGTATATAAATCACCCCAGCAAAATGGGAAACAGAAAAATCATCAATATCCACTACCATAAGAAGTCTACTGTAGGTAGTAGGTGCACATACATAGACTTCTTCCAAGGATTTCAGAGCGACCTGTCGAAAGCCATGCCGCATCCAACGAATTTCTGCAACCTTTAATAGACATTAATGTAACATATTTAGATAGCTTTCTTGCAATCAGAGACATAACTGGATTTATTTGTAAATTAAGTAATAACTGCAGCAGTTAACGATTGTCACGATGGAGCATAAATAGATAGAAGATACCTACACCTATTATACATATCTATATGTAGCTGTATTTTTCTGAAGATCATTACTGCCATAGACCGGCATCCACCCCACTGGCGCAAAGGGCGAAAAACCGATGGTGAAATTACAGCATTCAATCCCTACATTTTTTATGTAATCTATAAAAAAATATTTGACCTACTTTATTAGATCAATGTGCCCCGCATGTCTTTTAATGCTTAAAACTAACATTTTAAATATGTGAAGGTTTGAGTATACTTAAATATTCATGTCAAAATATTATAAACCAAGTTATTAAAAGGGTTGAACTGGCATGATCACTTTCAAATGTTTATGCCTGAATATTTGTGATTCGAGCCTTGGGATAATATACATATTAGGTAGCAAAATACTGTATTTTACCATATAAGAAATTAGTACTTTTAATTAATTTACGCAAAGGATTGTCTGACACAAAAATGATTTAAAGTTATCACTGGTTATCACATTTGAAAAATCATTATTTGTTGCTGGCAATTAAATTACTATTTTTATTCCTGGTATACAGTAGTGTTGTCTTTAGTTCTAGCGTCCCAGTGAAAATATCGATTCATACAAATCAGCTGTTTATGGATAGATATACATATGGGGCATTTCACGTCAAGCAGACAACCAAAAAATAATAAATCGTTAATTTTGTTTATACTCTAGCCAGATAGACTTCTAGTGGACGTGGATGTGTACACCATGGACGCACTATATGAACTACGTCCATGGACACAATGCTAATAAATACTAAATAAATAGTTATTGCTAAAATACGAAAATCTACGTATTTACTACCCAATTACGACGATAAGTAAAAAAAACAAGAATAATCGATGCAATTTTTTTTGTGAAATTTGTAGTTTCAATCAATTTCTATGTTTCATTTTTATATGCTCTTAAGATAGAATCATCGGAGTTCTATATTTAGAAGTTTCATAAATGCTACTCAAAATGTCACGTATCGACTTAAGAAAATATCGATATTAGTACGCATGTCAAACATGCACTTCGCAACACTAATCAACCAACGAGCGAATCGGCGAGTATCGGTGTTGTTTGATAAATGGAAGCAAAATAAGAAAATATTGGCAAAATAAGAAGTGAAATATTTAAAATATCACAATGGCTTACCATTACGTGGTAACGGCGCAGAAACACACAGCTGTTACAGCATGTATTACAGGTAAATACTCGAATTTATATGTATTATTGTGGTATTGAGGTTAGCTATATTATTATGGAGCGCCGAGCTGCAGTTGTCATCTGGTTTTCGCTTAGAAAAATATTATATTATGGGCTTTTGAGAACTTTTGGCGACTGAGAAATCATTTTTCTTAAAGTCTAAATAGATGTTCATGAATTATACACCAGGAATTCAGCCTTTTATATAGGTAAACGAGCACCCTCATGGATAATCTTAGCGAAGCGACTACTTTAGCTTCAAGCTATTAATAAAGGATTCAGTTATCCTTAAAGTGTTGTCCAAAAACATTTGTAATACATTTAGTATTACTTTGAAAGCCTGTTATAAATTAGTTTTACATTTTATGTCCTAATATTTCGGCGGGAATTCATTGGAAAATTATAATTCAATACTATAAATATTTTCAGGGGGGTATTTAAAATGTTCAGTGAATTACATGGTATATCAATAAAGATTTTTTGATATTGCACAATGTTTTAAAATGTATATGTATAACTCTAGTAATACAGATTACCTTTTTGTTTATCTAAAACAAAATAGATACCGTAAAATGGTCCTACTTTTCTCCCCTATGGGTAATAATTATGCTCCAGTTCTGTTAAATGTTTTATTGCCTGATATGTGTAACAAATTGTACCAAAAAGAATTTATTTATATAATAAAATACTTTATGTTGATTAACCAAAAAAATGTAGTAGATAAAATGTTGTTTTTTATATGACTATTTATGAGTATATTTTATAATCAATAGTTTAGAAAATTTCATAATTTCCTGAATTTGGAGCAATGTACGTTACTTATATTTTACCCTAAGAAAAGTGACATTCTTACTCTTTTAGTATTAGGTAAATTTAAAAATACATACACAACATGTAATTGTGATCTCATTAATACATTGAATGTTGTGCCAAAAATACATACTTTCCATCCTTTTGGTGATAAATAATATGCCTATTAAGTGATAACCACCCACATTTTGTCTGTAAACAAATAATATGTGTGTGATTCACTAACTACAGTTCAACAACAGTCTAATAGAAGTGTCTATACAGTATGCCACTACACATTATCTATCATAAGTAGATAACAAAAAAATATATATTTTCTAATTGAAATCAGTTATGGATGTGAAAAACATTTATTTATTAAGAGAAGATATGAAATTAACCATTAATTCAGGAACCTGAATTGACTAATGAGCAGAAACACAGTTTTGCCTGTGGACAACAAACTTCTAATTTATAATGCAGTTCTGAAACCTGTTTGGCTGTATGTCATTCCACTATGGGGTTCCACTAGCAAATGTAACATCATGAGCTTAAAAAGAGCTCAAAATAACACCATTCGCACTATCACAAATGGCCCATGGTTATCTAGAACAGACAAAATCCATGAATACCTGAATGTTCCAACAGTCCAATCAGAAATTGAAAGGTATAAAATAAAATATGCGGTATGCTTGTAAGTTCAACCCAATTCCCTGGCAACTCAATTTCTGAACCCATTTCCTACACCTAAATGGTCAAAAAGGAAATATGTGTGCTGATAAAACATGATTCGCTGGTCTCATAGTTTTTATGTCCAATTTTCATCAAATCATCAGCTTATAGTTGAGGGGCTGATAATTATCATTAAAAAAATTATATACATTTTATTGCACTCGCAAAAAAATACAAATAAAACGAAAATCACATACATATAAAGTATGATTGGCAGTCTCATTCTTCAAAGGCAATGTCTTACAGACAACCATTGCATGGATTTAAGAAAAGGATTAAAAAGAGGGCAGTTGTTAATTATTCATTAATCATTCATTAATGTTATTCCTTAATCTAGAAGTCTTTTCTATAATAAGCATAGAATAAATTCAAGCCACATTTTATTATTCTATCTGGCTTTATCATACACCCATGTACAGTTATTGCAACATCATCAAGGTTCTCTTTTTTTTTATTGCTATGGATGGCGAGACGTCAAACAGCAGTGTAAATGCACAGTTATGTTCTGGTTTAGAGGGCATCATAACCAGAGTAACTATAGGACATAATGAGACATCCTATATCTTAGGATGGCGAGTGCAGTGGAATGCTAAGCATTGCTTTGTAATTCATTGTGATTTTTGGTTTTGCTACTGTCCACGAGTGGTCGTATCGCACACCATCAGGTGAATGGCAAGCTATTCTCGCCATTCATTGTATTAAAAAATATATTGAACCCTTTAATCAGTTTACTCGTAATAAATTTGTAATAGGCCACAGTCTTACCCTCACCACTGAAACAGATGTTGCCAGAATCAACAGTGGCACACATTTGAATAACACCAAACATTGAAGCTCAGGAAGTTACATATTGTATGTAAATTTCAGGAAATTTCACATCCCCCACGGATCTAAACCTGCTAGTGGCGAAGGTGTCGCGCCTGGAGATGTATCTGGTGACACCAGAGGGTTTGCGACCCATGAAAGAAGTGGGCTTGTACGGCCGGGTGGCAAAAATGAAGCTCTTTCGACCCCCGGTGAGTTAACAGGGATTTTGTTTCGATTCTGTTATCCAAAACTGGCAGATATTTAGGCCCATCTTTACAGCGTTCTCCACTCTCGCCGTGATAACCAAAGCACGTTTAATTATGTGACCATTGATGAAGTCACACCAGCTCTAGCGGATTCTATTGCAACATGTTGCGAGTTCGGACCCGCATAGAAAATTATTTGTATAACCTACAGACATTATAGTCCTGACCCCACACTAAGGTGCAAGTCTCGTGTCGTGAGTATCAGAAACTACGAGAGACGTCGACCTCACAAACAGACCCAAATAAAACACTGTCGATCACGAAACATTTGTATGGCTGCGAGGATCGAACTGCGACCACTCATTTCATAGCCGGTGTCTATCCAATTGCATCACGAAGACTGATATTTGAAATTTGGTGCGGCAATTTTTTATACATGTTTGTATTCTATAAAATATTTATTTTTTATTGTAGTATGAAAAGAAAGATTTGGTGTTCATACTAACAGCCCGTTACAATGCCATGATACTCGAATGGCGGACTGGTACCAACGGTGAGTTAGAAGTAGTAACAAGAGCCCACGGCAATGTGTCAGATCGCATCGGGAAGCCTTCAGAAAACGGCATACTTGCTGTAATAGACCCACAAGCACGAGTCATTGGGTTGAGACTTTACGATGGTCTATTCAAAATAATACCACTGGATAAGGACTCAACAGAGCTAAAAGCTGCTAGTTTAAGGTATGCAGTCGTATCAAAAAAAAGTACTGTAGTTTGTTTTGGAGTGTTTATTTTAATCTTATCTATGTTTTTGAGTAATCGGGAACTGGAAACCGCTGTTCATATTTCTAAGATTTAGGTTACCACAATTTTGGGTAACCAAGATAATTTTGTATGCCTAAAGTTTAAATAAATTATGCTATCAAGTGACTCATGTTACTATTTTGTATTAAATAGATTTCACTGTTTTCAGATTAGAAGAACTTAATGTGTATGATGTGGAATTTCTTCATGGCTGCTCCAATCCTACATTAATATTAATACATCAAGATATAAACGGTAGACACATTAAGGTATGTTATATTTGTAATTAGTAAAATATATTAATGCTATTTTATATTCGTTAATAAATCTTAGACAAACTGAGTGACCATTAGTCTAACTAAAATCACAAATATGTGTAATAAAAAATACATTTTGAAATTCAATTATGTGTTTGCTGTAATATATTTATTCTTATTTATTAGCCTTCTTCTGCCAACATGGCGCTCAAAATTAATTTACTCTTTTCCAGACACACGAAATAAATTTAAGAGATAAAGAGTTCATGAAGATACCCTGGAAACAGGACAATGTTGAGACTGAAGCTTCAATACTCATACCAGTGCCAAGTCCACTAGGTAAGTTACTCAAATACTTAAGATGTTCCCATCTCAGTCCAAAAAATGGACTCACAAGATAGAATGTGAGTGTAGTATTTCAAGTACCAGTACTGGAACAGTAATTATCATGTCTAATGTCTGAAAGCTTACAGAGTTAATAATAACTTTGTTTAAGAAAAAGGTAATTTGATGTTGCGATGAGCAATATAATTGTTGCGACATGTAATTCTGTATGAATGAAAACTGTCTTTTTATGGTCCTTCGAGCCGGATTCGTACAGTCGAAGTTATATGCTTTAGTTTTCTGCTTATATGCTTTAGTTACGATCTGTTTTCAGGTGGAGCTATTGTCATAGGCCAGGAGTCTATAGTGTACCACGACGGACAAAGTTACGTTGCGGTAGCACCTCCACAAATCAAGGTAAACAAATTGCAATGGGAATACCTCAATGCTAAAATATTCTTAGTTTTCTTACCTATTATGGTATATAGTTTAAGTTACTAACCATATTAAAGGTATCAAAAATATTGTCCTATCCAATCCAATTGGAAAATAAAATCTTT
Organism: Deilephila elpenor; assembly: GCA_949752805.1. Taxonomy (NCBI): domain Eukaryota; kingdom Metazoa; phylum Arthropoda; class Insecta; order Lepidoptera; family Sphingidae; genus Deilephila; species Deilephila elpenor. Next base: position 1,653,314 of record OX457113.1, on the reverse strand, counting down.
TAATAGATACAATAAAAATAAATGTATAAGTGGATAGGAGGGCCTATTGACTTATAGCCTTATTTATAGACAGATTTAAAACTCATATGTATCGAATGTTTTGTCCCTTTCGAACGACTTCAGAATTCAGCTTGAGCGGAGTAGACAGAACATTCGATAATTAAAATAGGTTTTAAATCTGTTTATGAATAAAGCTGTTATACTACATACTACCTTACTAATACCTTTCAATTCTCTCTTATGAATTTTTAATGTAGTTGACGCCAATAAATTGCTACTGTCGCGTGGACGGTCGCGGGCTGCGCTACTTGCTGGGCGACATCGCGGGCCGGCTGTTCATGCTGCTGCTGGAACTGCACGAGAAGATGGACGGCACGCAGGCCGTCAAGGACTTGAAGGTGGAACTACTTGGTGAGTGTTTCATGGACATCATATCGATTAGCGTGCCCTTGAAACTCAATTTAATTTAGTTCCATTGAAAACTACCGTGTTAAAATAAAATGATGTACTACTTGTAGTGATCATTAATATGGCAACATGTCACTTCTTCGAAACTTTGGTTTTTGATAGTTATTTCCGGATTGATTGAGTTAATTGCCTCGGTGAGTTATTTGTACTACGATTAGACTACAACGCTGAGCTCTCAGGTTCGAATCCCGGGCCAGGCAACGTGATATTGGATTTTTGTACTCATTATCATCCCGGAGTCAAGAATTTCTGCCCGATTTGGCGATACACTCGTCGATTATTTCATGGTAGGACCGAACACCGGACCTCTGCCTACCCCTTCTGGGAAAAAGGCGTGAGAAGATGTAAGTGTGTATGATTGAGCCTCGCGTGTGCGGCGCAGGCGACATCCCGATCCCGGAGTGCATGACGTACCTGGACAACGGCGTGGTGTTCGTGGGCTCGCGGCTGGGCGACTCGGCGCTGGTGCGGCTGTCGGCGGCGCGGGACGACGCGCACCACTACGTGCAGCCCATGGAGAGCTTCACCAGCCTCGCGCCCATCGTCGACATGTGCGTCGTGGACCTGGAGCGCCAGGGGCAGAGCCAGCTCATCACCTGCTCCGGTATACCACACACTTACTTTTATTGCAGAACAATAACCTAACAACAACATTTAAATTTTATAACTATTTAATATTTTCCACCACCAGGTGCCTTCAAAATGGGTTCGCTCCGTATAATCCGCAACGGCATCGGCATTCAGGAGCAGGCGTCCATCGACCTGCCCGGCATCAAGGGCATGTGGCCTCTCACATTAGCAGCCAACTCACCATACCATGACACACTTGTGCTGTCCTTCGTGGGACAGACTAGGTGAGTTTTATTATGATATTGAATGTTAAAGATATCTGTAACGATTGTGGGTGTTTAAAAGACATTTAAACCACACAGTTTGATAAATATATTATGGAGGCAGTTATAGCGAATGATAGTTATAACTCTGTGCAGAATTTTTGTATTTGAACTGATAACTAAATAGGTAATAATAAACTGTGTAGTAGATTATGTCTGTGTTGTATGTATTATTTTAGTAACAATTAAGAGATTATGTATCGCTTTAAAAATAATTGTATTTACATGTAATATTACTAGCAATGAATTAGTAGCGACATATGGATGTTTTGCGTAGGGTTCTCACACTAAGCGGCGAGGAAGTGGAGGAGACAGAAATCAAAGGTTTCGTGTCGGATCGACAGACATTCTTCTGTGGGAATGTGTGTCACGATCAACTTATACAGGTGAGTCAAATTTTTGGGCTTACATTTGAGTGATAGTTGTTTCAACTACACCTTAAAATATATAGTTATGATTGTTAATCAGTAGTAATTGTCCAATATAAAAAAATCTAAATTTGACAAATCCTGTATGATGGTCCTTCGAGCCGGATCAATTTGTACAGAATTTCGAAATTTAATGCAATTTAAGTTAAATTATAGCAAAATATGCACCCGATATTTTCCTGCAAGACGTGGCTATGACTGCAGGCAGTCACTGGATGTAGACTCCCAATCAAGTTTTCAGTTATTGAGGAGTTCAATGCCCAGAAGTGGGTGGTTATGGATACAGTACATAACAGTATACCATAGCAGTATACCATACACACATAAAAACCCTGCTGATTTTTGCATTGCTGTGTCTTTTGTGTGCGTGCACGTGTGTCCGTTTCTACATGCGTGCTAGCGTACGTTCGCGTGTGCGTGCGTGCGTGCGTGCGTGCGTGCGTGCGTGCGTACGTGTGGTGTATGAAGGTGCGTGTGGCAGGTGACAGACGACGGCATCCGGCTGATAGCGCGCAACGAGAGCGGCTGGTGGTCGCTGTGCGCGGCGTGGCAGCCGCCCGGGGCGCGCGCGCTGTCGGTGGTGGCGTGCAGCTCGCACTGCGCCGTGGCCGCCGCGGGGCCCAGGATCTACCTCGTGCAGGTCAAGGAGAGGGAGCTGCATTTGCAAGCGTAAGTACTTGTTTAAAACTTTAAAACAACATACATATATGTGATACATCCTTCACGATGTAACACACTCAAGTCCCGACACATCGTTTAAAACAGTATTATTTTTTTGTGATGCTTTAGACTTATCCAAAATAACCTAAGCCCTCTATTCAAATTTTCGCGTTTGTAGAAGAGGCTGTTGATTATTTATTGATGAAATGTATTATTAAAATCATATAAAAATAGTAATACTTATAGAAGAAAATTATTTCAATCTAACAATTAAACCTCAATAAGAATTTTATGACGCAATACAATTATATTATAGCCCAACTCAAGCACATTCAGCATCTATTTCCCATCCCCAATATTGAATGATATACAGTAGTTGTAAGTATGTGTGGTGCAGGTCGGTGTGCATGGAGGAGGAGGTGGCGTGCCTGGAGCTGGGCCCGGGCGCGGCGGCGCTGCTGGGCGTGGGGCTGTGGACCGACATCTCCGTGCGCGTGCTGCGCCTGCCCGACCTGCGCCCGCTGCACACCGAGAAACTGTCCGGAGGTACGTGCACTACACACTCTTATAGAGATGCCTTGTTGAGATCCATGGGGGAGGCTGACTTCTCGCTGCTGAAGAAAGGAGAGAGAGAGGCCTCTTATATGTGGGAGGCCGCCTGGATAGGTAGTAGGTACTACAGCAATGTCTATTTCTCCTTCCAAACAGCAGTGTCAATGCACTGTTGTGTTCCGGTTTGAAGGACATTGTAGACGGAGTAACTACTGGACATATTAAGACTTAACGTCTTATGTCTCAGGATGGCGAGCATAGTGGAATGGCAAACATTGATTTGTAATTCACGGTGTTTGATTTTGATGCTGTCCATGAGCAGCTTGTTGCTTACCATCATGCAAATGGCATGCTCGTCTCGCCATTTATCGCAATAAAAAACAGGTAGGACAGGTATAGAAGAGACTGACAGGGTCGAGACCTTAACTGGAACGAATTGATGGGTAGAGAGGCCCTAGCCCTGTAGTAGGACAATGATATATGTTCTAACAATAACTATCTGTAATCACCATTTCTTTATGCTGCCACAGCATAGTAACCACAGTACATCTGATGGTAAATGCAGTACTATACGAACTTCTATACTGTGTACTGTCGAGAGATCGTTTTCTCGAAGTCGAAATAAGTTTGATTGATCCCGACATAAGCGTCACTGTGGTGAGTCGATACATTGATATTACCGTAATTTTAGAGGTAAACCCTAACACCAGCTTTTATAGTATGCAAGGTATAACACGCTAGGCTAGTGTAATAACTGCCTCTTATATCATTTTTGTTAAGCATAAATAGACTCCACATTAGACTGTCATCCGCAGCTGAATATAGCCCGCTTACAAGGTTTCCTTCTGCACTATTAATCGCTTCACTCATATAATAATCGCCTCGTATCGGGAATTATACCTAATCGCACGAATACGTACGAATACATCTGAATAATTAATGGTCCTTCGAGCCGGATGTGACATGTTGACCTCACAAAATGCATCGAATATTTAATTCTGGTGTCTGACTGAGAAATGAAGGTAAGGACCAAAGATTGGGTGGGAATAGGCCATTAAAAAATGTGCGAAGAATTTAGTGCATTGCTGCCCATACTCTGAAATCACGAGGATATGTTTTTTTTTTTTTCAATTGAATAGTAATAGTGCTATGTTTTTTTTGTTGCGCGGGGATATCTGTGTACAGAGCCCTCCGTCCTGGCCGTGGCACGGAGGGTGAAGACCGGTATGTATACCGCATTGGCCAGCATCAGACCGCTGTAGCCTTCTTCTAAACCAGCATTTTGGATCTTAAGGCCGTTCTTACTGTTCTGTGTCGTATATTCGCCGACTGGTGAGCAAGGGACTCCTCTATAACTGAGGATTCGACTGAAAGAGGTTAGGCCATTTCCACCTGGTTGGCTTGTGTGGGTCACCATATTTACCCCAGATTGTGTGAAAAATAGCGGCTAAGGGTGAATTTATCAAAACAGGAAGCCAGTCTACATATTAAATGGAAGCCGGTAGGAATCGGTTTATATAAACGCTACGCTCCTGGTAGAAAATTGTACAAATTGCCCCAAAAAGCGTGTACCTTCACCAAGACAATATGGTAATCAAAGGTCGCAGGATATGATGCTGTTTTATTTTTATTGTTTGCATTGCCTTAAGCCAGCTCCAAAACCGCATAAAATATGACAGGATACACCTGGACAAACCATGATAAGGTGTTGTACCGCATATACATTAACAATACAAATAGTTTCTGCCTACCCCTAAGGAATACACGATAAGGTATGTATGTGTAATATAGAATGTAATTCGGTGTATAAATACTAATTTGTTCTCAGAAATTATTCCTCGTTCGTTGCTGATTTGCGTGTTGGAGGGGGTGTGCTACTTGCTGTGCGCGCTGGGGGACGGCTCCATGTTCTACTTCACCGTGGACCAGGAGACTGGAGTACTTACTAATAAGAAGAAAGTCACACTGGGGACACAGCCTACTGTACTAAGGAGTTTTAGGTAATATTACAAGTAGCAATTTCAGTAATTGCAAAAAAAGTAATAGATTTTTTCACATTTTTTTAAAGTGTATTTATATTAACAATTTGGAAATGTAACCTAGAATAGGTGGTAAAAGTCGATGCACTAAGATTCTATCTATTCCATTCTGACTAATAATTGCCACAATTAATTCACTATTCTACTCAAAATTTTAAGTGAATGTGATTTGAATATCTGAATACCCGTTCCGCCTTTATTTTCTACTATGATACAATAAAACACAAAATAACTATGTTTTTTCAGATCTCTATCGACGACGAACATATTCGCGTGCTCGGACCGGCCGACGGTGATCTTCTCGTCCAACCACAAGCTGGTGTTCTCCAACGTCAACCTCAAGGAGGTCACGCACATGTGCTCGCTCAACGCACAGGCCTACCCAGACAGGTTCGATACACAAGGAAATGTCAATGGATTTTGTAGGCCTCATCACTTATATGCCTTCCGGTGTCCAAGAAGCTCATATTAGGCTCCCTGTCAAGATTTATGTGACTTTCTCCATTGTTCTCCCATTGTTCTCCATTGTCTAGATCTGTCAAAAGTCTATTGTCTATACATGGACACCTGAAGTGATATCAACAATTTACGACTGATTTGAGCGATTGATTGATTATTATAGGTATAAAGGTTCTGTCACAAGTACCATGAATTGATGAGAATGCATGAAGTGGAGTAAAGTAGATTAAATAAAAGTGGTATGTCAGGATCGAGGAAAGTGGGGAACCAAATTTTCAGCCGACTCCTATAGGATGCAGCCACGATGGCTACAATTGAGAACGAAAGAAATTTCAAGCAATTTTTTTCAACTTAGCCTTATTTCAGTTAGTGACAGGAGCTACTTTTCTGCATAACCTTCTTAATGCAAACCGTAAGTGAATGTTTATATTTTTCTTTACAGTTTAGCATTGGCAACAGACAGCACAGTAACTATTGGCACTATAGATGAAATACAGAAATTACACATTAGAACCGTACCGTTGGGTGAAACACCGCGCAGGATCGCTTATCAAGAGTCTTCACAAGTAAGTAAATCAATTAAGGATTTTATAATACGTAAATGATAATAAATCACACTAGTATGATTGTTAAATAATACCAGTAATAAAAAACATATTATATTGCCTTAATCGAAGTGATTTGATTATGTTGTAATTTTAATTATGATAACATTCTACCACGAAATTGTTAAAGCATTGACTGTGGCGTCAGAAATTGATCTTTTTACACTTGTGTTCGGATATATTTTCTTATTAAAATTATGTTGTCTAAATGTGACAGGTGTATACGTATTGCGAACACGGCAACGTATGCGTGCGTAGTAATCAACGTACGAACTATTTTTTTTAATTGAATATTTGTAGGTTTTATTACATTATACTGAACATTACTTACATTATAATGAACTAATAACAAGTTTTTTACATCGTGTGTTGTATGTTCGCAGACGTTCGGCGTGATCACGATGCGCGTGGACAAGGTGGAGGGCGCGGGCTGCGCGGGCGGCGCGAGCGCGGGCGCGGTGTCGGTGCGCGCGTCGGCGTCCACGGCGGCGCCCAGCAGCTCCGGCCTGGCGCCCGCGCCCGGCGCCAAGCACCCGCCGCCGCACGCGCTCGCGCTCGACCTCGAGGTGCACAACCTGCTGCTGCTCGACCACCACACCTTCGAAGGTACTCCGACACACCATCACACTACATACGGCATCTGTTTCTCCTGTCAAACACCAGTGTAAATGCACTGCTGTGTTCCAGTTTGAAGGACATTGTAGCCAGAGTAACTATTGGACATAACATCTTATGTCTCGGGATGGCGAGCGCAGTAAATGAAAAGCAATGCTTTGTTATTCATGCTGTTATTTTGGTTTTGCTACTGTCCATGAGCTGTCGTATCACATACCATCAGGCGAATGCCATGCTCGTCTCGCCATGAGCTGGCTACATAATATGTCACAGAACAGATAACCACTGGAATAAGCGTGTTCTGAAGTGAAGACCGCGTCTTGGCAAACGTCCCGTGGAACACCCTCTGGCTAAATGGCCGGACGACTTGCAAAATAAGACCAGCAGCGACAGACATAAAGCAGCAGACCGGGCTCTATGGCGTAGGTTGGGAGAAGCCTATGTCCAAGAGTGGACTGCAACGGGCTAATGATGTATCAAAAATTACAATGTTCCTCTTTAATTTCAAGTCCTTCACGCACACCAGCTGATGACGAGCGAGATCGCGATGTCGCTGGTGTCGTGCAAGCTGGGCGACGACCCCAACTACTACTACGCGGTGGGCACCGCCATACTCAACCCGGAGGAGTCGGAACCCAAACAAGTAAGTACAATCGGTTGGAAGTTCTACACATGCTAAGTATCGGACGCCCACTCACGAGACGGACGACCTGGTTAAGGTCGCAGGAAGTCGCTGGATGCAGACCGCTTGCAACAGATCTATCTGGCGATGCATCCGGGAGGTATATATTCAGCAGTGGACTTCCTGTGGCTGAAGAGAGAGAGAGAGAGAGATATGCTAAGTGTGAGGTCTGTTTATTGATTTTCTTTGCATAGGCTAGCGAGGCAAGTGAACAAACGGCCCACTTGAAGGTGAAATAAAAAATAAATGTTTACTTAAATTTTTATGGTATGTAAAGTCCGCCAACCCGCACTAGGCCAGCGTGGTGGACAATATGGCCTAACTACTCTCAATCGTATGCTCGATATGACACTTGAAAGAACATACAAGGCGAAATGTCGGTGTCCTGGTGCCTCTCTCCACTGCCTACCCCTTCTGGAATAAAGGCGTGAGTTTATCTATGTATGTAACTATAAATAAAATTATATCTATGTAAGTACTTGATGGTGACATTAAAAATGTGTACTTTGTTATTACCAGGGCAGGATACTATTGTTCCACTGGTCGGAGGGCAAGTTGTCGCAGGTGGCGGAGAAGGAGATCAAAGGAGCTTGCTACACGCTGGTCGAGTTCAACGGGAAATTGCTTGCATCCATCAATAGCACGGTCAGATGTTATACATTATATTGCGTTAATCTTCTAGTATTTTATTTTTTAAACTTCGTATACAAACATATTGTACATAGGCTGACTTAATGCCAGAGGCATTATCTTCCGGCCTACCTTGAGATGGTGCAGAGATGCCTCGGTGGCGTAGTTGTACTATGGTACGATTACAAAGTTGAGGTCTCGGGTTCGAGTCCCGGGTCGAGCAGTATTGAATTTTTCTATGCATTATCAGTCTATGTAATCTATGTAATCATAATTGATTGTTGTATGTTCAGGTGCGTCTGTTCGAGTGGACTTCGGAGAAAGAATTGAGGCTGGAATGCAGTCATTTCAACAACATCGTAGCTTTATATCTGAAGGTTAAGGGTGACTTCATACTGGTCGGCGATCTGATGCGGTCCATGTCGTTACTGCAGTATAAAAATGTAATTTTCGTATTTTTTTATTTTATTATGGTGATGAGCCGGTTTCTGGCAAGCCTGATGGTAATCAGTTACCATAGTCTATGGAATTATAATTAGTCTATGGAAAGTTATTAGTTGTTACGTGCTTTATATATAATATTGGATTATGCTCTGAGTGGAATATCCGACAATTATTATTTTGGTATACAGTGCGGTTGAGACATCAATCAGCTCATGATCACCACAAAATATACTGTTTTTTTTATTCCGTCGTACTTTTCCCAAAACATTTTAAATAATATCACTTATCCAGTAATTTACAAGGTTATATTCAATAAATAACTTATAATATTTAGATGGAAGGCAGCTTCGAGGAGATAGCGCGGGACTACAGTCCAAACTGGATGACTGCAGTGGAGATACTAGATGATGACACGTTCCTAGGAGCTGAGAACAGCTTCAACCTGTTTGTATGCCAGAAAGACAGGTCAGTTGTTATAAGCCTATATAGTAAAGAACTTAAGCTTATTGGAGCAATTGCAATAACTGAAATGTAAAAGAAAACGGCCATACTTTTTGTTGTGAAAATGATAAAAAAGATTTATGAAACATACTAATTAATGTTTCTTAAATTTTGAAATGAATTTCTCCAATTACTTAAAAAGTTCAAAATGGCGCCCATTATTTCCTTTCTTAGTACTTGAAATATGAAAGTTTATAAAGAACTGAACTGAAATTAAAGTAATTATTATGTAAGGCGTGAATTTGAAATGCAAATGACAAGAAGTTTTAAACTTCTTCTTTGTAGTGCCTCTCTAATTAATAAAGGAGCTCAGTACTGTATTTTCTCTTGTCTTTTGCAAGTTTTTTTATATGAACGTGAGTTGAATATGCGTGTGTGTGCAGCGCGGCGACGACGGACGAGGAGCGGCAGCAGATGCAGTACCTGGGCCAGTTCCACGTGGGCGACATGGTGAACGTGATGCGCCTGGGCTCGCTGGTGGGCGCGCACCACTCCGCCGACTCCGCCGCGCCCGTGCACCACCCCGTGCTGCTCTCCACCGTGTCCGGCGCCATCTGTACGTACGCCACCACGATACTGCTGACCACAGGACGCCTCCATAACTGAGATTTATACAGCTTGAGCCTTAGGCCATTGTCCACCACACTGACCTACAGTGTGGCATGGTGTGCTTCTCAAGCACCAGAAAAATGTATGAATATGATACGTAGGATTTCTCATGTTTTCCTTCACCATTAAAATGCGGGGTAGTTAACACATGAGTCAAAAAAGTCAGCGACCTTATTGGCAGCCGTCTCCGGTCCTTTGCGACGAGGCCACTATGTACCATCACTACAACTTTGTTACTGTACTCAGGTCTAGTAGTCCAAATCTCGCAAGAACTATTCGAGTTCCTGCACCAGCTAGAAGACAGACTGACCCACACCATCAAGTCGGTGGGCAAGATTCCGCACTCGTTCTGGCGTTCCTTCAACACCGACATCAAGACCGAGCCCGCCGAAGGGTTCATAGACGGAGACCTCATCGAGAGCTTCCTCGACCTCACCCGGGATATGCAGCAGGAGACCGTCACCGGATTACAGGTACTATATATATTATTTTGAACGGAAACATGCTATTATAATTACACTTTTCAGTCTGAAACATGAAGACCACCAATTTAGGTTTTTGCTGCACCATTATGCTATGGAGGTGGACGCATGACCTCGTTAAGGTTGCAGGATGCAGGCTGCTTCCAACAGGTTTATGTGGAGATCCAAGGGGAAAGTTTATTTTCAGCAGCGGATTTCCTGTGGCCGAAGTGATGGTGATGATGGTTATGCTATGGAATAGTTATCTGGCACACGTCCTTCCTATGATCTTGGATCATTCCGTCGTAGTGTAAAAAAGTAGTTGTGTAAGCAGGTAATATTGTATCTATAATGGCACAAGGGAGCCACAATGAGGAATGCACGACCTCGAATACGAAGCCAAGATTTCCCGATTCATCACTAGGACAAATGATAGTAATCATCGTAATCTTAAATGGTAATGACAATAACATTGTATTTTTAGATCGACGACGGCGGCGGCATGATGCGCGACGCGACCGTAGACGACTTAATCAAGATCGTTGAAGATCTCACCAGGATACACTAGAATAGCATCTGCCCTCTCCCCGTCCCCCTCCCCCCTCATCGAGTCATCTTCAACCCATAGTGAGCCACCTACCATATAGTTGAGATATTCAATAAATTACTCTATCTAGGTGGGCGTTTCATTTAACTAAAATATTTAATTGCAATTTAAATAAAACAAAAGCATATTCCATAACAATATATTTTGTATGATTCAATCACAAAGGCTCTCAAATCACAGCATTTTATAAATAAACTTATTCCATAGACACCAAAAACGAACGAATACATAAAAATATCTACAGGTCTCAAAAATAAAATCCTATATAATGTACGAAATGTTAAGCAAAATCTATAGGCCTTATTACGCATTTATTTTAATAACCTATTTCGTTACTCCATACATTGAAAGATCGTTAACCAGTATAGGCCCCTATAGATATTTTGCATGCCTACTAATCATATTTTATCATATATTCCATAACATTTTGTTTTTGGGACCCGTCGATATGCCTACTTCATAAAATTACACCACAATTAAAATTATTCAAGAATTATTATGAACTCAAAAACCCTAATATAAGTACCTACTCGAACAAAAATACAAATTCAATTACGTACCAAAATTCCCACGACAACAACTCATTTTCTATTTAAAAATGTATATTTTGTCTAAGCAAAAACAATTAAATTGAAATTTAAAGGAAAAACTCCTATAGTGAACATATATTTCTGGCTGTTGGATTATACAGAAATATTTGGGCTGATATTATCACGCCATCATACTAACAGGACACAGGAATACTAAAATAATTTTATAGTATACAACACTGGTATCAAGGTACTGAAGAAATCTTGACAGTATAGATAATTACGCATTTCACAAACGTGTACATTCACATCGTTACTGACTGAAAATAAACTCAAGCACAAATAAAAAAAAAAGATAACACAGCAATACATAAATAATTGTTACGGTACTATAATGTATATAACATTATTGACCTTGTATTACTATTTGTGAGATCGATAAACTGACAAAATATGCGCATAATTATATTGAAATATCAATAGGCATTTGAAATGAGTCGCGACGGCATGAAATTATTATGTAACTAATAGGCAATTATACTAATTACATATACCAATACGTATTACTTACGTTTATAAACAGTGTTGGTTGTTAGGTACCTACTGTATCCTAATTAGATAGATTTGTCTAATATGCAAATTGTATGTGAATTTGTCTTGTATATGAAAACCTTAAAGAACTAATACCTACTATTGCTTTATTTTATATTAAAGAATCTGTTATACATCTCACAAATATTGTTTATTAGAGAAATTAAAGCATAGTTATCTTCCGGCCCTCTTTACAATCTGTTCTATCTTCATCAAGAAATTCACGATAAAAATATGATCACAGTGAAATGAATGTGGGATAATAAAAGATTTGAATGTTACAAATACTATTTACCTATTCGTATATAACGGCGATATTATGGATACATAATAATGTAACACAAATATTTTTTAAGCATTTCACAAGAGTACAACAATTCTACAATTTAATTACCTACGTATTCTTGGAGATAACCTGAACCCCAATTAACTAAAACAAGAAAAAAAAATACTGGTGTCAACCAAACCAGTTAATGTGATAAAAATATCAATTCCTTAATGAATGTACATTGTACATTATACATACCCATAGCAATTTTTTATTCAGCGCTATAACGGAAACCCCTAGAAAACACTTTCACTATTTTACTGCATACAATTTTAAATCAATATTTACTAAATCAATCTATTTTCCTGTAATGGTTCCTTGGTAGTTTCAAATATTTGGGAAATTAGTAATTATTGTCGGGTCGAGGATAATTTACGGCAAAGTTATTTATGATGATAGCATACACTATACTCTTTACTGCAACTGCCATACTAACTACAAATACAAATTGACTATTAAGACCGAATATTAAATAACAAAAATACATACGCAAACAGGATAGGATCATGTCTTTTTACACTCTTCACACGTTATTCCGAAGCTTCTGTCGATTTACAAGAATAATGTGACATTAATAAAAGCATTTTGTGATCATACATCACCCTAAATTAATATCTAACTATCTCGCGCATTTCTTTAGTAAACTTGCACAAATTAGCTGATTAAACTAAGTATCACTGATTGTAATACCAGTAGCTAATACTGCTACATAGAACCAATATATCAGGCACAAAACAAACAAATCATTAATTAAAATAAAATTAATTGACACCCATAAAGAAATTATATCTCAATGGCATGTTAACCTTCAATGTAAGGTTATTTTTAAATGCAATAGATAATAGTACACAACTAGTCATCAATGCTGATAAGAAAATATACATGAAAATCAATTTAACAATGTAAGGAAATTGATTTAATTTAATCAAACAGGATGAACAGTTCCATTGGAATTATCAGGCTGTATCAAGATAAGGCTTTTGTGTACAACCAAGACTAATAAAATATATAAACAAACATACATTATATTTTCCTGAGTAGTAGGATTACAAGTTGTTTGATTTTTAAGTGCCTGAACAATAGTGTTTGCACCCAGTATAAAATAGCTCTCATGGAGGCTCTCTCTAAAACCAAATAGTCTAGTATAATATTGAAGAGGCAGTGAAATTATGAATTTAATTCATGAGAAACACAAAAAAGGCACATGGTTTTACTGTTAAATGTATTTTATTGAATATATCTGCTTCTCTTTAAATATACCTTTTTACTAGTTACAAATAGCTGTGAAAAATCTATTTCTAAATATTTTTCATTCAAAAACTATTTTAAATATCATTGTGATATTAAACTCACCACAGGCTAGATTACACTTGTAAAAATATAAATATAATATATACATAAGTAATTTAATAAAAACCCATTGTGAAAGAAGATATTAGGTGCAGAACGAAACAACATGGCATATAATATTTCATTACCAGAAAATGTAATACATCAGCCCTATTGTACTTAGCAGTACACCTTTTAAACCCCTATTCTATCAAAGCATTATTTGAATCGAATTATATACTTATTCATCAAGTTACCACTTACTTTCTAAACTTATCAGCCTTGTTTTGTAAGAACCACATGAGACCAAACAAACAACTTGGTGGACTTGCCACTGTGGTCTTACTTTGCAGCATTTCTTCTATTTCTGGAATGGTTTTTTCTACAACTTCAATTATTTCGTCATCAACTCCACCACCTTAAATAATATTGTTGAATATGAGTATTAATAAATAAACATGCAGCAACTATTACATGAAAGTCACTGTAAAAAATTTGCCAACAAGCTTTATTAGTACATTAATAAGTTGTATTAAATTTTTTACATTTGTTATTTATTGCCCAAGTCTTCTAATACATTAGATTTTCTGTTTATTACAAGAAAATAATTTCTGTTCATGTGTATGGAACAAAAGCTCACCTTGTTCAGTTTTCATGTCATCTGTCACCTCACAATAGAACATAGTCTGCACAGCACCTTCAACACCTACTCCTGACCTGACAATATATTTCACATCAATTCACTGCTATACTAATAAATCATAATAAACACTTAAAAGTTTATAAACTTTGTATATTATAAGGAATTACTTAAAACTATATCAGGTTCCAGTTATAACCACCTTTATACCACATTAATTTTTGCTAACACACAATTTGTTTTTTGACTAGACTGCATATTGCAGGTATCACACATGTTTAATGTTCTATATAAATTACCCTTGACCATGCACTAGTGTTTTTATCTTTACTTTGGCACCACAGTCAATGTGTTAAAAGTTAAAACAGTGATCTAACAAACATTTTCTTTAATAAATAACTCAACACAAAAAATTACTCACATACCTATAAGATATAATTTTGTGCAAGTCGCTGACTTGTACATTGTACCCACACTCTTCCAAAACCTCTTCTCTTGCTATGTGGTCTATGGGCAAATCCTTGTCCACAATGCCAGCACACATTTCCAAGGCCACTGCTATGGACGGGGGATACTTATTTGTGTCTATGTTGTTGGACTTGCGGTCCTCGGGGCTAATGCAGTTGTAGTATATTGCTAAAACAGTAATAAGTAGTCACTTTAGATATGCGAAGATCTATGAATGAAGTGTTTAAGTGTAAAAATTGTTCTACTTACTGAATATGGTAGAGTTTGTGCTAGATTTACTAATGGTTCAATTAAATTCGTATACAAAAATGACTTTTGCTATTGAGATAGTAGCCTCTTGAACAAACACTTTGTAAAGCTTATTATTTGCAATCAGTCGTTAGACTATGAGCAAGTTCGTTGAGTGAAGGTTGACGGGTCGCGCTTGAAAGCTCACCCCAACCCACTAGCCAGATTCCTGCTACAGGAAGCTACGGTGAAACGCCTAAAAAGAGCACTTGTATTTGCAGATTAAGGGCACAACTGGGACGATAATTCCTAGCTGGTCCTACCCGTCAACCTTCACTCAAGCTTGAAAACTTAACATGTTACAGCTAATGGTAAGTGCAGTGAGGTTCTGAGGATAAACTATGCCGGGCGGATTCATTATTTTCTTAGGCATATAACAGTCGAGGCACTATTTCATTGTAAATGCATTTGTGGAAAACTATTGTTCTCCTTTGCGTTCTTTCATTATTATAAAATAACCAACCTGGCCTGAACTGCTTCACAAAAATCATCACGCGTCTAGTGACGTTAAACAGAATAATAGCGACAGAGTCGTGGATCTCCAGCAGGTCCCAAGTCTTCTTCTTTCCATTCTGCGTGTAGTTAAACCTAAAAGGCTTTACGTAAGGCGAGTCCGGCAGTGGGCTGAGGTATACGTCCTTAACGTCTTCCATGGCAGTGAATGAAAAGCCGATTTATTTAGTTTTTTTATTAAGTGTAAAATACGGTATTTTACAATAACTCGCGGAGCAGAAGTGTGTTCAATTTGTTGGGCTCCTATGCTATAAGTAATGCTCTACGAAAATCTAAAATGACACTGCACAGTGACACTGACAATAACATTTACTTGTTTGACACAATGGTATTGACATAAACTCGGATTGAAATAAAACTATTTTATACGGATTTTATCGCGATTTGGTTTAATTTTTACATTTTTTAACTTCCCGACGTTTCGATTACTTTACAGCTTTCGTGGTCGCAGTCCGCCCCGTGATAATTATAATTATTACTATCACGAGTCACGACACGTTCTAATTAACGGATAAATGACTTACATATCTATATGTATGATGATATATAAACATAACTAAACATGAATTATTTTCTAGCGCTTTTATCTGATCTAATGGGTATAAGTTTCTTGGATTTAAGGTTGATTTGTGTATTAAGAACAATTAAATAATGGTCATAGGACCAAATTTGTAAAATCGTCTACATGTCATGTTTTGACGTTTTGGAAGATTTACATTTTACATCTGTGATTTACATGACAAAAGCTGTCTCTGGTAACTCGTATTTAAAAAGAGTAAGTAATTTAATTAACGCAAAACTATAAGTAAATTCGAGCATAATATAATAAGTAAATATATATCTGCGTGATATTCAATATGACTAAACAACCCCCGTCGAAGCCGGGGTTTGTCATCAAACTTTCCACCGAGACTGTCCAAAAATTAGCAGAGGAAGACCAATTGGCGAAAGCGACAATAAATCAAACCATTCCTAAACAAACAGAGCTTGTAGAGAAACAAGATATAAAAGACGACCTTGAAGACGCAGCTAAAAGTAAAGATGATTTGGAGGTTAGTAATGAAAGTATTACGGATAAAACAAAAATCCAAAAATCTGACGACAAACTGAAAGAAAGTAATATTGAACCTACATCAGAGGTTAGTAATGAATCAAAGGCTACTTCAACACCAGCCAGTGATTTAAATACTTCAGAAAGTAGTAATATTTCAGATGATAAAAAGAAATCTGATGATTCTTGGGGCGACTACGCCCCCTACATTACATATGAAGGCGAAGAAGCTATTTACACAGATCCTACAAGCAAACAAAAGTACACTTGGAGTAAAATTAGTAATTCATGGGAAGCTAAAACTGATGAAGTTCCAGGCAGAGAGTACAGTTACGAAGATGATACACATATTTACACAGAAGCTGATGGTTCTAAATACTTTTGGGATGTTGACAAAAAAGCCTGGATCCCTAAAGTGGATGATGAGTTTCTAGCTTACTATCAAATGTCTTATGGTTTTGTTGACAATACAAAAGAAGAGGCCAAAAATGAACCTCAAAAGAAAGAAGAACCAAAGACAAATGAAAATCTTGGCTTAAAAAGAAAAAATGAACCGCAGTGGTTCCAACCATCAGAAGAAACAAACACTAAAGTTTATGTATCTAATTTACCACTAGACATAAATGAAGAGGAATTTGTTAATTTTATGCAAAAATGTGGCCTTGTTGAGCGAGATCCAAGTACACAGAAAATGAAAATTAAATTGTATATGGATAAAGAACATAATTGTTTCAAAGGTGATGCATTGTGTACATATATCAAAATAGAGTCAGTTGACCTGGCATTAAAATTATTAGACGGTTGTGATTTTAAAGGTCATAAAGTGAAAGTAGAAAGGGCACATTTTCAACTAAAAGGGGAATATAACCCTGCCTTAAAACCTAAAAAGAAGAAAAAGAAAGAATTAGATAAAATAAAAAAGATGA
The DNA here is from genome assembly GCA_949752805.1 of Deilephila elpenor. Classification (NCBI taxonomy): domain Eukaryota; kingdom Metazoa; phylum Arthropoda; class Insecta; order Lepidoptera; family Sphingidae; genus Deilephila; species Deilephila elpenor. The sequence goes on along the minus strand of OX457113.1, from coordinate 1,635,997 downwards.
AAGAAAAACTGTTTGATTGGAGACCGGAGAAATTCGTTGGAGAACGTGCAAAGCATGAAAAAGTGGTAATCATTAAGAATTTGTTTCACCCAACTGACTTTGACAAAGAGGTCCAATTAATATTAGATTACCAGCAGGATTTAAGGGAGGAATGTGGCAAGTGTGGAGAAGTACGTAAAGTAATAATATATGATAGGCATCCTGAGGGTGTTGCCCAGGTCACAATGAAGGAGCCTGAACAAGCTGATGAAGTGGTACAACTAATCAGCGGAAGATGGTTTGGAAAACGCCAAATCACAGCTGAAATATGGGATGGAAGGACTAAGTACAAGATTGCTGAAACTGATGCTGATATTAATCAGAGAATTAATAAATGGGAGAATTTTTTGGAAGGAAAAGAGGATAAACAAGAGAACAAAGCAGTTTCAGAGGAGAAACCAAGTTTAGCAGATGATGCAATAAAAGATATACCGAAAGAAACTGTGGAAGGTAATTAATAAAGTGTTTTTTTTAATTAAGATTAATAGTGTCTGTAAAGATGTAAGATAAAATAAATCAACAATTTCACCAATGCCTTTTATTTTCCTTGTAAAATCATTAAGAGATAAATATGTGAGCTGTGTGTAATAACATCATATTTAATGTTAATGTTAATGTTCAAGATAGGTAATAAATTCAGCTGAAAGAAGAAAAAACAGTAATACCATAGTTACGTATAATTAAATATTTACAGAACATATTATAACATAGGTATAATCATAGACTGGAAGTTGATATTCTTAGAAAGCATTTGATTGATTATTAACATAGATGTAAGTATGTTTGTTAAATGGTAACAAAGCAGACATGTTTAAAAATCATTGTTTTTTTATTAATGGTTTCTTAGATAAAAATGGAATATAAAACTATTTTTTACGGATTTTATCGCATTTTGGTTTAATTTTTACATTCTTTAACTTCCCGACGCGACGCGACGCACGGTGGGTCGAAACGGCTATTTTTGTGACATAGGATTTTTTTTCGGATTTTCCAAATTTTTTTCACGCCAACGTTTTGATATTATCATTCCTTACACTATTCATTCTTTGTATTTTTTTGCTTAACCCTATAATTTCGGCATAAAAAATTATTTTAGGTTTTTAATGTATGGAACGCACTATAAAAACCTAAATTTCTACGAAGTCCTGCTAGATCCTGCGTTAAAACCTTATTTTTCTGAATCCTGGCCAGTTCTACTTTACTTGTACATTTCGAATGTCTGCATTGACTTGCAACTTTTCCAGTTATAGGGATCGGAAAAATGGTAAAAATAGTACTATTTCTAATTTTGTAATTGACATTTTAAGTCAATTTAACCACAAGATAGTAAGACAAAAACATTGTGGATATACAAACTATTATATAAAAATCTAATAGAATAACACAATAGAAGTAAATAAGTAAATATTTATTGGCATAATTGGTTGTTGTACCCAAAACATGTGGTTACACAATTAACGTAAACACAGTAATAAATCATAAATGCAAATGGACCACCAGATGGCAAAGGATTACTTTCAGTCATTAACACTGATGACATCTGGAGATTACAGGTGCATTTAGTTAATTGTTTTACAACTACTGTTTGTTTATTGTCTTTAATTAACTAAAACAAAACAAACATTCTCGTGATATCGATTGTAAACATGTTTTGTCCTTTTACTTAGTTCTATCATTAATGAGAGCATCTAGGGCAATAAAATTTGTTTATTGCCCAGGGTATAAAATGACTTATATTTTGAATTCGTTCTTAATGTACATTTATCCGTGCTACGATCCATACCATTTTATTTTGAATCCTTGTTTCGGTATCATGGAGGGTCTAGTTACTAATCTCGATATGTTTGTTGTTTTAAGAGACCAGCTTGGATCTCTATCAGATAGCAAAAAACTTTCTGATTTTCTGCAACAGAAAATAAACGTAACTGAAGAAAATAGTGTAGTGCTTCAAAAGTTTTGTGTAAAATTCTGTTCTTCTATAACAGCTAGATGGCAAAAATGCAATCGTATATTTTCTAACTTTATTAAAAAAAATGGTGATTGGCTAGAAAGTGAAATAATTTGGCCTAAAGGACTAAAATTAAACGAAAGACACGAAGAACATGAAGTACATGAAGAACACGAAAGACATGAAGAGGACTTAAGTCTTGAGAATCTGTCTCCATCCACATCGAAAGCTTCTACAGCTTTGATTTGTCCCAGAAAATCATTCGATGATTTGTCCAACAGACAAAAACGAAGACGAGTAGACCAAATTCAAAATAATTTTTTCTCAGGAAGAATTAATTGCAGCTACATCAAATACACTGAAATGTAATGGACAAGAAGCCATCGCTAATATAATAAACCATTTACTTAAAAATCCAGAAGATATAACAAAAGTGAATAATTGCTTGAATGCAAAAAAATATGTTCCATACACTGCTGATAAAGCGTTGGCGCTACTTGTTTCCCTAAATTTGTCGAAGGCACAATATATAAACCTAAGAGAATCAGCAAGCGAAAAAGGCTTTCAATTGTATCCTTCTTATTATAAATTAAAAGAAGCAAAATTGAAATGTTACCCAAGAAAGGAGGATATGACATTTAGTGATTGCACGGCATCAGTTAAATTGCAAGCTCTGCTCAACTTGACAGCCTCAAGGCTTTTGGATACAATTGAGTTCGATTTAGATTCTGCAACTGACCTGAAGCTTATCAGCAAATGGGGCTTTGATGGATCCTCGGGGCAAAGCAATTATAAGCAGATCTCTGAAGTAGGCGTGGACGATTCCAGTATATTTATGGCAAGTCTTGTTCCAATAAGACTACAACATGATGATGGAACGGTTTTATGGGAAAACGATCGAAGTTCATCCACATTTTACTGTCGTCCCATTATGTTTACGTTCACAAAAGAAGCACAAATTACTGTAGCAGCTATAAAAGCCGGTATATCAGGAGAAATCGAGGCACTCCAGCCATCTATATTTAGGAAAGTGAAAATTGCCCACGAATTAATGATGACAATGATTGACGGCAAAATAACTTCATACTTTTCTGAGACTTCAACAGCAGTTTGTGACATTTGCAAAGCGAAACCAACAGAAATGAATAATTTGGAATCCCACAAACTGCGATCTAAGAATGAAGAAATGTACCAGTATGGATTGTCATCATTGCATGCGTGGATAAGATGCATGGAGTGCCTACTCCACATAGCTTACCGTTTGGAGATTAAGAAATGGAACTGCAGGGGTGACGATAAAGAGAAAATGAAGACCAGAAAGTCTGCAATTCAACAAGAATTTAAAGAAGAATGTGGCTTGCTAATTGATATAGTGAAGCAAGGAGCAGGCACCACTAATGATGGTAATACGGCTCGAAGATTTTTTAAAAATACAGCCATGACAGCACGTATCACTGGCATTAATGAGCAGTTGATAGAGAGTTTTTATATCATTCTACAAACCATTGCGTCTGGAGAGCGTGTTGATATTACTAAATTCGCTTTATTTTCTACCAAAACCGCAAAACTATATGTTGATTTATATCCGTGGTATTATATGCCTTCCAGTGTACATAAATTATTAGTTCATGGGGCTGACATAATTAAACATTTTGGGGCTATACCCATTGGAAAGCTGTCGGAAGAAGCCGCAGAAGCACGGAACAAAGACTTCCGAAAATATAGGGAAAATCATTCCCGAAAAATTAGTAGGATATCTTCGAATGAGGACATCTTACATAATCTCCTTTTGTCATCTGATCCAAAGATCACAAGTCTTAGATCACGCATGACAAAAAAACATGTTATGGTTCTCTCAACAAAAGCTAAAGAGCTTCTGCATTTGCCATCAAAACCAGAAGACTTAGAATTTATTAATGTAGAGAGTATTTTAGAAGATCTACAAAACAGTAGTGATAGTGAGTAGTATATAGGTATAGGCTTTATACTAGCCTTTTTTATTATTATTTTTTAGTTATTTCCATCATTTGTTTTTTTTTTAATCTGGCACGGCACATATACAAGTTTTCCTTGGTATTTGTTAATTTATTAGATTAATTATTTATCTTATTTGTGTCAAATTTACTGAAGATAATTGTAAAAAATCTTTTGGGAAATATTGAATTTTATCATTTCTTTCGAACTGCATAACTGAAAAAGTTGCAGGTCGATGCAGACTTTCGAAGTATAGAAGTATAGTAGAACAGACCAAGATTCAGAAAAATAAGGTTTCAACGCAGGATCTAGCAGGACTTCGTAGAAATTTAGGTTTTTATAGTGCGTTCCATACATTAAAAACCTAAAATATTTTTTTTTGCCGAAATTATAGGGTTAAGCAAAAAAATACAAAGAATGAATAGTGTAAGGAATGATAATATCAAAACGTTGGCGTCAAAAAAAATTGGAAAATCCGAAAAAAAATCCTATGTCACAAAAATAGCCGTTTCGACCCACTGTGCGACGCGACGTTTCGATTACTTTACAGCCTTCGTGGTCACGGGGCGGGCTGTTTTTTATTGTAAAGTAAACTTATGAATAATACTATAGGTAAAATATAAGAGAGATATGGTTGTAATAAGTAATATACAGACTACCTCGGCGGCGCAGTTGTACTACGGTATGATTGCAAAACTTAGGACTCCGGTTCGAATCCTGAGTCATGCCAAGTGATATTGGATTTTTCTATTCACTATCAGCCCGAAGTCAGAAAGTAGCCGACATGGCGATAGGCTCACATCATGAGACGGAATATACAAGGCGAAATGTGGGTGTCCTGGTAGCATCTTTGCCTACCCCTTCTGGGAAAAAGGCGTGAGTTTATGTATGGGCTACAGATATACCAACAAAACCGTGCTGTAGGGGGATTTCAGTTTTGCATAAAAGCTAAAAAGTTTTTATTTTAATTATGAGCTTGCAGGGATTTATATATCTAATTTCCTTTACCTTTCAAAACGATGTTGAACTAAAAAAGTAAATTAAAAAACTGAAAAAAAAAATGAATGCACCATAAACAATCAGCCGTCATGTTGTCTGACACCTGACTTTTTAGTTGCATACACAAATTTGTCCATTTCAACGTTTTTTAATTGAAAACGTTATAAAGAACACATATTGACGGCCAGAGCAATGCATTAACCTATCATCTCGCCGCTGTCCAGCTATAAGAGTTGTGTACGAACGCATAAAATCTAATTTGAACTTTGGGTGAGCTGTCAAGTGCACTCGGGGCTTCTCTTGCGGCCGTGTACATGAATAATAACAGGATAATATGTTAACATGGCCGTACAGTCTGACTCTGGAGGGAAGGACGACGTGAAAACACAATTCGTGACACGAGAAGGAACCTACCGGTTGATGACTTTATCGGAGTACTCGAGACCTAATCGTGTGGGTTACACCAGTGGTTCCGGTTCCTCGCATGTACGCGTGTCGCTGGTGTCTCTGCCCCCGGGGCCGGGGGGCGGAGCACCCGGCTCGGACGGACAAGGCTCCGACGATAGGATATGTTTTAATCATGGCAAAGAGCTTTATGTTTATGTATACAGAGGAGTTAAGAAGGTAACTATTGGACTGTGTTTCTTGATATTTCTGTCTCTTCATAGGTTAGTTTTAACTGGGTAAACACTAGCAGTCTTGAATTACAGAATTGTAAATTTAACATGAAAAAATCTTTGAACAAGTAGCTGCAAAGAGATTGTTATAGTTACAGATATTCTTATTGGTATTTCCTGTGTGTTCATTAAAAAACATATTCTAGAATCAATATACATATTTCTACATATTTTTCAGTAGAGTCTTGTAGTCTTCTTTATAACCAGATGTTATTGTCAATGTGAAAGTTTTCTTAGTTACCCTACATTGAGTATTATTGTTATATTATTAATAATATTGTTGACACAAATAATACTGAAAATTGGCCACATTTAGGAGAATCATTTTAATGTTTAAATTTATGGAATTTGGTCAGGTTTATTTCTAATAAAAAACAAAAAAATATGTAAAATATCTTAACTTAAATAAATATGTTAACAAAATTGAACATACTTCTATAAAATTTTTACAGCATAATCAATGTCCTAATAATGTCTCTATGAGAGTAATTCTACAATCCTTTTGTCTAATGCAAGGGGGGTAAGACTACTATTAATAGAACCATTGAATTATTCTATGAGCTCTATTTCAATTATTGAAATGTGACATGACCATTCCTTTGAATTAAATTCTGAGTATACTGTGGTAGTAAAAAATGTTACATTTTATCTTAAATGTGAATGAAGCATTTACAGTTATTTAAAATAAATAGTTTTTGCTTAAGAAAAAAATATATCTAAGTCATTTTAGGAGTCCATAAAATAAAATCATGTCTGAAATGTAAGAAGATATTTTCCTGATAGTAATTATTATCCTGACAATTAATTAATTATTCTGCAAAGTAAAAGAATAAAAAAACAACAAGTTTATTTTGTTCCATCTGCTTCTTTTGCATTTCAAATACAAATTAATGAGGAACAAAACTAGATCCTTTTCAATAAGACTTTTTTATCAGACAAAATGATGTAATTGTTAGCATAACTGTAGGTGGAATTTGTGTTTTGATTTTTACAAATATTTGCAATGGGCTATGGGATATAGTTTATAACATCTCACATGTAAAACATACTATAAATTGGGATGGTAATAAATTATCCTAAAGCTTTATTGTAATTTGTTTACATTTTAACTAAGCATGATCCAAATTTCATACAATTTGTTATTTATAGAATAAAAGTGAAAACTGTAGTGTCATATAGACATATTGGTTTCTAGACAATATTTGTTTTTACTAACTGGGTTGTAATTATTTTACTGAATGGTTAACTAAGCAAGCAAGCAGTTATGATATCATAAAACAATTCTATTTGCATTTTTTTCATAATAAATGTGAATGTCCATGTGAAAGCAGACAAAATAATTTTATATTTGAACAGAATGTTAGAAAACAAAGAAACTATAGAGAAAGCATAAATTATTTTCGAATACCTATTATACTTTGGAAAAGGGCCAAGTTTTCCGGTGGATTTCCTATGCATACATATAATGATCAATATATAAGTATATCTTTTTCTAATTTCTATTGTGTAATTGATGTCATCAGTGTTATAAAAAAGGTAAACAATAAAGTATGAGGCTTTTTTAGTTTCCATTTAGATTTTACATTAATATGTGTGGACTGTGGCTTTACAAGTTTATATCTATTAAAGTTGGCAAGTTCTTTGTATCTTTTAATGAATTTGTCCACTCTTAAATGTAAAAAGTTAAAACTTATGTCTATTTGTGTTTTTTTCTTCTTGCGATGTCTTTAAACTTTAATAAGGCCTGTATTCAGCTGGACATGTGGCCAAATGGCTGACACATTGACAAAATGTATGTCTCCCTGATGGTCCCTGTATTTGGTCATTTTATTTATGTTAAGACATTTATATCAGCTTACTTGAAAGGACATATGCACAAAATGAATTAGAAATTCAGCATCACTATAAAGGATTCAGTGTAGGAACAGTGTTCTCTATTTAGCCTGTTACAAATATCTTGTAAGGTAAATAGACCTGACTAAGGTTGCAGTAAGTAGCTGGAAGCAGGCTGCTTCCAACAGGTTGATGTGGAGAATCTTGGCCTATTCTTGGAAGGCCTATGTTCAACAGTGACTTCCTGTGGCTAAAGAGACGAAGAGAGAATGAAATGTCTAGTAATCAGACTTTTTATATATACAATACGATAATATTTTATAAGATCAATGTGTATTCAACAGGCAGCTGACCTTACGAAGCCCGTGGATAAGAAGATGTACAAGGGAACAAACCCAACATGCCACGACTTCAACACGGTCACGATGACACCAGACAGTGTCTCGTTAGTTATAGGATTTTCTACCGGCCAAATTCAACTTATAGATCCCATTAAAAAGGAACTAAGTAAATTATACAATGAAGAGGTAAGTACTTATATAGTATTGGACTGAAGATTCATAACCCTTAAGTGTTAACCATTACAACGCAAGCTATTAACAATTTGTTAGGCCGATCATAAGCAGACTAGAATAGGGAACTTTGGCGGTAATTTTTAGCTATCGGACCTTGGTCTCTGATCTCAAATTTTTGTAATTAGATAAGTATTATCAGGTAGATAGCAACGGCGGCGCTAAAGAAATCATTGCTAAAATTTTGAAGGCAAGGTCATCTTAGCGATTGTATTGACGTGATACGACGGTTGATAAAATTGAGTAGGTCATATAGTTTCTAATCACATAATAGTTGCATAACATCTGCTCAGTCAATGCCATCTTGTACGATATTCAGATCTAACCTGTAGATATCGCCGTGAACAGGAAAGACCCATTCACATTTATATTTGTTTATATACATATATTTTTGAATATATGGGTAAAAAGGAGAAAGTATTGAATACATATAGACGGGTTTGCTTCAAAATTGTGTGAGTTATTCGTCATAGTAAGCATTTAAAAAATGAAGATTACATAAAATAATGAACATTACTTTAAAAAATATTTGTTAAGACGATTAAACTTCCATAAGTATAAACCTAATTCTAATTTGATTTTGGTCCAAACGGAGAATAAGTCATGATGATAATTAATTACATTGCAAAAATAATTAAGATTGGTCTATGTGAATGGGCCACTAATAGTAATCGCTACTCGACGGTTATCGATCGCACATCCTCGATCCTCGCGGCGCGGCGCGGCGCGTCTAATGAGCGCACGCCAAAACAGTGCATTCGATAGCGCCTCGCTTGATATTGCGAAATGTGACACCCGCTATCGGTGGAATTTCAGTTTTTGCTACATTGATATGATTACAATGTTTATTTTTGTAGGTAGTCATGGTCCAAATAATTAGAGTTGCAACTTTACTTCCTAAATGCAAACGTTTTGGAAGGGATGAATTATGAATATTATTGAATTTAATTCGATTTTGACCTAAAATATTATATCTCATCTCGTAGTTTATAAACATGTACCTATTATATTAAGTTCTAAGATTAATTTACGATCGTAAGGGTAACAGTCCTCCCTTCAATGCCTAAACAGAGCCATAAACAAATTCTCATAAAGACGAGGTCCCATTTGCCATTTGCAGAGACTGATAGACAAGACGCGCGTGACGTGCATCAAGTGGGTGCCGGGTTCGAGCAATCTGTTCATCACGGCGCACGCGTCGGGCCAGCTGTACGTGTACAACGAGGAGCTCACCTGCGGCACCGCCGCGCCGCACTACCAGCTGTTCAAGCAGGGCGACGGCTACTCCATCCACACGTGCCGCACCAAGTCCACGCGCAACCCCCTCTACAGGTGGGTCGTGGGCGCCGAGGGCAGCTGCATCAACGAGTTCGCATTCTCGCCGTGCGGGACCAACCTCGCCGTCGTCTCGCAGGACGGCTTCCTGCGCGTGTTTCACTACGACACCATGGAGCTCATCGGCAGAGCGCGGTCCTACTTCGGCGGGTTTCTGTGTGTGTGCTGGTCGCCCGACGGCAAGTATGTGGTGGTCGGAGGCGAGGACGATCTCGTCACGGTGTGGTCTTTTAGTGAAAGGAGGGTGGTAGCTCGTGGGCAGGGCCACAGGTCTTGGGTGTCTGTGGTCGCGTTCGACCCTTACGTGATCAGCTTCACGGACCCGGAGAGTGAGGAAGGAGTCGAGGACGACAGACAGAATAGCGAAAGCGTGCAGTGCTACAGGCTAGGCAGCGTGTCGCAGGACACGCAGTTGTGCCTGTGGGACTTGACCGAAGACGTACTCAAGCCGCCCGTGAGAGCGCGGGCGTCGGCGCACCTGTCGCCCAACAGTCAAGCCTTCTCGCCGAACGGCGTACCCGGTATGAAAGTCCCCGCTAAAACCGCTAAGACGAACAAGATCGGACACAAACATGCCGAGTTGAGCGGAGCCAACGCCGCCGGCGAACCCTCCGGCACCAAGCAGAAGACCAAGGTCAACAACGTCGCCACGCTCAACATCAGCGTCGGCAAGGCGAAAGAGGAGAGCTCCGGGCCGCTCGCCGTGAACTCGCTCACGCAGCGGCTCGCCGGCTTCTCGTTCGGCGAGCGGCGGTCCGAGCACCGCCGCAACTTCAGTCTCAGCAGGCCGGCCGAGCAGAAGGCGGGCGGTGCGGGCAGCGTGGCGCTGCGCGGCAAGGCGGCCACGGGCGGCGACTCCTACGACCCGCTCAAGCTCATCGGCACGGCGTCGTGCCCGCGCTTCGACGAGTGTCCCGTGCTGGAGCCGCTGGTGTGCAAGAAGATCGCGCACGAGCGGCTCACGGCGCTGCTGTTCCGCGCCGAGTACCTGGTGACGGCGTGCGCGGACGGCTGCGTGAACACGTGGGCGCGGCCGGCCCGCGAGCCCGAGCGCGCGCGCCGCCCCCGCGCCGAGCCGCTGGACTAGTGCCGCCCCGCCGCCCCGCCGCCGTGCTCCGCGCGCGGGACTCTGCCGCGGTTCCCCTACGCCTCCTGTACGACCGAGTGGCCGGGTAGCGGCCGCCGACTCTTGAGCGAACTGCGACTGGCTGCTCTCACTCTACTGCGGTACTTACTATATTCAATGCCTCGATATTGTTACCCGGGACTACTTATATAACGTTACTGTAGTGTCTCTTGGCGCCCGCGTTGCTGGTTCGATTAAGATCTCGACATTTGCAGTGATTTCAGGCGGACGGACAGAAACCGTGATGTTTTGTTTACGTGTCGCTCGTATATTAGTTTACGTATGATTTGTTTTCATGTTGTGTATAAACAATTATTGCAATATGCACGTCGGTCCACCTGAGTCGTTGTAAAGTTGCCTCAAGTAAACTATGTCAAACGTATCGTCTTTGAAACATCGTGTAGACATAAAAATGTGATGGAGCAACAATAACAGCACAACACATTTGTGCTACATAGGTCATTTGTGCTTGAGACTGTAACTTAAAACATGTCGGGATTTTAATACGCATCAGTCAGTAATAAATTATAATTTGACAAATATTGCAACGGTGTATGAAATCGATAGTGAAACGGTGGATTATAAACGGTTCATTATCTGTTATCAAATCGATGTCCGTTTACAAAACGTCATAAGAACAAAATGCATGATATTTTAATAGTAGGCCGATAATAAAATAGTGAATAAGTAAATAAATTCTACAATTACTCTGACCATGGATAACAAATGATGTTTTTTAAACGCATATTGACAAGACGTCCCGATATACTCTGATCCTTGGTTGAGTATAGAGCACAGAGGCGGCGGTACAATGGCTGCCTGATTGACAAATCCTACCTCATGTGTTATTCGAGTGTTATACACAGTGATAAGTTTTGTACGTCGGTTCTTATATACCCAATGAGTACAGGATGATTTTATTACGCTACGTATAGGGTGTTACGCGGCTGTACCAGTTCGGATGAGTTTTGTCGATAATTCTATGGACTATGTTGGGATGAGTTCTGACGCGTTTTGGGAGTTTTTAGTGTGACAAATATATTTCCTTTATTTATAATTGAGAAAACAGAAATTGTGGACTTTGTGCAAGAAGTAAATGTGTTATTTAATGTAAAAAATATGAAAGGATCCCATGTGTTATCCCACAATAAACTGATCTCAAGTTGGTATAGATGTTTGTGATGATTTAGTGAGGGATTGCTGTACCTTTTGAGATGAAGCTATTGTTGAATTGCAGACATTCCTGGATATTTGTTGTTTGTTTTAGAATAATACAATGAACGATATGTGACGTGTATTGAATGCAATAAGTGGTAATTGTGAGATACGAATACTTTGCAATAATTTATGCGAAACTATTGAAAAAGTGGGGAGACAAAAATAATCATATTTAAATCTAGTTAACTCTGGGCTAAGTATCTTTTATGCGTGTCAGAACTATTATAGAATGATGTAGTTTTTTAGTGCATATAATATTACTATTGAAATTAAATTGTAATTTCCTGTTTATTTATTAATTTTCAATTGTTGAAGTAGTAGATAATAATATAGCATTTTTATTTATGTCACGCTAAAAGCTCCCAAGTACGCGTGTGTGTACCGCTAAGCATTTCTAGTGTCGTAAAAGCGATATACGATCAATATAAATTTAGATAGCAATAGAAATTGAGATTCTAATTGTATAGAAATTGTATAAAAGTAATATTAAGGAGACATTTTTTTTCTTCGGCTCACCAATGTATATATTGTAAGTTAGGTCGTGGAGCGATTTGATCGCATACACCAAGGGGCAAAGTGACGTATGTTGGGAGTTGTGACGTCATTATGTTCTAATACGGTCAGCAAAAATTGGTTGAATTGATGGAAAATTATCGCTGGAAAATCGTAAATGCGTTGTCGGCCTTAGTAGATTGAGGATGTAAAAAGTAAAAGAAGGAGTAGGGATGAGTTAACCGCAGACTATTAATTATGCCAAGCAAAGAATATTTAAATCATTGCAATGTGATTTGAACTGAAAACTGGCATAAACTGAAAATAAGTAAACACGTTTTGTGTCATATTTTTCAAGACTACATTACGTGGTTTAATGGCTGCTTCTATAAGATAAATTTTAAACCTGAAAACGTGTTCTTTCAGAACGACATTACTGTGACCTCTGAACCAAAAGAATTTTATGTTTAGACATACTGTACTTAATGAAAGTTGGTGAGGACACTTGTTCTATTTGTCTTAATGTCACATTAACGCGGTGTTGAAATACTTAGTCTTTTCCGACCGAATCATATATTTTAATTCGAAATATTAACAAGCGATATCTTGCAATTAGAAAAAGGTTAAGTTTAATTTCATTTATTTATTAATATTTTTAATAATGTCACAATGTACTTTAAAAGTAGCAGCTTCCAATAAATATCACTTTGCCACTTGCGCACTAGCAAAAACGCACTCGTGCGCTTCTCCTTTTAATAACTATTTATTTGAAACAAACGAAGTCTTTTTTTATCAATGTAAGTGTTGTTGGATGAATGCTAGCGTCTGTAAGACAAGGGGAGGCTATATCACCGTCCCTCCTGTCGGTTGTTAAAACATAGTTGAATAGATCATAGACACGTAGAATAGGGTTTTTTTTTCTCCATAGGACAATATTATCCATTTTTTTATTTACGTAAATGATTCTACGTTTTGTTTTTTCGGGTTTAGGTGTCAAAAATGGTGTAGCACTTTATTATTGCAAAAATCTTCAGTCTTTTTTATAGAATTGTAAAAATGTATGTTTAATTTCTAATTATTTGGCATGAAAAAGAAGGTAGCAGGAGATAGAACTCACCAACAAAGAAAGGTTTATAGAGCAGATAATTTTCATATTTATGGGTAAACATTTAAAGGTGGTCATAATATATTAATAGCTTGATATATGGATAATCTGCGTTAACGTACTCAATTCATGAAGACTTTATAAAAACATTATATAAATCACAAAAAGTCTTATCATCAATTTTTGACACCTACCCACATTACGAAATCATATTGTAAGAAAATATAACTTTATTATGTTATACAATGCAATATGTACCTAACTTAAATAGCGTTATAACACGAGAACTATTTCATTTATTAGCCTAAATACGTTATTAATAACGGTTTTAATAGTCATTATTTATGTACATAGCTTGTAACTTTCGTTCGTATAGGAAAAAAGCACCTTGAATAAATTATGCGTTTTAAAAAGTATGTTTTAATGAGTGAGCGAATGTAATATATTATCACTTACAAACGGCTCGCTGTACATTGAGGTACGGTAAAATGTATTGGAATGGAAACTGCTTATTTACGAATTAAAATCATGTTTTGGCTGATTAGCAAATCAGTTATTTAAATTAATCTACATTTTATTTGCTTGGTCTTACTTAAGGAAGGATCCCTCCCGTATTTGACGTATGCCAATAAAAAGCTAGAAAGAGCCAACTGGGCTTAAAATCCATGGCATCTTTCTTTTCATGGCTTTATATGGAAAACCAAATTAATTATCTTCTTTTGTGGTCAAGCTGTAATGCAGCTGGTATAGGAAATATGTGATGTGTTTGTTTCATATAATTGTTCTTTCTGATGTAATCATACGAATGGTTTGATAATGTGATAAGATAACAGAAACAAATTAGGTTTCGTCTCGTGAATGACCAGGTACAGTTTAAGTCATTTAAAATTAAGCATCTTTAAGTATTCGAAATCAGACAGATTTAAGCTGATGGATAACATAAAATCCTGCCGTACCTTATATTGAGTTGGGCCTAAAATGGAAAGCATGATATAAAAATATAATATGTTATTTCGACTTAACGTCGGCTTAAAGACCAAAAGAGCTAAGTCAGATTTGTCTAAGAAACTTTTATCGTATTCCATTTAATTAGATTTTCTAATACTCGTATTCATTGCCTTGGAATTTTACCAATGGACGAAATCGAGCCTTTATTTACAAATAAGATCATTTAAATCTTTCAGAAATTAGTTCATTAAAAGACTTTTGCTGTTGATGTAAGTAAAATTAGAGAATGCATTTTTGACAAAAATGTATTGAAGAATGGATGGAAGCAGCTTCTGATAATTCGCTGTTGAGATCTTTGCGGAAGGCCTATGTTTACCAGTAGACTTCTTATGACTGAAGATTAATATGATGATTAAGTAATCGTATGACAACATTTTAGCTCGTGAAAAGAGCTAGAAGCATGTAGGTAAGATTATGTTGTAAAATATGTATATACTAGAATTTGGATTTAGCTCTTTCGCTCTTTATGCCGACGACATTCTTAAATACACGTTTAATTCCTTGTTTAAATCCATATAACATGTTATTAATTTATGACTTTATGTCTATAATATGTTAAATAACAGATTATGGGACATAACGTGTTAATAGCATGTTATAAAATAAGTGACTCTATGTAATAACGTGTAAGATATTTGGAATTACGTGAAATTATTTGTTTTTTTTGTGGCCTTATAAATGTTACTTATTGTATTTGAATACGGCACGTATGTGATTCGCATGGGTACGTTATTTTTCACTTACTGTAATAGTTGTGACGTCATGTCCGATTTTTTATTTTATCGACGTTGAATGTGTCAAATTGTAAAAGTGATTTTGTAAAAATCGATTTTTGTACTTTCTTTCTAGGTTTTTGATAATAATGCTGAATCGGTACAATATATTGAGTATCGAAAAGTAGGCACTGTCACCATTATTATAATCAGGCTAACTTTCTCACAACCGTCACTGCTACTCCCTCTCATAGAGTCTTCGGAAAAGTGTAACTTGTCTTTAACCCTCAACGGATTAAGGAAAGAAAAAGATTCCCAAGTAACACTCATACAAAATCACTATTTCAATTTGTCCACATCAAGTTTGATAGCACCATGGCAGCTGAACGTAACGTAATGAGCCATTTTATGTTAACGTCATACTTAAGGGTGGTTGTGCTATGTACTTTATTACACGGCCGCGACGCGTTGTTACTATATCCAGTGATGAGTACACAACGATACTATATACTTTCCCTATGTAGATGCTATAACTTGACCAGTGTAAATCTATGAAGAAATTCAGGCTTTCATAGTGTGGGTAGATGAATAATTGGTGGTTGTACTTGAAAAAATATCCCTACTGTTAGAGTAATAAGGTTCATATTTTACTGTGTATGATTGCTTGCGAATACGTATGAATCTTATTGACATTATATGGTGTTTTTTTTTTGATACTGGATAATTATCTACTACCCACGGTATGTGAAGACTTTAGCTACGAATTTAATAATTCAATCAATAATATATTATTATACTGTAGGTTTCGAAATATAATGTCTTACTGTCAATTAAGGAAATAAATATTTACAATTTATTGAAAGTATTAAACTGATGTAGTTGCTTTTGATAATTTATTTAAAAGTAAGTGTAGATTGGTATTGCCAGCCTAAAGCACCGTTGTAAAAATTCTACCACTGGATGTACTGAAACAATGCGTGTTATTTTAAAATATATTATTTATGTCGTATAGTCACAACCCAAATGTGTATCATAAAGTTTAAAAAAATCTGATGAGTAATATGGAAAATCTTTATAACACTGTGTAAGCTCTATAGTTTATATTTCTATTCGGGGATACAAGCGTTAAAAAATTAAGGATGGTATGGTAAAACTTTGTGTGGTGCCTGATTGTTTCATGTTATTCATCGGGTTGAAAGTGGATAACACTTGATTGCATTAGTGAAAATTATGCGCTCTCTTATCAAGAGCATATGTGTGGAGTTGATCTTTCTGCCGCCATTTTAGTACTGCTAGCTTCGATAGTCTGTTGTATTTATAGTTTCCTCTGAGATTGTGAAGTGGGCGACTGAACTATGTAGTATAATAGGAATTAAGAGAGG
The DNA here is from genome assembly GCA_949752805.1 of Deilephila elpenor. Taxonomy (NCBI): domain Eukaryota; kingdom Metazoa; phylum Arthropoda; class Insecta; order Lepidoptera; family Sphingidae; genus Deilephila; species Deilephila elpenor. The sequence continues at coordinate 1,619,576 of OX457113.1, read as the reverse complement.
AATTAATACATTTTAGGAGAGCTCTGTTAAAATAGTTTTAAAAAGATATATTTGATTTGCTCATAGTTTCGCACCTCTGAGGGTCATAGAGCTACACTAAACTTTCCATCGATTTCGATGTAGGTGTAATAAATGTAAATTGTATAGTGATTAGTTCTTCATTTAGACGAAAGTTATAAGGCATTTTCATGTAGAGTCATCGTCAGTCGTTTATTTATTGAGCGGGTAGAAACATCGGTTCCACACTCAGTAACAATATCGCTGATTATTATGTTTAGTTAATTAATATTTAATTAATTTATTGGAGTTGTTTGTTCAAAACTAGTGAGACACAAATTACAAGCCTATCAAGTTATTAAATTTTAAATTTTCTCTTTACAACTTATGTATTTTTATTTCGTACATGATGATATGGAGATGCTTGTGTTTTTAAGCTGTTACTGTAAAAAAACTAAATGTAAACTTTGGAATATAAATCGTTTTGAAAAAAATTACGTCATGTAATTTTCTGTGGTAGGTGCTGCTTCAAACAGTGTTGCCAACTTATTATAAATACCACTACATTTAATAGGGAGTGTCAATAGCGTGTATGTTACAGAAGGCGTAAACAAGGCTGTTTGGAAATGGTTCTTCTCTTAGAAGTTCATTCGACAAACAAAAAATATTTATAAATATCCTTTTGATATTTCGATGGAAAATCATACCCTCCACACTTATAGGGAATAAAACAAACCATTGTTCTAATAAATATATTGACTACTAAATATGATCAGCGTTAAAAGCCGGGGTCCCAGCCGGTTCTGTCGTTGACGTCGACCATTTTGTAGCACACTATAGTGTCACCCGGCTTCACTTCGAAGGAGGGATCGTCGAAACGCAACCCGCACTCCATGTCCCGTTTGATGGTCGTCACCTCGTCTTTCAGATGTTTCATTGATGCTAGTTTACCTATAACACATGAGGGTAGTTGAGAAGGAAATTGACGAAGAAATACATGGTGTTCATTTATCTGTACAATAATATGATTTATTAGAATGTCTGGTGGAAAAATATTTTGTATTAGTGTATAAAATTAATAATTATATACAAATTATAAATTTTATACACTTTACAATTATACACAAAAGTTTCTCATTGATATTCTGAATCTACATGATAGGTTTACTATATTGAAAGTGATATTAAAATTAATGATACATTTTTAGACATCATAACCTAGAGTCGAAACCTATTTTTGGGGGTGATTTAAAATAAAATACATTGAAGCATCAAAATGAGGATTTAATCAACGACATGGCAATATGAACCTTACAGCAACGTATGAAGATTCTAATTAAAACGTCATTATTGTGAACATTACTCCTTCACATAAAGATGTATTCTGTATATATTACCTTCATAGACGACCTGTTGGTCCCTAACGATCCTGTAGAGCGCGTTCCTCACCAGCGAGCCCTTGGAACAACGACATCCAGCAACCGGCACCTTCTTCCTACCCTCCGAAACCAGGAACTGTTGCAACACGTTGGCTTCTCCTGTCAGGGGACAACAACAACTTTACTCAAGGGCATGACAAGCAAGATTGATGAATATAGGTTATAAGAATCAAATGTTATATTTCATTGTTTTTTTAATTTATTCGTAATTCTCTAAGACACATTTATTGGGTAGCGTTTATTCCCCTTCGCTCTCTGTCTTCATGCGACATGAACTCTGATAACTAATTCTGTTTTGTTACCTACCCTCATTATAAGAACGCACTCTTGGTTTAATGATTCAATTCACCTCAACAAACCTGAAACTACCATAACTTCCTCTAGAGTCTAAACATACCGATGTTCTCCTCCTCCTGCCTGGTGGGTATCTTGGCACTGATCTCGTCCTTGACGTCATCAACCAGCTTGTATATAACATTGTGTAGCTTCACGGTGAGGCCTTTCTTCTTCGCCTCTACGGACAACTGCGGCGGACACTCCACGTTGAACGCGTACACTATCGCGTTGAATGCTTCTGCTATCTGTTAATGGATTTTCAAATCAGAATTTACACTTTTAAAATTATCTGCTAAAATCAAGTTTTCTGTATAGATGTTTTAAAGTTACTGTATTTTGTGATGGCACTATAGCTAATGTTGAAATATTTGTATCTGCTTAGATAGCGAGCACCGTATATGACGGAGAAAACCCAAATGTGATCCAAATGTAGCAAAAGTGTCAGAGTTTCGAGTTCAGCCTATGTATGTTTTCGTTCGAGCAGGCCGGTATAATTGCGTCGACCAGTGGATATTATCTCTCGCCGGTGAATTGCATGACACTTACCATCCGGAGCATCGTGGTCACTTCTTTTACAACTCCACATTACAATGAAATGTGAACGTACCTCCAAGTCGTTGGGCGTGACCTGTCCCACTCCGAAGTGCACGAGGTCGAGGCGGACGGTGTGGTTCTCGTCGTACGTCTCCAGTATGTCCAGTATCGCCTCCACAGAGCCGTCCACGTCGCCTACATCATATTATTATAGCAATACAGGTGAAATTCGGCAATACGTTCCCTAAATTCTAATTTCATATGCATAGTGTATTTGCATGAACAAATAAAGGAAAAGTTTAAAGCATTTCCAAAAAAGTTATGATGACTGAAAAAATACTTTATTGGCCTCATTATTAGTCAATAGTCAGGTCTGTGAAACAGATTTTTTTTGTATATAGCTATGTATTTCATTACGAATGAACTGCGTAATTATGACAAAGATAAAACCTACCCTGGCCTCTAAATATCAATATCAGTCTCTGTAAACCTATCCGTTTCCAAACACGTATCCCACCTTTAACGATAACATTGAGCGTGGGATGTGTGTCCTCCTGTATCATCTTCTGCCTGGGTCCGTCTGGCCTCATGCGGAACCGGCCCAGGGTCCGCTTGCGCGCCAGCTTGGCCTTGTACTCCTGCTGGTACTCCGCCGTCTTGGCCTCAATCACTTCGTAGTCTGACTCCTGCTTCTCCTTCATGCGTTGGTTGTGGCGCCATTTCATTACTTCGTTTGCGCGTTTCTGGTAGAAGAGATTGTTTATTTTTAATGCGTGCAGACGAAACTTTTCACTCAAAAAATATATACAGCCAAAAGATTTTTTTCTATACATATAGTAAATTGTTTCTTGAGAAATAAAGAAGACTATATTTGCAGCCAGTATGTTAAATCAATCCTAATAAGCTTATCGAATCGTTGGGATCCGTTATGACGTTGCGTGAAAGAAATGATATTCCATCACATTTTCCAATTCATTTGTTTTCGTCATCATCTCCGGCCCAAAAAAAACACTGCTAAACAAAGGCCGCACTCAGGATTTCTCTGTTCATAGGTCTGTTCTGATGTCTGATCCACTTGACATGATCTTTAGCATGTCAAGTGGCTGCACCATGTCTACAATGCCTATCCTACCACTTGTCGGCCACCAGATCTTCGTCCGTTGGCCATCTGTCGTTGCGAGGTGAAAAATCCTGCATTAAAGCAGTGATATTACCTCCGAGTCGACTTCGAGCACTTGTTCCCCGGCGGAGGGCAGTTCCCTCCAGCCCAGCACCGACACGGGCGTGGAGGGCGGCGCCTCCTCCACCGTGCGACCCTCTGCTGTCTTCAGCACTCGCACCTACACACAAACAAAAAAGTCTGTGCATCTGTGTATGTAATCAAGCCTACTCATCGCAAGCGCAAAAATCTCAAAATGTATATTTATCATAACCTCTAATTCACGCGTTATTTTTACCTAGAAGTATTATTTTGAAATAACACAACCTTTCTTTTTGAATATCTAGATTTTTCAGAAAGTACGATACTTTTCTGAACAATATTTATTAGGGAAAGAAAAACCAATGAAGAATGCAAATAGTCGGCCAAGGTCTTTATGTTATTTTAACATTCAGAATACCATATACTTGTTTTAATTTATAAGTATTAAGACTTACTTTAGCCCATCCGCCGCCCGCTACGATGACACATCCTCGACGTAACGTGCCGCGTTGTACTAGCACTGTCGCTTGTTTCCTGCACACAAACTTACTTTATTATTTACAAATAATATACAGAAATTGGAACGTTTAAATTAGAAACATTTATATTTACAAAAATTTTGTTTTCCTACTCCATCTATAACAACACTTAATAACAGTCCAAATAGTCGACTGGTGGTAGGTCTCTCATATGTGAGAGGCCTCCTGGGTAGGTAGCACCGCAATGTCTATTTCTCCCGCCAAACAGCAGTTTCAATACGCTGTTGTGTTCCGGTTTAAAGAACATTGTAGCCAGAGTAACTACTGGACATATTGAGACTTAACATCCTATGTCTCAGGATGGCGAGCGCCGTGGAATTCCAAGCATAGCATTTATGGTGTTGTTTGGTTTTGCTACTGTCCATGAGCGGTCGTATCGCTTACCATTAGGCGAATGGCATGCTCATATCGTCATTCATTGCAATAAAAAAAAAATCCATTCGCACTTACCCAGTCCTCGGATCGACTTGAGCCTCAATAACCACCCCCTCCACGTACCCCCCAGGGTCCGCCTTCAGCTCCATGAGCTGCGCTTGAAGAGTGAGAGCTTCCACCAGGGTGTCCAGGTTTTGCTTCTTTAAGGCCGAGACCGGAATGGCCTGGACGTCACCGCCTAGTTGCTCGCATAGAATGCCGTGCTGGGCCAGGGATTTTAACGTTCTTTCCTGTTGGACAAATGTTAACATTTATCAGTCTTTGTTAATTCATTATAAGACCGTTTTCCCATAGAAAACACAGATATAAAGTTGTAATTAGCGACACTATTGACACCGATATTTTAGTCCGGCATGCTAGGAGACGTTACAGTTGGGTTGGGTCTAGGGCTTGTGCATTACTAAACATAGGAAAATTATCCTGCGGGATGTACAGATCCACTACAGATTTCGGTTACATTGAATAACAATCAGTGTTTCAAACTGATTATAATACAAAAGATCAGGTGTCTTTTGTATTCTGTATTATATATAAAAATAAAGAAGCGAAAAATAATATAGCAACAAATAACAACATGAATATGAAATTGAGGCATACCTACAATGTTCACACCTGGCTTGTCGACCTTGTTCACTGCCACCAGTATTGGAACTGCAACAAATGTTTATATTTAGCATTCAGCTCAATCTGGAACCTATGAAAGGAGAAAATATTGTAATCTGTATACATTAGGCCTTAGGGGCTAGGGTCTCTCATATACAAGGGGCCATTTGGGAAATATCACTAGCCATTTCTGCTGTCTAGCAGTAGTATGAAAGACCTCTTGTACAACAGTATATCTAGCCATTGATAATTGAGCAATGGACACCTAGAAAACTAACACCTAATGTCTTAGTGTGACTGGCGCAATGCAGCGTCAAGCAACACTCAATAATATAAGTAAAACTGCTGAGTGTTGTTACTCCAGTTATTGCGCAGTCAAGTTAGTCTCACCTCCAGCCTCGTTGGCCATGCGGATGGACTCCAGGGTCTGCTCCATGACTCCATCATCAGCGGCCACCACCAACACCACAATATCTGTAGCGTGAGCTCCTCGAGACCTCATAGCAGTGAACGCCGCGTGGCCTGGAGTATCCAGGAATGTCACTTTGTCGCCTGAGGGTAGTTTCACTAAAATAAAGGTTAAGAGAGAAATTAAGGACCACACATATACCCAAACGCCATTACTTCAACCTTCCAATAATGTGAGGATGAAGAAGCAAAAGGTTGAAGGTCTGCAGTGGTTGAAAATATCAAATACTTTCAGTAAACATTCATTTTGGCAGCCTTCGTGACGTAGTTGGTTAGACGCCGGCTGTGAAACGAGAGGCCACGGGTTCGATCCCCCCACCGAGACAAATGTTTGTGAGGCCCACAAATATTTGTCTTGGGTCTGGGTGTTTGTGAGACCTAAAAGTCTCTCGTAGCTTCTGATAACCACGACACAAGACTTAATTGCTCCTAATGTGGGGTCAGTAGTATGTATATGACTGTTGGGTGTATATATTTATTTTTATCACTTGACCCATACCTTCAAAAGCTCCAATGTGCTGTGTGATCCCTCCAAACTCTGTGTCAACTACAGAGGTGTCTCGAAGCGAGTCCAGGAGCGTGGTCTTGCCGTGGTCCACGTGGCCCATGACGCAGACAACTGGCGGGCGGGGGCGGAGTGCCTCGGGCGGGGCAGGCGGCGCGGGGACGGCGTCTTTGTTCTATATCATGATAATTAATAGGTGAATATTACTATGGATATGATATTTATAACAATGGACAAAAATTTGAAAAGGATGTACATCTCTAGCTAGCAATGGAATGGTGTATAATAAAAATATGAATGGTCAAGTATTTTGTGCTGATTCTAAAAATTTTATGACAAAAAGTTGCTAGGTTTGTCAGTGGAACTTTATGGAATGAAGTTAACAGTCTAGGTAACTTTAAATTGCCATACTCAGAGACAAGTAATGTCAAATAAAAAAATGTGTGTGTATTAGTGTACACACGTAAGAAGTGAAACTTCTTTATGACATCATTTTTCGAAAAATGATCTACTATTTACAAATTTACAGAATTGGTAAAATAAAGCTAAATTAAATAAAGTTTAAGTTTAGGAGGGGGGAAATTTTTGAGGGAATTTGGGATTTCTATCGGGGCCAATTTGTAGCCCTCACCGAGACGGTTCCGAGGATACCAAGCTCGGTGGGTCCACGACCTTAGGTTAGGTTTTGTGGGGAGGCTATTGGGCACCTTAAAATATTTTTGGGTGGGGAAAGTTGTGGAGGGGGAATTCGGGAATTCTGTTGGGGCAGGATTGTAGCCCTCACCGAGCCGGTTCCAATGAACCCAAGGTCGGTGGGTCTACGATGGATAATGCCGGAGATATGAGTAGGGGGGGTGAGGTAAATTTTTTAGGGTGGGGGTAAGCGGGGGGGGGAGGTTTCGTGGGGAGGCTATTGGGCACTGTTTTGGATTTAGGGTGGGGGAAGGCCAGAGGGGGGGTAAGGATCAAATTACAAAAAAGTGGGTGGGACTTAAAATTTTGGGTGGGGCTTGGAAACGGTTGGGGGTGTGGCTTACTGAAGTGGGTACTAATTTACTAAATAAAAAAAGATGGCGCGTAACGGAAGAATGTGACGCGTAACGAAAAAATTTTTCCAACCCCGATAAAGAAGTTTCACTTCAATAATAATAAATAATGATTTAATAGTTATGACTAGGCTTAGAATTTACAAAGAGAATCTATACTATACTAAGGAATTATTTAATTGACATTAAACATCTCTGAGTGCGGCCGTTAGCTATTACTTGCAAACCTTCTGTTGAGGCTAATATTTAGTTTGGTTAATAAGTGATAGAAAGCTCTAGTAACAATAACTATAATAAAAATGGTATGTTTAATGCTTACCTCCTCTTCTTCAATTTCTTTCTCAGGATTAGCTACAAGCTTGTACCTACAGCCTGATATTTTGACAATATCACGAACAATCTGAGGGTTGTGGATCACAGTGTTTTTTGTGTAGATAGTGTCTGAATTTTTATCAGCAAACTCTAGGGCTTTGAAGACGTGGTCTAAAAACAATAAAATATCACAATAAAGTACACAAAATATGATTTGAAACTTAATAAAGGACTTTAAATTTATTAAAAAATATGACCAAACTAGAACTCAATTAACTAGTTACTATTTTGCTAGATGGTAGTCTAACTAAATAGTTAATTTGTAGTTGTATGGTAATACATCCTATTGAACTTTATTTTTAAATTGTACTTACCCACATCCTTTTTGAGCACATTGGCAATATCCAGCACAGTCATATTTCGCCATATTCCTACAACTTCTGATCCTCCTTTTGGTGAATATCTGATAGAGGATCTACCTTGACTTGCAGTGGCCTGCGAAAACAAATACCCATGTATATCCAAAGCTACAGGATACCTAGTGACATAATTATGGCAACCATCAATGATCTTGTTGTGAGACGCCTTGTGCTTTCAGTTAATATAAGTGAGTAACTTAAAGATGGTCAAATATGACAAGATTTTTTAAATATTCATGTAGAAAAATTACAATTTTAAAATAATTATCTATTCCATGTTATAAAATATCAAAATTTAAAAAAAAAAATTTTTGGTTTGCACAATAAAACAAACACTTTTCAAAATTCAAAAGTATATTAAATCATCTGAGTGCTAAATGAAAATGAGTAACTGTGATCAAAAAATATTTTATACCCTCTCTTCCTCACTTCTTCTCTTCTTCCATGACACTACAGACATGGATATGTGTCTAGCCCATTGGCAATAACCTTTTAATTGATTGCTTCTTACTACAGAGATTTGCTGATAATTTTCCGGTTTTGACAATGTTATTGGTAACCTGAAAAAGTCTGAATCATAAACTTTCTACACTTTATTAACTAATTGGATTCTTTAAAGTTTGAATGTTACAAAGTCATAATAAACAGTTGTAAGTAATGTAAAAAAAAAAAAAAATTAAAATCTTGTTCATTCTATTTTATTATGTTTTTAATGACTCAATGTATTGCTTTTTTTGTTCTACAGTCCATGATTAATGAAGGGAACGTGCCAAACATTGCTTAATACAACACTGACACATAAAACCGTACTATAGTCAAGGCCGACACTAAAACTTTTGATACTTTGCTATTGTTCATCTAACACAGGTATTATATCGGCATTACTGACTAAAATTAAAGCTAAAACACCAGTGGAGTCATCACATACCTAGTATACAATAGTCTTCTGTACATTTTAATGTGAATAACTCAGACACTGGGATAAAAAGTTGATTTCCTTAAAAGTTTTGTAAGGACGAGGTTATATCACGAATGTTATCACCGATGTTTTCGCTATTAACTTTCGACCGGTTTAAGTATGAATGTTGTGTATTTATAAGGTTCATTGTGAATTCAAGTTCATTTTATAGAAATATCGTGACGAATTTCTGCTATAGAAACATAACCTTTAATTACAAGTGTAAAGTGACAGCTGAGCTATAGATACGTTTAACGTTTTGTTGCTAAAATTCATCTATGAATTCCTAGAGGTAATTAATAAATCGCGACAAGTTTTAAACTTATTTATTAACAACTTCGTCTCTTGTAATATAGGTAATAAGTATTAAAATAAATGTTTGATTGAATTTTGAGCGTTTATACACGTAAATACTATTTATTCCTAAGAATTATGTAACTATTGATAAAAAGACATTTGTATACATTATTTACTAAAGCCAAGGAGTCAAAAAATATGAATCTTCAAATTCTTATTCAAAATAATGTCAAGTTCAGCTTCGATTCCCGTTATTTTATAAAATTGACCTTTTTCCGATGAAGTTCACCTCCATAATAAACTAGATTTATTGCATTCAATGAAAAATCATAGACAATGTCCGATAAAATTTAAAAAGGCATATCATAGACAATTACTATTTATGTCCGCCATTCATTCTTCTTTTTTGAGTTGCTTTTTCGTTTTACGATTCCTGAGAGCACGATTTGTCATCGAGATCTACGCAACACGTTCGCGTAATTAAGCAACGAAAGTGAATAAGGACCAGCTAAATAGGAGTTTTGGAGGCATCGCCGCAGCAAGTGTAGTGTAACAGCAGTCTGACGTGATCGCACCCGTGAGATCGTATCATCTAGTGATGCTCTTGCTTGCCTTTTACGTTATCGGTGGCGACGTAAGTCCCAGTGCCTGATGGTGTGGAAACTATGTTCGATTAAAGAAACGGTGAACGAGGACTCAGCATGGGGGCGTTTTTGAACAAGCCCGAGACTAAGAAATACAACGAGAGCGGCGAAGGAAACGGTCTTCGCTATGGCGTGGCGTCGATGCAGGGTTGGCGCGTGGAGATGGAGGACGCGCACCACGCGCAGCTCACATTGAACGGTACGCTGTCCGACTGGTCGTACTTCGCAGTGTTCGATGGGCACGCGGGAGCCCGAGTGTCGGCGCACTGCGCGGACAACCTCCTGGAGTGCATACTGCAGACGGACGAATTCCGGCGCGAAGAAATCGCCGAGGCGATCCGCACGGGCTTCCTTGACCTGGATAAGAAAATGCGCGAGTTGCCGGAGCTCTCCAACGGCGAGGAGAAGTCCGGCTCGACGGCGGTGTGCGCGTTCGTTTCTCCCAAACAGATATACATAGCGAACTGCGGCGACTCGCGGGCGGTGCTGGCGCGAAACGGGCTTCCGATCTTCGCGACGCGGGATCACAAGCCGGAGCTGCCGTCAGAGAAGTCGCGCATCGTGAAGGCTGGCGGGTCGGTGATGATCCAGCGCGTGAACGGTAGCCTGGCGGTCTCGCGCGCGCTTGGCGACTACGAGTACAAGAAGGTGCTGGACCGCGGGCCGTGCGAGCAGCTGGTGTCGCCCGAGCCGGAGGTGTCGGTGCACGAGCGCTCGGAGGCCGAGGACGAGTTCCTGGTGCTGGCCTGCGACGGCGTGTGGGACGTCATGAGCAACGAGGCGCTCTGCGCGTACGTGCACTCGCTACTGCAGCTCACGGACGACCTGGTCGCCGTCACCAACCAGGTCATAGACACCTGCCTCTACAAGGTACTTTACTTTTGTTACTCTAATACATTTAGTTGTAAAATGATATGCTACTTGTGTTGCCTTGAAAAGGTAAGTAAGCCATACAAAATTGTCTCAATTTATGACATAAATAACTTGTGCTAATTGAGTGTTCACTCTCCAAGGCAAATATAATATTTAAACTGTGTAAGAGTAGTTAATATTTCAGGATTTTTTCTTGCATTATGTGATTTGAAATAACATTAATATTTTACAAATCAAAGAAAGCTTTTGAAATACAGTTAATTGTTACTGTCTTGTCTTATATCTGTGAAAACAAACAATTCCAAATATAGAATCAATGAAAGCCTTCATAACACAGCAGAATTAAGATGTTAAAACTATTTAAATATGCTCAAATATGCAATCACATATTCCTAAGTAAGAAAATGATGTCAATACTGCAATTAGACTTTGGATATAAGTTGCATATAGTTGCATAACAATTATTGTTTACTAACTAGAACATAGTCTATGATGCCACATCACTAACTGATGACAGCTTGCCTACTAACATCTAAGCGATACTTTTTATTTACCACAATAATTCGTTAAATAAGTTAATGTAGAAATACTAATTGACCAAAGAAATTGCTACCTGAACTGTCATGACCAAATAAGTATGGTAGTAACCTTTTAGATAGAATGTTGTTACTGTATCAAGTTCATGCTGGGTGCCTTTATTTATTAAATGTTAATAATATGAAGAGGAGGCTAATAATATTGCTAATTTGGGATTTGGAGCCTGGATTTGGGTGTATTTGTCACATGTTGTAGATAGTGTATTTATTTATTCATTAGCATGCCAGTAAATATATTCTAAAAATCAATAACTATTTGAAGTATGGTTTATGTGCACACCCTTCGAACATTCAATGTTTATGTGATTCTCATGACCATCTATTTGAAAGAAGACAGTGGGATACAATAGAGTTTCAATCAACAGGAAGGTCTAGTTAGCATTTATTACATATTAAAACTGTGACTGACATACTTGAAGGGGTCTGTAAAGGCATTTCCTTGTATAAAAAAAAGTTTGTAAATGTTTAGAAAGGTTGAGAATTTAAATAACTCTCAAAGCTAATTATTAATATTATGTGTCAAATAAGATGTATGTTAATACATCTTATTGCCATCAGTCACATAATTGTGACCTTAATATGGAAATAATATTCTAATACAATTTTCTGGTTTTATATACAGTTTCTTATGAACACAAGGTCCTATGACAATAATATAAAAACTATAAATAAATAAATAAATAAATACACCCAACAGTCACATACATAGTCCTGACCCCACACTAAGATCGAGTCTTGTGTTGTGGGTATCAGGAACTACGAGAGACTTTTCGATATAAAAACTATGCTAATTACTCACTGTTTGAGTGTGACACAAGTTGTTTATGTAATCTGGTTATGTTATAAATCAATACAAAGTAAACCTTCCTTGCTTTAAATGCTGTTAAAATATATTTCTTATAGTGACTAACCCAGTAGATCTCTGTGCTGAGATAAAGTCTCTCCAAAAATTTGCATCCCTTGCTGATCTAATTTTGGTTTTTGTTATATTTATCCTAGTAATTCTCCTCTCTGCCTTCTTAATATAATCTTCTTAATGTGTAATATAGTTCACGATTTGGCGCATTGTGATTTGTTTGCAAGTTGTTTGAAGTTTTTCCTCAATAAACTATGAATATAAACTGTTGTTCATTAACATATTCTGGAAATAGTGTAGCAATAGTGAAAATATGTTTTGCAACACTAAGAACTAACATAAAGTAGTGTTCTAGGCTTAGGGAAGGAAACTGAGAGTTGGTGGTTCACAAACTATGTATGTTGGCACTAAATTAATCAGGTATTAAGCATCTCACAAATAGCATTGATTTAAACTGTGTTATGAGAGTAGGCTAAGACCTAAATGATAAACAATTTAAGGTTTTTCAAAATCTTTTCTATTACACTGGCAGGTAGTAAGTCATAAGCCAAATCATAGCATCGGTCTCTAAAGTTCTATTGCTTCTAAACCATGTTGGTGGGGATAAGATATGATTATGAATTATTTCCTGTTGCGTAGGTCACACACTACTGCAACTCCTGTAAGGCGACCATATATAGTGGTAACATATTAAACTAAGCATCGAATTTCAGTGAGTCTCTTAGGGGCAGCTTTGAATGATATAAATAAGCATGAAATTAAGGCTTAGGCTAATTATTCTTGAAGGGAACTGGTTAGCGTACACCATGCTAAATGCCGTAATAGACCATGCTAATTAATTTTAATTGGTATTTTGATAAATTACGTAATCTAAATAAAATATTAGATTTCAAAGTAAACTAATGTAATAAAATGCGGATGCGAAATAATTAGAAACGGACTCGTTTTTTCCTGTTGGTGAACTTTTTTCAAGTTGCTAACATTGCATATCATTTTCATCGAAGCAGTAGCAGTTAGTAAATTTGTTACAAAATGATAAACAACGCTTATTAGGTCATCTGTCTATAAACTTACTTATATCTGTCTATATACTTACTTATATATATAAACTTACTTACTTATATCTTACTTATATCTGTCTATAATTTTGTTAATATTTACGTAGTTTATATTCTCAATTAGGAACCCTAATACGCAATACTTATTTTGTGCAATGGAAAGGATTTTTACATACATACATATACTCACACCTTTTTCCCAGAAGGGGTAGGCAGAGGTGCTACCAGGACATCCACATTTCGCCTTGTAGGTTCCGTCCCATGATGTGATAGGGGGCGAGCCTATCACCCTATCTGACACAAACTCCTGACTCCGGACTGATAAAGAATAGAAAAATCCAATATTGGTTTGTCTGATCTGGGATTTGAACCCGAGACCTAAGCTTTGTAGTCGTACCATAGTACAACTACGCCACCAAGGCAGTCCGAGTAAAGGATTTTAATAAGAATAAATGCATACTCCTTCATGTTACAATGTGGATTGATGTTAAAATATCCATAGTATTTTAATTCCTATAGTAGGAATGTAGTGTAAGCCTTTGCTTTGAAGCAGTTGATTAGCCGCCGGCTGTCTTAACGAAAGGCAGCGAGTATGAAAAATCTATTCGAAATGCAAGGAATTATGATTTTGTACAGTATTTGGAGTTATTGCTTGGGAAACCACGGTAATAATAATTGTTTCTGTATGGTATCTCGCCATTTTAATAGCGAAGATTATACATCCGCTTGGGCACCCCTGTCTTATGTTGGCATTTATGTGACCCACTGCAGGGCTTTCCCTGCATTCTGTGAAGGCTTTGTAAACATTGTGAAAACCCGCCATAACGAATCATTGCAGTGAGGGCTGTTTCAGGAATCGCCAGGTTATAATCCAGGTAAATAGTGACGATGCCGTGGCATGAAATGCAATTTAATTGGTTCTCGTTGGCTCTTGGCAACTTTAAAAAGGATTTTCTTTCTGTAAACAAGCTAAATATTTCCATAAAAGTCTTTCATTCTTATGTTTTCTTAGATCAAAAAGTAATAGAATAAACTTAAAAAGGGTAGAAAAAAGTGCCTGCATTGTTCATTGATGGTTAAATATAACTTACGATATTCCCAGACTTGCCTAGGCTGAAGTGCTCGGTCGGTACGTATAATATTAATGTTTACCACTCTCGATCCTGGCTTACAGGAGGTGCAGTAGTGGATGTGAGGGCGGGATAGTCTGTATGTCTATAGATTTACAATAATAATAAATAGTTCCTATAAAATATAATATTTAGATGTATTGATATCTGTGGTATTATTTGCGGTAACTCCTTAACCGCGGACGCAATCAAGTGTGATAATTAATTAACAACAACAATTGGATAGTATATTTTTATAACACGATAGAGTTTTCAATTGAACTTTATTGCTGTGTAACGACTAAAATTGCCGTGTTCAAGGCAGAGATTAATTTCAAACTTGAAAATTGTTTAATAATTTATTTATATTAATTTGACAGCCTCCGTGGCGCAGTTGGTTAAACGCTGGCTGTGAAACGAGAAGCCTCGAGTTAAATCCCCGAACTGGGACAATTGCTTCACATTTGTTTCGGGTTGGTGAGACTGAAAAGTCTCTCGTAGCTTCTAATACCCGTGACACAAGACTTGTAACTTAGTACGGGGTCAGGACTATGTATGTGACTATGGGTGGGTTTTTATTTATTGATTTGTAAGACATGCTAGAAGATTAAGTCATAACATCGACTATAAACTAACTTATCAATAAATTGTAACGGTATTAATTCCTATGTAATTCTTACAGGGCAGCAAAGACAACATGAGCATCGTGCTCGTGGTGTTCCCGGCGGCGCCGAAGCCCAATCCTGAAGCGCAGAAAGCGGACCGGGAGCTGGACGAGACTCTCAGGCAGAGGCTCACAGGTTGCTATTATTCATTATTGCATGCCTGCGCACACAAGCACAGAGACAGACATACTCACACGGCCGGCGCGGCCCACGAGCCCCGGAACTTAGCTGAGTGCAGTAGGACTAATAATAATGACGCTAGAGGATGATATTAACCGTTTTATAAGCATAATTTAACAATTAGGCAGTCATTATATACAACATTCTAACTACTGACGATCATCGAAACGTGAACATGTAACGAACATGTTCACGTAGTCATAAGACTACAATATGTGGTCTCCCGTGCTATCATTGTTTTAACTACATATCCGTTGTAACAATTAGGTCAACCATATAATAGTGAATATTGATGAGCTTATGCTCGTTGGTAGTCATTAGACTACACTGTATATACGACAGTGTAGTCATTTTGTCGTGCCATTGTAGTTTAATTACAAACTCCTGGGTTTTGGATGAAAATTTTGCCAAAATTGACCTGTTAGTGAATACGTGCCTGATATATGCAAGTGTTGTGCATATCCCCTTTACTCGTTCGTTGAAGTTTATTAAGTACCTACTTAAAATAACAATTCATTTGGAATTCTTTCACATCATGTGACTTTAATAATAACCGTATTGTTTTTTTTATAAATGTGTCGGTACTTGGCAAGGCTATAAATTTAGCAATGATATACATACATACATTCGAGGTGTATTAATGATTCAAACGATTTTTTTCCTTCAAATAATTCATTAAACTTTATTAAGGAAGAAATCAATTTTTATTTAAAGTAAAGCAATTTTTAAAGTGCCATTTGATATTTTTATATATTTGTTATATTGTATTTAATTCATTTATAAGGCACCGTTATGAATTACATTAGTCTAATTCGCAAATCTTATAGTTGTAGTGTAGCTACATTCTGTAGTAATTTAATTTTAAACTTTAGAGTTTAATTGTTTCAATTGTACAATTTATTTAATGTACATTATTTAGCGGAAGACATACAGATTACACACCACAGACACATAATCCCGAACCTCCTACGTAACTTACGTTGAAGGTAATTATCATAAAAAACATGCGAGAGACATTTCCCATAATACCATCGTCTTGCATCGAAATCACGGGCTATCGTTTCACATTAGCCTTGCGAGTTGCACTGCAGTACAGATTATATTTATTTGTTGGAATTCACTTTAAATGTTAATTCGTTGATTTTGTAACTCGCGTGTTCATTACTCCACATTTGCTTTTACTTTCTTATGTAATTACAATTACACTATTCACACAGACGTGAGCAGGAAATAAACTTGTGAAGAGTATTAAAACAATTGTTTTCTAGTGCTGTAATATACCTTCCGCTTTTTTTTGTAAGAATCTTTAAAGTAATCGAATCGTTTGACATTTTGGAACAGTTGTACCCTGCTGAGTTGACTTATTGGTACTCTAGTTAAAACGCTCCGTACGGTCAGTTTCACAAAACTTGTAAAAGAGGTTCAATAAAAAATTGGGAACAAGGAAAGAAATAAAATACTGTAAAATGTAATTTTCGTCAGTCCATTATACTGTGAATTATGTTATATCCAAATACGGCAGTAACACTCAACAGGAAAAATATTAAAACAATTGAGATTTTTTGCTGACGCTATCACTACCGCACTTGCCCCGAATTCAATTGTTGTAAATTCATGAATAATTCTGTGATAAATTTGTACAAATAATAACTCGCTGTAATGCAAAACATTACAGTCAGATCTACATACGTCCTAAATTTAGCTAATTGTTCCATTCATCAAGGACTATTGTGATTCACTTCTTTTTCATGGCGGAATCATAAACTTTCCTTCTTCTTTCTCCTTTCTTTTCAAGGCTCTGACTACTTTTGTTGAATTTATCCGTGGGCTAGAATCATGTTTCACGTCTTCGAAGCGACGTAGAATGTTATTTTCTTATATTGTAAATCACTTATTCGACATAAAGCATTGGATACATTCATAATTATATGATGTTCTCACATTAATTCAACATATTTTTAAATTTATTTACTTTGGAATCTAAAATAAAGGTGAGTAGGTTGTACGAACGTAAATAATTGAATGATTTACGGCCCATACAAATATGAGAAATAACACTTGGGTATACGAACACTACAAGGACGAAATATTTAAATTTTGTATGATAATTTCGATGTTTTTCTCATATTTCGAATGTAATTGACATTGTCTTTAGCACTCATCCTTAATATTGAAGATAGTGATTTCTCATTTTCATCAAAACGTATGTTTGATGAACGACATCAATAAATATACAAGTATGGTATACAAATATATTTGCCCTAGGACATAAATCTCCTCACAACATTAGGTTGTCTATCGTGCTAAATATAAAAATTCTATACCACAAAACATCATTCCCACGTTTCTGTGAAAATCCACACGGGTCATTTAATTTAATTGGACATAATACTAAAAGACAACATATCATTTTACTTATATTATAATTTGCGTACAATTTATTCAGTATTATTTTCTCATATTAAAATAGTTGTACAATGTACATATAAATGTAATTTTGTAAAAATTGCATAAAACATTAACAAATAAATGTACAGAAAATGAAAATCGAATTAAATAACATTATATTAGCAGAAAACTACAGAATACCATCGAAAACATAAGTAACATAAATATGTATAATATTAGTTTAGGTGCCATAGATATAATTGTTTAACCCAATAGGAAATTAGTTTAAATACTAATATTAACATTATTTTTTTAATAGGTTTATGTTCCTTCTCTTTTACGTTTGTTTATTAAGGCTTTCTTTCTACAACAATTATCCCGGCCCAAGTGAGGGTTCGCCTTTCTCCATAATCTCTTCCATTTAAACCGAAATTTTGCGTACTCACTAGTACCATTATTAGCACTCATCTTCCCTGGCGATTAAGACTACGATTTTTTTTACAAAATTTTTATATCGAGAATAGTGAAGTTCCGTATCAAAATGTATAATTGCTATTACAATATTAGTTCGATACATTGATTGAGTCGTCAACGACTGCCATGTTAAAATATAAACGCACGCGATTTGAATTACGATGAGCCGTCATTACCGCATACAATATCTCGGTGACTTCATGTTGCAGTGTAAGGATAAGCGTCCATTGCAGACATCTCGAGTAGTTTGTAGTGTAGTGTTTGGTGTAGTGTAATTTTTCTTTGTATCTGAAATTATTACGTGTGGTAGGCACAATTGGAATTTTGATGCATGTAACGGTCGATTCCGTATAAAATTGAGCGACTGTGATTCCCTAAAGGCACTACTCTGTTGGGATTTATTCATGCTCCTAGGCAAAATACGTTTTTTCGATTCAAAAAACTTACACAAAGTCGGAATTTCTATTCCGTGATCGAACCTGGAATATCACTGTTTACAATCCGTTTAAGTTGCAAATATAACATTGATCCAACATACCCAGTGGACGCCTATCTTTACGCGGAAGATTTAAAAAATTGCTGATTATGTATAATTTGTTGCTTTTTTATGATTTGCTGGTTTTCTGCGTGAAATTTAATATCCCTTGGGAACATGGACATATTATGCCGTAGTGTGAATACTTATTTTTCGGTATTGCTCAATGTTTATTATATCTTACTGTATCAGGTTATATACGTACATCATACTCTTGGGCATCTGGGTTCTAACATAGATGGTATACATATACCTGGGTCCATCTCGCTGGGTTAGAAGTATATTAGTGGATTTCACATACCAGGTTATCCACGATATTTTGCTGTACCGATAAATTACTTATACCTGCACTCGTAACTTAAAAAATAGTGATTTGTGTCCTTATGTGGAACTTAAAAACCTGAATTCAGCAGCCCACTCCTCGTTTAACCTAGATATTATTTATATACTCAGCCAGTCGCCGTCCACTGCTGGCCGTAGGCCTCCCCAAGTAAGCGCCAACCATCCCGGTCTTGAGCAGCCGTCAGATATTATTTATTGTATACAATAGTCAATCATAAATGTAACATTAAAAAACGTGATCAATATGGTTCAACAATCGCTGTTAAGTATACAAAATGAAGCGGTTTCCATAAAAGTGCAAAGTATTTGTCCTGTGCCCGGTACGCTCGTGTTTGGCATTTGAATATATGCGACTTTGTATTTATTTTAATACACGGACCTTTTGAATCACTGACCTAACCGTGCAGTGATGTCATGTCAGTTATAGTAGCAACTTTTACCAGCGACTTTGTATAGGGCTGCACTGCAATATTAAATAGAACCCGTTTATATATCCGGATAACAATTAGTCAAAAACTGTATGTGGAAAATATGTCGTCTTGTTGCTCCATCATCGCATGAAAATAAACATACATTTTTTCCATGTATAATTGTCATAATCGGCTACAGAACATAGGCAGTCTGTGTCCGAACATAGGCAACTTGCAAAGATTTCCACACTGACTTTATAATCATCATTTTAAGTCGGAGGAAGTCCGCTTCTAAAAAGAGGCCAGCCGCCTCTATTTCCTCTATAAAGTATAAAAGTCTATAATTAGTAAATAATACAATTATAAGCTAAATAATTTAAGGCACAAATAACCGTCTTGATAAAGAGGTCAAGTTTCAAATCGCAAAATAGACGGTTGACGTGAAATCCATTAAAGTATGACAGTAGTGAGTTTAGATAGTTCGATAAAACAATTTATACAATTACGGCAATTTTGTGCAACTTCCATGGGTTTTATAAAAACGTATGAAACTTGCATTGCGAAACTTCGGTGTAGAAAATATGTTGAACTTTTAAATTAAATTCTACTGAAAATTCGTTTGTTATAATGCACTTCGGACTTTTAAGTAGCAATAATTTCTAATATTTTTAAGTTCCAAGTGGGTGTAATTGATGTATTTTTAAAGATAAAACCGCATAATTTTTCTCACCTGACTTACCAGCACTAATACAACAATTAGTAGTACAAACGTTACTTTTCAGTTTGAGACGAAACTTGCAGCCTCCCATTTTCCAGATAACTTTAATCCCTGTAGCCTCGATGAACTTTGTGCCCTAAGCAGCTAGCCTAAGGCATCTCCATTTACGCATAGAAATCAGTGTTATTACACTGATCAATTAGGATTTTAAATCTAGGTTCCTTATGTAGGTTAACGACTATTGTCATTGCTTAATTATCATAACAAATGGTTTGTTCTTTCTTAGATATGGAAGTCTCAACTTTTGTCTCTAAACTGTCACTTAATGTAATTGAACTGGCCCTCTTGATTTTCCATTGGCCCGTCGTTGCTCTAGTACGAAAGTATTATCTCAGCCATGACTAATTTTTTGCTAGAGCATTCGAGTCTGTCTCTCTTACAAAAGTTCAAAGGGTGGACAAATTTAGGTTTAAGTTTTTTTATTTGTGACCAGTAGAGTCCAAAAGTCCCTTTCGATGTCCTAAAAACAAAGAAACAAAAAGAACTACTTTCCAATTATTAAAATAGAAGATATAAACACATTTGTAGTCATGTTGGAAGTGGAGGAACAGTTATTGTGTCCCGTCTGGCAATACATCATATTCTATGTGGCACACGTGTCGAGCAAAATGTGACGACGGCACTTAAATAAATAATTAACCTATCTAACTTGGACTGCGCATGCGCATACGTGAAGCATGCTAATGAGACCTCTGCTAGTCGAGAGTCTAGTATTTTCTAGGTCCAAGAACGTTGGATGGTAAGGATAAACCCTGAGATCTTAGTAGGGTGGCTGGATATTATGAATCAAGTGTAAGTATACGATTTAACTGCGCAAAATATTTTATCATCACAAAATTATACGTATCTAGAAAATATTAAAGTCAAATTTTAAAAATGATTTAAATTGTAACGCGTGTCGAAGATATATTCGTTTACGACGTAAACCGATTGACGTAATTTATATCCAATTGTTTACCTTATTACGGCAGTTAGACTCTAAAGTAGTGAGTGTCCTTTTGAATAGATTTGTTGATTTGTTTATGATAATTATGAAGTTGAAAACAACGTAAAATTTTACTTAGAGGATTACCGAGATTGCCGGGCGTCTTCGATTAGAATTCTGATATAAAAAATAACTATAATATTCAGGGATATACTCGTAGTGTAAGTTCTAAGAAACTCGCGTCCTATTACGCGTAGGTTAGTGCGCGACAATTTATGACTCATGACTTTATTGATAATTTATCAGTAGATAAAAACGAGTGCCTGTTAATGATAATAGTTATAATTTGGTCCGCGCCTCCAGTAACACAGGTTACACAGATAATTCTGATGATATACGTGAAATGTATTCTCTACTCGGAGACTAGCTTAGTTAGTTGTTAAAATATGTCTTATATCCCTAACAACTCCATATAGACTTTAGAGACTGTCCTAAGCCTTTTAATTATTAGGTTTTTCACAGAGGGTAGTTAGCATAGTCAATATTTTTCTCTATAAGCGCCATCTATCTAAGTCATACAAAACTATTATTAATCTTTTTAATTATAATATTTAAAATGATATTCTTACTACATGAAATAAATCTTGCCTTTTTGAAAAGTTGTCAAAGTCTGCCAATAATTCAATTTTAATCTTTATACAATATACAATTTATTCAATTCTACTTTGTATTGGGTACGTTTGTCCTTTTTAGATGTAGATATTAATTAGGATTCTACTTATATTTTAGTTTCATTCTTCTATACTATAAGCTGGTAGCCACACTGCTGCAACTACTCAAAAGAAAGGATAATTATATGTTTAACATCAATAAAGTTCAAATAAATGATAATTTACCTTTCGCTGTTTGATAAACTGAAATATTTTGATTGCTCTATTTATTTATTTCTAAAATTAAATATTTCAGTGTGGCTACAATTTCTTTAATCATTACTTTATTGTTCCATCAAAGTCCATTCACTATTATTTTAGTGGTACAAATATTGTATCTTTGGTTAATTTTGTGTTATTGTGTTAAAATGTTTTACATAAATTATATGTATATATTGATGTTTTTATTTATATTTATTACATCTGTTAGGTTATAAACCTAATATTAACAATTTATGTACATTTTAGTTTCTGTTGAAATGTTAAAAATCTTTCAGAGAAATACTTGAATACTTTCGTCCAATTTAAGTGTTAATTTTGCATGGAAGTGTATTTTAATATGATTATGTACAGTGTGTTTCCGAAAGGCATATAGGGATTAAAACTAAGCAATTGTCAAAAATAGAATAACATTTTTTTATCAATTTGTCTTGAAATCTTTATTAACACTTAAATATTATTGCAATTGGTTTTATCCGTGCCTTTTTGAATCAGTCTGTATAATAGTATGTATGTACAATGAATGTAACCTAAAATTGTAACATAACTTTAAAACTTGTGATATTATACAAAAAAATTATCTCTCGCGTGATCTTGGAAGAGTTTGTACTTTGTGATCTAAACGTTTTTAATTGTTACCATATCTGCTTAAATTAAAGTGTTTTTGAAAACTGTGACGACATAGTTTCATTGCTTTAGTCCTAACCCTGAGTGTTTTGTTTTTATTATTTGAAAAAGTAAAATATAATTTTGATGGTATACCAAGGGGTTAAAGCAATGAAAGTGCGTCTGCAGCCGTGTTCTAGACTCTTCTGTGGGCCTTACTGAGTGCACGTCGCTAAAATACCGAAGCCCCATAATGATGCACTTGTAATCTTGTTGAGCTTGTGTATCGATTTTGCTCGAGCACTTTACGTAATCGTGAATGGCATGCTTGTATGAAATTGCGGAAAATTGGATTATGAATGTGGTTATAATGTATTGGGCGGCGGGGGTGGTGCATACGAATTAATGCTTTGCTATAAATAATCTTAAGTATATTGCAATAAGTGATGTCATTGTGTGGGGATGGATGCAGTGGGAGTGAAAGGCCGAATGAGATGGATTTTATATGGGATGATTGAGAAGGTAATCAGTAGATGAAAGCTAATCGATAGGGTATATTTCCAACCCCAAACATTAAAATTAGGTGCTCAGTCAATAAATACTAATTTATTTGATTTAGTTACTGGTTAGATTTGTCTACAAATTAATATCTATTTTTATCAATATGAATATAACACATTAACCAACGCGGTTATATCACTGAATGTGTCTACTAATCTAACTACAAGCTTATAACATGATATACAGCTGTCAGTCTGTCCCGTGACCGCGAAAGCTGCAAACCAATAGAATCGTCGGGAAGTTAAAAAATGGAAAAATAACCAAATCGCGATAAAATCCGTAAAAAATATATTTTTTTAAAGATATACAGTTTATAAGTATATAAAAACAAGCAATATTTACACACATATTCTTAACGTGATTAAAAGAGAGTCTTGGCACCCAACAACATGTGGACCCTAAATATTTGTATAGGTAGCACACAAACTAATGTGCCGGTCTGGGTATCGAATCCGTGGCGTCTTTCTAACAGTTGTTTCTCGCCCGCAGCGATACTAGTGCTATCATGAAAAATACTTGAAGCTAATAAACTATAGTACACGTACATGTAACTTCAGATATTGTGACCTTTCGTCTCGACAGCATAACTGAGTATTTGTATTGGATCGATCCCTTTCGTATGAATAATGTAGTCTTGCGTGAAGTGACGTCATTTATTGAACGTAGTAGAAATTGCGTCTTATGCTCTTTCGCCCGTCGAACATTTACCTGAATTCCTGATTGTTTGGTTGATATTATAAATGAAGTGTGTAATAAGTTCTCTCTCTAAGACTCTTCTAGATAGTCTTACCAGACTAGATCAGGCGCCATTTTGAAGCTATCGTGCGCGTCGCTAGCCCTTTTTTAAATAACGATGTATATCTAGTATCTACACATTAAATCTCATTTCCGCATGCGAACGCATACTCAAAAAATAACTATTGTCAATAGATAAAATCCAAATCGCTGTTGATATGTGTGATTCAGTCCTACGAATACGGAAAATATAGAAAAATTGAGGCAGGTTAGATACAGATAGGTCACAAAGGCAATTCTAAATGAGGTGAGTCATTTTCAATGACTTACATAATGGTGCTAATATTAAAACTGTAACCTCGGCGGCATACGTCGCATCGCGTGAATTCTCGCCTTGAGGTTGCGAATGCAAAGAATTGCATTATTGCACCGCTACTATGCGGTATTGTCTGTTTTCTCTGAGTTTTATTTGAAGAAAAGCGAGCGGTTTATGTTCAAATCAGACTTTAGGTATATTCAGAACAAATGTAATGGTTAAATTACCTAATATTCAAGGAGATATAAATAAAGAATACAACTGTTAAGGACTGACTTGGTTGCATATCAACCAATTAGAACAATGCAGAAGAATGGGTATTCCTATGTAAAATTGAAAAGGATGGGAAATAAATGTTCAATATTACACCGCGACAAGGAAAACGACTTGACATTATCCTATTCCGTAAATAACTTAGATTTTAAAATTTAAATTACCCTTAAGTTATGTTTCCTGTTGTTTAAGTATAATTCGGCCAAAAAAGTCGAGCTACTCGATACGAAAACCGCTATCTAGTGAGACCTACTAATTAGCCAGTATGCAACACTGGCTATTTTACTGCAAATACATATTTGGTACATATGATGCCGCATAGTGTTATGAAATTGAAAACCCCCTTAGTAAGTCCTAATAACATTTCAGTAAAGCGACATCTTTTGGGACATAATAGAACTACGTAATGCCAGTGAGGTAGTTTTAAAATTAAAAATTAATTCAGCCCTTGGTAACGAGTTAAAGGTCACGTGTCAAAGTCGGCATCACCTTTGAACCACTCGCGTGAGTTCTACCTATTGCCTCAGTGGAAATAAAAATAAAACGAGCAATATTTATGCGCAAACAGTATAAGCTCTTTACATAAAAATGGCGTGAGGACACATCAGTGAGCGGCGGCGTTGTGGTCGGAATAATGACTACTAAAATGTTTTGGGTTGGCGTGTTTTAAACTTTAAACTGGTTTTGATTGAGGGGAATTTGTTTGACAGGGATTGTGAATGCCTTTTCGCATTAATATCTGAGTACCAATTTGAAGTCTGTATTTATTTGCAT
The DNA here is from genome assembly GCA_949752805.1 of Deilephila elpenor. Classification (NCBI taxonomy): domain Eukaryota; kingdom Metazoa; phylum Arthropoda; class Insecta; order Lepidoptera; family Sphingidae; genus Deilephila; species Deilephila elpenor. The sequence goes on along the minus strand of OX457113.1, from coordinate 1,594,460 downwards.
AATAGATGAACTTAATAATGTTACTCTCAATTGGAATTCAAGTGTTTGTTTATATACAACTTTATCCATATACATACTAATGTACTGGCATGTAAATATTATAATATTTCTTTCGACTGGAGGTTCGATAGTCCATACTACTACACCCAATTTCATCTCATTCGAGGGACGTTAAAGTTTCGAATATACTGTGTCGTATACGATGGTCCCTTAATAATTTAGTCTACATATCGCTATCTTGTTTTTTATTGCCTATATAGTATGCAGAGCTAGCATTAATGTAAACGGTTAACGGTCATGGCCTCTGGCAATGCCAGGGGCACAGTTAAGCCTTTACGGCCGCTCTAGAACATCTATGACGTTGGGATAATAGAATTAAAGATGTGGAGTTTCACACGACCTAACAATAATAGCAATAGTCGCGGGATGCCGGCTAATGCTAATGCCCTAAGTTCTTAAATGAAATTCCTTTGATTGAAGATTCTTTTGTTTTCATTTCTTAATCTTGTTCGACAAAACAAATTTATTAGCGACTATGTTGCAGACACCTTCAGGCACTATGTAGTCAGACAGCTTCTGATAGTGTGTGCAATGGCGTCTAGATAGAGTATCGATTGGTAGCGAATAGTTATACATTGACGACATAATTATGTCGTCTTTGTAACGCTATGTTTAACGGATCCAGGTTATATACTCACAATTAGTAAATCTGTTGGTTCATATACATTAAGGTATACTAGAGAGGACATGTAAAATCTATGCGCACTGCGCATGTACCAATTAGGACCGCGAGAGGGAAGACAGAGACAAGGCATCAGTATCAGAGACAAACTGAAAAGGTGCTACTTTTGCCATTATTTTTCGCATTGCTCCCTCCAGTATGTCCCAATGGTTTTCCAGTTAAAATACAATCGTGACGTGATGTGTTCCCAGCGCTGATAGAGAGCAACGCGGCGGGCGCGGGGCCGGCGGGCGGCGCGGAGGACGCGTGCCACTTCTCGTGCGTGCTCAAGCAGCTGCTGCACGAGAACATCCCCGGCCTGCCGCCCGGCGGGGGACTCGCCGCCAAGTACGTACAACACGTTTAATACACATTTCATATCCCCAAAAGAACTTATTTAATAAGAAAAAAAATGAATAGAAAGTTCATGTTCGCATAATTATAACACACACAATAGAAAAAAAAAACAAGTTTAGAATATATTGAGGTACTGGTAAGTGGTATAAAATAATGTAGACTTTGGTTACAGGATGTGCGATATACGTTTAAAAAAATCCATGCATTATAATATTCGTTAAGAATATACTCCTTCCATAATTGGCCAATTACTTTGGTGTTTATTTATCAAGCTATATTTACATTAAAACTAAGTGCAAGTACTTTTAAAATAACTTTGAAAGCTACAATATTTTCACGCTTGTTAATAAAACTCAAGTTTTATATAGCACAGAACAAAAACTTTAATGTAATCAATATAGCGTGTCTAGGATGTGTTTATTTATTTTTACGACACACAAGTTTCAGGGCTGTGTGTGGTGGAAGTCAACTTGATAGACAGCCTTCGTTTTGCCCTCACTACTCTACTATTTGTACAAACGTTTTGTGGAAAATATGTTAGTTTTCTAGCTTTTCTAAACTTTTTTTTTATAATGAAAAGGAGTGTATGTTCCATGAAGTCCACATTAGAAATAAGTAAATGAAATGTTATTAGTGTATGAAAACGTTTCCTTATCCAGACATTTCTTGGTCATTTAGAAGACCAAGTTGAATCTAAATTCCAAATAAAGATGTAAGTTAAATAATGTGGATGTTTGTATGGTTTGTTACTTAGGTTAAACTGTAATTTAATAATATATCACCATGAACAGGATATCCCTTACTGGACATAAGGCATTACAAAAAAAAAAACTTATCACTGTAGCAATATTAATTGACTGAAACATTTTCTTTCAGACAATCGCTGCTGGACAAAATATACAGGGAGTTCTACCCAGACCACAAGGACAGTTCGGAGACGTTCGACTGCCAGACCGAGATGTCGGACGTCAACTAATATGCGCGTACATTACCGCACGCGACGGAATCACACACGCGCCGCCCCTACCCACCCCGCAATGTATACTGAACCACGTGACCCCGTCGCCATTCAAAGCCAAAGGTTCCCTATATCGATTAATGTAAACTATACAAAATCCCCTTAGTATGATTAATTATCTAATTAATTCCTTATTAAAGGTGTTGTCGGTGTGAGATTTCGTCACGTGTCATTAGCTGAATACAAAATTAGTACAAATCGAACGGAGTTGCGGCTACATTACTTTGTATTATTGTGAACGTCGGCAACGCTGTATTTTGTACATAACATACGCGAGGTAATATAGTTGTAATTTTGTTTGATTTAATACGAAATCCGCTAACTAGTACTTCGTCTGTGTTGATTGTCGAGTCAATGTTGCCAGCTTTGTTAAAATTATACCATTAATTGTGTCCATAGATAAAATAGTTTTCTTCTCTGTTAAATATGGCAAGTAAGAAAATAATGTCAAGATAAATGTATGTAATACTCTTCAATTGCTGTGTTGGGCTTTGTTGTGTCCTCGATAAAACGACACGGGACAAAAATATATTTTTTGCCCGCACAGCAAGTATTTTGTACCAAAACGGAAAGTTTTTAAGACAATGTGGCACAAATACCTCATTCTGTTCACAATTAAACTCCAAATATCTACCATAGACAAGTTACAACGATGGGTATGAGTCTCTGACTCAAATAATTCGGTTGCATTACATTTTTTTATTACTATTATTTTTTAGTAGATTAGATTGTTTCGTGTTAACATTGGCCATTCGTGAATATCATAATATTAAATGTATAATATAGACACTCTAATGGGTATAGAGAATAAAAATATACTTCCACGTACCTCACTGTTTGTGACGTCAGTTCTATTATCTATGATACAAGATGGCCAGTCACTTAGTGAAATAATTTACACCACGCAATTTTCGTTCGTTTATGGAGAGCCTAAGAGAAATTTTACGCTATAAATAAATAGATTTCGAAAGTATATTGATAATATTTTTTTCTTTTTGTACATATTTTTCTATACAAATGCATAGTCATTATCCAAAACGTGCGAAAAGTTGTTTTTTCATTGTAAATGTAGGGCCAGGGGGCTTGTTGAGGCGTTTGCGAGACGAACAGTAACTTTTTAATGCCGATATTGTGAAATAAGGCACTGCAAGTCTGTTGACATAGAAGTCTCGACTTGCGACCCAACAAATCTCTCAATAAGTATAATTATTCGGGAATTGTATGCATGGGATTTTTAATTGTTAGTTTTTCTGTTTTTCTCATAAATTTGTGCATCATTTTTTTCATATTACAATAAATTTCAAGGTGCCGACTGATTAGCGGCTCAGATATTCATGAACTAACAGACGAAATTGTATTTTTGTCTTTGAAGTCTCGAATAGAACCTTCTCAGTCAGTCGACAACCTGAAAATGCTTCTAAATTTTTAATTTTACATATATTTTATAAAATTCGGCGTGCTTTTAAATTGCTTCGTACTTAGAAAAGGAAACTTAATGCATTATTTCGCCGCATCTAGACATAAGGCGCGGTCATAGGCAAGATTATTGTAAAATATTTATTAATCTAGTTACAATGTCGGCGAGCAAATTATATTTTTATGAGGAATATTAGCGGGAAAGTTTTGTTTTCTTGCTATTAGATATTCTTTCTTCATCATCAGATGAATCTTATGTTTTATAAATTTACTTCTAAGCAAAATACGAATGTTTACCGATAGCTTTTCTACCTAGAACCAGTTGAAAAACGGAATCTAAATTAGTCCACTTAGCAAACTGCAAATAAAGGTGGATTACTAGGGTTTCTTAAGCTGGACAGTTTCTTATTTCCCTCCTAAAATCATAGGAGGTGGAATAAAGAAATTGTAGACTTAAACAACACATGTGGCATGAATTATATAAGCCTTGACAAATCTTTGTGTGAAAACAATTTTTGTACTTAAGTGTTGTCATTTAGTAAAGATTCTAGGTGTCAGATACACCTTATATTTTTACAAGGTTATTTAGTATTTTACAATTTTCAAATTCTATGACCGCGTCTTTATAGATACACCCTCATCGTTACCTTAATTAATTCACTCGTTACACAGCTGCGAAGAATGACGGTTACTTATTCATGTAAATAAAAGAATGGGAAAGTGAATACTTTTGTACCTGTTCATGACTTTTTATTAGAATAAAACTGATTATATTTTGGATCGGGCGCTTACTTGTAATACTCTAGCCAAAGTTGTATGACTATAATTTGGGCATTCTTTACTAATAAAGAGTAAGTCATAAAATTATAATATTTTAAAAATTCTAAATCAATTACAAGTATTTGGTTCAATATTTAATCGAAAAGTTTTCAATTAGTCCATTATAAATATTTTAAGCTGGCAACATTAAATATTGTAATTTTACGCGCCTGGTCCAATTTCCTTATACTAATTATATAGATATGTCGTCAAAATGTGCCGTTTACAATTCAATTTTCACTGTTTAATAAATGTATGTACTTGGAGATATTAATTATAGGCGTGACAAATGCAACTCAATTTGGTATTGCCAGTTCGTATATTTCTAAATCTACCACTATATCAAAATTGATGGATGTGACTATTGAGGTTGATAAATTGATAATGTTCTTGTATTTTACACCTTTTTGAATTGCATTTGTAAGTTTCAAGTTTTTATATGAATAAAACAATACCATATCTCAATTAGTTTGTAAAGTAACATAACGAATGCCCAAAATGTGGAACTAGTTTTTATTATACACATAAAGTTCTACCATCGCAAGTTTTGCGACTACCTTTCAATTTCTCGGATGCCGATTGAAGCGGTTGGATATTTTTCAAATTCACGCGTTTTAATTACTTGCAACACTGATCAATAAATGACGGTAAATACATATTATTTTTAACTGTCTCTGCTGGCAATTATTTTCAATACAGTTATTTCAATTATTATAAGATGTATAAAGGAATTGACCAGTGTTGTATTTGAAACATGTTCATACGAAAAGCTATGCTTGTGACAACAAACCTCTTTACACCGTTAGTTATATCGATTGGCATTCAGTACACTAAATTCTTTGCAACAAAATGTATCATAATACATACCCTAAAATTGTATTGATTAACATTTTAATCTTTAATCACATCTTTGGTAATCTTTAAGGTCTATTCCACCGCGAAGTGAATGTTGATTGGCCAATCTAATAACAACAGAAAATTATTGAGAAATACATTGATATAGCTAAATGAATAATTCTTGAAGATTGGAAAATAGACCCTTTGAGATTACCAAGTAGTTGCAAGTAGCAGATATCATGCTAAAATAATTGCAATTAGCAGACTAGACTGCATTGGATGCCAAGCGAGGTTAGTATACCCATTTCATAACATTTTGTCCATAAAGCCTGTCATCACCTCACTATTTTACCTATTTTGCATTGTTTCCATAGTGCTATAAGTTATTTTTTAATTTAGTTTCTTTTCGTAACTCGATTCATTAGACCAAATGTTTATAGCGGTGGGTTATTATTTACGTCCAACCACGGCGAGTAGGCTTCACGTCGGTTGTATGTTTAACAATTCGCTTTCTGACGAAAGTCGACGTCTAAAGTGTGTCTCGTTATTATCTAGTAGACGCTTGAACAATAAATACCTGAACCATTACAATGGATCGTTTATTTTTTTTTATTTGTCTGGATGGAAATCATTTACGGGTGCGTACGGATGCCTAAAAAATAATTTTTAATGTGACCTTTGTCTCAGTGCATCTACAAATTGCATTTCGCAGTTATGCCAATAATAAAATGTAATTTAATTTTGAGAAAATTTATTGTTTGTTAAAAAATAATATCTCTTTATGGTAACACCTGGGCGTGTTGACACATGGCGTGGGAACACCCGTTGTTGATTTCTGTCTGCATTTTTGTCTCATTTCCGTAGATCCCCTCGCTTTTCGTGGAGTCATAGATGCAATATCCGGTGTACTTAGAACAACTTCGCATAGACAATACGACGCTTGTATTTCTGTTATCTGTGTACAGTTAGTGAAATCTATGTGTAATATACATGTAATATCAAAGTTTATATAGTCTCGATAAGAGATATTTTAAAAATTCAGAACTATCTACACATACATAAATTGGGAGTAGCGTAGTATAGGTTACATGAAATAAATATTTATAATATGCAACACGTGTCTTTGTACTATTATTTAGTTTTTTATACAGTACCATTATGATTTTTTTTTCGTCAAATTATATCTATCCCGTCCGAGGGACCAACACTTCTAAAACAAAAATGCATTATATGTGATTTTACATATTTTATTATAACACCAGTTATATCAAATGTTTTCTATAAATTATTTTCAATTTCGAAAAACTACCCTCAAAAATAAAACTATAAAATCAATTATAATAGTCCAAAGTGTTGATGAAGTCCATGTTCGCGGCGTGTGCCGCGTACACGGCCAGCTCCGGTGCATCATCAGACTCCTCGGGCTTGCGCCGTTGCACTTGCTTCGACTGCCACTCCTTGCACTCCGCTGTTGCTTTCTATAACAGAAGTATAAATCAGCCTGACCGTATCCCATTGTATGAGACTGCTTAGGCTGAAAAATGCGATCAGAATATGTGGAATTTTAGACGAGAAGATTGAGTTGAGATAAAGCATACTGAAGAAAAAAATAAAAAAAAAACACTTGGTCTACTACAAGGAATTTCAGAAAATATAATTATTTACCTAAAGCAGCGTTGACAGAGTTGTTGCTTAGAGAAGCACAGCGACTGAGGGGACAAACAAACCTACCAACTTTACGAATTACATCATGAGAGTCGCGGGAAAATTTGGCGTCCGAATGGGAAGGCATAAATCCAGCAACGGTTTGACGTGGGCTAACATAGTGTGTTAGTGAATACTCATCACTCACATCTAGCCGTTTCTTTAATATGTCATCTCTGTACTGCTGGGCCTCTTTCATCTTTTGCTTAACCTCCTCAGTAGTTCTACTGTACCTGAAATTGTTAGAATGTGTATGTACATGTTTATTTCTGGCTTTAAGTTTAGCTGGCGGAAGTGAAGTACAATGAGTTTCTTTAATAGGTATTCGAAATTAGCTATCTATTTTTTGGTACAGGCAGCATTGACGTCATCATTTAACCAATTAATAAAGGTTGTTGGAGTATTCCCCTTTAAATGAGAAGACATAAATTATTATTTATTTGAGCTTTTGTCTTTATTAAACACTTCCCTTTCTCTCTCCTTCTCATAAATCCATCCAATGGTTGTCTGGTAGAGATTGCCTTAGTGCGATAAGACCGCCATTTGTACTTTGTTATTTTGTTGTCTCTATACCTATTGTTATATTTATTGTGTACAATAAAGAATAAAAATAAATAAATAAAATAAATAAACATAAACAGAACCAGCTGAATACATTCCAACTTACTTGTGCCAGAGCAGCTTATGTGCAAGAATATGTATGGGATTAATGGGCTTGGCCATGCCGACATCATACAGTGCTTCGCTCAGCAACCCGCCTAGATTGTCCCATAAATACTTCACTGTCTCAGAGTCCAGGGTCTCTGTAATAAATATAGCTCGAATGATCTGATTCGAATTTCTAAGGTATTTCCTCATTGTGGATGTTTGAATCATGGAGACTAGCTACAACATTTGCAAAGCTATGTGATCACGGATTTCAATCGTATCTATACATACATACATAAACTCACGCCTTTATCCCAGAAGGGGTAGGCAGAGCCGCGACCAGGACACCCACATTTCGCCTTGTATGTTCCGTCCCATTATGTGATAGTGGGCGAGCCTATCGCCATATCGGGCACAAATTCATGACTTCGGGCTGATAATTAATATAAAAACCTAATATCACTTTGTTCGACCCGGGATTCGAACCCGAGACCTCAGCTATGTAGTCGTACTATAGAACAACTACGACACCATACTACAATACATATACAACTACGCCGATAAGTATGAAAATTCCAGATTTTGATGTGGGATACTGATTGCTGTAACTGGCAACCACCACTTAAAACATTGGATAAAAATAGTTCTTTAAAAAGAGACTGGCTCAAAGTCGCATCATCCAACCATTGTAACTACAGGTTGAATACATAAGTAATTGACTTATATACATCCTATTTACTAAAATAACGATTCCACTAACTGGTAATATCCTTATTAGTAGAAGTGGGCAGAATCTCGACAATAGTCGGGTCAACAACCTCCATCTGGCACGTGTCCACCATTTTCTCCGAGTGGCCGCAGTCCTTGGTGATCTTCTTCAAGAGATGGTCTTCTCCCAGCTTATACTCGCTGGTGCACGGCGCACACTTGTATATCTTCTCGCTGTCTTTGTATACGTACCGGCCGGACTCGTCGTAGTAGTACATATCCTCTTCCGGACACTTGGATAAATTGCGATCAGCATGGATTGGTGGGTCTTCTTAGGCATTGATAATAATCTACTGACTACTTATTTGTAGTCTACTTTTGGAATGCTAGGAATTTGAACGAATGGGCTATGAAAATGATTTGAAATGAGCAACGCTAACGTTCTTGTTTCTATTACTAAGGCAAAACAAAGTTCTTTTTGGTTTGTGTATGTAATCATATTGTGATAGAATTCATATACCTCTTTGAAATTCCCCTCGCAATCGCGGTGATAGATAAAGAGCGCGTAGTCAAACGGATACACTTGATGGTTGAACTCGTCAACATAATACCGGCCGACGTTGTCCGTGTAGCATATTCTATCCGAGCCTTTAATTTTTACATTTGAATATAGGTACTACGGAAAAATTATATCACTTTCAATCTAAAGAAAACGGCTTGAGGGAACCTGCAGGAGTTCTACACTATCAAGACGCATGAGACTAGCGTTGTAGGCGACTATATTTATCAATAGATTCATATCATGATCAGTCGTAAAATAAAAACTCTAATTATTGTGCAATTTTGGGTATTACAGTAGATTACATTATACTTTTTGTATTATTTAGTCTGAATAAGACAGAGGACAATGCAAAAATATATCACTGACCTTTACAGGTAAAGAACGTGATCAAAGTCTTGGCAGCCTCGATCATTTTCTCTCGCAGGTAAGACAGTCTGCACTTGTAGGTAGCGCCGATGTTGTTCCACGCTTCCAACTTTGTGCCGGGAAGCTCAGTGTTTCTTTTCACATTATAATAAAATCAGACCATATTCATTCAACTTGTTACGAATTGACTACACTACGCAGTACACTACCTAACAGTAATGGTTAGAGTTTGCCGGAAGCTCTAGAAACTTCTTCTCATTTGTCTCCATAATTATAAACGATTCGCAAGTACTACGGGTATTTTAGTGCTATTGATGTTTATGGTGGCCTTAGTGTGGGTGTTTTCATTAAAATCACATTAGTCTCAATAGTTTTCAGTAAATGATATCTTAGCAAGGTCACACCGTCTACTCTGGGCACTGGGCAGTTCTGTCCAGTATTCTCTCCTACTTACACTATTGTTTGCTTAAAACGAATCTACAAATAAATAGCCTACTCACATCAACTTCTCATAAATGCCTTCTTGCTTGGTAATTTCCTGCTTCTCTTTTCTTATCTCTTGGATCACGTCATAGATCTCGCGGAATGACCCTAACAGGCCCTCCCAATACTCCACCTCCTCTTTCAAACATAGAAGATGATGGCTTGATTCACAATTTTCTACCTTCTCTCGCAGTATTTCGATGCTACGCGACACCTTAGAAAATAAAGCATTGATACCTACTTTCCTTATAATCTAATTATTCCACAATTTCCTAACAAGCTTCGTACAGCTCCGAAGCGAAAGACCGCGGGTACAATCCCGGACGGATACAAATATATGTGTCGCTCACAAATATTTATTTCTGGTTCAGGTATTATGAGTCGAAAAAGTTTCTAGTGATTACATATACCCACCACACTACATCTAGTATCCTATTATGGGTCAGTACTAAGTGGCTGCAGGGAATTTATTCATTGTTCATTCTTTGTAGATATACTTACTTCAGCGACCTCAGCAGAGCATTTCCTGTACCGGCGGCTGATAGCGAGATGCTCCTTATTCAAATCGTACAGGTCATCCCGCAGCTTGTTCTGGCGCTCGACAGCGATCTCCTCCTCCCGCTTCAGATTGTTGTTCAAGCGTAGCAAAATCTCCTCCAGGCTTATGCGGATTTTATGCACCTTCAACATTAAACATAACTTGTGGAGTCTATGGCAAACTTCGCTTGCAATTTTGCCTCTTGGAAATTGAAGTAGATTTTCTAAATAATATAATATTACAAATATAAACATGCTTCAACATAACATGTTTGAAATCTGTGGTGTTTGTTTGAAGCAGTATAAGTCCGACAAATGTTAAATTAATATATTCTCATGATAGTAACCTAACCTACATACCATAGCGATTGGTAAGTTTTTCTATGGTATGTAAGGTCCCTATATGGCCTAAGCCTGTGGACTATATGGCTCTCAATCGTACTGTCGATTAAAGGGAGCCCCGAGCCCTGTAGTGGGGCGAATATGTGCTGATACAGTACAATACAGTTTATTTTATTGTCGTACCTACATCAAATTAATCACTATCAACTTCAGACACAGAAGGTCCAGTGAGGAACCTAGACCACCTACAAGGTTTTATACAGCGACTTGCAGCTACCATCTCGTATTTTCACATTATGTAACTGATGCACTTAATGATACATTGTCTCCACTTGAGATCTAAATGTGACAAAACATTAACCTTCATACTTACGTTATCAGCTATTAGCAGCGCGATGTAAGACTTGGAATAAGAAAACAAGCGCTTCATCTTGTTCACGGTTATATCGAAATGGTTTTTGACAAATTCATCGACTTTAAATTGTTTGTCAAACCTCTGGATTTTAGCTTTTATTTCATATAGTGATTGTAAATACCCGTCGTATTTTTGTTCTATTTCTTCATACATTTGTTTTTCTTCACGCGATTTGATTGGGAGATACTCTTTACCAAAATCAATGTGTTTGTTTTGGTGAAGGGATATCGTTTTATTTATTAAATACATCAATTCATCTTTCTCAATAACGTTGCTGCACCTATCCGCTTCTTTTATGATTTCATCCATTGTAACTTTATAGTATATAAGAAAACTCGAAATTACACTTTTAACTTTGCCAAAATATTCGTTGTATTTGCCATCTTCCAGTTCAATATTTAATAGCATTTTTATAAATAATGTGAGTTTTGGCCATATTGAATCATGGATTAATATACACGGAGTTTCTAATGATTTTAGACGCATATAGAAAATAAAATCTCTATAAATATCCATTTCATTCAATGATTCAACTGAAATATTGGTGTATTTGCTGTTCGACGGGCTTTGGCCAGCTGTGGCATTTAAATATGCCGCCCCAATTTTTACGTCAGAGCATAGACAAGACAAGAAATCAAACAAATGTTTCTTATTGGCACTAAAGTAAGGCGATTTTTATTTCTTGAAGTCGGACTTATTATTTATATCAAAGATCTTATTTAGTAATGATAAGTTAAAAATTGCAATGGTATTTTGCTAATTGGGCGTTAGTTCAATAAAGAGAAAACCAATAATTTTTCATAGTAGTCTGTAGCTATAATAAAGTAGGTACCTTGCCTCGTTTGACATTGAAAAGAATTCAAAACATCCGCAATCTCAGGTCTATCGTCTATGGTAACGATAATGACAGTTGTCAAGCACAATCACAAATGGACTCTGGAATAATCTGTCAATAGTTATCAAAATTACTATCAAAAACACCTGAAAATATGAATGATAACATGCGTTTCACGACAGTTTCTCGCATGGTTCGTACAAAATAGTTATCGGGAACTGTGGTGCTCAACGAATCGTGGTTCCCGATACGAGTATAATTAAAATCGGCGATCAAAACTAAGTCCGGCGAAGTGGTAAGTTCACAATTCACATTTTATTAGTATATTTACGATAACAACGTATAGTACGTGTCTGTGACTCGATATTTTTAATACAGTGATATTTTTTAGAGTATAATGGTTTCTTAGATTTACGCGAATGTTACACATTGAAATAAAACTATTTTATACGGATTTTATCGCGATTTGAGTCCGCCCCGTGACCACGAAAGCTGTAAAGTAATCGAAACGTCGGGAAGTTAAAAAATGTAAAAAATTAAACCAAATCGCGATAAAATCCGTATAAAATAGTTTTATTTCAATTTTTTAGAGTAGTTACGGTGGAGGTTATTCGCTGATATAACTGCCGAAGAGTGGTCGTGTTTCTGGACTCCATGTAAATTAGAGTTGGACGAATGTTCTTAGTGTTTGCGGAGCGTGGTTACGTACGTGACGATCATCACAAAGGCTTTGTGCCCGCGCGCGGTCAGCTTAACCACCCAAACATTCCGCATCGCGACTAGTGACCTACTTTGATCGGTTTATGTAATACGATAGTGTATCGTTACTATTATTTACGAAATAAAACACGTGCTGACTAGATTCGTGTTTTGGTTCGCAGTGGTGGCGAGAAATGGTGATGTTTTGAAACATTGTTTACAATCATTCCAATAAGAAAAATTGTTTAAAAAAAGTGCAAAAATGGCGCGGTACTACGAAAATACTTCTACATTCAACTTCAGTTGGGACCAGGTGGTGCGTGGGTACTGGAAGAGGTACCCCAATCCTCAGAGGTTAGAGGTTTAACTTTTAATACACCTGTTTTATAAATGTATAACAAATACTGGCCCCATAACTTCAGTTAACAATAAAATTGATAACATACTTTTTAAAATTAAATTATAAAAATAATACTGTTGACTGGAATAATCACCAATTTTTTATATTATATGTAATTCTGTTCAAATCTGTAGTCTGCTTTTGTAATAAAATTAACAGATATTATTGTCTGTTATTTTTGTGAGGAATATTTAGGTATTGTGCAAGGTACAAAGTTCACTGACCAATTGAAACCTAACACACTCACTATAGGTTTAAATTTAAAGTACCTATAAGTTTTATCAAACTGCATTTATCTGTCATGTATACCAGAATATGATAACACATTTTAAAAGTGCATCAATTCATTTGGGGCCTCTTTTGATATTAATTCAAATAAAAATAATTTGATTGTTTCGTGTTTTATGAATTTATTGATGGTTAAATTTCAATATGTATAAAGTTTTTCAAATTTAATTAATTCATTAGGCTACTAACTTCAATTAAATTATTTAGTTATGTTTATGTCATTTTGTGGGGGTATTTATTATTATTCTACTGAATATAGCAGTTATAAAAATACATTAAACTTTTTGTCTAACAAATTATTGTGCCATGTAAGTGTATTGTGAGATTAAAAAGTCTGCCATACTTTACATTAACAGTCTCTATTCATAGACAGTTTTAAAACCTAGTTTAGTTATCAAATGTTTTCTGTTTTTCCCTTAAACTGAATTCAAAATAACTTTGAACGGGACAATACATTCGACAACTAAACTAGGTTTTAAATCTGTGTATGAATAAGGCCATGTGTGTTACAATATGAGTGTATTCATTTTTATTTTAATATTAAATTTAAAATATGTTCATTTCTTTAAACACAAAACTAACAAGATAAGATATACACATGCATTGAACTTGTGCCATGACATCTTAATATAAACATTCTGTTAATGAAAATAATGATTGATTTTCATATCATCCTGTATCAATCCATAAGTCCCAAGGTGATCACTGGCCTCCACTACAATTAAGAGAGGTTGAGGGTTAGTGTGTCAAGACATTTTTTTAATATATTTTATAATTGGTTAATTTATTACGGTCAATTTAAGTATTGGAGTGAAGTTCTGGTGTTCATACTCCTCTTAGCTATTGATACTAAATCTCAAAATTATCAAATTACCACATAGTCAAAGAACCACAAAGGAATAGAATCATTTATTTAGAACTTACCTTTTGCCTTTTTACTATGAATAATAATAAAAAAATCTGGTGAAATGGCAAAGATTTAGTTGAAAAGCCAACTTCTGTACCATATGGGATATTTTTACATAGAATAAATACTTGGCTCTTATAAATAGTTCATGATTTCATTTATTTTCAGCACTCACGTCCTATCAGAAGACACATGGAGCAGACAAATCAAAGATGGCTGCTTACACACAAAAAGAGTTCTAACGAAAACAAACAGAGTGCCGAAATGGGGCGAAAGGTATGCTATTTGCATTCTTATTGATGTTTTATTTGTTTATACAACTTGTCCGGTTTTAGCACTCTTTATATTTTGTGCAAAGATATTTGTGCACTTAAGATAATGTTTACATAAATACCTGTATCACACATACAAGGTCAAGTCTGAAGTCTCACATGGGTAGGCAGAAGTGCCATTCACATTTCAATTAATTCATTTTAATTTCAAGATGAGAAAGAGGATGACCCCCTATTGCCAAATTCACAAATTCCCGTCTCAGGTGGTAGGAAGTTGACTTATGTGCCCAGTATGTGTTTTGAAGCCACATTGAATTTGTCTAACTCATTTTTTAATACTTATTGTTGATGGTGTTTAATTAATTCCTGTTATGTGTATTTTCATGGATTGGTTTGATAGTCTTCCATTCAATAACACACGAGTCCAGTCATGTAGCCATGTCTTTTTAATCTCACAGTTCAGTGTTCAAACATATATAGTATTATAAAACTACTATGTTGCCGTTATAACAATATTATGTAATTTTTTTCCATTAATAAAACTATGCATATTTTTTGGTCATGTGCTATTTTTTCCTACATGTTCCAATTTCGTATTATTGTTTATTAACACAAGTAAAATATAAATAACCTAATTATTATTGTATTCAATCAAGTTAATGACAGGTTGATGGATTTGGAATGTAATTATAATTAGATTTACTGAAAGGAACCATTTTGTACTGGCGCAATTATGCGACTTTATGTATATATTTATATTAAAGTCACCGTTTTTATACCCTGAATTATATTGAATGTACAACCTGAGTGCTGAATTCAAGACT
Organism: Deilephila elpenor; assembly: GCA_949752805.1. NCBI lineage: Eukaryota > Metazoa > Arthropoda > Insecta > Lepidoptera > Sphingidae > Deilephila > Deilephila elpenor. The sequence continues at coordinate 1,579,302 of OX457113.1, read as the reverse complement.
CCACTGTTCGTAGTCTAATGCGCTGCTAGACGAATAAGTAAATTAACATTTATCTTATTTATTTCAGTGGTACACTAATTACAAAAACAATTTGTGCAAACTTAGCTATATTAGTTGCATTACTGCCTATGTAATCACTCGAAAATGTTTTCATTTGCCAGAAATAAATGTTGTTTACGGAAAAGCGCAGCTTACTCAGTCGAACATTGCTCTGTCATGCAGTATTTTGAAAACAACAGGAAGATAATTTGCTACAACACATTAGATACTTGATATAAGATCGATTAGTACGCTGTTTGGTGCTTGCGTTCTTAATTGTTATGAAAAAAATTCGCCACATCTTGAATTTAGGTTGACAAAGATATATAAACTCACGCCTTTATCCCAGAAGGGGCAGAGGCGCCACCAGGACTCCCACATTTCGCCTTGTATGATCCGTCTCACAATGTGATAGAGGGCGAGCCTATCGCCATATCGGGCACAAATTCCTGACTCTGGGCTGATAGTGAATAGAAAAATCCAATATCACTTTGCCCGACCCGGGATTCGAACCCGATACTTCAGCTTTGTAATGCTACTGTAGTACAACTATACCACCGAGGCAGTCGCAATTTAGGTTGATAATCTCTTCTAATATTATAAATGTGAATGTAAGTTTGTTTGTTACGCTTTCACGCGAAAACTACTCAACCGATCATCATGAAACTTTGTACACATATTCTTGGAGGTATTAGAAGTAACATAGGATAAGTTTTATGAAAGAAAAAAAATAGTAGATTGTCTCCTATCCTATCTTGGGACGGTAGGAAGTATGACGGACAATAGATAGTTATTATCACTAGTGGATTCTGTGCAGTGTGCAACATTTGCATTCCTTCCGTAATCAAATAGATTCCTTCCGTACTTGTCTGTGCAATGTGCAATGTAAAGTTCTGGAAAAACTAACGAAAGTGGTAGAAATGGTTCAAAAGTAAATATTTACGTAGAAGCTATTCTAAGACATTGCGTTTTCACCTTATTGTTGTTCAGCATTTCGAATTCAATTATACATTTTCTTATCGACTTATCCTCGTGCGTTTATTTATATTCCCTCAATTTTTAACTAAACACCGTTGTTGAATACATAGTTACACACATTATTGATAATCCAAAGTAATTACTACATTAACGGAATTAAAATTATAAAAATTAAAAATAGCATGATCAGTAATTAGTCATTAGTCAGCTTGTAGGAAACAAGCAACATGTTTCACAGCACATATTATGCACATTATAATTCGGTATTACACAAATAAACACGGAAAAGTAACACGTCGTAAAATTATGCATATTAGTTCCTATTGACATTAAAAACTCAATTCAACCACATATCTATAACATCTAAACTAAAAAACACCAATAATTTAATGTTCTAGTAATTAAAACATATGGAAAATGATGCCGGTAAAAATATGTATATCAGGAAATACAAATTCATCCCAAATACCCCAATATTATGTAACTAAAAACCAGGAAGTTCTTGATTCTTTATTATATAGCTTCAAAAGACAATTTTCTACTTTGCATTGCACTATACATGCAGTAGGTATCTAATCAAAATAGGAACACATCGCAGGCGTCGGGCAATTCCTTTAAAGTGGGTTCTCGGCAGTAAACAAGCGCACAAGGTTGTGTAGAGCGCAGCCACGGTCGATGCTCAAGGTTGCACGTTCATTACGCTGGTATTACGTATGTTTTGTAGGATCAGTATTAATACCGGGTATATCAAGACTGCGACCGAAAACGAAGCCAGGTGGTAGTTATAGTGGTGACAGACACGATGCAAATAAAAATTTCACCAAAACAGCGACAGATGTGTTTTTAGAATTTTTTGAAAGTCGTCTTGTTTGGGTAGTAAATACCTAGTTTATGCGAAAATAATAATTTAAACCCTTACGTACCATTGAGTGTTTAAAAATAAAGAAGTCTTCATCATTATTTTAGGAAAACTATGTATTTATCACCCAAATACGACGATAAGTAAAAATATACAAAAAAATATGTCGTTTTTTTTTTTGCGGAATTTTTACTTGCATTGTGTCTGAAGTCACTAATACTACCGCCTGGCTTCGTTTTCGGTCGCAGTCTTGATGTACCCTGTAAATTAGATAGAGACGTTGGCGGATTAAAAGATTTGGGTTTGATCCCTGTAGAGGTATTTTTTTTGGGGACACACTGATTTTCGTTTTGGTTGTGGATGTTTGTATTCTTATCCATTTTTTAACGAGAAAAAGCTATTAAGCTCCCATTTCGGGTAGAAGCTTGACTATGCAGGATACGAATGGTTGTTTCCGGGTCAAAAATACTACAGTAAACACGTATAAAAGAACGATTACCATTTTGTTGCGTAATTGTTTAGACTTCTGTTTATATACTTCTATACTATTTTGTTATGTAATTGTTTAGAATTTACTTCTGAATTTACATAATGGTTTGACAAGTTCACATTTCATTATAACATACAGAGTTAAAAATTAACTTCAACCGGGTAAAGTCGCTAAAAGCTGTTGTATTCAATCTGCAACTAGTTTTATTCGATTCTATTGTGCACCTGATAATTTATACATGCCATGTATAAATAAAAAAATACCATGTATTACATGGTATGGCGAAATCTTTATGATTGGCATTGAGGTAATATTACTATAGCTTCATAATGGTTGGGTATTTTCTGCTGTGGTCAATGCGTGATACAGAAGTAACTCAGGTGTAAATGGGAATTGAGAGGACTTAAAAATAGCGATCGGGAAATTATGTCCTTATAATAATGGCACGACAAACAGGTTACCATCATCGACGGAGGTGGCAATTCGGCCAGATACGAATACATTACCAACGTAATTTGTTAAATGCTTTTGTACCTAACTCAAATAAAATAAAACGTATAGTATGGTGTGCGTGGGTGGGTCAGAAGCCATGTAGGGATACACGGGAACGAGTTAGCCGATCAGGCGGCAAACTCTGCTACAACATTGAACCAAGCGCCGGACTATCTCTGTGTTCCGACGTCATATATCAAAAAATGCGCGCGCAGGTTCAGTCTGAATACCTGGCAGTCGCGCTACGAAAGCGCTGAACAGGGCCAACGGACCAGGACGTTCTTCCCCAACCTCGGAGACATCCGAGCGCTGTGGAAGAAAACCACACCCAACTTTCACCTGACACAGTATCTAACGGGGCACGGCGCCCATAAGGCCTATCTCCACAGATTCAAAATCCTATCGAACAATACTTGCCCTTGTGACGACATGACGATCCAAACCCCGGACCATCTTCTAGAAGAGTGCCCACGTTTCGGAGCATTTCGCCTGAAACATGAGATGGTATGCAGTCGCTTTAGTGTTGCGCCCTACAAGGTTACCGAGCTTGCCCAGAAGGAGAAAACCCTTAGTTCTTTCCTCGAACTGGTTGACTCCATCTACGGTAGACTTAAGGATTTTAACAAATAAATAAATATTGTATTCCATACTACGCACCTTAAAGCGTGCGCCTTACTTGTACAATTAGTTATAAGACCGAATGCATAACTTAACATTATATAAATGATTATGATATATATAACTCGATCAATGTTGTATCGCTTTGCCTTGTGTTTGTATAACTTTCTTTATCCTGCGTGTATATAGATATAGGTTCTCTGTACCTTTTTATATTTTAGCCTATAACATTATAGTTCCTATGTGCCTTATATTTTGTTAGTCATAAGCCTTAAAATTAAAATTCAACGAAATTAATAAATGGTACTCCTGCGACCACACACCTGACTCACAACATTAACACACAACTCACTCCCTTAACACTAGCCAGGGGGGTCGACGAGGGGCGGATGAAAACATTGCCATTCCGTAGTCCTGTCCTTCCGGAAGATCCCCCTACACCTACACATAAAACTGACAACGGGAGAACCATCGTATCAAATAGCGAGGTTTCTCCCTGTTGTCAGTTAAAACACCCCACACACCTAAACACAACACCTCACAGAGACACAGACAATAACCCCACACAATAAAACACAGGAAAAAAAAAAAAAAAAAAAAAAGTATGGTGTGCGTTGACTTATGATTATTTTAAAAGGTGATTGTGTTCTTTGTTTTATAAATATAAAGTGTTTACGTATTTAATCTCTATGACGTCACACTTTGTGTAAGCGAATATTATTTTCTTTTTTATCGCGAAAGCTTAAGATATAGCAGTTACTGAAGTTAGATAAAAAGACAAATCATATTGTGACAGAGGCATTATTTAATATTATTTTACTTGCAAATTATAATAAATTATTATAAACTGCCCTGATTTAAACCGACTTGATTTTTTTTAATGATCACTATATTGTAAACTGGTTTCGAAATGAGCAACACTAGTGTTTGTGTTCACAGTCTCACAGTTTCTTGTCCGTTCTTCTCTATTGAAAAACGCTTTCCGAACCGGGTGGTAGATCAAAAAATGTCTGAATCTAAATAATGTTGATAATGGATTCAATAAATAATTTTCATTTTCATTTATTCTCCAATTGATAATATTTATCCTACGGTCAACTTTTTTTTGTCCAATTCTAACTATTCTATTCTTTCGGAGTAGGTACTAATCGATGTATAGTTATCATAAGGTTAAAGACAGTTGAAGCCGCGAGGGAGGTGTGTCTACCGTAGCATTTGATTTTCAATAGCCATTGCCTTATATCTATCTCATAAGACACAGTGTGAGATTATAATGTGTATGTTAGTTAATACCGCATGTAGTTGTAAAAAATATTTTGTTTCCAACAGTAGCTTGCATTTTGCCTTCGTCTGCAAGTTTATTGTGAAATTATGACACATCAATATTTGCGAGATTCATTAGCATTAGCACGCTTAGTCATTGACATGTGTTCTTTAATGCCCTAATATTGAACGAGATTGGGAGCTATTTTTATAATTTGCCGCATAACTGATCATATATTCATGTTCATAAGCTTAAATACATTCACATCATTAATTTGGAAATATCATTCAGGATGTGTGACTTGTAACCTATTGTCCATTTTGTATTATACATGATAAACCAACGACGAGATAAAATTAAAATAAATGAGACACATCGTGAATATCGAATATGTACAACAAAGTCTACAGTTTTCATAACATTTTAATATTATAATGTAAACAAAACCCCCAAAGGTTTTGATACATTATCACCTGCTTATCCAACAAATTGATAAGTGTTATCGTACACCGGGTGGTACGTGTCACTGATAATTAGTGTGTCACAACACCCAAAGTGTCTAGAAGAAAGTAATCTTAAGCTTGTGGATTACAGAAATAACTTTGCAAAAAACTGTAATAAAAAGAGAAATGTCCATTTTTAGGTTCACACGTTACTTATTTTAGTATTATTTTAATAAGCCATATTTTACCCCAATACGGGATCCGGGTTTTTAATTAGGGAAACAAATCCAAGTCGGGCTTTTAATAGTACACTTCATGGGTTATCTTAGGGCACAAAACAATTTACAGTTCATACAAACATACAATTTTATCGATACAAATGTATGGAAATCGAATAATCAAACTGAATAATGAACAAGCTTTGACATGGTATACTTCATATCACTACTCATTACTTAAATTTATCTCACTGTGAATAGGATATTTGGATATTATATCTCGTGTGCGTGGTGGCCTGTTGGTAACGGACCATACGCCGCTGCCTACATGTTCACGGTGGTCGCGGGTTCAAATCCCAGAGCACACCTCTGACTTTTCGGAGTTATGTGTGTATTGATAGTCAATCACCACGCACTTTAACGGTGAAGGAAAACATCGTGAGGAAACCTGCATACCGTAGCGATTTTAAAGAATTTCTACGGTATGTAAGTCCGCCAACCCGCACTAGGCCAGCGTGGTGGACTATATGGCCTAACCACTCTCAATCGATTCTCTCGATTGTAGAGTAGGCCTGTGCCCTGCAGTGGGACGTATATGGGCTGATATAGATAGATATAGATATCTTAGATGGTGCTGGTATGGTGTATTCATATTTTTCCGACCGTCTTTCAAACGTCATCTGATCTTGTAATCTATCTCATAAAGACTACAATCAAGAGCTTTATCGATTTTATTGGAGCATAATGTATTTTATTATCGAGATTCCCGATCGTCCCGTTTTTAGTTTAGGTAATATAAATGATTTTTATAAGTTTATCGCCTAAATAGGTGCGCCCACTGTCACATGAAGAAATAGACTTATTTACATAATGTACAAATGTGGACCACATTTGTTTACAGCATAGATTAGTATGTAAATAGTATTCAATACTATATCCGTCTGATTTACTTTCTTGGCTGTCTATTGTTTCTTTCTGTTTTTTTTTTAAATTAATACTACCCTACGAATTTTTTTGCGTTAGAATTTGCACACTCGTTCGGCCTCCCTGCCGTTATCTTGATGGGTTCTTGCATTGACTCCAATTCGCCCCATCTTAAGTATTCTTAGTTTTAAGATTATTGTATCTTCTAATGCCTTAAAGTTTTATGCCTTAGAAGCTAGTCAGCGCTTTTGCTGGAAGAAAATAATATAAATATTTGTTAAGTAATTAATGATATAATGGCAAGTTAGGTTTTTCGTAATCCTACAGTTACATAAATATCTTATCGCGCTTATCGTTATTACTTCATGAGGCTTGTTGATAATTCTGTCAATTTCTAGTATGTCAAATTGCTTTAAGGTTCATTTGTAGGTCATGAGAATCAACAGATATCTCCCCAAAACAATTAATGTTTTTATTTCTATACATTGCTAGATCTTTTAATTAGTATAGAGTATATACATGTACATAGGTAAACATAAAACGGCAGGCGAACGGGTCCAATGTACAGTCCACAGTTTTGCGAGCTTATTTCTGTCGTAATATTAGTAAAACTAAGAAACAAAAATATAATAGAAAATAACATAATCGATCAAGACTTATGTGATAAGAGGTTTTGGATTTTTAAGAATGAATATTTATTGTTGCAGATTTTTCAACGCGAAATCGGTTAAAATCATAGAGGAGAGCATCGTGGACCCCGACCAGAAAGTTCTCATCACATACACCAGGAATTTAGGATACACTAAAGTCATGGTGAGTCCTGCTATCTATCTTTATTAGATAATTGCCTCTAATCAATAAATAATTTTATTTTTATGACATGTAACGTAGTTAATGGATTTATAAACGGCGTTGACCGACCTGGGTGTGAAGTTTGAACTTAGGATCATATTGTTAACCTCTCTCATACACTGTTACTACACCAAAAAAGTAACTTTGGAGACACGGTAGCTGACTCTAAAAGCCACTTGCACCTAATAACTTTGCCCATAATTTTGACTTTGAAAACGTCAAGCCCATACATTAGCAATGTCCAATAGGTCACAATGATAGATGACATTGTCAAAGTTAAAGCTATCGTCAAAGTTTATGCAACTGGGCCTAAGTCTAAAAATAGTTTCTATTTCTGTCCAACACAGAGTGTAGTGGAACGCGTGGAGTACAGATCAGCAGGGCCGCACCAGACGGTGGCGAAGCGCTCGGCGTGGATCGATTCGCAGGTGTTCGGCTTCTCGCGGGCCATACGCGCCTTCGGAGTCGACAGGTTCAAGAAGAATTGCACGCAGATGGTCGGTACACTTCATTTTAGTTCTACATTGTTAGGAATTTGGAATAAATAATCAACAGGCAGCGCGTATTTTGATGATACCAAGCACTAAAGCCCAGCAAGTGTCTGAGTATGACTTTAACTCTAAATTAATTTGGATGAAATCTCTTAAATAATGTACACTCTGTATATTGAAAATATTAGAAAACCAGAAATGACAAACATCACCTTTATTAAAAATCTAAATGAATATCTTCCCAGGCGAACGGCTTCAACCATGTCCTGCACAGTCTATACGAGCGGCAAGCCTCCCACGGCCTCACGCCCGTCTCCCACACGCTGAAGGAGATGCGCTCGGCCGCCGCCGCCGCCACCGACCGCGCCAAGGCCAACGTGCTCTCCTCCGTCAACCGCACATAACCACCCGCCGACTGAGCACCCGCTCGAACAACCCTACGCACGGACGCCCATGAGTCGCCACACCAAGGGTACAAGGTGAACAGACCCATGTGTATCTTGTACATCAACATAATTGCCACATCAACGACAGAAGGTTAGAGTGAATGGACTCATGCAATGGTATTAAGTATGGTTTCTGCAGAAGTCAGTAGCCAAACATGAGCTAGAAGTGGTTCTTTGCACCAAATCGGTATTGTCAGTTATTCAACAGTGAACTGTTAGTGTGCAGTAAGTAGCAGACAGTAGATCATTTCTACACAATAAGTCGGTAATAGCTAGAGTCGAAATAAAATGTAGACAGAACAGAGGTGTTTTGAGTAGTATTTTATTCCTTCTTATTAAAATGCTGTCTTCCATTCCTTTTGCATCTGGACTTGTTAGTAGAAAATAAAAAAAAAATACTGCTCTTCAATTTTACATTCTGAAGTTTTTATTCAATTCAAATGACATTTGTCTAACACTGTAGCCAATTTAATAGGCTTTAACAAGAGCCAATAATTCATGTTATTGTCTTCTATTGGCCTAGTTCAACAACTATTCATGCAGACTCTCAAAGACAATTTATTTGATTTGGTGTGAGAGCTTTATATGTGATTGGAATTTTGATCCAAAGTTGGGAAGAAATTGAGCAAGGAGTTGTATAAGAAGAATTCAGTAATTATATTTCTGGCTACAGATAATATTGTTGGTGTGGTGAATAAAATGTAAATGGCGTGTGCTACAGCTGAATTTATCCGATGTAGTTTAGTAATTGTGTAAATTAACCCATGTTATGGTATATGGAAATTATTTATACATCTGTAGGTATTACAAATGATTAAGATTTATAGACTAATGATTCACACAAAGCAGAGTTTATTATATTTGATGTTGACTAAATTCTGAATACAGCAGAAGTTTTAAAAAGGCTTGAAGTTTTTGCGCCTAAAACTCAATATTACCTTTATTGTGAAAGTTTTTTAAGGCATACAATTACCTAGACAAGTGATATTCAGGTCGGACCTATTTTTATGCTGATATACACAAATGTTTAAAAATCATACCATATTTCCAATTGCTTGATTGAATAATTCATAACATTTGCCATTGTATGATGTGATTGTACATAATATAGGGATCATTTAGCACTAAATTCTGCATTTATATGAATAGAAACTTCCATACACAAGTGATCATTCTATAGTCTTCCATTCCGACCACTGGGGGTCTTAATTATGTTGAAGGCGTTGCATAACAGTGGACATATAATACTTCTAGTTTATTAAATATTTTTCTTATTTGTAAATAGCACCAATATTAATAACACGATAGTTTTTCAATCTGGATTTTTGGGAATAAATAAATTTAAGACAAGGCTCAACTTACCTTCACTATATAAAAAATAAGGTGAGGGTTAGTTGTATTCACCTTGCCCTAGAAATTTTTTGTTACACATCTAAGAAACTCTTATTTTAAACTTTAGGACAGAACCTATGTTACTTCATAGCACAATTTTCATATCCCATACATCTCATTAAGTTTTGGACCATGTAATTTAGATATTAACAGACTAATAAAATGTGTAGTTGCTTCTCTAAGATTTTTTGTATATGAAACGCCTGCATTGCAAAACAGTGCAATACAATTAAACGTTTTCAGAATTACAACTTCTGTTGAATTCTACTAATTATGCTGTATGACAAAGGCTTCTGCCTAAGAAGCGGGTATTGATAAATACACAATTTAATCAATGCTTGTTACCTAATAATTTATAATACCTATTATAATTGTGGTGCCATATGGAAAATCGATATTCCGAAAAATCATAGGCACTGACATAAAAAAATATTGGAAGCATCAAATATTATGCTCCCGGCTTAAGGTCACTAATGTAAATATTTTAGCTTTGCTTTTGCATAATTCAAGAGCTCTTACAGTACAATAATTTCATAAGTGAATAAGGTAAGATGGGTCGGTCAGATTTGATCAGTGGCCAATTCAATGTTGGCTGATTATGATTTAGTATTACTTGATACAGTCAGCGCTATGGATATTGCCCTAGTAGCATTACAAAGATTTTTGAAAATTATTTTATTAGTATAGAAAATTCGAGCCACCTGCTATCGCGTGAACTGTATCTCTTTCACTGCCGTTTCGATTTCAAAAGCAAATCGCTACTTGTACCTTCTAACCACATTCCAACTGTGGGTTATGAATTACGGTGTTGTGTCATGTGTGTAATGCTTTGTTTGTAAACACAATGACCAAAAACATGCATGAAAAGAAAACAAAAAACATATTTTTGCAATAGAATATTTTTCAGTTTTTCTTTTTGGTAATAAAAATATTTTCTGTACAATTCACCTGAATTCTGTGCTTATTTTCTCAGCACATAATGTTTGCTTACTACTTACTTTGTTTCTGGTCATCATAAGCATTTTCTCGCAATCACGCTTTGCCAGAATATGAGTGTTTTTTTTGTATGTTTAAAAAAAAAGAAATATCGCTCGAACTGTTAATGTTAGATATGGAGTATTGCATAATTTCTTTATTATAATTTTATTGTATATAAGAAAGTCTATCATGTAATTAATACATTTAATTTTTATTTTCCTCAAATTGTTGGATTTAAAAATATATGTTTAGGTGATATAAGAAAAATTAAATTCTAGAAGAGAAAGTATATAAATAAATAGTCTGATGTTACTCAGTGTTTGTTTTATTTCTATTGGACCATAGTTTATTGCTTTCGTTGGAGCCGCAAAGGTCCCGCATCGCAAGCACAGCGTTGGACGCCCAGGGTGGACAGAACTGAGATAATATATTTACATCTACAAATCAGTTGTATATGTAAATGTGGTATCTCTATTCTATCCTCCGTAAACGACATCTTGTAGCTGATGGTGACGAGAGGGATATTTTGCTGAGAATATAATTTGAAAACAAAAAAAACGTTTTCCCTTTAAACAATTTTATTATCTACAAACTAAAAAAGTATCTACAAGAACAAAGAATAGTCAGTGCATTTAGACATTCAAAATGCAGCAAAGGTATTTACAATGCAATATTTAAATAAATTTAGTCTTTTTTCATATTTTCAAATAACAAACAAAAACAAACATTTGAAGTTGCAGGTATATTATAATAGTGTCTTGGTAATACAACAGGTTAGCATTAAATCTTCTATTTGTCATAAAATAACATGAACTGTTTTAGAAGGTACAAAAATCTTTTAATTTTCACTTTGGTGTCTAATTAACTTTTATTCAAATTATTTAACTTTTATGGCAGCTCTTAATCTCGCACTTCTGCTTCTGGGATTAGCTTCAACTTCTTCATCTGTAGGAACATCTACATGTTTATTTAGAGCTTTCCATGGTGTATCTAAGAACTTATTTATTGTATCTTGATCCTGCACTAACAAAGGACTCAGATATTTCAATGGTACAGGATTTGCAACTTCATTCACAATATTCCCAGCTATATGCCTCTTTATTATTGTATCTTCTAATGAGTGAAAGCTAATAGTAACTAGTCTACCATTTATTTTTAAATAATATTTAGCTAACAGCATTCCATAATTGATTTCATTCAGTTCATTATTAACGAAAATGCGTAAAGCTTGGAATACTTTTGTTGCATTTGATTGTGGTCTTTGTAATTTATCCAATCTTATTTCATCTGGACAACAGGAGTTTACTAGATCAACTAGTTCTTGTGTTGTATCAATATTCTTTATCATATACCTAGCTTGTATTATAGTTTGAGCTATTTTCGCCGCCTTTTTCTCTTCTCCATATATCTTAAATATTTTGTACAGTTCATGTTCATCTGCTGTCGCCAAGACTTCTCTTGCTGTGATTTGGTTTGGGTCCCTTCCAGCATCCATTCTCATATCAAGGAATCCATTTTTGCTGATGGAAAATCCTCTCTCTCCAGTATCCAACTGCATTGATGAACAACCAAAGTCAAATAACACACCATCAATAGAAGATTGCTTAATGTTATTTTCTTTTAGAAGATTTGGTAACTCACTAAATCTGCCTAGTAATGGAGTCAGCCTATTTGGATACTCTTCTGCTAACTTTTTAGCCTTTTCATAAGCTATAGGATCCCTGTCTAATGTAATAAGCTGGCAGTCGGCTGCTTCTAGAATTTTCCTGGAGTGTCCACCAGCTCCAAAAGTCATATCAATGTACAACTCATTATCTTTGGGATTCAAATATTTTAGTGATTCATTTAACATAACAGGTACATGATCTTTGTACTCTAAAGGTGTTGAGCTTGATTTCCTATGAGTTAGGAGTTTGGCGAATGATATGATCGGTCTACGAATCATGATTTTGTTTAATCTTTGTGGAATATTTTCCTGAATAAGCCCTTATTTTCTTCTTTCAAAAATTGTAACACTTCATTAGATAATATTAGGCTGCACTCTTCAGTACTTAGTCCTGTTGCGGTACTGGAGTTTGTTCGTTTGTATTTGTTTTTGTAGTGATTATCGGCTATTTTGTTGAGTGAGTTGTACTGTTTGTTACACAATTCAGAATCCAAGTTTTGTCTCTCTGAGGATTCAAATGCAAGCTTTACTTTATCGCGTATGAACTTTCCAAGATCTCTGTAATGTGAAAGAGTAATTAATTAGTATGTCTATTAATATTCACAGCAAAATTACTTAAATCATGCATAAAAATGCATGATAAAATATATTATTGAATTCACAACTTCATTTACATGTAAAACCTATACTTAAGTATATTAACTAAAATATTTGAACATGTTTTCAAGCTATTTTCTGTATAGATCACCAAGGTCTAGTTTGAGTAAATATAAAAAGAGGAGTGGTTTACTTTAAACAGTACAGTTCGCTTCCTCAATTTTGGTGGAATAATTAGGCAATTGCTGATAAGACCTATATCTGGAAATCACTTATTTAGTACAAAAAATAATAAATTGGAAATCACTTGAAAGGGACAAAAAATATTGCCATTAAAAGTAAATAGGTAAATCGAGCATTACATTTAAACATGCGAAATCGTAATCTAATAAAAATTGGTGGTATCTTTTTGGTATATTGAAGTTTAGTGATTACAAAGCTGCAAATAAGGATAAGGTTTCATAACCTAACTTTATAACTAACCTGTCTCCTTTAGAGGTGTCCAAAGGCCATTTAGCAATGAGCTTAATAAATTTCTTATACTGAGTAGTCATAGCTAAGTTCTGTTATAACATTTTATAATTGTTTATTTAAAACTAAGAAAAAGTCAGATTTTATAACTCCCGAATTTCAAGATTCAGCGAGAAAGTGTCAACTGTCAAAGTCAAAAAAACGTTCAGAAATTAGTTTTGCAAAGGAATAAAGTTTATTCCGTTTTATTATGTTTAAATTATTTATCTATTCAAATAAAAATAATTCTAGTGAAAGTCTATTTAAATTTTTGCCAACGTTATTAGCAATAAATACCAGTCAAATTTAGTTGTGTAATAATCATTATAGCTCATAAACAGACGAGTATTTAGTTGATATTATAAATGGATATCAACGCAGAAATTGAACAAAATTCATTTTTAAGATTTACGTCTTAGGACCTACATTAAAATCTTAAATCTATATTATCGAGGTCAGATCATACAATTATAATAAAAATATAAAACGTAGATAAAGAAAAAAATGGATCTAGTATAAGGGCGTCGTAAAGGACAAATATTATGAAGAAGTCCTTCATTTTCCTTTTCCGGTTTTTCAGAAAGATGTGTTGTGGAAATAATATTGCTGACTCTATATTTAATGTAGTAAATGCATACCTATTACTTAACAGATAAACGTTATTTGATTATAGATAAATGTTGTTAATGAATTATAAGAAATTAGAACAAATTAACAAAAATAGAACAAATAACTACTATACATTTGAAATTATTCCATTATTTATAGAGGTCACAACCCCACCCCCTTAATCAAATAAACCACCCGTCATCATTCCTGGAGCAAACGAGCCCAAAATACAGGAGGCATTTCCTCTTTGGATGGCGATAGCTATCCTTTGCGTAAGGAACCACCCAGAGCGATAGTCCCTACCCAGATCTCTAAGACGACGGCCAATATCTTTAACCAACATTTTGGCTTCAGATCCCCAACAGCCAGTCACCTCAACAGCAAAGGGAACAAAAAAGTAGTCCCTTAAAAGTGGAGCATATTTTGCTCGCTTCGACTCAGCAGCTACTTCAGCAGCAGCTGCAGCCACCCTCGTCGTTCGGCCTAAGTGGCTCACAGCGAAGGTGCTAACGCACGTGGCGTCCCAAACCAGGCACTTACCTCTGAGCCAAGGCAACAAAGTAAGACCATCAGGCCTTTTACCATCGGTGCGTATTAAACCCGGGGGCTCCAGCAAGCAAGGCACATTTGCGGACACGAGAGCCCTCCTGATAATATCGTTGAGAGCATGATGACGCGCAAATCTACCCGATGAATTATAATATAATCTTCGAACATTCGATTAATGTTGATGACATGCCTACTGTCCCTGAAAACCTTCTCTCTTACCCTCCTCAGCTTCAGGTGGAGATAAATAGCGGTATATCCCAAGCTTATTCCAAGCATATACGGATATTGAATCCCATCCTCTCTTACCAATGAAAAACCTGTAGGTACCAAGCTTTGGAGGCCATCTGCCATTCAACAAATATAGTGTCTATTTGCCCCCAACAATGACTACAACTTGAATTTTAATTGCATTAAACAGCTGAACGTTCTCTGGATTCTTTTCCGATACACAATGCGGTCAACTTCCGAATCTAATGAAAATACTCCAAAACAAAACACGACGATAATCCTCACACAAACCACTAATAAACTTAATATAACTCATTGTGAAAACCGTATCAAAATAAAGGGATAGCGGTTGATCCCGATCGGCTATTTTTCAAATTAACTCGCCTACTAATCCTATTATTTTGGGACAGCGGTCTGTAGCGCGCCGTTGGCATTTAATGGAGCATTTTTAACTATATTACGTTTATTGTCGTGCTATGATACAGTGGCGGTATAAGTGGGTATTGGAGGGGGAGATTAGCGGTTTTTAATTTTGTAATGGTCATTATAAAAAGTGTACTTTATGAATAAAATTTTAATGAAGTAAAATATTATTTTGGGTAGAGCACATAGCGCAGAGAACTGATGGCCGGTCGAGCGAAATGTTCCAAATGATGTCCACGTACTAGAAAGTGGATACTGGATGTGCGACCTAGTAAACGTTACAGGAATTCGCTGGATGCAAATTGCAAGATTCCATCCTGTTGCATATCTAGCGAATGAAATCTATGATCGGTAGAGGACTTCATTCGGCCGAAGAAAATAATGATGATGCAGGAAGTCAATTAGTTTTTCTTTATTACATACGTTAAGAAGACTGTTTCCATAAACCATACTAATAGTATCACCAACGACCAACGAGAACAAAATTTGTTTGGCTCTATATCGAGCTCAGCTTCCCGCTTCAAGATACAAAACTTTAAGGTAAAATTGAATCACAGGTAGTGATGTTTCTATCCGTCGCCTTTACAACCGATATAAAAGCACCTTTACGCCGTTGACACAGTGAGATAACTCGCTAGTCGCTACATAACCAAAAATGAGGCCAGACCGTCAGACAGTCTCATAACCCGTTTCAGGGCTGGCCTATCGCGTGCTTAAATCGTCATACTGTGGTTCAGGGCCGTCACTAGTACAAGAATACAACAAATTAAGTTAACAAGTAATTTGAGCTTTTCTGAGAAGAAGAGCTAATTTTAGCTCTGATATTAATTTTTAATCGACTTAATATGTATCTGATTATTTATTGAAAAATAATAATTTATTGTATTCTGTATGGGCTCCAGAAGATCACGTTAAAGAACGAATTTTTGGTTCAGCGCAGATATTGTTTAGTCCTGCAACAATATTTTATAAGGCTGTGTAATTTAGTGACATTAGCTTTAGAATATTTTTCATCGTAATTATAATCCAACGGAGGGTAGTTTGCTTTCATTTGCGTTCTCAGTGTGTTCAGGAAAGTTTAGAAATATGTGCGCTATCGAATGCACGCGTGCTCCGCTACTGCGTCAATTTATTGTGTAATTTCGTTGTTTTGTGGACAATCTGGTGTAAGTGATATTTAGTACTGCAATAGACTACACCCACTTGGCGTTGACTTTCCAGATTTTCCTTGGCAAGTTAATTGTTCTATTCAATGCTATCTACGCACTTCGAATCGTCGTGCGTTGCCAGGTACGGATGTATTTAAAAACAATCTAAGATGTACAGAAATAAAATTAAGCCTTTTGCTATTAAATAACTAACTAACCGAAAAAGAAACGGTTTCTCAAAACAATGTATGGTGGTTTTGTTTATGGAGACACTAATAAGACTTTACTGCAAAATCCCTTCGGGTGTCGAAAGCGCTCATTTCGGGCTCCCTGTCAAGATTTATGTGACTTTCTCCATTGTTCTCCAATTGTTCTCCATTGTGTAGCATCTGTCAAAAGTCTATTGTCTATACATGGACACCGGAAGGGATATTTTCAAGCGCATTGTAGTGGTTTTATCGTACCAGTAAATAAAAAAATACCCAGATGTGGGTCCTGACCACCACGACCTATCTCGCGGGTACTGCCGACGGCCCTGGTTAGACCTATGCCTTTGTCCTATTTTCGGATTACAGATTGGTTTATAACCGTATTGAATTAGATCGAGAGCGCGTTGTCTGGTATTGATATTTTAGACGGGATCGCTTACAGCGCTTTTCGTGAGTGCGAAATGGAATATTTGGCATTTAAGTTGATTAAAACGCGTAGGTAATATCCAATGTCTTAACAAATGCTACTTAAGAGACCTTGTGGTCCATTTTTTTTTAAATTTTATTTGTACATTTTATATGATCCGCCAACAGATGATACAATAAGTAACTTAAGTATCTATACAATACATTTTAGATCTTCTTATATTGTTCACCTAGTTATAGGTGGACCCATCTACATAATCCATCTGTCCATTGCGACATAATATTAGCAAAGCGGTAGAACTCAACTGTTTACCTACTACCTAGTTAAAGGTGCATCTACACCGCAGTTACCTTTTGTGGAGTAACACTATGCAACATTGTTATCGATTTTTACCACATGTTATTAACATTACTTAACATATTTTAAAAAACATATTATTAACATATAAAAATGAGCGTATTAACCTTAAAGGCGTCGCGCACTTCCATGCCCTATGGTGTTGCAGATGTTCATGGGGGGCGGTAATCACTTTCCATCACGTGAATTTAATTTAATTATTTTTTTTGTGTTCCCCTATCTACTATGTTATTTTTCATTAAAAATAACATAGTACTGTCTGTCTGTCTGTCTGTCTGTCTGTCTGTCTGTCTGTCTGTCTGTCTGTCTGTCTGTCTGTATGTTTGCTTGCGCATCACGCAAAAACTACTGCACCAAATGAGATGCGGTTTTCACAGTTATATTGCTGCAGGTTCAACTTAAAAACTGGTATATGTTGCATTTGCATACAGGGTGTTTCTTTTTGTTTGCTTGCACATTACTCATAAACTACCACACCAAATGAGATGCGGTTTTCACAGTTATATTGCTGCAGGTTCAACTTAAAAACTGGTATATGTTGTATTTGCATACAGGGTGTTTCTTTTTTTTGCTTGCACATTACTCATAAACTACCACACCAAATGAGATGCGGTTTTCACAGTTATATTGCTGCAGGTTCAACTTAAAAACTGGTATATGTTGCATTTACATACAGGGGGTTTATTTTTGTTTGCTTGCACATTACTCAAAAACTACCATACCAAATGAGATGCAGTTTTCACAGTAATATTGGTGCACGTCCAATTTGAAAACTGGTATATATTTTATTTATAGACAGTGTGTTCCTTTTTATTTACTTGCGCATAACGCAAAAACTACAAGACGAAATGAGATGCGGTTTCACAGTTATATAGGTACAAGTCCAACTTAAAAACTGGTAAATGTCTTATTTACATACAGGATGTTTCTTTGTATTATGGAAGATAAATGAGAAAAACGAATATTCCCCATATTAACACTGGATTAACACTTAGGCTACATTTTATCCAGATAAATTAAGTGTTCCCGTGGGATGAGGACGGAAATCCGATATATTTGTTACTTTTTATACTCAAGGGGATGCGATGGACGTGGATTACATACCTTGAGTGAGAATGAGATAGGACGGGCGGGATATAACGGGACGGGACGGGACGGGATGAGAAATACCAAATAATCTATACATGTATATTTTTTTAAACAAAGTTAATCACGCAGACGAAGTTAGCGGGCAGAAGCTAGTGTACTATAAAATAAATGACAATAAGTTATCATTTGTTGCTGAGTAACATTTGGAAACGTTGCATAACAAAAAGTAACTGCGGCGTGTATACAGCACGCAGATACACGTAGTACAAGATAGATTTAGTTTCTCAAAATAGATTTACTATGTTTTTCCTTCTCTTATGTCCATCCTATGGTAGTCGTTAAGAGATTGCCTCGAGCGATACGACCGCCATTTGTACTTTAATATTAAATATTCGTTTAGTTATGAAGATTTGTTTAGTGTACAAAAAATAATAAAATAAATAATAATTTGTAATACTTACGGCCTTATTCATACAGTTTACAACCTATTTTAGTTATGCTGAGTTTAGAACGCTTTGTCCCTTTCGAACGACTTTTGGCTTCAGTTTGAGCGAAGAACACAAAACATTCGATAATTAAAATAGATTTTAAAAATATGTATGAATAAGGCCGTTATTACTCGCATAGCAATTTTATTATAGTTGCAGATTAATGTCGCCAAAGCTCCACTCTATAAAGGATATATTTCCATTTACATTAAGATATTACTCTCCGAATGTCTGGTAATTACGTTCTGTTTTATTCGGGAAAGCGATAATGTAGACCCCACCCTGTGTCACCTTTGATCAGTACATGTCAAGCCATGCATGAATCTTGCTCCGTACTCATTTAAATGATCAAAACATTTTATATTTTGTGCGGTGTTGGATGAATTACTACCCAGGTACATACTTACGATGTGTAAAATTAATAGAATAAACCAGATATGTTATAACGTAAGTGTATTTATAACCGTTATTATAAAGAAGTATTTTGAAAAGTCCCAGTACAGTAGTAGGTATGTATAGAAAGTGGCATAGTTGTACTACGGTACGGATACAACGCTGAGGTCTCGGGTTCGAATCCCGGGTCAGGGAAAGTGATATTGAATTTTTCATCATCATCAGCCCGGAGTCAGGAATTTGTGCTCGATATGGCGATAGGCTCGCCCCCTATGACATTGTGTGACGGAACTCACAAGGCGAAACGTGGATGTCCTGGTAAGCACCTCTGTCTATCCCTTCTGGTAAAAGGCGCGAGTTTATGTAGGAAGTATGATCTAGATCAATTGACTAGGGTACACTTTTAGGGTACACTTACGGTAGCGACCATTATCTTAAAAAAAACCTCAAATGATTTGATGTTGCGTTTGGCTTGGGTAGTGATATTAATTACCGCTCCCTTGTTTTTCCTCTTCTTTATTAAAAGGCTATAAACGCATATAACTTTCCCAAACGATGTAGGTATTCATAAGCGTCAAAATTCACTTCCAATCAGGTAATTGCTTGAGCATTTCTTGGACCTAATCTATAAATAAACCTTCATATCTAGACTATACCTACACGTAATAATGACAACGCCATCTATCCACAAATCATGTCACTAGCAGCGACCTCCTTCAGTCAGGCTTGACAGATGGCGTCCTAATTCAGGACACTTACGCCAAGCCTCATTCGGCGCCCCATTGAGAATAATTGATAGTTATGGATTTTGGCGGCTGCAAAGAGGCTGGGATCTGTCTCGCCATAGATGCCTTGACCGTGTTACGTGTCTGTAAATAAGGACATTATTGTTTTTTGTACATATGGATATATTTTGTAGAGATTACCTACATAGACAGCTTGGTATAATTTTATGAGTAATGGCGAGATACCCTGTCCCCAGAATTCTCGGAAACTATTCAGTCTATCAGGCCGGTGCAATATCTATTATAAAACACTGCGCAATCCCTTTGCCAGATTAGTAATTCAATAAAACTGAATTTGTTATATCCATATAGCATATATATAATGAGTTGAATAAGTAATTCTGAATTTTCATTCTTGCAAAAGCTATTTTATAAACTGGATTATTTGTGTCGTGTGTACTTTCCATTAGCTTCAATGCATTTACTTTGCCAAAGTTAAAAAAGGAGATTTATTTCAAAATACACCAATGCACTGAACTGTTTTATTTGCATCAGAATTATTACCATGCGGGAGATTTTCAATTTAGATTACTGATTGAAATCATTGGCGTTTTACCGCGATATTTATTGTTATGCCACATTCTATTAATCATGTATGTTAGTCCACGCGATTTTGCTGCTACTTTTTGACGGGATAATAAACAAATACATTGAACAATTCATATAAAGTCTCGACAGTAGGATACAACTCTTGTGTCGAGAATTTCAGAAACTGCGAGAGATTTTCCATAAACAAATATTTGTGGTTCACACAATCTCCTTACTACATAGTTAATACAGGTAAATAAACATGATTTATCTTTGAATTCGCCCAGTTCAGCAAGTTGTGAGGTTTCTCGATATCGCTTTACGCTACGTACTCAAACTATATGGCACAGGTCGATAACCTTGCAATTCATCTATTGTTACAAAGGTTCCGAGAAGTAATATCCTATATAGTAATAGTAATATCATTATGTATTTATGTATCTTGCTGCTTTTTACAATAGACAGGAGTTTAGGCATAAACGCACTTCGCGGAAGCCGCACTTTGGTTAAAAACTTCACAAATCTTT
Organism: Deilephila elpenor; assembly: GCA_949752805.1. Taxonomy (NCBI): domain Eukaryota; kingdom Metazoa; phylum Arthropoda; class Insecta; order Lepidoptera; family Sphingidae; genus Deilephila; species Deilephila elpenor. The sequence continues at coordinate 1,558,285 of OX457113.1, read as the reverse complement.
ATTTTATTCTGGCGATCTCTTAAGTACGCAGGATTCTTTATGTTGTTTTCTTTCACCGTTAAGGAAGCGATAATAAGCTACGGATACCATAAGGTAACTTCAAAATGTCACCAAATGTATTCTGGGATCAAACCAGTAGTAATGGGTGTAAAACCCTAATGCCCATATTTTTTTTGCGTCTCAGGTCTGGGTGTTTGTGAGACCGAAAAGTCTCTCGTAGTTCCTGATACCCACGACACAAGACTCGATATTAGTGTGGGGTCAGGACTGTGTGTTTCACTGTTGGTGTACTTATTAATTATTTTATCCCAAAAATATTTCTTCTCCGTCTGCTCTTTGAGTCAGCGTTATTTTCTGGTGTAAGGTGTTTATTTGGGTGGTACTTTAAGTATTACAGGGTTTGATGTCTGTATTCAGCAAAGTTTTCGTAAACAAAGAGAAAATTACAAATATATGTTTTGGAAGACAGTGTTTAGTCATGCTGCGCAACTTATTTCTAGAATTCGATCGAAGCTCTAACCTTTGTTTAAAAACAGGTGTCTGTTCTCACATGTTTCTTTGTATTGGGAAACCCATGACTCAAGTGTATAAGAAGTATAAGTATGTGTTTTATGCGGTATTCTCTTTAATGATAATATTATTCACCCTAAGGGTCAGGTTAAAAGTATCTTGATCGGTCGAGAATGCATGAAGAGATTAATGAAAGTGGATGAAGCGAAAGTAGCATACCAAGCTCAAGCAAAGTGGAGATTCATAATCTCTGCCTTCCCTATGGGATACAGGCGTGACGTTTGTGTCTATTTGTATGTATGTATGAAGATAAGCTCTCAATAAAACGCAAACAAGGATTCTCACAAAGACCTGTTGAAAGCGGTCTGCATCCAGCGACTTCCTAAAACCTTTGACAGCTTCCATGGCGGAGTTAGTTAGACGCCGGCTGTGAAACGAGAGGCCGCGGGTTTAATTCCCGCACCGAAACAAATATTTTTGTGATCCAGAGGTATTTGTGTCGGGTCTGGGTGTTTGTGAGACCGAAAAGTCTCTCGTAGCTTCTGATACCCACGACACAAGACTCGACCTTGGTGTGGGGGTCAGGACTATGTATGTGGTGGGTGTATTTATTTATTTATCGGGAAGTCTGCCTACATTGTAGGTGGGTGGTATTATGCTTGTAAGTTGCATTGATATTATTTTTACTATAAATAACGAATAAGAATGTTATTAAACAAACATATTATACTTATTACAAAGTAATTAAAGCTTATTTTATAAGTATTATCTGTACCAATGTGAACTAAGTTGAGGCTAGTCTATGTCCACTGGAATAAAGTGGGCTGCATTAAAAAAAATATGCTAAAATAATGAATACACTTAGATCCATTTACTAAATGCTTAAAATGTTCCAAAGTAAGCTAGGAGCTATGTCAAATCAACCGTCTTTACTATAAACAACAATAGCAGGGTTCAATAAAACTTTTTAAAACTGCAAATACAAAATCCTGAAAATTCATATTGCAACGCACAAGAAATGAAAGCGATCCGATTAAGAAATACGGGCATAAAAATTCACAATATTGGTATAAACAATACGATCGTAAAAGCGAAAACAGTTTGTGGCAGTCCGCTGCCACCGCCTTTGCCTCACCGCAGAGAAAACCTAACGCTATGCTTACGCCTCCGCCCGGCGCACGCGTCAGTGACGCCCGCAACCTCGCCGACGCAAGACCGCTGCCGTCTGCCGTCCGCTCCGCCGTTGCAATCTTGCTGGGACTACGCTGTCCTCCGCGCCGCTTGCCGACTGCCTCGCCGAAGCACGCGCTTTATCACAATTTGTAATTAATAATCATTGGGTGACAGTGCATGTACTTATTACACGTAATAAACATAGTTCCGCCATTGTATCGAATTCGGATGTTTCATTGGTGTATAATGTGGATAGGAACCCACATGTGGTGACCCCGACGTGATCGCCAGACAGAAACGGTCACACCTACGGAGAAGAACAAGGTAACGGAAATGGAAGAACATAACACAGGCGAAAAGGAATCGGTCGACCGCGTGGCTGTGCGCCTGCCGCCATTTTGGCCGGACGATCCGGAAGTATGGTTCGCGCAGGCCGACGCGCAATTCCGCATTTCTGGGATCAAAGAAGATACCACTATGTTTTACCACGCAATCGCCCAGATAGACCAGCGTTTTATCAAGGAAGTCAAGGACATCGTCAAGAATCCTCCTACCACTGGTAAATATGAAAAATTAAAGTCGGAATTAATAAAACGATTATCGGTGTCGCGGGAACGCCAAATTAGCCAATTGTTATCCAGTGAAGAATTGGGAGATCGAAAGCCGTCTCAGTTTTTACGTCATTTAAAAACGCTCGCGGCGGACGGCGTCACAGGAGAATTTTTACGAAGTCTGTGGACAAGCCGATTACCACCACACATACAAGCCATTATTGTGTCGCAAACGTCAAGTAATTTGGACGCCATCGCGGACTTAGCGGACAAAATAAGCGAGGTAACACCATTTCCCACACATATTGCAAGTTCAATTTCAAATAACGACGATTTGTTAAAGCGCATAGACAACATGGTGACCGCACGCATCCGGGCCGAACTGAGTCAGCAGATCTCAGAATTGAATTTAACCGACCGCGGTCGATCGCGGTTTCGACGTTGGAATAACGGCAGGACAACCAGCGAGAACCGTTTTAGAAGTCGTTCACGTAAAGAAGCACCCGGTATATGCTGGTACCATAGCAAGTTCGGCGACAACGCTAAAAAGTGCTCGCCGCCATGCACGTATAAATCGGAAAACTACAACGGCAGTTCGTAGAAGCGGCGGACGACTGTCGTAAAGCTTCCAGCCGCCTTTTTATCACAGACAAGAAGACTAAGGTACAATTTTTAATTGACACTGGTTCTGACCTTTGTGTGCTACCACTAAGCTACAGTCCCCACTGTAGGAAACCAACGGATTACAGCCTTACAGCCGCAAACGGCACCACCATTCGCACGTTTGGTACAACGTCACTTAGTCTTGATTTGGGTTTAAGGCGTAATTTTTTTTGGAACTTTGTCATTGCAGAAGTCGAGAAGCCTATCATTGGCTCTGATTTTATGGCTCACTACGGGTTGTTGGTCGACTGCAAGAATGGCCGCCTCCTGGACAGCGTCACTACATTGTCGACACCCGGGACTGTGCGGAACTACGGTTACCTTAGCGTAAAGGCAATAGCAGGTAATACAATTTACCATAAATTATTAAGAAGCTACCCCAGCTTGACTACGCCTCCTGGCGTGTTCAGAGAAGTCAAGCACGCGACAGTACATTACATACGCACCACACCTGGGCCACCAGTTTTTTGTAGGCCAAGACGCCTCGCGCCGGATCGCCTCCGAGAGGCTAAGGAACAGTTCGACAACATGATTCGAGAGGGTACAGCACGACCATCTGACTCACCTTGGGCTTCAGCACTACATCTAGCTCCAAAAACGAATGGTTGGAGACCCTGCGGTGACTACCGCGCTTTAAATTCACGGACCATCCCGGACAGATATCCAATCCGGCATATTGAAGATTGTGCCCACAGATTAGCCGGCTGCACAATATTTTCAAAAATTGATTTGGTAAAGGCCTACCACCAAATACCTGTGGCACCAGAAGACATACCCAAAACTGCCATAACGACGCCATTCGGGCTATATGAATTCCCGTACATGACCTTTGGCCTCCGCAACGCAGCACAGACTTTCCAGAGATTCCTGGATGAAGTCTTACGGGGGTTAGAGTTTTGTTTCTCATATATTGATGACATACTCATATATTCCAGAAGCAGTGAGGAACACATGCAGCATTTGGAGGAAGTATTCCAACGCCTACAGGCCTACGGCCTGATTGTAAATAGCACAAAATGTGAATTTGGATCAAATGAGGTAACATTTCTTGGCTTTAAAATTTCTCAACATGGCACATATCCACTTGAAGAGAAAATCAAAACAATTCAGGAATTTCCGCCACCTAAAACTGTCAATGGCCTACGTAGATTCCTTGGAATGCTCAACTTCTACCGTCGTTTCATACCCAGTGCTGCCTGTGACCAAGGACCTTTACATGGTATGATAGCCGGACCAAAAGTCAAAGGTTCGCAATCGTTGAGCTGGACACCAGACTTAATACAAGTTTTTGACTGTTGCAAAGAAAGCATAATACGCTGCAGTCTTTTGGCTCATCCTGTATTGAATGCCCCACTCGCCCTTTTGACAGACGCGTCGAATACTGCCTTGGGCGCAGTGCTTCAGCAGTTAGTGGACAAGGAATGGCAACCCTTAGGATTCTTTTCAAAGAAATTAAGCAACTCACAAAAGTTATACAGTGCATATGATAGAGAACTATTGGCTATCTATGAAAGCGTCAAACATTTTCGACATATGGTCGAAGGTAGACACTTTGTGATATACACTGACCACAAGCCAATCACATATGCTTTTCAACAAAATAAACAGAAGTGTTCCCCAAGGCAATTCAACCACCTTGATTTTATATCCCAATTCACAACAGATATAAAACACATTTCAGGAAAAAGCAATATTGCAGCAGATACGCTGTCGCGCATTGAAGCCATCTCTTCGCCGCCAGACATGACGAAGCTAGCTGAATCACAAGAAAGCAACGCCGAGCTTCAGGAACTCATCAACAAAAACTCATCACTGCGCTTGGAAAAGGTACCCATACCAGGTACAAACATAACATTGTATTGTGATGTCTCTCTATCGACGCCTCGTCCTTTTGTTACCAAGGACCTGCGTCGTGAGGTTTTCAATTCCATCCACTCCATGAGCCATCCTGGAACAAGGTCAACTATAAAGATGGTTACAAGCAGATTTGTTTGGCCCTCCATTCGAAAGGATTGTCGAGCCTGGGTTCGCACATGCGAAGCTTGCCAGAAAGCAAAGGTCCAACGACATACGGCATCGCCTTTAGCCGAATTTAAATTACCCGGGACACGTTTCAGTCATGTCCACATCGACCTCATCGGACCACTACCGTCTTCTCGCGACTATACCTATTGTTTAACTGCCATAGATAGGTACACACGATGGCCGGAAGTACAGCCACTTCGAGAAATATCAGCCGAGACCGTGGCTAGAGCTTTCAACAAAATATGGATATCCCGTTTTGGATGCCCTCAGACCATAACGACAGACCAAGGTCGCCAATTCACATCCAACGTGTTTAAAGCACTTACAGATTTTTGCGGGACTCAGCTTCGACATACCACTGCATATCACCCGGCTTCTAACGGCATGATTGAGAGGTTTCACCGGACATTGAAGGCTGCCATCATGGCTCATGGTGAGCAAAGGTGGACAGATGTACTACCTGTCATACTGCTTGGCATAAGAACGGCTTGGAAAGAAGACATCAAGGTATCCACAGCTGAAATGGTGTATGGTGAGCCCCTAAGAATCCCTGGCGAGTTTTTGCATTCCAAACAACTCAATGAAGTTAAACCAGCTGATTTCGTTTCACAACTACGCACATATATGGCGCAATTGAGACCGCAACCCGCATCACGCCACTGTTCGAAATCCGTATTTGTCCACAAGGATCTGAAGACTATCCAACATGTTTTCGTACGGAAGGACAGTCTGCGTAAGGCGCTGGAACCACCTTATACTGGCCCATACCGTGTCATAGGACGAACAAATAAAACTATGACCATAGAAACGAGCACAGGCCCAGTGACAGTATCAGTGGACCGAGTGAAGCCAGCATACATCTTGTCCGACGAACAAGACGCCAAGCCGCAAGTTATCAAGAAATCATCTGATCAATCTCAAGAAGACAAACGGCAAGAGATGGGCAGAAATACCGACCAACGGTGTGGCATAAAAACTACCCGGTCGGGACGCGTAGTAAAATTCCCTAACATGTATCTGTTCACAGATTAAATCTCCAGCGGGGGTGATGTGGCAGTCCGCTGCCACCGCCTTTGCCTCACCGCAGAGAAAACCTAACGCTATGCTTCCGCCTCCGCCCGGCGCACGCGTCAGTGACGCCCGCAACCTCGCCGACGCAAGACCGCTGCCGTCTGCCGTCCGCTCCGCCGTTGCAATCTTGCTGGGACTACGCTGTCCTCCGCGCCGCTTGCCGACTGCCTCGCCGAAGCACGCGCTTTATCACAATTTGTAATTAATAATCATTGGGTGACAGTGCATGTACTTATTACACGTAATAAACATAGTTCCGCCATTGTATCGAATTCGGATGTTTCATTGGTGTATAATGTGGATAGGAACCCACAAGTTCACCAATAAAACAAAACACGGTATAAATATTTATGTTTTAACCACAACGCGTTGTGAAGTCCCCTCACTCAGTTTCTTACTGCACTTATGAACGGGGATTTTACTCGTGAAAAATCAACATTTTTTTCACCGCCGCTCACCTTCTTCTACCAAAATAATCGTACTACACGAACATTTTCCTGACTTTTGTTTTCATTGCGTTTTTCGTGTACACTGATTGAGATTGGCGGCTAGTAATAGAGCGATGTATGAGGTATAAGTGTTGGATATATTCAGGGGGATGTCGTCGGTGAAAGGCCACGATGAACGTTACAAAGTGTGAGCCTTTTGTCTCGGTTAAGGTGCGGTTTCGTTATTGCGATTTATGTTTAATTAATAATGTTGTCGCAGCGAGTATCTGGTAGTTCAATTGAATACATATTATGTACAAAATATTGCGATCGCATTGTGATTATGCCATTGATCTAAATAATTATCATATTTGTAGTAAACAGCATTGGGGGAGGCATATGCTCAGCAGTGGGCTTCCTGTGAAGAGAGCGAGAGAAAGAGAAAACGAAACAGTGTTGTTGCCTGAAATGTCGAAATGGTTTACTTTTTTAAAAGACCATATGTAATTATTAAATTACTTGCTTATTTGATCCAAATCAAAATATATTCACTTATTTACCATATAGCTTAGAAACGATACACATTTAATATGTATATACAATACTTAAACATATTGGTGAGTAATTGACCCAACGCGTTTTGTGCGGTGCGGGGGAGGCTAAAGTAAACCTGATTTTCAAAGTGGGTATTTGTGTACCTATCTGACGCCTAAAGGGGCTGATGCTAAGCGGTAGCTAGGCGGAGTTGGCAAGTACGAAACAAAGAGTGGACTGTATTGATGTTATCCCCTTCAGAGGGCTGATTCGCGGTGCGATGCGGTTGGATCGGGAGCAAGGGATGTGCACGCCTTACCTTAACATCTGCATCCTCGGCGAGGTGGCACGCGGTCCCGGCGCGATGGCGTCGACGTATTCACGACACTCGCGCGAACAGGGGCTTGTCCCGTAAAATAGCTATGCCAGCATCAACCTTGCGGTTCTTAGTCCTTTATTATCAATAGGTACACACAAAGCGGGGTGCGATTACACAGTATAGCGCGGATTAGCGGAACGCCATTTGCACATGCGGGTTAGCGGCGGCGGGAACACTTACGTCCTTACGAGTACATGTGCGGCGCGTGCGGCGGTTCGAAGCGAAGTACGTGTGGGGCACAGCGCGTCCCCACTTCCCGTAGCTCCCGCGCGACGTACGCGCAAGGAGTACAGACATATTAGGTCAGGCGTGCGTTAGAGGGAAAGGGAAAATAGCGGGAATATGAAACAACACAGCACTCATTGCAGTACTGCCAACCTCGCGAAATATGTATAGAAAACATCATCGATCAATAATTATACAAATATATAAATATGGCGGAACCACATATTTTTAATAGACAAATTCTTTTTATTTGTATTTTTTGTGTGTGTGCAATAAAGTGTATATAAATAAATAAATAAATTATGCGAATTGAAGCTGTTGAGAGTGTTTCACGCCTCTATAAAGAAAGAATAGACATATTGCAATTAAGTATTCTGCTCAAATTAAGAAACACTAACAGTAATCGACTAGACGACAAATGATGCATTCTTAAATAGCGTCTATTTATGCTTCGATGTTTCGGTACTTCCCTGATCTATTTTTAACTAATTCGAACGGCTATAAATTGTCCGCTGAATTTACTATGCAATTTAAGCCGGACGTGATTTGTGATGCTTTTAATAAAGTATCGTTATCGAATGAAATAAAAAGCATTGACCTGTTTTATTAACAATGTTAAGTGTGATCGGTTTGCTTTTTAATTATTCGTAAATATTAATTAAGTTTTATTGATGTAGCTTGCTAATGATTATGGGACTGAATGTTTAAGAGTATGTTATAGTTTTTGTTGTATTTATGATACTCGTACATAAATATATCCAGATTTTTTAGTGAACACGCGTGGTTAATTTTTTTTTTTTTTTTTTATATTATAGGGGGCAAACGAGCATGCGGTTCACCTGATGGTAAGTGAACACCGCTGCCCATGGACATCTGCAACACCATAGGGCATTGAGATGCGTTGCCGGCCTTTGAGGTGGGAATACGCTCGTTTTTTGAAGGTCGCCAGGTCGTATCTGTCCGGGAATGATGCCGCTGGCAACTGGTTCCACAGATTTGTAGTACGTGGGAGAAAGTGCCGGGAAAAACGTACTGTATGTGTAGATTTCCAACCTACAAGGTGATGTGGGTGGTATTTGGAGGTTTGTCGTGTTGTACGGTGGCGGAACTCGGCAGCAGGGATAAGTCCGAACAATTCATGAGAACACTCCCCGTGGTAAATGCGATAGAGAATGCAGAGCGAAGCTACATCTCTACGCAAAGCCAAAGGATCAAGCCGGTCGGAGAGAACCTGATCGTCAATGATTCGAGCAGCCCGACGTTGAATGCGGTCGAAAGAAAGAAGCTGGTACTGGGGTGCCCCTGCCCAAAGATGGGAGCAGTATTCCACGTGGGGCCGGACTTGCGCCTTATAAAGTTGCATACGTTGACCCGACGTGAAATATCGCCTCGATCTGTTGAGCACACCAAGCTTCTTTGAGGCCAATTTGGCCTTACTTTCAAGGTGACCACGGAACTGAACGTCACTCGATATCTCGACACCAAGAATTCCGATACTGGCTGTGGCATTTAGAGGAGTGTCTTGAAACTGAGGTGATACGACGAAAGGCGATTTTTTTGCGGTAAACGCGCAAACTTGTGTTTTTGAGGCGTTAAATTCAACCAGGTTGTGTCGGCCCCAATCCGAGACTCTGGATAGTAAGGACTCGACTTCAGACACAAGTTTGTTTCGGCACTCAAAGGCGTTTTCCCGAGAAATATTGGCTCTGCCGGTATATAAGGCATCACCCGTGCTGTCATCCGCATAGCAATGTATGCCGCTAATTTGCAGCATATCATTAATATGCAGAAGAAATAGCGTGGGAGATAGCACACAGCCTTGTGGGACACCAGCGTTCACGGACTTGAGATCCGAGCATGCACCGTCGACAGCGACCTTGATGCTCCGGTCCGCTAGAAAGCTAGCTAGCCATTTGCACAACTTCTCGGGAAGCCCGTAGGAAGGAAGCTTCGACAGAAGCGCTCTGTGCCAGACCCTATCAAAGGCCTTCGCTACATCCAGACTAACGGCCAGCGCCTCCCCCCTACTTTCGATTGCCTTGGACCATCTATGTGTTAGGTACACGAGAAGATCACCAGCCGAGCGGCCCCTACGGAAATCGTAATTACGGTCACTTAATAGCTGATGAATGAAATTTACCTTATTACATCCAAAAATAATCTATATTTCGTTTAGAAAGACTTCCTGCTGCAATTTATTTTTATTTGTTGTTTTCTATTTTGCATAGTTTATTAATAAGAGAACTGTTTCGTAGGCCAACGTGAAAGGACGGTTATACCGTAGTGTTTCATACCGCTAGCCCCGAATGCCGGAGGCCTCATGCTTCTTTCCTTTTGTCGTCCTTGTTCCTTCTCTTATCTCTCACTTTCAGAGCCCGGCAACGAATCTATCACCCAGGTGTTGCGGTTGTGCATGACTGGTTATCATTTACCATCTAGTGGGCTGTTTACTCGCTTGGCATCCTATGTCATAACCAAAAAAAGTAAAAACTTTGTTATACTAAAATATGAGACAAATCTTAACTTATTACCGCCCGAATACTCAAACGCAATTTAAATATTACATTGACTTTAACTACTCAAGTCCCGCTTAAATGTACTGGGTAAGTGGGACGTGGGTAGTTAAGTGCAACTTAATATTTAAATTCGGGCGTAAGTCTAATAAGTAAAAATGAAACGCGCGAAAATCGCCCGCCCCGGCCGCGTCGGCGGCACTCCCCGCTAAGCGTAGGGCGGTCGGCGCGCGCACCGTCGGCCATTTCTATCTGCAGTCGGTCCTAGCGCGCAGCCCGCGCCATGCACCCCACATAGCCATTACATAATCTCGTATAAAACAATTATCTGTGAGTGCCTGTGACTGTAGTGCTCGTTCCCAGTGACACAAACCAATGGATTCCTCACGCGTACGTATCCTCACATTTTAAGTCATAATTGAATTGTTCTATGTTTGTTTTGCTGGTTATTATCGATTGTTGTACGCTCGACGGTTTCGGTTTTTCGGCGTCTGTTTTACCTTTGGTTGTGGATCGTGTCGTTGAAACGTAGCGTGTAAAACAAGCACATGTATGTGAGTATAGCTGCGTTTAGTTCCTAAATGTTTTTATAGTTTTTTCAGTGAATGTCGCTTTCAAATGTTTTCATCATATTAAGTTAAATTTGTTAAGTGTCTGAGACTAAATTTTACGTATATTTAAGCAGGTATGAGTTTTTATAAATATATTTAGGCCTAATCAGTTAGTGCGACCTCCTTAAATAAGTTTTAACTTGCAATAGATAACCTGTTTTCAGTTACAAATATTTATTTAATTGATTTGTTGCTCCCTAGCAACATAAAATGTGTACATTATAATTAATTTGCTTTGTTATGTTATTTTCATTACCGATTTTCCTAAAGCCTCAATTTGGCGCACGGAAGCAATTTTGGAATATATTATGAAACTTAGATTACGCAGAGGTTCTTTTCATAAATTTTAATGAATTAAACATCGATCCTTTGGTTTAATGGAACCACGTAGCGACGAAAAAAGTCTTAATTTTGATTACTAAGACAAACTTAGTATTCATTTATCGATTTATTCGAGGAAAATATTCATAAAAATCTATATTTGCGTTTACTAAGGCCATTTACTATAGTTTTATCACATAAGACAAAAATAATGATAAAATGTGGAAAAATTAGTACTTCTGTCTACCTTTTATAGTTTGCCCTATTAGCGTGGTTTTATGAATGAATGTATATAAGTAACATCATCACAAGGTAATATACAGTTGAAAGACAGAGAAGACTTAGATCGTAGATCGCGCGGTGCGCTGGCCGATTATTCCGGTTTGACGGTTTTAACATACCGTAGAAATTCTAGAAAATATCTACATGGCTTTACATGATAATGCTAATGATGAGACATACCAACATACTGTATACATAACCTCACGCCTTTTTGCCGGAAGGAGTAAGCAGAGGTTCCCCTGGTAGCAACCAGGACATCCATGTTTCGCCTTGTGTTCTCCGACCCACGATGTGATAGGGGGCGAGCCAATCGCCATATCGGGCAGAAATTCCTGACTCCGGGCTGATAATGAATAGAAAAATCCAATATCTCTTTGGCCGACTTGGGATTCGAACTCGAGACCTCAGCTTTGCAATCATACCGTAGTACAACTGCGTCACCGAGGCAGTCATGAGATGAAGATTGTCAGGAAAATAGCATATTTACAAAGGCCACATCATTTGACTCGGCGCAGGATCGAATATCGAGTCTCGTTTTACAGCTGGCGTCTTAAGCAACACAGGCTTATTACCTTATTAGCCTTTGTCATATTATCATTATCATTATTTCAATTATCTATCTAAATGTAGTTGAATAAAGGAAAAAATAACTGTAAGAAATGTGTCAAAGCAATCGTCATTATATCTATATCTATAAAGTTATAAGTGAATTACTACAGCAGAAAATGTGTTAGTATATACTTTATAGAGGAATGAGCAGACACCAGCTTGAATAGGGATACACCGGTAGAGTCTCATCAACATTAAATTACATCATATTCCTAGCATTAGTTTTGTTTGTATTTTTCAACAAATATACGAGACTATGTGGTAAAGTAAAAGTTACATAATCAGTACCTAACAAATTCACACGACATGATTAATATATTAATGTATGACATAAATTGTATGTACAAAAATTGTATTATATGTAAATATACCTTTTTGTCATTATAATTTAAGATATGCATACTTCGATCTGTATTTTGATCGAAGTATGCATATTTTTGAAAATCCAAGAAACACTCAAAAAGTCGCATGACTTAAATTCCAACTTGCGTCCTTTTAACTTGATCGAATACGAAAACGCCTGCGGTGAATTATCTCGAAACTTGTAACAAAGTACGACAGAATGTCAACAATGTACAGTACATTTTGAGCTCCCCTCATCTATCGCCCTTCCCTCTGTTTTATCGGCTTTATTTCTGCGGGCGGTAAGATATTCGCATCACTCGAATAGCCTTCTCTATGCACATATCCTGGCAGTTTTGCCAGGTTCAGGGTTCAGCCTGTGCAGACCTGGTTGTGACCAGGTCGCCATATTCCATAATTGTGTAAATACATCTGAAATTCTAGTCTACATTGAATGCATTCTAGTCTATTTTTAAAATAGAATCTGATAAGCCTTGTCCAGAAATATTACTTGCGCACAAATGTTCTACCTTCAGGAATAGTGTTAATGCAAAAAACGAATAGGCAGTAACGTAAACTGTATACTAGTTATAAAGACATGGTGACAACATCATCAACCATCTTTCGCCCGTAAATACACTATCTTTACTTTGCATTCTTTGTCAAGCCCGTATAAAAAATATCTATATCGGCACACAAGCCGGGCTTTCATGCAGGGAGCGTGGTCTAATACGTAGGTGGAAGTTCGCCCGCGGCGTCTCAACTTTCATTCACCGAGCTCCGTTCCGCCGTACATAGGGATTTGGGTACATACGGGTCTTATGACTTCTTCACTGTTTGAATAAAACAGCAAGCCCGGCTTATAGGTTCGGTAGTGGTATTGAATTGATTAATTGGCTTTTTGAGTACGGGTTTGATGATTGAATGAATATATGTGTGAGATATATTGTATATAGATGGATATTTGTTCACGGATACAACGCTCGATGTATTAGTAAAAAAAAACAAAACTAAAATTGTATTTAGCATCGTTAAAAATAAGGATATTGATACAATAATATTTTGGAAAGTAAAGTTATTGGTTTTTAATTTATCTATAATTGACTTTAAAACGTCCAAAATTGGAGCAAAGGTTTCGAATCAACGTAACCACTCTATTAAATTAGAATTTCCAACGTTTTCACCGTCAATAGTTGATATAGTCAATTTGTGTCAATGGCTGCTCGATGAGGTACTTATTGCAATCATAAAATATAAACAAATTCAATCAAATATATATCGTAAACGATAAAAACAATCAGATATCGTTTATTGATAATTTATTTTATATGTACTCATAATTATTGGTGGATTTCTTTCTTTATATTTACAACTAGCTTCTACCTGCAAACTTCGTCTGCGTGATTAACTTTATTCCCGTCCCGTCTCGTCCCGTTACATCTCGCCCGTCCCGGCTCATTTTCACTCAAGGCATGTAATCCAGTCCTATCCCATCCCTTTGAATATAAAAAAGTAACCAATATATCGGAATTCCTTCCTCATACCACGGGAACACTACATTTTTCTCGATAAGAAGTAGTCAAAGTGTCAATCCAGGGTGTCAGCTACCTCCATACCAAATTTCATCGAAATCCGTTCAGCCGTTTCAGAGTTCATCGCGCACAACCGCATAGACAAACAGACAAAAACTTTAATAATCATTGTTTTAGGTTCTATTACGTTAATATAGACCTCGATATTCTTTTCTCATTTATCTTCCATGTACAGACATCGATCGGTTACACATTTATTATATGTACAATATATAAATTGTTTGATTTACATCCATTGTATCATAAGTGGTATTTAATTGCCTATACATCGATTAACAAATTCCATTTCATTTGAAATGGCATGAGGGCCGAGGTTTCGACCTGAAGGTAACGACCTGGCATCTTTGGCCTGGTCAAGGGCGAAGTATCTATTCGATTCGCAGGATCAGCGTTTGGACAATTTGAAAGCATTTCGTGCATTGTTTTAATATTATTTTGGGGTAGATTAGTATTTTGAATCGTAAATGCATAATATGTAATTTAAATCATAAAATTAGACTTGATAATGTGGGGTTCTATAACTTCAAAGTTTCTTTATAGATTAAGGGCGGAAAAGATGGAGAAAAACCCTTGATAGTCACCTGCCCAAGCTTATTCAGTTTCAATTCAGCCTATCCAGTAATTAAGAGCTGGTCCATTCATGATCATTTATTTAATTAAGTTCCTTCCATTAAATGTCTTCGCGATCAATTAAAATAGGCCAAAATCGTATGGACCTGTAGCATAAATATTACCAAGATGACTAATTTTAGTTCCTATTCCTATATTTCAAGGCTGCAAATATGTCGACTGGTGAAAGATGGTAATCTCTCGCCGTTGATAACTGTATTTTGATTGCTCTGCACACAATTGTAGTCACTTTGTAATATCCATAGGTATATAAGTCTGTATATGGAAGATAAACGAGAAAAACTAATATGGGAGGTCTGTATTAATTTTTGTCTGTTTGTCTGTGCCAACCGCACAGACAAACAATGAGGGGAATCGAACCCGCAGCCTTTCGTTTCACAGCTGGCGTCTAACCAACTGCGCCACGCAGGCCGTCTACATGGTATTTTGTTACGTTGTTTTTAAGTGGAGTCTGCGGCAAGTGTAGTAAGTATGCCATAAAACTAGATGGTGTGATGAGAGGACTAAAGCTCTTTTGTACCTCCCTTTATGCATTTTCAAAGCAGGGACCGCATAGTGTCCTCAAGTATTGTGAGTGTTTAGGGGGACTGTGATCACATCAGGTAAACTGGTAGCTAGGCTGGAACTATAGATGGAGAATAAAGGCAAATTACACTACCGTTCAAAATTTATTCCATATTATTATATAATATACTGATGATAGCCTCCGTGGCGTAATTGGTTGAAGGCCGTCTGTGAAACGTGAGAACGCGGGCTCGATCCCCGCACCGAGAGAAATATTTGTGTTATTCACAGGTATTTGTTTCGGGTCTGGGTGTTTGTCAGAGCGAAAAGTCTCTCGTAATTCCTGATACCCAGGACACAAGATTCAGGACGTGGAGTCAGGACTATGTATGTGACTGTTGGGTGTATTTAGGTACCTATTTATTTATAGCGCGCCTTATAACTTTATTGTTCACGTAACGTCAGAAAATCGTATTAACGCATTATCAGATGTAATAATTAAAATCAGGACGAAACATTAATTATCCCTCATTTCTATCCGATTATTTCCATCTCTAAATTCCAGCCGCGTCGATTTTATCACCGCTTGAATCCTACTCAGCCTAGGAATGCTGGGTAGATACCTAGATACCTACCATTTGACGGCGGGAGTAAGGGTATGCGCCCATTGTCATTGTACAATAGCGAGAATTCCTATTACAGTCGGCTAGATTCTTCATCATCATGAGTAGGAACTTCTATTCTTAAGCGACTTGTAAGAATGTGAGGTAGTACTTGAATCAGCTGCTTTTGTTTCTGATATGGTTATTATTGCAAGTAATTTTTC
Organism: Deilephila elpenor; assembly: GCA_949752805.1. NCBI lineage: Eukaryota > Metazoa > Arthropoda > Insecta > Lepidoptera > Sphingidae > Deilephila > Deilephila elpenor. Next base: position 1,542,496 of record OX457113.1, on the reverse strand, counting down.
TGAAAATCTTCGTATTGGAATTAAGAATAGGTAATGGAATGCCTTAAAAGTTAAGTTGCTTTGGTATAGGTAGGGCCATTGATAGAGTTTTTATATGGTGTTCTCGGTATATAAAAAATATAAATAAAGTAATTAAAATAAAAATATTATTTTTCATATGTTGTGACCACCCATTTCTTCCGTGCTTCCGTACATTTCTGGAAGTCTGGAAGAAAACGCCGATAGCGATAAGACCGCCGATTGTTACACATATTTATGCGCTTTATGTTTTTGTTTGTAATAATTTGTGTTATGTACAATAAAGTAGGTATTTATAAAGAGAAAATGCAATATCTTTCTTCGTAAACTATACTACAACTAAAATAAAATTTCGAAACTATATATAAATAGGATAATTTTATAACTAGTAGGTAATTTGTTTTAGATTTACTACAAATTGTAAACCTGTTATTTTTTATATCACTATAAAACAGGCTGTATTTAAGTAAAATCTTAGGACTCAGGTACGAATAAACACAAAAACCCTACAAGTAGCAATGAAAGTTAAAAGCCAAAAATAGCAACATAAAACAGAATAGAAAGTACCGCGAAAGCCACAAAAACAATTGATATTTTCAAATTGTTCGGTGGAAATCTCTCAACATCCATTCGCGTTGTGTTAGTCTAGACTAGACGAGTTCAATCGACCGATATCGAGTATTTGCGTGTTATCGCCTTTGAACATTTTACATATCGTACAATTTTACTGTTTGATGAGAAGCTTAGCTTTGCAAAGTATTTTCGTGCATCTATTACTATCTGAACATCGTCAGAATGTTTTAGGTATTCGAGTAATAATGTGTATACGATTTTGTTTATTTGAGCTAAGTGTGTGCTAAAAGGAATGCCGATTTTAACCGTTACTAAAATTAATTCATCAGACTCGTACATGGTGGCCTGTTGGTAAACAGACTAGACGCGACTGCCAACAAGCTAATGGTGGTCGTGGGTTCAAATCCCAGGTCACACTTCTGGCTTTTCGGAGTCATGTGTGTATTGATAGTCAATCACCATGAACTATAACGGTGAAAGAAAACATCTTGAAGAAACCGCCATACCATGGTGATTTGTAATAATTTTTAAGGTATCTAAAGTCCGCCAACCCGCACTAGGCCAGAGTAGTGGAATATATGGCCTAACCCCTCTCGATCATACTCTCGATTGTAGAGGAGTCTCGTGGCCTGCAGTGGGACGTATATGGGCTGATACAGTACAGTACAGTACAGATCAGAAAGGTGACGTTTTGGGAATTATCATTTTTTCGAAATCTCCCTATTTCTCACACATTCTTCTAAAGAAAATAGTTTTTATTTATTGAAAAAGAAAACGAAATATTTCAATTTGTTATTCCTGCTGCCACCTTACCGCGACATTTAATTTTCATATATAATAGGTTCGTTGCAAACAAATGAAGGAGTCAAGTTTTTCAGGTTAAAAAATCACGAGCGCGAAGCGCGAGTGATTTTTCCTGAAAAACTTGACGACTTTATTTGTTTGCAGGGAACCTTGAGGGAAATGCCCGATAATTTTGAAGCTCGTGTGGTATTCGGGGGATTATTTTTCCGTCCCAAATGTCGGCCAATAGAATTGCACCATGAGACGAAATGTACAGTTAACAAATAAGAATACAAACAAACTCCAAATCGACTCATTTTCATACAAAATCTCCAATTTTCACAATTGAATTCAACCTGTCAGTTTGACGTGTGGTTAATTTGACTGGTTCATGTTTTGTTTTTTATATATAGCAACGACCAGAGAAAATTTTCAAAAAATTATCAGTATAGTACCATGTAGGTTGTACCACGTGACGTCGAATGGTGCAATTCTATTGGCCGATATTTGGGTCGGAAAAATAATCCAATACTATTCAACTAATAAAAAATATCTGAGATATCAAAGAGCGTAGATTCAATCGAGTGTGGATAGATCACAAACATACGTATATCTATATACACATAGGTATATGCGATATTTGTATAGGATCCATCACGTCTGGAGGGCATTCCATTTGCATTCCACTTATTATAGAACTAAAACGTTAGACAAGTTTTCAGACTGCAAAATCTGTCTGCGACTTCGAACCTTGTTTATTTTTATATCGAAAGACTATTCATCTATTCTAAGAACTGAAAGAATTACAGAACTGAGAAAGGTTTACAGTTTGTGTTGTTTTACTTTAGATTTTAAAACAATTTATAACAAATACACTCAATAGTTACTGGTGGTAGGTCTCTCAGATGTGGGAGGCCGCCTGGGTAGGAACCACCGCAATGTCTATTTCTCCCGTCAAACAGCTGTGTAAGTGCACTGTGTTTCGGTTTGAAGGACATTGTAGCTAGAGTAACTACTGGACATATTAAGACTTAACATCTCATTTCTCAGGATGGCGAGCGCAGTGGAATGCCAAACATTATAATTCATGGTGTTGTTTGGTTTTGCTACTGTCCGTGAGCGGCCATATCGCTGACCATCAGACGAATGGCATGATCCTCTCGCCATTCAACGCAATAGAAATAAAACATTAAGATGCAAGTCTTGTGCCGTGGGGATCGACAAATAATAGATATTTATTGGTTTCACAACACCAACATTCGAAACGAGTACCTGTGAATGAAGTAAACATTTATGTCGGTGCAGGGCCATCCCTGCGGCTGTGAATCGAGAAGCTGATGGATCCATATCCATCAGCTTCTCGATTCACAACCGCCGTTTTAACCAACTGCGTCGCGGAGACTGCCAAGTCTACAATGCATATGTCACTTGTATATACCTCCTGTACGATTTAGAAAGGGGGTAATAAAAATAAATACATAATAAATGTGTTGAGTCGAACCACAACACACCACTGATTTTCACTTTCGGAATTGCTTATCCTTTGTGCCATTTTCTCGAAGATCTAGTTTAACTTTACTGTTTACTTTTTCTTTATTTTTGGTTCTCAACTGTGAATTGCATTCGCTAGCTTTAGATTCAACGAAGTTAAATTGTTATTTTACTTTTTAAAGTGAGTTTGTGGTGCATTTTTTAGAGTGATTTGTAGCTTTAATAACCCTTTTTACATTAACTAGAAATTATTTTAATATGGTACCACATTATAAAAAAAAGAATTTTCAATTTACAGCTAAGTAATTTACCTATATTTTTTAAATTATTTAATTCGGTATTGCAATTTAAATTATATTAAAATTGTTCCAATTACCTTTTAAATTACATTGTTAACGAATTACTACGCGCATTACGTTTCCAGAATGTAACTAGTTGGGAAGCAATTAAAATAACAAAAACAATTAGTTATGAAGCATTGCTTGTTTCGTAAATTAAAACGAAATAGGCCAAGAGAAACACTTGTCTCCACTTGTCCTACTTATATTACATTAAAGTGCTTTCTTGAGACAAAATATGGATCATTTTCGCCTAAATATTCATTGTGTGGACTATTTAACAATGCCAGGATTTAATGTATTGTTATTGGGCTTTTAAACTGGATAAATTTATATAGGTCATGGGCGTATGGTCTTCTCGCGATTTTGATGAAATTGTTATCAAATGTGGACACTTTACCGTGTAGGTTTTTATTGCAGTCAATGGCGAGACGAACATGCCATTCGCCTGATGGTAAGCGATACGATCGCTCATGGACAATAGCAAAACCAAACACCATGAATTACAAAGCAATGATTGGTTTTCCACTGCGCTCGCCATCCTGAGACATAAGATGTTAAGCTTCATTATGTTCATACAATAAATCTTAGTTCAGGGTTTTTTTACTGTTGATTGTTAATATTAAAATTTATTTATAAAATACGACAGTCCACGAACCCAGCCTTATTTCTCCTGACATCGGATGATAAATTAGTAACTGTTGAAGACTTATGAACTCATTAAAAGTCCATCACGTGTCATTAGCATGGAATAAATGTTGCTGTTTCTCCAAGTTCCAGTTTTCAATAAGTTTTTCACTTCGTTGGGGTAATTACTGACTTTTGGTGTTTGGTTGTTGCATAAATACAGGCGTAATTAACTTCTAGGCGTAGAAACTAGAAAGGGCTTCTAGGTTTGTTTGTACAAAAAAATTATAGTAAAAGTAGATACCTAATTCTATGAGCATTTATATCCGTTGGTCCTGATGCTACAAGGGATTTCTTAACTAATTAAAACTTAATTGAACAGCTTCGCTTAATTTGAAGAGTGTCCTAAATTGAAAATAACTGCAGATTAAAATCAAATTTATGACCATTTTCGATAAGCATAATATTAATGGACACTTGAATAGTGTTATTATTTTAAATAAATATATTTTTATAAATCTTTATATATGTATAATAAATAAATACACCCAACAGGTGTATTTATGTGCGTGGTGGCCTGTTGGTAACGGACCAGACGCGGCTGCTTACATGTTCACGGTGGTCGCGGGTTCAAATCCCAGGGCACACCTCTGACTTTTCACAATCACCACGCACTTTAACGGTGAAGGAAAACATCGTGAGGAAACCTGCATACCGTAGCGATTTTAAAGAATTTCTACGGTATGTAAGTCCGCCAACCCGCACTAGGCCAGCGTGGTGGACTATATGGCCTAACCACTCTCAATCGATTCTCTCGATTGTAGAGTAGGCCCGTGCCCTGCAGTGGGACGTATATGGGCTGATATAGAATAGAACACCCAACAGGTCACATACATAGTCCTGACCCCACATTAAGATCAATTAAGTCGTGTGTCGTGGGTATCAGAAACTATGAGAGACTTTTCGGTCTCACAAACACCTAGACCCGAGGCAAATACTTGTTGGCTTCACAAACATTTGTCTCGGAGCAGGGATCGAACCCACGGCCACTCGTTTCACAGCCGGCGTCTAACCAACTGTGCCACGGAGGCTGTGAAATACATAACTACATTGATTCCAAAACACTTTCATTTTCAATCATATACTACAAACGCGGAACGGAAACGAGAATTTATTGGATGCTAAAATAGTGATGTGTTACGGTTTAGAATACTACTTCGAGTTTAAGACAGGATATTGCCGACTCGACTTGCAACAATATCGAGAAATACTCAGCGATTTTATTCGCTAGTTCGGTCTATTCCTTTATATAGCTTCGCATGCTTCCTGTCACACGTCGAGGAGTTTTACATTAGCCCCTTCTTTCACCCCCTTGAAACAGTGTAGGATATTGCACACCCCGCAAGGATGTTTTGTTTTACGCTAGTGCTGAAATGGGAAGGAATTTATTGCTCGAGGTTAGGTTATGGTATGAGAGTAGCTTTTTTATTTTGTAATACTGTGAAATATTATTGGGGTTTCAAAATTAAAATGACATAAAAACTCTGTCCGATCGATAAAGGTGTTATCAGACATCATTAATGTGTTCTAATTTAAGGATCCTTTTCACATAACATTATAAAAAATATCCTAAATAATTTAATAAAAAAATTGCGAAACTTACATTACACTGCGTTTGAAACAAGCAACGTGCGGCGCGACGTTAAACTATTTTACGTTATATTATATTCTATGAATTAAAAAAAAGATAGTATATCTCTGATAGACAGTTTTATAGCAGATAAGCTTTAAGATTTTTATCACCCACGCCCGAAATAAAGATAACTAAAGCGCATTACAATCAGATTTGATATCCCCGAACAAATTACCATACATCGAAGCTCATAGAAATAACACCGTAGTCAACCCGTAATCTTCCACAATCTACAATGTCTTAAGTATTTCCTCCGGGTCTTTTAAGCCCATTTAACCCTGCGCACAGACACTAGTCCCCGATTGTTCATACAATAGCGAAGCGCAGGATTATGCACAAAGGCCGTATGCAAATGCCCTCAACCCGTACAAATTATATACGGGGACTATTGGGCGGAATACATGTCGGTTGTGAGGCGATATTGCGTTGAGCTCTAGTGTGGTGCGGTGTACTAATAGTTTGGAGGTCTTATTAGGATGGAGTGGTTTTTGTGGTATTTTTATTATCAGGTTTAGTGTTTAAAGTGATATTCTCCAGTTTATTTTGGTCGTTGAATCGTCAGGTAATTTTTTTGGTCAAGTGATTTAAGTGCCTCGGTGGCGTAGTTGTACTACGGTACGACTACAAAGCTGAGGTCTCGGGTTCGAATCCCGGGTCGGGCAAAGTGATATTGGGTTTTTCTATTCATTATCAGCCCGTAGTCAGGAATTTGTGCCTGATATGGTGATAGGCTCGCCCTCTATCACTTCATGGGACGGACCATACAAGGCGAAATGTGGGCCTCCTGGTGGCGCCTCTGCCTACCCCTTCTGGGATAGAGGCGTGAGTTTATGTATGTATGTTGATACATCTGAAGTCCCCACTTCATCAACCCTGGCACGGAATCCAGGTCCCCCTTCCTCAGAGAATGATCTTGTTATCACATTCCGCGCTCCAAATATTAAAACTCGTAACAAAGTTAATTGGTCACGTCCATTGTTCGTTTCTTTCCCGTCTTGTTACGCGACTTTGAAAATATCTGTTGTTTTCCTTAGTTTACGGATGAAATTTTTACGAGTATCTTCATCTTGAAAGGTAGTAAAGAAGTACAAACTCACTAACTGGCTTGGAAGTACTGCTACGCTCGAAGACATTTATTGGCTAATTTAATAGTTTCTTAGATTTAATGTAATACCATCCTATAATCACCCATTGCTAAGGTCTCTACAACCAAGAATTCGATTGAGCGGGCTTAGGCCATAGTCCACCGCTGGATTAGTGCGGATGAGCGAACTGCACATACCACAGAATATATTTTTAAAATCTCTATAGTATGTAGAATTTTCTTAAAATATTTTCCTTCACCTTTAACTATTCGTGGTAACCGACTAACAATTATGACATGACTACGAAAAGTCACATTTCAGTTCAGTCCTAGTAATTGACTCTGCGACCATCGTCTCGGCCGCGTTCAATCGGTAACCAATAGACCACCACGCCTTAATATTTAATAAGATATACGATGTCACTAAAGCCCCATTTACACGGGGAGAGTTTTGTAAGGTTCGGTGTTTAGGATGTAAAGGAAAGATCTGTAGGCCAATTCATGTAATTAAATAAGTTCAGTTGCAGTGCAGTTGCAGTTAAGTTTCGATCAAAACAGCCCGTTTTGTATTCTCGTAATTTAGAATAACCGCTGTCAGATACGCTCGCGTCAAGTTCGCGTCACGCGATCGCTTTAGCGTATTCTACGGCTGCGCGTTTTATACATGCGCGATTCAGGATCGCAACCTGATTGGTAAATTACCTATTCATTTGACGTCTCCAATGACAGTTTAGTCCCACCAACGTGCAGCACATGCGCAGTTTATGCATATCTTACGCGCAGCTAAACAATTACAAGAATACCATTTTGACGTACGTACGATTAAGACGTAAACCTAATCGAAACTGCATCGAAACTTGATCGGCGCGTCAATAAATTACGTGAATTAGCCTACAGTTCTCCTTGAGTAAACATTTATTACTGACGAATTAGAGCTAGAAACAATATGATTGAATGTGACATACACACACACACACGTATACGGATAGATGGGTACACCACTACAGTTTCTCGCCTCGAACATACGATTATAGTAAGGATATAAAAAAGTCGCGTCGTATAAAAATTTGTCAGAACACGATAATCTCTGGCGGTTATGTCATGTGATAATCGCATACGAAACTCTCCGTGTAAATTGCGCTTTAGTGTGGCAGTAAATGTCTTAACATGTGTTATATTCATTTCCTCTTCATTTAAAATATTCAATGAACACGCAATGTAATCACTTTGCTCCACCACTAATAAAACTCAATACAGCCCAGTTTATGTTGTTATTTGCTCGAGTTCCTCGCGTCTGACTAGGCCAAGTCAATAAACTATCTCCTGCGAATGAGCTGCGAACTTCCTTCATTCAAATGTATATTTACCCAGTAAAGTTTATGAACCTGCTACGTATATTAATACAATTATAGTGAGGTTGTTGTGGATGTATTATATATGAGCTATAGGAGTTTTTGTTTTTTACCTTGGAAATTTTCCGTGACAGTTTTTAAACTACAGAACTACGAAATAGCGCCTTCGCCTAACGCTGGGCCATTTTTGATACTTACCAAAAGGGCATTTATCTTATTTTATATTATACGGTTAATTACAATCTAAAAATATGACTTTTATACTGCTATGAGATAGGCGTTCTTTAAATGAAAGCAAAACGTGAAAAATAGTTTTCATACATTTCCAAAAGTCAAGAAACGAAAAAACACCTAAATTTTTTGCCTGACGCGTGATTAGAAATGAGATATAATTATAGCTATAATTTTATTTATGGATATATATTACCACAAAAACCCGAAGATATCTATTGGAATATAATTATCCCGCAACTTTCATAAACATCTCGCCAACGGCGCCGTTTTCAATTTCAAAATGGAGGTTAAGCTAGCTCCCGGGGAATAGAGGCGACATAAAATTCCCAACAACGGGACGAAAAGCAGGCACGTAGTCGATGATGTCTGCTAACCTGCAGGTGCAAGGAAATATTTCTAGAAAATTCTATTTGTTGGTATGTTTTTGATGAGCTATTGTTACGTTTAGCTTCTCCGTGTTTGGTTTTAAAATTACTGTGTTTATTTTTCGTTTAAATTTAGAATCACTAGGAATAATTCAGAATATGAGATCTAGATATAAAAAATATAAGTGGTTTGACAGTAAACGGTGTCTGTCCATCATAAGATTTTATCTCTAGAATTTTTTTAGCAGTTGGATAGAATACAATAAGCGAAATTTGGTTGCATTTACATATTTATTGAATGAATGCAAATGTTAGTAGACCTGTTTTCTAACTTATAACTTTACCTACCTTAAACCTTTCACCTCTTTAAGGTTAAATTTAGAAAACGCTGAAAATATGTTCCATTATCTTTAAAATCGATCATGTCTTTCGCCAGATTCCAAGCTATCGGTTGGCCAAACATTATGTTTATTTCAGAGTTCAACTCATTAAAAAGCAACAAAGTTACTTTCGCATTAAATTCAGTATGGTTGCGTTTGATACTAAATACTACGTAATTAGGCCACCAATTTATTTTTAATGAAAACGGGCATAAAAGTCGCGCCCATACCAAACTCCTGGCTGTAAAGACGTAAAGGTGTATATAAATTATGAAAATAAATTTCATCGCATACAAAAAGCTCTGAAGGCCGCATCAGTGGAGCGTTGCGGAATGAATTTTATCTAGCGTACCAGAGACCTTTATACTTTATTACACTAGCTCATGCCTTTGGGTTTGACTGTGTGGAGTTTTTAATTTGAGCTGAAATAAGAAAATAATAGCACCCAACAAATCATGACCGATGATGTTATTCAATGCTATTATTATTTACATAAAGTATGGGAAAATAAAGTATTCACCATTGGAAGTGGGTTTTCTCATGCCGATCTAACCGCTTGGTCGAAACAGGATTTATACATGCTGAACCCGATAGGCGACGCACTTACGTGGATAAAAGATGTTTCACCATCGTTGAAGATGGTCAGTAGTTCTTCTATGCGAATACGAAAAACCTCCCGCCTGCTTTAGGGATTTAACTAATTTCTATTACTGAACGCAACGCAACACTCGACGAATTTTGCTTCATTGTCCGCCAAACATCGATACATACAGACTTTCACCTTCACATTTAGCTGAAGCTCTTATCGTGGAAAAAATATTTATCCTACTTAGTATGTCGACATGTGATTCTCCCGTTTGAGGCGTGGGATTCGCGGGATTAAGTCTCTGCGGGCCGTACTCGGCTTATCGGTAACGAGGCCATTACACCAATGCGGGCAGGTAAGGAATTAAAATGGGCCCGTGTCCTCACTGCGAATGGCTAAATTTGGCCCAAGTTTTTGTTAGAAGTGGTGGTTTGTACTTCGCTGTTATGGTTTTTTTATTCAGATTAAAGATTGAGTTTTATAATAAAATTTATTTAGAAGGATGGTGTCTAGTTGTTTGTGGCGAAGCTACTACTGCGCAAAAAAAATCATCGTTATTAAATTTTAATTTTCTAAAAAATTATAGCTATTTTTTACTTATGTGTAGCTGTGGGCATCTTGTACGAAGAGAAAGATGACTGTTATATTCTTTTATTGTATTGTACAGGCCATAGACGTCCCACTGCGATTACGATTGAGAGTGGTTAGGCCATATAGTCCACCACGCTTGCCTAGTGCGGGTTGGAGGACTTGACACACCATAGAAATTCTTACAAATCGCTATGGTATGCAGGTTTCCTAACGATGTTTTCCTTCACCGTTATAAATTTAGCTTTTGGAAAAAGATTCGAGTTTTTATCTTAACAATGGTGTACAGCTTGTCATAAGAGCCCAGATACCTATGTCGCGTGCTGTTGACTGATAATGATATCTTGTCAATTGAACTTCCCCTCTGAACTATCATCATTGCCTTGTCAGTACAAAACATGTGAATGAATGATATTCCGAACCCCATCGAGTATACGAAGGTAAAGCACAAAAGCGTCCTTTCAGCAGGTATGATGACCGTAATATATTCGTCGAGACAGGGATGTGTATGAACGCTGTGCAAAAAATATATTGTCCGCAGGCTCGGCGTGATGTATGACGTCATCACATACAGACCCCGACGGTATTAGGATTATAGTGATATACATACGTACATGTACAATGTGGAGGAGGAATTGTGTGTCTTGTGCAAACTTGTACGGAGTGGAGACAAGACGATATTAAGCTTTAGCACTATTGTTACGTAAATATACCTTAAAATGATTAAATAAGGTGTTGAAATAAAACTATTTTTCCGGATTTTATTGCGATTTGTTTTAATTTTTTAACTTTCCGACGTTTCGATTACTTTACAGCTTTCGTGGTCACGGTCATCGCGATAAAATCCGTAAAACATTGTTTTATTTCAATGTGTAACATTCGCGTAAATCTAAGAAACCATTGAAAAAGATGTCTTCTTCTTTTGTAGTTCACTGGTGCATACCGGCTTCCACAAGGATTTTCCCAAAATATTAATTTAAAGCAAATTAAGTGTAAACATATTTTCTAACAATCTAAACGAGAAATTAATCTTATAATAAATGTTGCAAACATTTCCATTGGTTAATTTGAACGATTTTTGGTATATACTAACCTTAAGGTATGACGTAACACTTTAAGCTATGACGTATTCCATGAATACACCAACTCGTCCCAACTTAAACTAATAAGACACTCGCACGACAACAAAAGAATGAACTTACGACTCGGAAATGAAAGACACGTTTCTAAGCACGCCACTTCACGAGTGGGAGGGGGAGGAGGGTACAACGGAACAATATTACACAAGCTCCCCCGTAATTATTACCTGGATACGGCCTTTGTTTCCCGCCCTCCCCTAAGGAGATGGATGAAAGATGTCGGATGAAAATTTATACATATATTTTTTCTTGGAGGCTGTGAGAATTAGTATAAATGAGGGTGTTAGCTTTTTGTGGAGTATTGTTGGAAGTGATTAGTGAATGGAATACAATCACATATTTTCTTAATTATATAGTCAAAAAATTTAAGAAAATATATCAACTTGGTTAATCATCTAGTATCATCCGTTAAACGTTACAATAATGGGCATAGACCAGCGGTGGGCGAATTTCCTAAAACGGGTTGGTAAATATTCAATTTTTTTGTGTGTTCGAAATCGTAATCCTAGGATCCATTCTCATAATGGGGATGGAACTTGGAAAATATTACCAATTTATTGTGTTCAAAATCCCACTAGGATCCTTTCCAATAATGTTGGGTATAGATGAAGTATAAGCCACAGGAAGTCCACGGCTCATCAATAGTCTTTCATCAAGAATGTTCATAAAATACATTTTTAAAGCGAGCTGCATTTAGCGACTTTATGCTACTAAAACGTCCGTACGCCATTTGATATCTTAACCTCAGCATATAAAATTATTCAAACTTCTTTCCATTCACGTCTAAAATAAATAAATAAATACACCCAACAATCACATAGTCCTGTCCCCATTATAGATCAATTAAGTCTTGTGTGGCAGGTATCAGAACTACAAAAGACTTTTCGGTCTCACAAACACCCAGACCCGAAAGAAATATACATTTCTCTTGTTGCGGGGATCGAACCCGCAATTGTAATTATTCAACGGGTAGTAAATCAGTCACCGTGATACAGGCACAAGTCACTCCGATAACATCTTCAAGGCCATTACATATACAAGCCTTAATGTGCTCGAGATACTGTACTGGGAATAACGGCCTATTGATTGTTCATTGTCACTGTAAGTATGATGTATTGCTTTGAGAGTATTTCTTAGTGATATGATGTTTTGTTTTGTATTTTAGAGGTAATTTTATTGAATTTAAATAAATAAATACAGCCAATAGTCACATACATAGTCCTGACCCCATACTAAGATCGAGTTTTGTGTCGAAAAAATACGAGAGACTTTTCGGTCTCACAAACACCCAGACCCGAAACAAAAACCTGTGATACATAATTTTAGTGGTGATATAGGTAGAGCTACAAAATCTAGGATTGAGTGCCTCCGACTGCGTTTGTGAACACTTTCAACTAAGATCATTCAAAGGAAAAATAAAATATTCAAATTAAAATCTTGTTTCTATCTTTTCAGTTCTTCAATGAATTTAATAAATATGGCAGATATTGACGCAGTCAGGTGTTTGTGTTAGAGTGTGGACGGGCCTTTTAACTATCAATACTACAATGATGAAATCACATTTCCATTCACGTACTTGAGACTGGCATTGATAAATACCAAGTATTGATTGTTACTTTCCCCATTCCATTAAAACGCGCTGTGCTACTACAGCTAAATGAAACTGATTAATATTCAAAACCCTAAATAAATATTACTTCCAAATGAATTTCGAATGTCAAAAATAAAGGCCGAATTTGATACCGAATTATTGAAGAGAGGGTCGAAAGAGTATTTATGTTGACAATAACAAAGTAAATATTTATCGGGTTTCGACGCCCTCCATATCATTTTAATATCAAAGGTTTAATATTACCAAGTGGGCGTAATACGAATAATTTTGCAAGGGCCGTTGGCTACGTTTTACTGAATTCGGGTTTCACGGAATTTTTAAATTAAATATAATATGTCTACTGAGTGAGCAAATTGTTTAAATTTTATTTCCGAAATTTAACGGTGATCTTAGTTAACATATAACTCTATTACATAAATAGGTATTTAAAGTTACTAAGTTTCTACAAAAACTAGAGAGTATAAATAAATAAATACACCCATCAGTCACATACATAGTCCTGACCCCATAGTTAGATCGAGTCTTGTGTCGTGGGTATCAGAAACTACCAGAGACTTTTCGGTCTCACAAACACCCAGACCTGAAACAAATAACACAAATATTTATTTCGGTGCGGGGATCGAACCCGCGGCCTCTCGTTTCACAGGCGGCGTCTAACCAACTGCGCCACGGAGGCTGTCAGTGTGTATGTCTATAAATTTGAAATTGACCAATAAATTTTCTTTCTTCTTGTATATCAGGAACCTTTGCGAGTTTGATAAAATATACCTTTTTTGCCTGAATATTTCTTTTTCTCTCAATGATGTTGCACTAAACTTGTACGATGCAAATTTAAAACATAAAATCTTTAAGTAATCTGAATTGGCGCAATATGGCAGTTGTTTTTCAGTGCCTTAAATGTAAATATATTCCTGTCTTGGCTGTATAATACTTGATTGTATACTCCATGATTCTATGACAATCTGTATGGCCCAATGTGTCTGTAAAAGTATACTAGAATTTAGTGGCGAAGGCTCCTTAGAAGCCAGTTCCTACCGGCTTCCCTTTTGTAATTTATCATTACACTATAAACAAGCAAATTATTCAAACTTATTTATTTAATATCAAAACTCAATTATTATTTTTTACATTCAACGACATCTGTCGGCCAGATACGTAAACATTACTAGGAAGCGGCACAGTAAGCCCTTTTTATTGCGACGCGGTGCGACCTCTGGCGAATTCCTGTAAAATTGTTCGGCTTATTCAATAACACTAGCGCGGCCCGTGCGCCGACGCCCGCCGCCGCCCCGCCGCCACCGCGCCGCCCATTACGCATTGTATAGTATGCAACAAACCACGCAAAATTGTACCTTAAATTGATAACGATTTAAGGTTCAATTTACGCTAAAAAAGCAAGAGGCAAGCCGCAGCTTCTCCGGCATTTCGTGTGTTTAGGTATAGATATTACTTATTACAATAGCGAAATGCGGAGTTTAATGTATTTATAAGTGTTGTATTTACATTTTTACAATATATTCATGGTTCATGCAATTAGTTTTAAATGTTTTTAATTACAAAATGTGTAATATTAATATTATGGTTTTAATGGAAATTACTAATCGTTAGGAGCGTACTAATATGTTTAGGTTGTCGATTTTACAAATAAAGTTAGTGTTTAGATTTTAGGACGTGCTCGATCCTCGCCTGAGGAATACATTGTCTTACTAATGTTACAACTGATAAATGCTGGGCTATCGTACTTGTTAAAATATTGAGTCTAGGTTTTTATTTCTTTTATATTAATCTTATATTCACGTGCAGTTTAGAAATATACTTTTTTATTTTTCTCATTATGTAAGCATGGTTTACTTTTTATTTCATGGACATTGTAAATATTGTATAAGTACATAGGTAACGAAAATATTAAAATTTAATTGACGGCCACAATAGGCAGATGCCACAATATCACTTACCAAATTAAACCCATTATTTTAGTTTGGTGAGTAAGATTCTCGAAGCAATAATTTGCTGGTGGGAGGATATTCGCAAAGGTCCGAATATAAGGACACACGTGCATAAGTGTGTCGCGTTTTGCGTTCATTCTGTGAAACATCACACAGTAAATTTTTAATCTCTATTCGGACTGCACTACGCTTACTATCAGTCGCATTCACAGATTACTTAGTACTAGTCGCATTGTAGTCATTTCGTAATCCCTTAGCCCTTCTAATATTATAAATGTGAATGTTAGTTTGTTTGTTACGCTTGCACGCAAAAACTACTCAACCGATCATCATGAAACTTTGTACACATATTCTTGGAGGTATTAGAAGTAACATAGACTACTTTTTATTCCGAAAAAAATAGTGTTCCCGTGGGATGAAGAAGCAATTCCGATATATTTGCTACTTTTTCATACTCAAAAAGATGGGATGGGACTGGATTACATTTCATTAGTGAGAATGAGACGGGGCGGGCGGGATATAACGGGATGGGACGGGACGGGATGGGAGATTTCAAATAAAATTAACCACGCAGACGAAGTTTGCGGGCAGAAGCTAGTAACAGGATAAAGAAAATAAACATATTTTGTGTTTTGAGCTTCGGCTTCCCTTTTAAAAAATGTCACCCTTCGCCACTGCTAGAATTTAGTACTTGAGGAGCCTTAAAAGCAAACTGCCATTTGCATATTTTACGGTTATGAGGTCTCAAACGTAGTTTTGGTCGTTATTGCGGATATTATTAGTTGTATTGTTGTTTCACGACTTCCGTTCCATTGAGGATCCCGCTGTGGATTAAATTTGCTTGTGTGATATTTGCGTTCCGCCTTTGGGGAGTTCGTTCGTAGTTTTCATATCAAGAATGGGAAATTCTGCAGTATCAGGATAAGTATAGGTTATTTGTGTCTCTTTATACAGTTAGAAGATAGCATTAGTTTAATAAACAATCGACCTTTTTTTAATAACGTAATATATTTTAATATGATGACAAACACACACCACCAACACTGTTTTGTATTGTAATCTGTGAAAACGTAGTGGAATGTACAATGATAAATATAATTATTTTTCTTAGTTTGTAAGTCAGATTGTACATTTGTTTGTTTTCCAAATAAATAAAATAAAATAAAAAAAAAAAAAAAATCTCGAAGGGTCGTCGAAAGATGTGGATAATTTCGGCCGGGTAGTGGGGATTGTGGATTTTTTTTAGGAATATTAGGTCGCCTAACTATGCTACATGGCAATAGTACCAAGTCGTATGAATAAAACAACACTTTTGCGCTCGGTCTTGACCAAAATGCTGATGCTAGAAGCGTATTTGACGTAATTAATTCAAGCCACGCTTGAAGGTTTAATCCTATTTTATTACATCTATATAGTTTCATATATTGAGTTCTACATTTATTTATGTATGATGTGGTACTGGAGGCGGATCTTAAGAATTTCTTGGACTGCGAAGCGCATCAATGCATCAATCTTGTTCTTATTCCAAGTTAAAACTTGCTTGTCCACCGTATGCCAATAATAGATACTTTCGTATTTCGGTCACACAATGCGCAGAGGCGAAGACATTTTGGAAAGATTGATTGTGGTGGAAAACACGAAGGATGGACGGACTAAATGAAAACCTGTTCGTCTGCAAAATTCTGCACACCCATTAGAGACGCACTGGACAGAAACCGGTGGAGGCAGATCATTCAATCCAGATGTAATCCTGATGCTGACCACAATCCTCAGACATAAGGGAGAGAGAGAGAGACATTTATTTATTCGTGAACGTCCACTTACTGTAAAAAATGTATTTACGCAACAAGATCCAATATTAGGAGGCAACAAATCAACAGCCAAGTATGTAAATAAAAACTTTGCCTCGAGTCGGGGAACATCTCGATCAATGTAATAAACGTCGCCCTGGAGGCAGATAAATAAAGAAACCTTTTCGATTCACTCTAATGTATTTCGTGTACATTTACCAGATACAGGCTAATTTGAATCCTAGATAGTAGCACTTAAGAATCAAACTTTAACAACAGCCTTGCCGATGTTCTCTCCTTTCAGCATTGCTACAAGCGTATCAGGCAGTTCTTCAAAGCCATTTGTAACGGTTTCCTTAGCTTTGATCGCGCCTCTCTCGAGCCAGTCTCTCAGCTGGTTTAGCGCGGCTTGCTGCTCGGTAATGTTCCATTGTGTGAAGCTGAACGATTCGATTTTTACCGAGGCGAGCGTCTTGCGCGTTTTCCTTCGAGGTTTGTTTCCATACGTACTGATGGAGCCGCAAACGGCAACCCTTCCGCGTTCGTTCATGCGCTCAAGGATAATGTTGGCGAGCTCGCCGCCTACATTATCAAAGAAGCAATCAATACGGGCAGCCGAACTCAGAGCTTCCCGAACGTTTGCTGTTTTGTAGTTAAACGCGTAATCAAATCCCAATTCGTTTAGCAGCACGTTTACCTTCTGGTCAGAGCCGGCGAGTCCGATGACGGTGCAGCCTTTGAGTTTCGCAATTTGCCCAACCAGGGAGCCGACGGCGCCCGCCGCGCTCGTCACGCAAACGACCTCATCTTTTTTCGGATCGCATATCTCGTTGAGCCCCAAGTACGCGGTGATGCCGGGCATTCCCAACGCGCCAATTGACAGCGAGATAGGTAAATTCCCCGTTTGCGGTCGATACGGGGTCACGTCGAACATGTTGTCTGGCTCGCCGGATAGTACCGCGTAGTCGCGCCACCCAGAATGCGATACAACGTAAGTGTCGGTCGGGTAATCGGAATTCTTGGACTCGACGACCTTGCCGACTTGAAACCCGAACTGGTCGTAGGGAACGTTGTGACTATCGGCGAACGATCTCATGTACGGATCCACGCTTATGTATTCAGCTTTAACGAGGAATTCGCTTTCACTTAACTTGGGGATCGTTTCTTCTACTATATTAAAATCCGTCTTTTCAGGTAAAAAATCTTTGAAAGACTTCTTTACTATAAATTTTCGAAGCTTTCTCATATTTTTTTTCTCGTATTTTATGATACGGAACAAGCAATAACTGATATAATGTATAAATACGGCGAAACAACTCTCGGACTAAATGAATGACAATGTCACACGATTCGTTGGTAACTTCACTCATGTCGACGACGTTTGGTTATTGCTTTGAAACAGTCAGATAATAAGCATAAGGATAAGCACCAATATTACAGTTATGTTAATGTATTTACTTAAATATTACTTATTACTAAATACATGAAGTATTTTTCATGATTATATTTTTTAAAATTCATAACTCAAACAAATGAACATGACGTTTTATTAATGCATAAAAATGTAGCACAGATAAAAACAGATTTTTTTGTTCCAATCCACGCAGCAAAGAAAGTGCTGTAAAATATATTAAGTATAAACTATACTTGTAACGAAAATGTTTTAATATGAGCCGTGGTACACAGAGGCGGTAATTCGAGTGAGTTGAGCCATTACTTCCGCCCCATTGGTCCCTCAGTGTTGCCCGTATATAACCCGCCGACGCGACGCGCTAATCGACACCGTCACAGCTGATATTATATCATATTTTTGTTTCTTTTTTGCTTTGTATTTTAGTTGAAGACAAAGTTACGTACCAGAGAATTTGCCATTTTATAAGTAGTCGATGAAATGGTTGCCGTAAACGTCACAAAGTCGTAAGGTAGGGTCATGCCCAGTAGTGAGATGAATATTACGTTTTAATTAAGTATACTTGTATTGTGGGTCTTTTGATCGTTTAATTAATGAGTTAGCTACTCGTTGCGTTTATTTAATGTGTTTGAAATCTCTGTTTTCAAGTTTTAATACGTCCGCTCTGAAGAACCACATGATGACGTTTCATTTTGTTTTGTAATTTCATTTAATTAAACGAGTTTCCTCTTAAAACATAAAAGAGAATGGCTGAAGTATAAAAATACACGGAACGTTCTAACGGCAACGGCCCACAGGGTTTTTTCAACAAGGAAATAAGATAAAAGATGTTACAACGCGAGCCAACTTTCAGTTGGTAACAATCATATTTCTTTTTGTATAAAGTGCAAACTCAGGCACACTCGTTGATAATTAAGCCGGAGGGTGCGAATCAAAAGTTTTCTTAAAGGGGCAGGTCGACAAATCAACGGCATTGGGCAGCTGGAAAAAAGTCGGGCCGGTGCCAAGTCGCCCCCACCTCCCCTCCTTTAGGGGATGACTGAGCGCTTCTCGCGCGGAACTACCCCTGCCAAATAAACGAGGGGATGCGGTATAAATTAAAAGTTTGTGATTATTTTTTTGCTTAAAATGTTGTTGGCGACAGAATTTGGGAGGTTCAAAGAGTTTGCATTTATTTACGTTTGTTAATGAAGGTTACAAGTTAGTTGTTAAATGTTTGTGTTGCGCTAATGATCTGTTAAATAAATAAACTCTTCTATTGAAGATAAAATATGAAATTCCGTCTTCATTAGTTACATGGATGGCGATACTGTAAATTTTATTTAATTTAGTCTTTCCCTAGTGGTAGGATATTTAAATATGTTTATGATTGAAGTTAATAAACTGCCGACGACATACCCTTTCTGTTGCTTCATTTCATGTGTTAATAACTCCCATGGACCGTTTAGTGATGCGTGCGAAATTAGGTTTAAAAAATTATTTACTTGGTTGTGATTGCTTACACGGGTTAATGTAAATTTTGTCAATGAATTTAGGTTTTCGGTCTTCACACGAAGTATTATTGTAAAAAAGAAAGTCATTTCTTATCCCTTAGGATCATTTATATTGGTAAGGATGTTGTCACTTCCAGCGGAAAACGCAGTTTAAAACACTGATGTTTTCTTTTTCTTACCATTAATATGCCACATCCAAGTGCTGAGTCCATATTTCAGTTTTTGTCGGCCTACTTTCCTTGTGTTCGGCGCAGGTCTTTTGTGCAAGTCGAGTGCCTTTTACCTGCACTAGATAGCTCGATGTTCAACACACATTTATTTACTATTTCTTCAGACGATGGCGCCTTCAATGGCTGCTTTATATTGCAGACTATGTGTATGCTGTTGGTTCTTCTGAGATTTTTATAGTGGCTCGGTGCACTTGGTGGTAGTATAATCCAAATAACATCATTGTCTGCCTGTTTGACACCGAAAATGTAGTATGCACAGATAAACCCAAAACGCGATAAACTTTGTCACTGTGGACATTTTGTGGGATTCACAAATATTGGTTTGGGATTTTTGTGCTGGAAGACTGAGAAGTCTCTCGTAGTTACTGATGTCCACGACACAATATACAAGCCCTCACTGTGGGGTTAGAAATATCTGAAATTTTAATCATCATCAACTTTTTCAATTACCTACAGGAAGTTGAGTGCTGAAGAAATACCCCATTCATAACTACAAGAACTTTTAGAAATACATTTTGCATATTTTGATACCCATTTCTGTGATAGGTCGGGAAGTCCTTCACATTTGTCGTAGTTGGAGCGTCGCAATGTGTCACTGTGTGATACATATTGCAGTTTAGATTTATTGGCATACACTTTGTTGGCTTTAGACGGTGGAACGGCTTCAACCAATTTCTATGATCACAGCTACAATTTAAAATTAAAGTAAGCAATTTGGGAGGTGATCACTATTTCACCTGATTTCTCTACTAGATTTAGATCAGATTCAATAAAATAAACCACTTGATAATTTTTCGTTCTTATGATAAAAAGTATTTCTTTTTGTTACAGACGTGTAAGAAATGAAACGCAAACGGTGCGCGAGCACATCCGGCGTGGTGTGGTGACGTCACAGTGCGTCGTGTTCCGTCGCCATGTTGTCCCACGTGGCTGCCATGCGCTACGTCATCTTCTGTCTACTGCCCCTCTCCTTCAACAGAAACAGCGCCTTCGTGCTCGATAAGCAGAACCCCTACTCGCAGTTTCGCAAGTGGAACGCCGGCCTGAACGGCACGATCGAACTTGAATTCAAAACCGACCAGCCCAACGGTCTACTTTTGTACACCGATGACGGTGGGACATACGACTTTTTTGAATTGAAGCTGGTTAATGGAGCCCTCAGGTTGAGGTATAATCTGGGCGGCGGCGCGCAGATTATTACTGTTGGGAGCAATCTCAACGACGGACACTGGCACAAAGTTCAGGTGGGTTGCAGGTCGATGAACTGTGTACATTTTTGATGAGTTTATTACTGGAATTGTAGGTTAGAGAATTGTAATGCGAATCATTTGCTATGTGAATTGAGTTGTTATCTTTAACTGAAATAAGAGAGATAAGGCCAGATGGTAAAGTTTACAAATTTATTATCAAAATGGCAAATGTAGAGAATTAAATGCGAGCTTTTGGATTCAAGTTGAGATATTTCATTTATTTCAATTATTTGTTATTCGAAGAAATTAATATACATATAGTAGAATTTACAATGTAGACTGTAAAGATTATATCAAAATGATTTTATAAATTTCATTTGAAGGCAATCCAGACATTTCCCCATTTTTATATTACCTATTCATAAACCCTTCCCCCCAGGTGGCCCGTCGCGACGAGCACACCTCTCTGGCAGTGGACGGCATCACGCAGACCAAGACATCACGAGGCAAGGAGTTCGCGTTCGGCAAGTTCACCACCAACTCCGATGTCTTCGTGGGGGGAATACCACCGTCGTGAGTAGCTTTACCTGTTATTTAATGGCGTATGCTGAGTGTTGTTTAGGGAGGGGGATACAATCTTCGTGAGTTGCTTTACCTTTTAATGGGACTTTTACGTTTGGTTTGATTTCAAGAGCTATTATTGACTGTGTAGTGTTATGGGAGATACCATTGAAAGGTAGATTTTAGTATATCGTAAATGTTGAACATGTTTTTTGCGTTTTGACTACGCGCTGATTTGTAATGCTGTTAATGGAGTGAGCGTTTATAGGATCTAAAACGACGTATCTATAATTTACGTTCATTTTGTGTTCATTTTCTACGTATCAACATTTTTCGCTTACTTTACAGAATAATATTCTTCTCATTCTTTTATTAATTATGATAAGCCAAGAGCAATCACTTCGTTAACCCGCGTTGAAATCAACCACGTTGGTTTATTACATTACAATCGTAACTAAATAGATTCACTCTAATTTTTCAGATGAATTGTGATTTATTGAACGGAACTTGATATATCTATTATAAGATAGACAAGCAAAAAAAAAAAATGAAGACAGTTCGTGTTGCTGAGGGAGTTTCTTACGCCGTTTCTTCTTCACAGCTACAACACGTTCCGAAGCGGTGGTAGCAGAAATTAACGATTCAAAAGATCTTGTAAAAGACTACTTGAATAAAGAATATTTTGATTTTGATTTTGATAAAAAAAAGTATTGTAGAAGTTCGTTGATACTAACTTACCCATACATTCTCGACGATCGAAAAGGAGATGCAAGATGTTTCCTTTCTTATAAAATTTACCGTATGCTCATTATTCAGCTCTTCTAATATATCCAGCCATTTATATTAAAGTCAAGCTGGAAACTATTAGTGCTAGTCCCTAGTATATTGGAGTTTAGTGTGATTTACGAACTAGATCCGGGCTCATTAGTCCGGGTGTTATTTATCCCGGATTACACGTACGAGACAGATTCATTACGTGACATTAAACCCGCACGGAACAGTCTCAGACAGATTCTAAGCAATTACAACACACCAATTGTTCATTTAAATTGTCGGTTAGCTGATAACATTGTAGTTAAGTTGAGTTAATTATTCATTGGAACACTTAATTTGTAACGATATACTATGAATGAACAGTGTATTTTGTAATGTTAAGTGTGATGACAGATTTAGTGCTGGAAACATATTTGAAGCCCAAGTTGAAATTGATATTGTCAATTTCAAATCAAGTTTGTAGGAAGTCGCTGGCCGTAGGTTCGTTTCCAATAGTTCACGGTTAAAATATTTGATAGAGATTTATGTTTAGAAGCGGACTTCCATTTCTTGAAGATAAAGAAACTACGAACACTACGTTTTCTAGGCTTACATCACTCATCTTCCAAAGAAATTTTAATGTATCGCAAAAACGTTGGTCTCGGTGTTGGGATCGAACCCGCGGCCTTTCGTTTCACTAAACTTCGTCACGGAGGTATCGTTCTAAAGTGTTTTGATTTATTCGTATTTGCATCGCTTGTACTATATTTCAAAACCGTATCTCCACCAAACGTCGTATGCAACAATTCAACGTGATCTGAAAAATGACAATTTGCAACAAAGCTTGCAATAAACAAACAGATTGAAAACCTGGGGATGAAAAGGAAAAAGTTATCGCGCGATGCCTCCGTTTTTGCGCCGGCATAGCGATTGGATTAAAAATAGATTGTTTTATCCGCAGAACGCATGTTGCACGTTAAATTGGCTTAGGGGACTCCATCAGGTTTTTGTTTCTATCCTACTGTTTGTGTAAAAAGGTTAAAACTTCGCGAGTGTGCGCAGATTGTGAACATTTCTGTTTATGTTTATTTCGCTTTGTTCTTTAATTCCAGAAAGTCTTAAAATGAAATCTATATCAGCCCATATACGTCCCACTTAGTGGCGGTACTTCCATACAAGCCCAAAAGCCCGGCTTGCCCTACTTAATACGTATATACTAAATTCTGAACGAAACCATTACATTCAATACAAAACAGTAATTACGAAATATCTACCATTTTTGAATTTACCGCGTTCCGTCGCGGCATGGCGCTCTTCAATGAAGCGCGAGCCGAAGCGTCGCCCGCGCTGCGCAACGCATTTAATAAATTCATTCAATAATTTTAACTCTCACGTTGAACGTAGCTCCACACATTTTTTAAAAGACGGTACGCGCAAAACATATATCTGCCTTCTTCTCTCTCGTGTGCTTTTACGAGGCTTTTGGCAACGCATGCTATCTCTTTCACAATGACGAGTGAAATGCTACACTCTGGCACTACGAATGTATAGCTACAGATATCTATATATAGCAATAAAGTACTAAACCAAAAGCCCAGCTTTTGACCACAGAATTGTTTTGACTGAACATTTGAAGGTCGTCATGTGTAACATTATTTGTTAACTAAATTATATTTATTGTTAATAAATAACGTTGGTTCTTTTTTAAAATTATTTAATCATTTTTGAATAGAAATAATGAAGTTTTTATATTTATTTCATAAATTATAATTGCATGTTGTAATGTTTATTTTTTCGTTTACTAGCAATACTGTACGAATTACTACTAACTTCATAAGTATTTTGACATTGTGCAATTATTGTAAATAGTTCGGTTGAAGGTTAATTATTCGTTTTTTTAATGTTATTTAAACTTTTTGATACGAAAATGATTTGTATTGTTTCCTGTGATGGTTTTAGTGTGATGGTGAAAGTGTTCATTGCCGTTATAAAGGTAATTTAATTCAATTATATTGAAACTGGCGCGAAAACTACGCCGAGTTTGTGCATTTCTTAAATTCGTGGTAAATCACAAGAGGCATTTTATGGGTTCAGTTTACTTAACTACGTAATTCGATTTCTAAATACTCCCATTCATATAGGTTATTATATTAAACAGTCGTGTTACATATGCTTTTCAAGGGACACTTGTATATTAGAATGTTTGGATTAATTCTTATGATTTCAATGAGTTTGTGGTCCTTTCAAAAGGCATGCTATTACTTGTAATTAAAATTACTTCTAAAAACTTAACTTTAATGTATTTATAAAAAAATTCTGTCCGCAATTTTGGTTAACTGCGCAGTCAAACACGGGAGCATAGTACCTATCGTTGTGCTCGTGTAATGCCGGGTATTAAAAGTGCTCAGTAGTTAGTGCGGTAAAGATCTAGAATCGTTTGGCACGAAATGTGGGTTAGGTTAGGTTAGGTTAGAGACTTTGTTACAGCGGGCGGGGGCTGCTCTCCCTCCGCGCCTCCGGCTTTTTATAAACACTCTAGGGGTGGTAGCCAAGAGACTACGTGGAAGTCGGGGTGCTCCGTGTCGGTTTTGGGGCAGATTCGACCTATTTTAACCATAGAGTGGATACACAAACTTGCTTCTGAACATAATTTCTAGGTCCATATAAAACATGTAAAACAACAAAACATGAGTCTATACACTATTGCAGATGCGTAAACTCCACAAAAAACATAAACAAAACATTCTAATCACACTGACTCATGATGCAAATCGCGTAGTTTTTACGTTCCGTTTCACGGTATTGCTCGACATTTTAAACCACAGACTATATACTTGACACAATAATAAAGATTTAGTTGTCAATCGCCCATAACAACGTTCCGTTTTACCTAATACCTGATTTAAGGTTAGAAACTTTATTAATTAATTTCCCGAAAACTATAAATTACCTTTTAATAAGAGTGATACGTTATAATCAGGGAGGTAAAGATCTAGAATCGTTTGGCACGAAATGTGGGTTAGGAGGGGGTGAGGGGGGAGGGGGAGGATGCCTACTGTCCTCCGGTGCTACTCCCATGAAAAGGCAATGCACCGTTCCTGAGAAAACCCAATTAAAGTAACCTAACCTCAAAACACTTGTTTTCAAAATATACTTGCTTCTGCAACGTCTCCGGCGCTGCGGGAAGTGCAGCCCCTTCGCCCTTGCGTAACAAAGGATAGGCAACCGTGCGAGCCGTAGCGGCTGAGGCTGGTCGCCGGAGGTCTGTCACTGTGACGTGTTTTAAATACCGTAACATCAGCATAATAATTTAGAACTGGATCTATTCATACCACTGAATTGGTAGACACGTAATTTCACCTCCCAATTTGCAAAGCTAGAAACACATACCGTGGTTATTATCCGATGAGCCACAACACTTAAACAGTAGTAGTAGGATGTGATACGACCGACTTTTGTATTCCTCATTGTTTTGTTTTCTTTACATACATAAGCTCACGCCTTTTTCTTAGAACGGGTAAGCAGAGGTGCTACCAGGACACCGACATTTCGCCTTGTATGTTCCACGATGTGATAGGGGGCGAGCCTATCTTCATAATGGGCAAAAATTCCTGACTCTGGGCTGATATAATTAATCGAAAAGTCCATTATTACTTTGCCCGATCCGGGATTCGAACCCGAGCCCTCAGTTTTGTAATCGTACCGTAGTACAGCTACGCCACTGTTTTCTTTACGTGTGCAATAAACTGTAAATAATATAACCTACTTTTTTCCACTTTATCCAAGAATCAATTTGGATTAAACGGTTTTTCACAACAGCTGTGTGAGGTAAAAAGTGGCGTTTTCCTATTGATATTCACGATGGAGCGGTTTTTGTGAAACTTTTTGTGCGGTGTAAGTGACCGATTAGCGATTTGATCGTGTTTCGGTTTCTGAACAAGTTGAGCTGGTCTGTTGTATCAATTCAGGGCTGCTATACTTTTTATTCTTTATAAAATTTTATGAATCGTAAATTATTACGCTGTGTTAGTTTAATGGCGTTAGGTTATGAATCAATGTTTAAAGTTTCGCCTCTAAGGCTTTAGTTATTCATTCTAAAAATAATAATGTTTTGCTTCGAGCTTGAAATACTCAGGTTCCGTTTGTCATAAAACAGTTCGTCGTAAAATCAATGTTGGTTTAATAGTAATTTAAATATACGTATTATGCTCGGAAGTTCTTAGAAAAGTAAATAATGTTTTTAAAGGATTGTGAAATAAATGATATACCAAGTGAAGTTTTATAATATCTTTACACCGAAGATGCACCGATAATGGACTACTGCAAACATACAAAATATCTTAGTTAGGTATTAAAGACATATTGAGACTTAACATCTTATGTCTCAGGATGGCGAGCCCAGTGGAATGCCAAGCATTGCTTTGTAATTCATGGTGCTGTTTCTTTTTGCTACTGTCCATACGCAGCCGCATCGCTTACTATCTGGCGAATGGCACGCTCGCCATTCATTGCAATAAAAAAGTTTTTTGCCTAAATAATACCTAACTATTCAGTTACAAGGAACATCGGATGATCAGGGAATATATTATTTAGCATCCAGTTATTGTACCCTGGTTTCCTAATTTATATTGTAGAGGTGCTGTAGTTAGTATTCAATCTAATCATTATTAATTTTATTAGGATGGTTGTACTAGAGGTATTTTGTCGCGCGTAGTAAACTCGACTGACTTGAATTCGACAGAGTTAAATAATCCATGACCTCCTTTAGACATTTGGGACAATGTTACGAAATGGAGTTAAGATTGTAACACACATTTTAATTAATTCATTTATCAACTTAAATACAGTTTAAACTAAGGCGCAATACGGTATTAGGCTGTTTTTTTTATTGTATTCATCAAAAAGTATCCATATCCAAAATATTAAAATAGACAAAGAATTTTGTAAATCCATTTAGAATTATACAAATCAAATATATTGTGTACAAAATAAATTGTGTAATTTATAATCCTTCTTCAATACATCTTTGTTCCGCCTCTGATTATGATGATCATGTTCAGGCATAGAAAGTTCACTGCTGAAGATAGCCTTACCCTGAAGATTTTCACAAAGACCTGTTAGAGAAAGCGTTTACCTGCAACCGTTGTTTAGTCGCTCGTTCACAATGAACGTTCGCATATATACATGATCCATTTGATTTTCGCCCCATTGGCCAATTTTGCGCACTAGGCGCTGTACCTTTGATATTTGAACTTGGTACTATGTCTATGTTAAGTCCGTAAAAAAAAAAAAAACCAACTAGGCCAGCGTGGTGGACTATATGGCCTAACCCTTCTCAATCGTAATCTCGATTGTAGAGGAGGCCCGTGCCATGCAGTGGGGTGTATATGGGTTATACAGTACCCGGTATGCATAGGCAGAAGTGCCCTTAATGTTACCAATAATTCATGGAGTTACGTCCCAAGGTATAGTTCTATATTTTTCTATGACTGCCTCCATGGCGCAGATGGTTAGACGCTGGCTGAGAAACGAGAGGCTGCAGGTTCGATCCCCGCATCAAGACAAATGTTTGTATGAACCACAAGCATTTGTTTCGGTTTTGGGTGTTTGTGAGACCCAAGTCTCTTGTAGATACCCATGACACAAGACTCGATCTTAAGTTGGGGTCAGGACTATGTATGTGACTGTTGGGTGTATTTGCATTTATTACTTATAACTATTCTAATGCTAAAAAAAATTTCAAGCATGTAAAATTTGTCTAGATTTTTACACACAGCCCTAGCCAATACCTGTGTGTAGGCAGTTCCGAGTCGCAGCAATAAAGCGTGTGACCCAGGCGCTGTGGCGCAGTAAAAATTCTTTATTAGGGTTTGCTGTTTAATTTCGCTTCGCTTGTATTGTTGCGGTAAGGATTAAAAGTTCAGACCATCGCGGCAGTGAATCTGTGACCTTGTTGTTTAGGAGATAGATTTCTTGTAACAATGATAAGTGTTTAGAACTAATTATAATAAATACTCCCAATATAATACAAATATTAGTTTTGGTTAGATCTAGGTGTACCAGGACGGAAGACCTTAAAGTCTTTGGTTCGATTTCCACCTTTCGGGCTTTCGAAAATACGTGTATTAGCCCAATAGTGTGTCCTGGTAGCACCCTTTCTGGGAAAAAGACGTGAGTTTATATATGTATGTATGTATTTTTTTTATAAGTATCAAATTGGAACACAATATTCTAACAATAATTGAGTCTAACTCTACTGGTAAACTTAGCTAAATCAGTCTCGACATGCCGTGTGACGTCAGAGATAATTTGCAGATGTGATTGATTAGTGGCGAACGTGATTGGTGCTATTTTCGGCCTCAAGGCAGTTCGTATTAAGTCGGGACCAATTTGCGTGCGGGATTAAATGTGTAATCACTGTGGGATTATACGGATGATTGTTAATTTAGATAGGTGTGTGTGTTTGTAAGTATTGTGACATGTGCGCTGTAGTTTGAATTAAATGGTGTAACAGCCTCCGTGACGCAGTTGGTTAGACGCTGTGAAACGAGAGGCTGCGGGCTCGATCCTCGCACCGAGACAAATGTTTGAGGCCCTCAAATGTTTGTCTCGGTTCTAGGTGTTTTTGAGAACGAAAAGTCTCTCGTAGCTTCTGATACCCACGATTCAATCTTAATGTGGGGTCAGGACTATGTATGTGACTGTTGGGTGTATTTATTTATTTAATGGTGAATGAAAACTTCGTGAGGAACCCTGTGTTGACTTGCAAGACGTTTTATTGTATGTGAAGTCGGACAATCCGCAATATGCCAGCGTGGTAGTATAAGTTCTCAATTGAACTGTCGATAATAGCGGAGTCCCATACTCAGTGGGGGACGTTTATTTATATTGAAACAGTACTTTGCAGTATGGTTACACGTGGTAAAGTCGTTTGAGTCCAACAACTGTAAAAATATCATCATGTTTAATAATAAATAAATAAATACACCCAACAGTCACATACACAGTCCTGACCCCACACTAAGATCGAGTCTGGTGTCGTGGGTATCATAAGCTACGAGAGACTTTTCGGTCTCACAAACATCCAGACCTGAAACAAATACCTGTGGATTACACAAATATTTGTTTCCGTGCAGGGATCGAACCCGCAGCCTCTCGTTTTACAGCCGGCGTCTGACCAACTGCGCCACGGAGGCTATCAATCAATAATATCATCAACAATTATTAAAGTATTAAAATCGAGAGTGGTACCGAAGGTATTAGTCAATATTTATGTTTGTACTTACTAATCAATGTAAAATGTAAATACTTCAAAATATTTAGGAAATCTTTGAACAAATAAATCAAAATCCATTTCAAGAAATTTTAATAAAAACAAATAAAACGCCGCGCCAGATTACTACAAAATTATGTATATGTTAACGGAAATGTGTGTAATCCGTCATTGTATACAATTCCTAGGAAATGTATATAATTCCTAAAATCGCCCGGAAATGTGTAAAATAAATTACATTAGACACATTTCCTAGGAAATCTATACATTTCCTAAATAGTAATCGGAAATGTAAGTAAATGTAAGTATTTAAAATATTAATTAACATAAACTAACCTAACCTAACCTAACCTACCTACCTACCATTGGAGAACAATGGAGAATGTCACATGAATCTTGACAGGGAGCCCGAAATGAGCTTCTTGGACACCGGAAGGGTTATTTTTAATTAGTAACATCTTATGTCTCAGGATTGCGAGCGCAGTGGAATGTTGCTACTGTTTATGAGCGGTCGTATCGCTTACCATCAGGCGAACAGCTTGCTCGTCTCGTTATTCATTCCAATAATAAAAAAAAAAAAAAGTAACATAGGTAATATGAAGATACGAGTATTATAGAATTTACCGCTATGATTGTTACCTGTGATAAAAAATATTACTCTCATTTGAACAACGTGTTTTATTACAGAAACCATTATTCTTATACATTTCCTAATACGATATTGGAATTGTATACAATGCCTAGGAAATGTATACATTTCCTAGGATATGTATGTATAAAATAATTATTGAAAGAATATTTTATACATTTCCTAAATAGCTTCGGAATTGTATACATTTCCTAGGAAATGTATACAATTCCTAAATTTCATACATTTCCGGTAACATATACAGCGTGATATTGACATATTTGACATAATTTTGTCCACATGTTCGTGACCACCCCAGGAAACATTGTACCAAGTTACATAAAAATCCACCTGGTAGTTTTGTCAAAAATCACGATTTTGTATTTCGCAATTTTCGATCACTCTGTACATGCACGAGTAGTTTTGCCGCTCAGCTGACAAAGAACTTTGACCCCGCAAACATAAAACTTGGCGAAATACAGATCACTCAATATGTTCTACACTAAAATAATAATTAATTATTAATGTAGTCTAGAACATAATGAGTGATCGTTATTTTATAAGTAAGTACTTATGATTAACTGGGGTTTAACAGTTCACCTTTTAGTAAGGATTTAATCAAATACAAACACTAATTACTAGGTACTCTCAAATTACAATACTATCAAAATGGCATTACATTAAAATGTTTCTTGAATATCGGACATACATACAAAGCATTTTAATTGCACAATACAAATACTTAAATTGTAATCATAATCATCAAAAAAACTATTCTTCGGCACGTGACAATCGGTCCAAATAAAAATACGTGAATGAAACTATGCATCAAGAATAAAATTTATTTCAGCTTTATTTTTAAACAATATGCATTCAATTTCAAGTAATGTTTGAATCCAACACGCAATATTTCAATTTAACATTTTCAAAACAATTTTACGTAAACGTATCATAACGCGCCATGTTCCTTCTGTACTTTGAATTTACTATAATCACTTGTTGCCAGATCATACATCTTTTTATATCATAATATGCTGTCCCTTTTTCGCCCTTGGAGTAAGTATAATTATAAGAAAGTGACAGCAAACGAAACATTTTTGAAGTAGTGTTGTGAAATTATTCGAGGACACTTAATCGACATTTTTTATCTCAATATTATTTAATTTGAGTTGATCTAGTCAATAGTATTTCAGTAGTAACTTAATAGTAATACAGAAATATCATGGTAATTCGTTTTTATTGCTTACGGTTGGTTTTAATAATTTGGAACATCTTCAATAATTAAAACCCAACCGGTCATCAAGGGGTTTTTAGCATACTGATATGTTGGCGTAGGCATTGCTAGGGACCCAGCTCGGCCACAATATCCGGAATGATATACCTCTCTCGGCTTCCCCGGGGTATCAAAAGGGGAGCTTAAAGCTTTTCATCTTGAACAAAAATAAAATTTACAAAGATATCTGACTACATTTCCTGAAAATGACAATAACTTGACAATATTTAATGTTTCCAAAGTAAACCACTTTGAGAAATCGTAATTTTATACAAAATACACGTATGCATTCGCTGCTGTAGATTGTTTAATTAATGAACTACTTACGGGTAAAATTGCTTAGAAAAGTAAAGTTGACACATTTGACTAAACTACAAGTAATCGATATCGATTTCAAGATATTGTAATCACGGCTCTTATTTTAAACTACCAATCACATAAAGTATTTTTACGCCAATCAGAGTATCTCATTTTAAATACTATTGTCCAATCCAGTTACGTAATTACTGCATCAACCAATCCATCCAATCAATCCTTAGGGATCTTCAACTTTTTAGCAAATCCTAATGTATAGCGGCGCGCGGCGGCACGCTCAGTGTTCGGTTTATTGCGTTCAATTAATAATGTAAACAAAAACACGCGCGCGCGCAGTAATCGCCATTTTGTTAGTATTTTAAATTCTGTTGTTATTTGTATTTTGTGTTAAGTAAGTGAATAGTTAAGAGTGTTTAAGTGATAGAAACACATATTGCAATTAAGTACTTTATTATTAGGTGTTAGTTTTTGTGTTTTAACTGGTCTTTTTAATAATTAGGTGTTCGTATTAGTGTTTATAAGTACATTTTAGTTTTTGTAGATTTAAGTTGTTCAGTATTATTGTATTGCGCGTATTCTTAATACAATAACGAATACTTATAGTACTGTGGAATACACAGATATGGTGTTGTTGTATGGTGAGTGTAATCAAAACGGCGTCATAGCCCTCAGAACATATTGTGAGAGATTTGGTGCATAAAACACAACAATTTGAATTAGTTCATTTTATGTATTTATGTGTTGTGTGAACTGTGATTACTATGAAAAATATGTGACTTGGGAAGATTATTCCCGCGATCGCAGCGCCGCCCGTGCTAGCGGGTCGGCTGTTTTCATAAACGCGGGAATATTGCGATGTTGCCGCTCCGCTCCGTGCGGACGCTGTATACCAGGTAAATGTAAATATAGGCTGTTTAAATTTAATGTCATTATTTTGACTTATAATTTGTTTGAAAAATCAACTTTTTAGTTTTTCCGTCTACGACAATGCCTATGCGTGCAAATAATATCCCTTACTATGCGATGCTCATGGTTTAATTTAATGTAGGGGGTGTCAATATCACGCTGTATAATACGTACGAGTATAAAAGTGTAAATATAAACGTATTTCCTTCCAAGGCTCAGTTGTCAGTGGCAGAGTACACGTGCGCGGGGATCGCGTGTTCGAAACATTCAAACGGTAATAACCTATTGTCATTCCTTCCAATTGTACGCCTGTCGATGCCTTAATGGCTTTTCGTACGCATTTCAAATATTACACACGATTACTTTTTAATTCTATTAATTTTGTTATATTTTTTTGAATGACTGACTTGATCGGAATTTAAACGTTTTAAAAATCTTCTTCGCTCTATAAACACTACTGGGAGTCGTTATTATTAAAAAAACATTAACGAATTTCTCTGGAGTGTAACTCTGGCCCACTTAGCAGTGGCGAAGGGTGACATTTTTTAAAAGGGAAGCCGAAGCTCAAAACACAAAATATGTTTATTTTCTTTATCCTGTTACTAGCTTCTGCCCGCAAACTTCGTCTGCGTGGTTAATTTTATTTGAAATCTCCCATCCCGTCCCGTCCCATCCCGTTATATCCCGCCCGCCCCGTCTCATTCTCACTAATGAAATGTAATCCAGTCCCATCCCATCTTTTTGAGTATGAAAAAGTAGCAAATATATCGGAATTCCTTCTTCATCCCACGGGAACACTATTTTTTTCGGAATAAAAAGTAGTCTATGTTACTTCTAATACCTCCAAGAATATGTGTACAAAGTTTCATGATGATCGGTTGAGTAGTTTTTGCGTGCAAGCGTAACAAACAAACTAACATTCACATTTATAATATTAGAAGGGCTAAGGGATTACGAAATGACTACAATGCGACTAGTACTAAGTAATCTGTGAATGCGACTGATAGTAAGCGTAGTGCAGTCCGAATAGAGATTAAAAATTTACTGTGTGATGTTTCACAGAATGAACGCAAAACGCGACACACTTATGCACGTGTGTCCTTATATTCGGACCTTTGCGAATATCCTCCCACCAGCAAATTATTGCTTCGAGAATCTTACTCACCAAACTAAAATAATGGGTTTCATTTGGTAAGTGATATTGTGGCATCTGCCTATTGCGGCCGTCAATTAAATTTTAATATTTTCGTTACCTATGTACTTATACAATATTTACAATGTCCATGAAATAAAAAGTAAACCATGCTTACATAATGAGAAAAATAAAAAACTATATTTCTAAACTGCACGTGAATATAAGATTAATATAAAAGAAATAAAAACCTAGACTCAATATGTTAACAAGTACGATAGCCCCGCATTTATCAGTTGTAACATTAGTAAGACAATGTATTCCTCAGGCGAGGATCGAGCACGTCCTAAAATCTAAACACTAACTTTATTTGTAAAATCGACAACCTAAACATATTAGTACGCTTCTAACGATTAGTAATTTTCATTAAAACCATAATATTAATATTACACATTTTGTAATTAAAAACATTTAAAACTAATTGCATGAACCATGAATATATTGTAAAAATGTAAATACAACACTTATAAATACATTAAACTCCGCATTTCGCTATTGTAATAAGTAATATCTATACCTAAACACACGAAATGCCGGAGAAGCTGCGGCTTGTCTCTTGCTTTTTTAGCGTAAATTGAACCTTAAATCACTATCAATTTAAGGTACAATTTTGCGTGGTTTGTTGCATACTATACAATGCGTAACGGGCGGCGCGGCGGCGGCGCGGTGGCGGCGGGGCGGCGGCGGGCGGCGGCGCACGGGCCGCGCTAGTGTTATTGAATAAGCCGAACAATTTTACAGGAATTCGCCAGAGGTCGCACCGCGTCGCAATAAAAAGGGATTACTGTGCCGCTTCCTAGTAATGTTTACGTATCTGGCCGACAGATGTCGTTGAATGTAAAAAATAATAATTGAGTTTTGATATTAAATAAATAAGTTTGAATAATTTGCTTGTTTATAGTGTAATGATAAATTACAAAAGGGAAGCCGGTAGGAACTGGCTTCTAAGGAGCCTTCGCCACTACCACTTAGTCAATTAATAAACATTGAAACAATGACATGAATCTATAATGAAAATGTAATTAAAAAGAAATTATTAATATAAATATATTTAATTAACATACCTTGTAACATAACTATAAGTTTATTTCTATGCCTCAATCAAATTTTAATACACTCGTGGTACACTAATATTAGTACTCAAGTTAGCCAATTAAAAGTTTTGAAATGTGTTACGTAACTGTGTCGGGCTACGGCGTAGCTTATTATTTGTTCCGTAGAGTGTAGACAGTCTGGCCAACAAAGGCTTACAATGTAACCTGACACTTTAAGTTCAATTAAAATAGAATATTCTAGTAAACTTGTCTACGGCGTAGCATACTATAATTGCCGTATCAGATAACGTACATAAATAACAATAAACTAACTAGTGTTACCGCAGGTCGGCAATAAGCTACGTCGTAGCCAATTAATTGTAAACGTAGCAGATAACTTGAATATTTCGACTACGCGACGCTACATAATAAATACTCGTACATACTTGGTTGCCTTAAACTACGCTACAGTGTAATGTCTACGACGTAGATTTTGAAATTGTTCTGTGAATATTATTCCATTGAGATTGTTTTGTTACATTTTGTACAAATGTTTGTACTAGTACCCAAATAATGTAAGATTTATTTGTAATTTCGCTGCTTAATCGAATTTATTTTATTAAAGCAAAAATTAAATAAAATGTTACAAGTAAATTAACTTGTCGCATTGGAAATATTTGGGGGAAACTAAAATTCCACAGTAGACTTCTTGTGCCTGATGATGACGATCAAGACGATAATAAATGAGACTACCAATCCAGTCGGCTAAATGTCGAAATTTTAAAACTTTTTAAAAGAATAATACCTAGTAAGCTAACCCATAAACCTATAAAAATATAAAACAACACATTTTATAAACGACGGCCTTGTTAATTCGAGCGAGACCTATATAATATGCAAATTGCACTGCTGCGGGTATATTTTTGTGTCGAAGCCATTAAATAGGATTTAATACACGCCAACAGTGTTGCTTCAGACTCAGGAAATAAGCTGTTACTCATACAACGTTCTTACTTTGTTATATCTTTATAGTGTCCTTCACCGATTGACATTGTCTTTATGTATGTATACCGGGTATATCCATGCTGCGATCGAAAACGAGGGCAGGTGTAGTTTCAGTGACCACAGACACAACGCAACTAAAATTTTCGGAAAAAAGCGAACATTTTTCTTTTTTTAAATATCATTGTGTTCGGGTGGTAAATGCCTAGTTTTTGCTAAAATAATAATTTTAATTCATGCGTACAATTGCGTCTTTAATAATATAAAAAAGGTGTACATTATTATTTTAGGAAAACTATGCATTTACCACCCAAATACGACGATAAGTAAAGAACTACAAAAGTCGCTTTTATTTTAGCGGATTTTTTTGTTGCATTGTGTCACTGATACCACCTGGCTTTGTTTTCGGTCGCAGTCTGGATATACCCGATAAAGTGAGGGTATTTATTTTAAGTGCAATATATTTTCACGTATAGGGGAAACATCGTGGGAAAAATTTAAGGTCGTAGAGATTTAAGAATTTCCATATCCGATGCATGCTACTCGCTTCAGGCCAGAGTCTGAACCGTTTTTATGAAACTTAATTGTATCTCCTTGACAGTTAAGCGTACACAGTGCTCAGCAGTCAGGCGTGTCTGGGCTGATATGTTATTGTATTACATTTAGCGGTGGTCTACGTAGGGTAATTGCGATGATAGTTAGGATATTGTCTTACACAAGTGGACTCTCTGTAGTACTGTGTACTCTTAACTAAGTTATTATGCATTTGTAGCAGCCCACATACATCCCACTACACGGCACGGGCCTCGATTGTAGAATCGAGAGGACTATTGAGAGGGGTTAGGCCATATAGTCCACCACGCTTGCCCAGTGCGTTTGGGCGGACTTTACATACCGTAGAAATTCTTTAAAATCGTTAGAGTATGCAGGTTTCCTCACGATGTTTTCCTTAACCGTTATAGTGCGTGGTGATTGGCTATCAATACACGCATAACTCCATTGCATTGCACGTATTAAAACATTCGAACACTATCTTTGAGTTGGTAAATAATGATATCTTTTGTGCTTTAAGAAAATAAGTTACTATAATGCGTAATAATTTTGAACTGATACAACCAACGTAAAATACAACCAAAAAACGGGAGCAAAAAACCCTTTCCTTACATTAAATATACCCATATTTGTTTAGTTGAACAACTGATAGGCCTTATCGTTAAATAAACTCCGAAAAACAAGGAAAAAAGGGCACGGAGAAATAACTTCGCATTCAAGGTACAATAACTAAAGAAAATATTATAAAATATACTGAAGTGGGAAGATGGAATAAAGGAAATATAATAAAAGGAATAAAATAAAACGGAGTCTGTTTCTTTGTTAATAGAGCTCGAGTAAATTTTAGTGGAGTTTAACATCTCGTAATCTAGTTTCGAGGTGTTATGTAATTGCTGTCTTTTAGCTTTAGTACGAATATAACTGTTATCTTTTTTAATGTCATTCGGTTTGTGGGTCGCTGTTTTAAATATGAATATACGCGACACTCTCATAATTTAGAGCTATTTTAAGTCTTGAAGTAGGATTTAGAAACTTTGAGGGATTTTTTGACCTCAACAATGTATTGAAATAAAACTATTTTTCGGATTTTATCGTCGATTTGGTTTACTTGTTGCTTTGGTTTACTTACAGTTTGGTTACAGCTTTCGTGGTCACAGAGCGGACTGTTGTATGTTATATCATTGAGTAACATTCGCGTAAATCTAAGAAACCATTACTCAACAATTGTATTTCGACAATTTCAGTAGCGCAGTTGGTTAAGTCACTGACTACTGTAGAACTCTGAGAGAAATGTTGTTAATATTAATAAATATTTATTCTTCTGACTGTTGCGCAACTGTCTCCCATAGTTTCTTATTGACACAATACTAGTATCTTATGCTAAAGTTAGAATTACATACGTAACTATTGGGTGTAGTATGTTACACTCGGATCGTCTACGTGTGTTATTGTTTTATATTACTTAGTGCTGTATGCCAGGTACCAGCCGAATCACCAGCGCTTTGCTCCTTGGAGCATCGCATGTTGCTAAGCTGGGCCCTAATTGCGGCTATAATATCGTACATATGTTTTCATTATGTTATAATTTCTTGTATTTATTTAAATTTTTATGATTGTTTTGTACTTCTTGTTGCCCAAATAAACGTTTTACATACATATGTACATACATAAACTCACGCCTTTATCCCAAAAGAGGTAGGCAGAGGCGCCACCAGGACACCCATATTTCGCCTTGTATAAACGTTTTATCTATCTATAAATATAATGCGTAAAATAACCTGTTCCACACCCACAGCTTAAGTTTTATCACATACTTATACCTGGAAACTGCAAACAAGCAAGCTTGAGTCCGGCTACCCAGACTATCCATGCCAAGGCCCTGGGAGATGTACCTACCCCCCCTTCCTCCCCATCTCGCTTACCATCCCCCCTGATAAAATTAAAACTTCATTCACCGACGGAGTTTCAAAAACTAACACAACTTCCCTCTTTATTATACAGCGCTTGTTTATTAGTTTCCGATTTATACAGATATCGATTGTCGGATAACTTTATGCTGACTGTTATAAGGCTTTGTTGCTACACGCCTCTGAGGATAGCTGAAAACTAAGCGTAAAATATTAACTTTTTATTTTATTGTGTCGGCTTACACACTTATGTTATAGTCAGAAAAATGTACACATAAGTTAATTCAAGTTTTATTCAACTAACATTTGTATTGGATATGTAATTTAACTTACATATATATGTTAACGGAAATGTATGTAATCCGTAATTGTATACAATTCCTAGGAAATGTATGTAATTCCTAAAATCGCTCGGAAATGTGTAAAATAAATTACATAACACACATTTCCTAGGAAATCTATACATTTCCTAAATAGTAATCGGAAATGTAAGATATTAAGATATCAATTAACCTAAACTAACCGAACCTTACCTAACCTACCTACCTACCATTGGAGAACAATGGAGAATGTCACATAAATCTTGACAGGAAGCCCGAAATGAGTTTCTTGGACACCGGAAGGGTTATTTTTAATTAGTAACACAGGTAATATGAAGATACGAGTATTATAGAATTTAACGCTATGATTGTAACCTGTGATAAAAAATATTACTCTCATTTGAACAACGTGTTTTTGTTGAACGTAATAATGGACACGTAGAGATTAATTAGAATATTTATTTATTAAACACTAGCTTCTGCCCGCTAACTTCGTCTGCGTGATTAACTTTGTTTAAAAAAATATACATGTATAGATTATTTGGTATTTCTCATCCCGTCCCGTCCCGTCCCGTTATATCCTGCCCGTCCTATCTTATTCTCACTCAAGGTATGTAATCCACGCCCATCGCTTCCCTTTGAGTATAAAAAGTAACAAATATATCGGATTTCCGTCCTCATCCCACGGGAACACTTAATTTATCTGGATAAAATGTAGCCTAAGTGTTAATCCAGTGTTAATATGGGGAATATTAGTTTTTCTCATTTATCTTCCATAATACAAAGAAACACCCTGTATGTAAATAAGACATTTACCAGTTTTGAAGTTGGACTTGTACCTATATGACTGTGAAACCGCATCTCATTTCGTCTTGTAGATTTTGCGTTATGCGCAAGTAAATAAAAAGAAACACCCTGTCTATAAATAAAATATATACCAGTTTTCAAATTGGACGTGCACGATTATTACTGTGAAAACTGCATCTCATTTCGTATGGTAGTTTTTGAGTAATGTGCAAGCAAACAAAAAGAAACATCCTGTATGTAAATGAAATATATACCAGTTTTTAAGTTGAACCTGCAGCAATATAACTGTGAAAACCGCATCTCATTTGGTGCGGTGGTTTATGAGTAATGTGCAAGCAAACCAAAAGAAACAACCTGTATGCAAATGCAACATATACCAATTTTTAAGTTGAACCTGCAGCAATACACCTGTGAAAACCGCATCTCATTTGGTGCGATGGTTTATGAGTAATGTGCAAGCAAACAAAAAGAAACACCCTGTATGCAAATGCAACATATACCAGTTTTTAAGTTGAACCTGCAGCAATACACCTGTGAAAACCGCATCTCATTTGGTGCAGTAGTTTTTGCGTGATGCGCAAGCAAACATACAGACAGACAGACAGACAGACAGACAGACAGACAAAAATTCTAAAAAAAATTGTTTTGGATTCTGTTGCTGTTAAAGACTGAAAAAGACCCCCCGCGTTGAAATTTCTTAAATTTCTTCCATGTACAGACATCGACCATTTACATTTTTATTATATGTATATAGAAGATAACGACATTTTCCAAGAGCGACTTACAACTGACATTATTCTTTTTATAAACATAATTCGAACCTTATATTGTTTATCAGTCAGTAACTAAAGAGTCTAAATATTACATTGCTTTTCAACAGTTTTATTACAGAAACCATTATTTTTATACATTTCCTAATACGATATTGGAATTTTATACAATGCCTAGGAAATGTATACATTTCCGGTAACATATATACGAATAAATCTACTTATATCGTCCAAAATAATCGTGATGGTGCCACTAAAACTAAAAGTCACTAAAACTAACTAAAAGTTAATGTTACAGATTTCATAAACGAATAACTCATATATGAAGTTCTCAACCTGGGACTCAAACCCAGATCACCCTACGCAGCCTATATGTGGCCTTTGAGCTATATCACCCTTGATTGTATTGCTAATTCCTGTAAGTTTTTCATTCCGAGATGAATGCTCAGGGCTAGCTTAGGTAGGACTTCTTCATATTTTTGGTACTATGAAAATGCTCACACTAAAATTACAATTCTGTATTATTCTAAGGCATGCACAACTTTTTGTTCCTCCAGGACGACCCTCGTGTAGGATAAGGCGTGTGTAAGACGAATTTTCAAGTGTGGATTATACAACGCCACAGCATTTTTTGCGGTTTTATTTTCTTGAATTTTAATTTCAATGTATTTGTATCAGCCCATGGTTGTCCCACTGCAGGGTACGGCCCTCCTTTATAATCGAGAGGACAATTGACGGGGGTAAGGCTATATAGTCCACCACGTCTTAGTGTGGGTTAGTGGACTTTACATACAATAAAAATTCTCACAAATCGCTATGGTATGCAGGTTTCCTCACGATGTTTTCCTTCGCCGTTATAGTGTATGGTATTTGACAATTAATATGTACACATGACTCCGAAAAGTCAGAGGTGTGCCCTGGGTGTAAATGTAGGCAGCCGCGTCTGGTCCGTTACCAACAGGCCACCACGCACTTATGTTCTACCGTGAGGAAAAAGTCCATTAGTTTTGTATCATCTAGTTCTAGAAATGTACTATAAAAATATTCCTATGTTTTATACTTGTAATTGTTTCTTGTTCCGTGTTACCGGCTTGTCTCGCATAGTTCAGTTAACATTATACCGTTGAATTTATTTAACTTTTGGTGTTGAACAAAGTTAATCCGAAGTTTTGATGTTTACTCGAGATATTCTGATTGTGCTCTATTAAATCCCCTATGAAATTGGACGGAGAAAATACAATTTTATTTGTCTTTTAGGTTGTCTCAGTTTATTTTGGGGTTAAGGTTCTAGCAGAAGTTTTTTTCCTCAAATCATTCTTGTGACTTGTCATTAAACGAGGGCCGTAATTCAACCGACAAAGAATACAACACTTAAAATAATACAATGCTATTTTAATGAAATGTTTTACGTACAAATATTAATCCAAAATTTTGTGTTAAATATTTGTCAATGCTGTAGGTCCGCCAGCGACAACAATTCTCTCTCTATTTCTTCAGCCACAGGAAATTCAGTGTTGAACATATGTAAGCCTTCCTTCATATAGGCCTGTTGGAAGTGGCCAGCATCCTGTTAGCAATTCACTAAACATTAAATACTATACTGACAAATTCGAAGGTACAAGATAGATGGGCAGTTAAAATAAATTGCATAGACCAAAAACAAATTCGCGAATTAACCCTAGGGTTACTCATAAATAACCAATATACAAATTTAGTTATCTCTATTTTCTGGTGTACAATAAAGAATCCCTACTAATGTTATAAATGTGAATGTAAGTTTGTTTGTTACGCTTTCACGCGAAAACTACTCAACCGATCATCATGACACTTTGTACACATATTCTTGGAGGTGTTAGATTGGCTACTTTTTATCCCGAAAAGTTTAATTGTTCCTGTGGGATGAAGAAGGAATTCAGGTTTATTTACTACTTTTTTTATACTCAAAAGGATGGGATGGGACTGGATTACATTCCATTAGTGAGAATGAGCCGGGGCGGGCGGGATATAACGGGACGGGATGGGAGATTTCAAATAAAGTTAACCACGCAGACGAAGTTGGCGGGCAGAAACTAGTATATAAATAAATAAATAAACCCATGTCTATCGAATTAAAAACTCGTCCCATATTATAATGAATGAATATTGTATCATTTTTTCACTTTGAAGGGATTCCGTTTTCATATCAAAGGGAGAGGGCCTTCGTCATTGACCTGTTTTCCTCTGATCTTGGTTTGGGCAAATACCTGTTATGTGCAAACGTTGGAAACACAAAGGGACTAATGGGAGGAAAAAATATAATTCGTTTTGATCATTGAGATGGGTCGAGGATTGTACATAAAAAAATGACAATAATTTTTTTACTGCCAAAAAAATACATTTATACAACATTTTGACAATCTTATTGGTCGCAACAGAGATCTGTACATCAGAACGTTTAACCCTATCTCTTAATAATATTTCAAATTAGATACTTATCTCTCCTACATGTATGAAGTTGTCTTTAGCGTTGAAATAAAACCAAGTTTTTACGGGTTCTATTGGGATTCGGTATTTTTTTACATTTTTTAACTTCCCGACGTTACGATTACTTTAAAGCTTTCGTGGTCACGGGGCGGACTAATTAAACTAATTCCGTGATAAAATCTGTAGAAAGTATTTTTATTTCGATGTTTAACATTCGCGTAAATCTAAGAAACCAGTGTCTTTAGCACTCAAATAAATAATACTCACCGAAGAATTACGTCGTACATTTACTGAGAAATGGAAAAAAGAACCTTTCGTCTCTAATAGTAATGTAGGAAGGCTTGTACATGATGTCTGTGTCGGGAAAATTCCGGGAAAGACGCTTGAGATGGTTTGGACACGTGTCACAAAAAATCAGGGAGTCAAAGAAAATATGTCAGGTGTCGTACAGTCAAGGTTGATTTAGATAATTCAAAATGGCAAAGTACGAGCTGGAAAGTGATCCCTGGGACAGCCCGGGATTTTCGGGAAGCAAATATAATGTCTCTTTTTAAACCATGGGAGCAACAAACATAAAAAAAAGTCAAAATCAAAATATTCTTTATTCAAATAGTCTTTCACAAGATCTTTGGAATCGTTAATTACTGCTACCACCGCTTCGGAACGTGTTGCAGCTGTGAAGAAGAAACAGCGCAAGAAACTCCCTCAGCAATAAGAACTGTTTTTTTTGTTTCTTTTTCTTTTCTTTCTTTTATTACAATGGTTAATCCCTTTTTAATGTCACAATCACTTCGGTTACAATAGAGGGGTTCTAGATCCAATCCCTTTCATTACCCTAAATATTTAATATATCTTTGACTGCCTCGGGGGCGTAGTTATACTACGGTATGGTTACAAAGCTTAGGTCTCGGATTCGGATCCCGGGTTGGGCAAAGTGATATTGCATTTTCTGTTCAGTATCAGCCCGGAGTCAAGAATTTGCGCCCGATATGGCGATAGGCTCACATTGTGGGACGAAATGTCCCAAAGTGGGTGTCCTGATGGCGCCTCTGCCTACCCCTTCTGGTTTA
The DNA here is from genome assembly GCA_949752805.1 of Deilephila elpenor. Lineage (NCBI taxonomy): Eukaryota > Metazoa > Arthropoda > Insecta > Lepidoptera > Sphingidae > Deilephila > Deilephila elpenor. The sequence goes on along the minus strand of OX457113.1, from coordinate 1,498,747 downwards.
AAGGCGTGAGTTTATGTATCCTTGACATTTGAGGCTATATTTCTAAACGAATACACGTGTATTTTTATTAAATAAATAATAGACGGGCGGAATGTAGTCATAATAACGTAACAATAGACAACAAATACTCCTCGTATTGTGTGCCAAATGTATAGAGATGAATCAATTGTATCATTGTTTGTCAATGTACAAGTAACGCTGCCTTGTATTGTACTCGTGTTGGGTTTCTATTTGGTTATTATCTTTTGGTTTAGGTAAATAGTATATTCATTTGGAGTAACTATTACTATTTATCTTGAATGATATATAGGGCTCGGTGATACATAAACTCACGCCTTTTCCCAGAAGGAGTAGGCAGAGCTACCAGGACACCCATGTTTCGTCTTGTGTGTTCCTTCCTATGTGATAGGGGTTAAAATATTAAGACAACTGGAGAAGGCAGAATTGCTGGAAAGCAGAAAAATTCTAACAAGATACAACGAGGTCCGTACAGTATGCCACGCCATATTGTTATTTGCATATTCTGTAACATTGTGCTTCGTTCAACGAACAACGATCACGCTCCCAAAGGATATGATGTGCAGTTCGTTCATGTTAAGTATTTCCTGGAAAATCAACCAACTTATATGAAAATAGTGTTCTCTTAGATGGCATGTCCCGTTGGAAACTATGATACGTAATTGGCGATTTCTAGCCAAGGTTTAGTTCAACGATCGTGCATAGAAATATCGTTAATATTATGGATGAAGTCTTGGTAAACTTATCGGGGGACATCCTCTGGGCCGGCAGCGACTGGATTCATAAAGTAGCAGACCGGGCTCGGTGCGCACCTTGGGAGAGGCTTATGTCCAGCAGTGGGCTGCAACGGGCTGATGATGATGATAGGTGACGCTCTTTTTGGGATATTCCAAGAAAAAAAATTAATAATAAGTAATAAATAAAAACATCCAACAGTCATATACATGGTGTTCACCCGATATTTAGATACATATATTTTGTCGTATCACAAACCACAAGGAACATTTCATTCTCATAAACACCTACGGCCTTATTTAAAGACATTTTAGTTGTCGAATGTTTTGTCCCTTTCGAAATACTTTAGAATTCAGTTTAAGCGAAGAAGACAAAACATTCGATAACTAAAATAGGTTGTAAATCTGTCTATGAATAAGGACGATAGACCCGAAACAAATTCTTGTGGACGCAAACGTTTGCCTCAGTTCGAGGATCGATCTCGTAGCCTCTCGTTTCACAGCTGATGTTTAACCAACTGCGCCACAAAGCTTTCAATCAATAGTGGTACATTCCAATCAAAATTATTGTTCAATTTTGAGTTATCGTCAGCGACTTAAACTTATGTAAGGGGATACCTAAGCCAGACACAGCCTTGTTACATCATGAAGGTGGGTCGGACGTTATAAAGTTTTAATAGGCCCCGGCCCGGCACGTTTGGCAAATTCTAAAATAACTTGTTACGAACTGAACTTAGAAAGTCGCCTGATTTCCCAGTAATGGATAATTTTCCGATAGGTAAGGTGATCTAATATCGGGAGTTAAAATCTACTGCATAAAATATCAAGTTGCGTCGTTATATTATGAAGACTATTGAATTTATATTTAAAATTATTAAATCTTAGCTTTGACAGCCTCCGTGGCGCAGTTGGTTAGCCGCCGGCTGTGAAACGAGAGACCACGGGTTCGATCACCGCACACAGGCAAATATTTGTGTGAACCACAAGTATTTGTTTCGGGTCTGGGTGTTTGTGAGACTGAAAAGTTTCTCGTAGTTTCTGATACCCACGAAACAAGACTCGATCTTAGTGTGGGGGCAGGACTATGTTTGTGACTGTTGGGTGTATTTATTTATTATTTATTTTGTTTACAGCTAAATCTATTATAAAATTTCCTTGTGTCATCATAAACAAGACGCCGGCTGTGATACGTAATGCTAATTTGGATTCCACACTGAGATAAATGTGTATATCGCTCATAAGTATTCGTGTCAGGTCTGAGTGTTCTGACACTAACAACACTGGTTTCTGTGGGACTATTAGCTTTGTTTATTGTTACCTCAAACGATCTAAATCAAACATTTTAGATGAAAATAAATCAAGTCACTCCGAAATCCTTACCTGAGAACAGGTTTACTGAACGAGCCATAACAATGAATTATTTGAACATCAAACACTCAGAATTCTATAGCAAATTCGTTGTTCGAAAAATTCTATAGCAAACCGAATTGTTCAAGAGTGTTTGACGCGTCTAGATAAATAAAATGTTTGCTGTACCTCACGCAAATGCTGGACGTGTCTTAATTATTATTTTTGTTGTATTTCTTAGACATATGAATTTTATTTTCTATTAAATCAGAGAAAAATAATTAGAATGCTACAACAATGATCTTGAAAAATAAAAATATCATAAACTTTCAACGCTTGAATTACAGATAAGTATGTGTATGGTTTAGATATTCAAGAATTTCTACGGAATGTAAAGTCCGCCAACCCGCACGAGGCCAGCGTGGTGGATTATATGGCTTAACCTCTCTCAATCGTACTTTCAATTGTAGAGGAGGCCCGTGCCCTGCAGTGCGACGTATATGGGCTGATACAGATGGATTATATTTAAGAACTTTCTGAATCGCCAAAGGGAAACTTTTTTTTTCAATAAACTCGAATAAACGTAAACAAAGTCACAAGTATAACCTAGTTATAAAAATGAAAGGCCCAACCCTGCGCCAGTGATGGTCAAAAGATAAATACGTGCGATCGTTCCCGCAATCATGGTCGTTAGCAATTTGAGCGCGTTGTCCCAATAATGTGGGGTCTAAAGGTGACGGCCCTTTTGCACGCCCTTTTTGTACTATAGAGGGTTATTCAATAACCTTTATTGGATGTTAAACAGTGTGTTTTAGATAAGTTTTGTTCAATTTTTTGTAGCATAGGTTCGTGAGTGAGTTCTTGGCTGTAATTGATTACAAACAATGCTAGGAGATTGTCGGTGCGTTGTCGATTTTTGATAACGAATATCTAAACTTTCGCAAACTAAATTATAGAAAGAATTACAATTGTTAACTTATCAGTAAGGTTGTTTTATAGGTTTCAATTAAACTCGAAGTCTAACCGTGAATACACACATATGTACATTCGAAAAGTCAGAAATATGTGCCTTATTTCATTTTACTTTTATTTTATTATTTGAGAGTTATTAAAAGAAGATACGTTAATCACAAAAAAAGTAAAGTTAAATGTTCCTCCATTAACAGGCATCTACAACTTACTTAGCCTACTAGCTAACTACAGCTGCTTTAGGCGAGAATCCGTGACCTCAACCTTTCTGTCGGTTCCGCTTGAACTATTCGTTAACCGCTTTTATATTGCAAAAAAAATACAGATATTACAACCTTAAAACATCACCACACTCCCAACAGAAAACTAATATCGGCAAAGTTTTTGCGTAGTAATTTGGTTGTACTGACGTCACGCGCGGCGCATTAGTCACACGGGGTCGTAAGGACCATGTGCGCCAGATTTAATGCTAATACGCGCTGTGGAGGGTTATGCAAACTCTATTGCTTCCTGTTACCGGTCTGCGAGGTGTACCATTGAATAATAGTCGATGTTTTGGCATTTCACTAACCAAGGTGCCAAATAGTTTCACACTTCGGTTGTGTGTCATGGGTTTTGTGTCTGATTGTAAGGGGAAATCCTTCCTGTTTAACTTTCATTTAAAAAACCTTCTTTGCCCAATATTGTATAATAAACTAAAAGTAGTAATTGACTATGCCGACCTGTTCGAGATCGGACACAATAACTTCAGAGCGCGGCTTCCACTTTGTAACACGCTTTTATTAGCATCGCCTGTATGTATGTATAGGTATGTAACGGAATCTTTGTAGTCCATTTTCGAGCACTTAAAAACGTCGGATTGACTTGAAATTTTGCATACTTGTCTAGGACCGATGACAATACAATAATTTTAAAAGTATGGGACACTAAATTATCTAGAATTAATGGGTATTTTGCGCGGAGTCGCCTTCCTTTGATAAGTTACCCGTAGATAGACTTCTTTTTTGTAAAAATTAATAAACAATAGTTTTATAACTAAAATACCGACTAAAAGAGAAAAAAACACACATTTTATTGTTACAAAGCGTGGGAGCTTACAACAATTACTTATCCTCAAGCACCCTAGCTTTTTAACCATAAAATGAATTAGTTTCAGTCCATTTTCTAATCTTAATCTCACTATCAATTATTTTTACTTTTTTAGTTGGGTCTCTTACTAAAGCATGTATTTTAGTTTTTTACACTATTTTTATACTTTGTGTGCGCTTAAAAGATACGAATATCCAACAAAATATAATTTTCATTGCAAAATTGAATAGCAAAATTCCCGTCTACTTTAAGAATACGAATTCTATTCGGACATGTTATCGGTTTATGTGGTCGGTCGGTCCGCCGGACACACTGAGGTGCGCTTGTAAGCAGGGATGCGCCATTTGCGCTTTTCAGACATTGCCGAATATGTGACTCTTTGAATAGCTGTCTCTTTTGTCTTACTGTTGAAGTATTTGGTCAGAAAGGATGGTTATTTAATTGGTTTTAACTACTAAGTTGGGGATAGACAACAATTACAAATATCCGAATTTGAAACACATATTTGTGGATAATATGTCGAAATAACCTATTTAGAATGTAAAACTAAATCAAATATATATAATTATTAATATGCCCATAACTTGTTTAAAAGAGTGACTTGCAATTTACGTCTATAGATACTACGCAATGTGTAATTATACTATCGTTGTTAAATCGTCGTTAATTAAAAATTCAAGAAGTATGACTTATTGCTCTTTGTTATGAAAAGCATAATTTCTGCGGAAACAAAAGGAGAACCATCACAGAGCCAAGTAAATTGAACGACACTGGGGAAAAATGTAAAATAAATATTGTGATTTTAAAACTGGCACGATTTCAACTAAAAGCGGTCTTGTAGTCACGACCGTACCAACGAACTCATTGGAACACATTTAGAATAAGTTCTTTCTTGTACATTTATTGCTTTTAAAACACCGTAATACAATAAGTAAATGTTTTAATTTAAATTGTATATATGTACTCATGTAAATGAGCCATATTATTTACAATTGTACTCGTATAAGAAACAATGGTTTGAATGGGCTTCGGGGTCGGGTTAGCGCTGGGATTATTGTATGACCAAAAATAGTATTTTACTGGAGTCTGTAACACATATTGAAATATTAGTTATTTAGCTTAATGTATACAGTATCAACATTGGTTATTAAGCTATGGTAATTTTTCATACTTATCTGTATTGATATATAAAGCTGAAGAGCTTCTACGTTTAGAGGCTTTAATCTCAGGAACTAATAGTTCGATTTGAAACAATATGAGGGTAAAACAATATTAGGCTGTAATATACCTTTATTCCGAGAAAAACTTTTCACTGGAGCAAAATCAGAAGCTAAACTACTATATCATAAAACGTTATATAAAAAAGTAAAAACCCGCTGAATAGGCTTAATTTGTGTGACAGCTGTGTCAGCTGACCCCGCGTTACCGAAAGATGGTTATTAATTGGATAAATATTTGTTTTCATCTCGTGTTTCGTGAAAGTTTTTAAATATTCGACAAGAGCCCGGCGCGCAATGAATATTCAATTATTATTAAAATAAATTTTAACGGGTGGTGCGGTTGACTGGGTCGTTCTGTTCGATTCTGGATAATGCTGCTAATTGGGATTTTGTGAGCGACTCTCGTTACGTATAATGGTAGTTTAGAGGATGTCGTTGACCTTATTCATGCTTTACTAAATTCAGCTTTTCTTTGGGTTGTTTTAATTTTTTAAGTTCACGACAAAGTGTAATTCGCCTGAAGGGAAATGCGTTTATATTTTCAAATAGTGTAGCCATTGGCTCTATCACTTAAAAATATGTTTTCCTTCACCGTTACAATAAATGTTAATAAGAACATGATAGTAACTTCGAGCAGTCATCTTTTGTGATGGTGAATGGTTTATCAGTCCATTTCTCACCTCGTTTAACTAACCCAAAAAATATCCGAAAAAACCTCTCTATGATTTATAATAAGCGATTTTTGAGAACACATAATGTCCCGAAAATAATTACTATGATTCATTTTAAACGAACTTTCCAGAACACATGATGTCAACACACTGTGACGTCACATGTTGCCACATCATTCCTAAAACATGGACATTTTAAAAATTAAAATATAGCTAAGTGGTAGACCGGGAGATTTATGATGTTTGCATTGTGTTTGTAAACACGGTGACGTGGTGAGTGACGTCACAGTAATAACGTAAGCCCGGCCGGTTAAAATTCATATGAGATTTTTCGCTTTAACCGCTTGTTGGAGTTAGAGATTTTGTTTTGGATGTGTGTTATAATTATTTTGGGGGATTTTGTTTCAAATATAATATATATGTTACCGGAAATGTATGAAATTTACATTTCCTAGGAAATGTATACAATTCCGAAGCTATTTAGGAAATGTATAAAATATTATTTCAATAATTATTTTATACATACATATCCTAGGAAATGTATACATTTCCTAGGCATTGTATACAATTCCAATATCGTATTAGGAAATGTATAAGAATAATGGTTTCTGTAATAAAACACGTTGTTCAAATGAGAGTAATATTTTTTATCACAGGTAATAATCATAGCGGTAAATTCTATAATACTCGTATCTTCATATTACCTATGTTACTAATTAAAAATAACCCTTCCGGTGTCCAAGAAGCTCATTTCGGGCTCCCTGTCAAGATTCATGTGACATTCTCCATTGTTCTTCAATGGTAGGTTGGTAGGTTAGGTTAGTTTATGTTAATTAATATCTTAAATACTTACATTTACTTACATTTCCGATTACTATTTAGGAAATGTATAGATTTCCTAGGAAATGTGTCTAATGTAATTTATTTTACACATTTCCGGGCGATTTTAGGAATTACATACATTTCCTAGGAATTGTATACAATGACGGATTACACACATTTCCGTTAACATATATAATATTGCTGAAGTTTAAGTTGGAGTTTTTAGTCTAGTGGCGAGATAAATATTGGTCCTGAAGTATTCTTTTCTTAGATTTAGTTCATATAAAATCGCCCTAAATATGACGTCCTAAGTAGGACTAATCTTTGTCCGAGGAAAATCTTTGATCTTTAAATTTTAAGGTACTTGTCAAGGTTTTTTCAGCAGTAAATGATACGTTTCTCAAAATAATTGTTATTTGATCATACAACATTAGGTGATCCGGTTGAAAAGTTCTCGTGTGGAGGCATTTTACTGACAAGCGCAGTGGCGATTTCTATCATATTCGACAAGTCTTTAGATGCAAGTTGTATCCATCAAACCTCTGTGATAATCCTTGGAAGGCTGTCTTAAACAGTAGACTTTTATGGCAGACTAGCGGCTCAGCCCGGGTGCAGATAGTTTTTGAGTCCAGTCCTCATCAACAAAAAATTGTAATATAGCCTTTGTGACTCGGGAATAGTGCTTCTCAAAAGTGAAAGAATTTTTCAAATCGATATAGTAGGTTCGGAGCCTATTCAATGCAAACAAACAGTCAAATCTTTCCTCTTTATAATATTTGTATAGGATTACTGATAGGTCACACAACCGCTTGTGTTATAAACCATTTCACAAATAAATAAAGCTACAAATTACCAACCTAAGTGGAAATAAACAAACAGCGGGAATCGGACTAACAACCACTCGTTTCAGAGACAACTAGGTCGTCAAATAAATTCTAGCGAGTCCAATGCGGGTGGGATCTCGCATAATACTAATGAGATTCCTATTTACTTTAGAACTAGAGCGCGGGTAGCGGGTACGGGTATAATAGGTATTACCTAGTGTGGGTATCACATACTAAATCTCCCATTACCTGCACAAAAAGCGTAATGCGCTAAACTCGCAGCGATATATGCTGTAAATTCAAATAATATGAATTTATACCACCGAGTTGTTGTTACGGACGCAGTTCCGTGTGTAATTGTTACGGTCCGTATACGTGTTTCGAGTTTTATGGTTTTTTGTTACGCAACATCTCGGGCAATTTTGTTACGGAATTGGCAAATGCGGATACACGTAACCGGCGATTGTGATGATTTTCGGATATGTTTTTTTGAATATTATCGTCAATATTTGTTGGGATATTCTTGGTAAGGTTCTTTAGTGGTATACTGAATAAAAAGTGCGTGGTGGCCTGTTGGTAACGGACCAGACGCGGCTGCCTACATGTTCACGGTGGTCGCGGGTTCAAATCCCAGGGCACACCTCTGACTTTTCGGAATTATGTGTGTATTGATAGTCAATCACCACGCACTTTAACGGAGAAGGAAAACATCGTGAGGAAACCTGCATACCGTAGCGATTTTAGAAGAATTTCTACGGTATGTAAAGTTCGCCAACCCGCACTAGGCCAGCGTGGTGGACTATATGGCCTAACCACTCTCAATCGATTCTCTCGATTGTAGAGTAGGCCCGTGCCCTGCAGTGGGACGTATATGGGCTGTTGTAGATACTGAATAAGATATTATTGTATGAAAGGCTGCTTAATATTAGTCTAAAGGCTACATTTGGGACCATGGTTGTCAGGCAGTAATCGGCTGTATGAAATATTGATATGCTCACACTTATTCCTTTTCTATGTATTCTGAAATTAAAAAGTCTTTTGTACAATTGAGAAACCTCCACAAGATTTTTGCCAATCTGCGGTAGGCCAGCATTGTGAACTGTAAAACCTAGAACCTCTCCAAAGTATAAGCCTAATTTTTTAATAACCATTTAAATTACAGCAAACATTTTTCTTCTTCTTTTTTATTCATTCTATATCTCACCATTTACAACGGTCCTATTAGAATTAGCAAACCACAACCATTGAATGCACAAAGGCATTCACCTATCCGCGAAGGGACCATTATTTATTTTGCTAAATCGTCCTCAAGCGGTCTAAGTTTTTAATAAAGAGGTCACTCGGACCTCCGGCCGCTGTCTCAACTGTGAAACGGATTTGTGCTTATATTTTGTTTTGTAAGCGGTTTATATATTTTACGGTCGGTGGAGTGCATTGTTTTGATTTGAATTCATTCTGTTGTGGATAAGTCATGAGGTGGTTTAGACATCTTAATTATTTGTTAGTAATATCTTATGTGTAATTAGTATCGTAACAAGCCACACACGACCAGTACGAGCTTCTTTAACTGCTCTCAAAATCAAACATATCTTGGTCTAGTCATTTCTGCGCAACATTTGGATTTGGTCCTGGTGCCTCGACACCACTCATACCGTCAGTTACAGTACTAGTGGTTCCATGGCGTTTGTTGTATTTTCAAATAACCTACGGCAAGTTTCCATATACAAACTACATGTCAACAATCCACATTTAATAAGTGCACGTACATACATATACTCACACCTTCTTTCCCAGAAACGGTAGGCAGAGGTGCTACTAGAACACCCACATTTCGCCTTGTATGTTCCGTGTCACGATGTGATAGGGGGCGAGCCTATCGCCGAATCGGGCACAAATTTCTGACTGCGTGTCAGTGTTTAATATTAAATAGGTACTTATTTCCTTATAAGATGAAATTATGGGCATACATTATTTCGGTTCTATTTACATTCGGGTAAACAAGCCCGATTACATGTACACATATAACATTTAATAACGCCACATATTTTGCGTATCAAACGAGTTCCTGAAATTACTCGTACCAAAGTGCCCACGTCCTCAACCAAATTTCGTATGATTAATCTGACGCGTTAGATGGCCGATAGGGGTCCTGTACACGCGATACCAGCCTGTATTATGGTGTGACTAAGAGCCAATTTGGCGTGAACAATCCGTGATATATTTTGATTAATGTGCTATGTAAAATGTGAGCGATAATTACCATCATTAGGTCGTTTAATACAAAGTTTGGGGCGTCGGAGCAAAGTGCGACGCTGTTTGGAAACTCTTGCATAATTGGACCGCGCTGTTTTTGCGGGTTCGTACATTTCTGAATATTAATTGTGAACTGTAATTGATTTTGCGTTATTTTCGTCTTTCTGTTATGAAATCTATTACAATATTATTTATCCTAAAAAGATTCCTTTTTTGACTTGTTGTTGTGAAATACCGGGTCGGGCAAAGTGATATTGGGTTTTTCTATTCATTATCAGCCCGGAGTTAGGAATTCGTGCCCGATATGGCCATTGTCTCGCCCCCTCCAACACTGTGGGACGGAATATAAGGCGAAATGTGGGTGTTTTGGTAGCACCTCTGCCTACCCCTTTTGGTAAAAAGGCGTGAGTTTATGTAAGTATGTATGTAAAATCTTGTTAAAATCTCCATAGTATGTAGTTTCCTCATGTTTTCTTACACCATTAAAGTTATATACATACATAATATAATGTGAAGTGAGCGTGTCGCGTGCTTGTACAGACGCACGATTTCTTCCGCGCCGCGTCGCGTGTTCAGCTATTTTATATTGATACACGAACTCCACTGTTTTATGTTCAGCCATCAATCAATTTATATTTTGTGAGACGAAAAAACGTTCACGTGAAGGTCGCATAGTTTCGTTTCACATTAGTTTTATAGCTATTCGGTTTGTGGGTTTAACGTTTCAAATAAAAATAGACGAGATACGGTGAATTTGAGGCTTTACGTTTTTATGGGTGGATTTTTCAATTGTTAAATACCTACCAAGCAGGTTGTCCTGATCGTAGATAATTTTTTTTATTTATTAGGTCACTAACAATTCTTTACACTAATACTTTTCTAAAACACTTTCGTTAATATTATATAGGTATATTAAATAAGTGTAACAATTACTTATAGGTAGACACAACATACACCAAATTTAGCAGTTAACATACTATAAATATAAACAATTTTTCTTATAAAATAACATTAAAATAAATATATATTTTTTTTAACGTTATACGTTTTTGTCGAAACAGAAATTATAGGTTTATTGTTTCACAACACCTAGATCTAGGCTAAAATTGATTCGATCTAGGGTTCTTCTGGCTTCTTGTTTTACAGCTTCTTATACAATTGCGTCACGGTGGTGGAAAACTAATTATTTGAAGGATTAATTAACATTATATAAGAATATTTTAATATTCTTCTTAAAGCTCGCTTAGTTATCTAGAATGTCTATCTGAAAACAAATAACCTAGTTTTTAAGTCGTTGGAGTTTAAGTATCCCAACTTTAATAACGTTGCGACTTGTAAAAACCTGGAAAATTTAATTTTACCTAAAGTACGTGTAAAGTATATTCTATTGAAGAATATTGAATTGATTAAAATAATTTCTTTGAAAGTAGTCCCTCTTTTGGATGTATTCGTTCGAGAACTTACTTCAAAAACTAAATAATAATAATAATAAGTAAATAAATAAACTAAGTAAAAAGTAAACTAATACTAACATACCCTAACTTACCGTTAAAAAGACTCGTATCTAGTTATACGAATTGATCAAACGCCTTGAAAAACTTTGACAAGTTTGGCAGTGTTTTTTCAAACTTCGTATAATTTTACTTGGGGCTACATGGTAAGAACATGTGTATTAAATTTAATACCATATTTAAATATCACCCAGCATAATATCCATAGTATATACTAAATTTAAGGTAAGGTAAGGTTTATATGTATAAACTCTTACCTTTCTCTCAGAAGGGGTAGGCAGAAGTGCTGTGGACACCGACGTTTCGCTTTATTTGTTCCGTCGCACGATGCGATAGGGGGCGAGCTAACCATATCGGGCACAAATTCCAGACTCCGGGCTGATAATGAATAGAAAAATCCAATATCACTTTGCTCCGCTTTCATTTAATATTCTATATAGTATTTATCTATATCAGCCCATATACGTCCCACTGCAGGGCTCGGGCCTACTCTACAATCGAGAGAATCGATTGAGAGTGGTTAGGCCATATAGTCCACCACGCTGGCCTAATGTGGGCTGGCGGACTTACATACCGTAGAAATTCTTTAAAATCGCTACGGTATGCAGGTTTCCTCACGTTGTTTTCCTTCACCGTTAAAGTGCGTGGTGATTGACTATCAATACACACATAACTCCGAAAAGTCAGAGGTGTGCCCTGGGATTTGAACCCGCGACCACCGTGAACATGTAGGCAGCCGCGTCTGGTCCGTTACCAACAGGCCACCACGCACTTATACCTATATAGTATATACAAACGTTTAACACAAGTTATTGTAAAGGTGAGTGGTGTTTACTGTGAGGCGCGGTTCAAGGTGAAGTGTTATTAGTGTAGTTATTAGTACTATAGTGTGTTAGTGCCGGGCAGGCACTTCGCTATCGACGCTTTGTAGTGAACAGCGATAGATAGGTATATTGGGATGTAGGTGACATTAATGACTAAGGGTAGGCTTTTGGTTGTAATTTTTTTTCAAGTTACGTTGTTAACAAGGCGAAATTTGAATGTCCTCTGCCTACCTATTCTGGGATAAAGGCGTAAATTTATGTATGTGTATGTATGTTATGTTGTTAATGCTAATATACTCAAATACACCAGACAGTCACATACATAGTCCTGATCTCACATTAAAATCAATTAATGTCGCAGGATGGCGAGCGCAGTGGAATTCCAAGCATTGCTTTGTAATTCATGGTGTTGTTTGGTTTTACAACTGTCCATGAGCATTCATATCGCTTACCATCAGGCGAATGGCATATATAGACAGTATACACAAAATCCTTATATTAAAGACACAACAATAATAAAAATCAAATATAACCAGAAACTGCGGTGTAAATCTAGATTTTACGACCTCATCTTCTAAACATATTAATAGAACACTTATTAGTTTATATCCTTTAATGTAGGTTAACGAGCGATTTAATATTACTGTTTATTCGATGTGTCAGCGTCTAATACAACTCGTAACTTATTTTAGAAATTTATGGACACTTAAAAATTGTCGTAAACATTCCTTTTGTCTTATGCACGATTACTCGTAGGACATTAAGAAGGTATTAAGTATCGGTTCCTTTTGATAATCGCTTTTAAGTCGCGACGGAAGTCCTATAGGTGTCTTTAAGATGCCTAGACTAGACTGGGTATAAAACTGATAAAGACCGTTTGCCCACTAACAAATGTTATTTCTGCGTGCAGAGGTGTGACCTTTCGCTAGTTTTTACTATTATATTTAGGTTCGTCTCTCATTTAAGATAGAATTTTGTGCAGATTGCGCTTTGTGATGTATTATTAACTTGACAGTCTCCGTGGCGAAGTTGGTTAGACGCCGGCTGCCAAACGAAAGGTCGCGGGTTTGTGATACCTACAAGTATTTGTCTCGGGTCTGGGTATTTGTAAGACCAAAAAATCTCTCTTAGTTTCTGATACCTACGACACAAGACTTATTTGATCTTAATGTGGGGTCAGGTCTGTGTATGTGACTGTTGGGTGTATTAAATAACTCACATCGACGCCAATCGATCTCAGCCGCGAGTTAATTTGTTCGCTGTCATCGTAAACTGCATTAGCTTTTTTATAGTTTTAGTTTGCTTCAAAACTGAGTTAAGAAAATAAACATTTGTATTAAACACATTAATTGCATTATACATTGACAAAAACTTAATTGCAACAGTAATTCTACTTATATTCTAAGAGTTTCTAACCTAACATGTTCTCGTGAGAACCACCCATATTACAAATAGCTGCCCTTATTCATGCCCTATAAAAAATCTAATTTATCGCCATGCATATTTTATTGGCACCAGTCGAACAGCTCTTGTATGGTTTCCACTCAAACGGGCGCGCTCGCCCTAGGGATCGCTGGGAGCGGAGCCAGCTATAGGGATTAATAACACGTACATACATACATATATCTAACAGTCAAGAGACTCGACTGAGCTCGTGTGGGTGCTTGTGTAAGATTGTATTGATTCGTGTTTGGGTCATTGACATTCTTATTTTGAATTTACATTTTTCAGAGAGCTATCGTTGGTTAAATGTATGTTCGTGATTTTAAATACAGGATAGGTACTAAGTAGATGTGAGGGTCTTCAACTAATTTCTCCGTGTTGGCTATTGTGTAAACCTCTACGTCATAGATGACATTAGACATGGCGTAATCAAATCACGGGAGCAGCGCCATCGATACGAGAATTCACGACCAAGTTTTTTCATCAATATGACGTTAGAAATCCTTGTATGAGGCCTGCATTCATCAATAGAGTTCTTTATTGTTGTGGCTGAAATGTTGATGGTCATGAATTTGTCAGTGTATTAATGTAGCCTCTTTTAAAATATAAGCCTATCATCAACATACTCAGCCACATGACATCCGTTGATGACATAGGCCTCTCCTAAGGATTTCCACAGCGACCTATTGGGAGCATACACCCAGCAACTTCCTTCACTTTTCATCAACATGGATATCTAAGTCTTCGATAATTTAAAAATACTTCTACTCTTTCATAAATTCGTCAAGAACGCCAATAGAACGTGAAATTGAAGTGTGTCATAATTTCCGAAAACATGTCGGGATCGAACTCACGTCCGTCCCTTTTGGAGGGTCGGGAACGTGTCAACACGCAGCGGGACTTAAGGAGTCCCGAGCGTCCCGCTGCCCCACTGAGCCCGATCGATAGCACATCGCTTAGTGACAAACACGCTAGTTTTACGATGCACACAATTTTACCACCATTTTATTGTCGAACACTTTTTATCGTCTTTTGGGGTCTGTCTCTTAATAAATCTTTTATAAATTATTCCGCAACTATAATACAGTTGGTACGATTTAAATATTAAATACTTTTATATGCTCGGGGGATTTTGCTTATAAAAAACTGTTTATTAAGTTAACTTACGATTTGATTTAAGTAACGGTAATGAAATCCCCCCAACATGTAAAAAAGATACGCCTCCACAAACCAAACTTCATATATGGACACTAAATGTTAGAACACTGATGGAAGACTACAGAATTAATGAATTGGAACTAAGCTTGAAAAATCACACCTGGCATATAATAGGACTTTCGGAAGTGAGACGTGAAGGAGAAGGCTTAATAAAGCTTAAATCTGGAAACATGTTTTACTACTATGGAATTAAGAAAGGTCAACATGGAGTAGGTTTCTTGATAAACAACAAAATTCAACATTGGGTATCGGAAATAATTCATATCTCCGATAGAATAATTAGTCTTGAAATTAAAATTGGAAAAACAACATACACATTCATTCAAACCTACGCTCCGACGTCAGAAGCGGATGACACCGAAATGGAAAAATTCCTATTAGATATAGAGACAGCTTACATTAATTCTAAGAGTAACTACAAATATATAATGGGAGATTTTAACAGTCAGATTGGATCCCGAAAAAGTGGCGAAGAATATTATATCGGAAAACATACATTTGGAACAAGAAATGAAAGAGGCAAGCAATTAATAACACTCGTCCAGTCTCTCAACATGAAAATATCAAACACATTTTTTAAATGTAGAGCTAACAGGAGATGGACCTGGAGTCACCCAAACCAAATAAATAAAGCACAAATAGACTTTATTCTTGTACCAAACCTGATAAACATCACAAACGTACGCGCCATCAGAAATTTGAGGTTTAACACAGATCACAGACCCGTTGAAATGATCCTGATCACAAAAACCATAAAGAAAAGATTCTTTGAAAATCACATGAAAAATATTAACTACAATAAAACTTCAGGAATGAACATTTTGGAAGTCGAGATTAACTTAATTAAGACTCAAATTGACAAAAATATCCCCGTCCAAGAGAGATATAATATATTAGAAAAATTCCTACATAAAAAAGCAAAACAAATAGAGAAATATACATCTAATTTAGAACTTACCTATACAAAAGAAACAAAACGACTAATCGAAATTAAAGTAAAATTACAAAACAAAAAGAATAAAACCAGAGCCGACAAAAATAGATTGAAAGCTGTACATAAAAAACTGCGAAAGCTAACAAAAAGAGATATAGAAAAACATAAAATGCATAACCTAGAAAAGATACTTAATACAAACTGCGCAATAAAGAAGGCTCAACAAAGCTTATCTATGGGGAAAGCGTTGATCTCTCATCTGGAACACAAAGACAAAAAAGTAACCAAAAGAACAAATATTACTAAAACAGCCACAGAATATTTTGGAAAACTTTACAGTAACAAATACTTGAAAAAGAACACATACCAAACAAAAGATTCAGCACGACTAGAAAGTGACTTACTTTTAGACGAGGTAAGAGCAAGAGCTAAAAAACTGAAATCCGAAAAGGCACTTGGTCCAGATGGAATAAGTAACGAAATCCTTAAAAACGCAAGTGATGACATGTACCTTATTATGCAAAAAATATTTAACACGATTATTAAAGAAGAAAGAATACCCACCCAGTGGCATTTATCGCAGATGATATTATTGCATAAAAAAGGAAAGAAAGACGACCTAAATAACTATCGGCCCATTAGCATGTCATCATGTGTATACAAGTTGTTTATGTCCATAATCAGAGAAAGAATACTTAAAACATTAAACGACCAACAACCAGTGGAACAGGCGGGTTTTCGGCCTAATTATAGCACAATTGATCATATACACACAATAAACCAGTTGATTGAAAAATGTAACGAATATAACTATATCATATATCTAGCCTTTATAGACTTTTCAAAAGCTTTCGACTCCATAGATCACGAATATTTGTTTAAAACATTATACAACCAGGGAGTAAGTCAAAAATATACAAATATACTTAAAATAATATACAAGGAAAGTATAGTTTCAATTAAAACCGACAAAATAGGTGAACCCTTTCCTCTAAATAGAGGAGTAAAGCAGGGAGATCCGATATCACCAATTCTGTTTAACGCAGTTCTAGAAGAGGTTTTCCGCACACTGCCATGGCATGGAAAAGGTTTGAAAATTAACGGAAAATTTCTAAGCAACCTACGCTTCGCGGATGACGTCATTATTATATCCGAAAACAAGGAGGAACTAAGACAAATGATTTTAGACTTTAAAAATGCGTGTAAACCAGCAGGATTACAACTGAACAGGGAAAAATGTAAAATACTGACTAACGGGGAACAAACACCAATAACAATCGATGGGGAAAACATCAGCTATGTCGAAGACTATTTATACCTGGGGCAAATAATATCATTTACAAATAAGCAAGAAAAAGAAATAGACCAGAGGATCTGCAAAGCGTGGAAAAGATACTGGAGTCTCCAATTTATAATGAAAAGCAATATGCCTCAAAAAATTAAAAGACAAGTATTTAATACAGCTATAATACCTACTTTAACATACGGAGCCCAATCATGGGTTTTTACAAAAAAAATTGAACAAAGACTCAAAATATGCCAAAGAGCCATGGAGAGATCGATGGTAAACGTAACGAGAAAAGACAGAATCAACAACATACTTCTAAGAGATATGACCGGAATCGAAGACGTTGTAGTGAGAGCAAAAATGTTAAAGTGGTCATGGGCTGGCCATGTGAGTCGTTTGGATGGCGAGAGATGGGCAAAATCTGTCACAGAATGGATACCCCGAGACAAATTAAGGAATAGAGGAAGACCAAAAGCTAGATGGAGAGACGAGCTCGACAATTTTGAAACATTTTGGTGGAGGACAGCACAAAATAGATACAAATGGGAAAAGTTGGGGGCGGCCTTTGCTCGCAAGAGCTCCGAAAACTACTAACTTAAATTAAATAATAATTATTATATTTTATCGAAACTATAGATTTAAACCATTATATTATAAATAGCAATTATTCTTAGTATTATAAATATTTAATGTATTGTAATTGTATGTAAAAAGATAAATGTCGGAATAAAAAGGCAAAAATAAAAAAAAAAATAAAAAAAAAAATAATGAAATCTATTTAAAATTTCTAAATGAAAAATTTACAATGAAAACAACATTGTAATTTGCCCATACAATCGGCTTGGAATATAGCATAATACATACATACATAAACGCACGCATTTATTCCAGAAGGGGTAGGCAAAGGCGCCACCAGGACACCCACATTTTGCCTTGTATGTTCCGTCCCATAATGTTTTAGGGGTGAGCCTATCGCCATATCGGAATATACTCTTTATATGAATTGTTCACCTAATTTCGATGTTTTATGTGTAATTCGTTTTCAAACATTCCTAAATCTTTACTTATTTGTAAAACACTTGTATGATATATTCCTGGTCTGGCAGTAGTGGACATAATATATTATAATTCGTCGTTTTGCCCGTCTCTAGTCTACACTTACGTGGAGTTATTGGGATACAATACAATACAATACATATAAGTCTAATGTCGCAACGAATGGCATCTATCTTAATTCCTTGTCAAAGATAGGTTATAGAGATCGGCCGTAACTCCTTATCCTTGTCAGGAAAATAATGTGTCTACAAAAACATATAACGGGAAAATATTTCTGTGGTATGCCTTATTTTTATTTATTTTTCGAGTTACTGGTATTGGTTTGGCGGTATGTTTTTAATTCATCGGCTCGTCCTGGAGCGATTGCCAAAATATTTATACTTACACTGGATAGTACGTTAATTAAAATTTGTACTCATTTCACGCCAGGAAATTGATCGTAAATATTATGTAAAAATAATATTTGGATTAATTAAAAGGTTTTGAAAGTGATCCGATACTGGTCGTAATATAATTTAGTTTCCAATAACGATATATATTTATATTTTATATAGTATCACTGTAGTGTGTTGGTTTGTGGGTAAAGGAACGGCTGCGATCTACTGAGATCATGGTCCTGGATCCTGAATTTCCGGAATCAAACAAGTAATAATAAAATTTGACCATGCATTTTAACGGAAAATGTAAACACCGCTAAGAAACCTGCACCGCTAAGAAATCCTCAAAACCCTCAAGCTGAACTATAGTTTAAGCATAAAAAAAAATATTTTCTATACAACTCCGCAAAGCAATAGCCTAACCTCTCAACCATACTCTCGTATATAGAGTTACACATAAAAATAATACAAAAGTACTCCAAATAAACTACAAAAATCCAATACCTCGTAAATGTCAAAGTGAATCCGGGTATCCTGGAGCCAATACTGCAAGCGCGTTATTCTTATCCGGACGATTGCCCGGGATGTATGTCGCTATAAATATTAATGAGTGCACTGTGTAGCTTTATTCAATCCGGTTCAGCAGTTTGCAGATGGTTGGGGAGTTGTGCCTCGGTGGCGCAGTTGTACTACTCTACGATTACGACGCTGAGGTTTCGGGTTCGATTGCCGGGTCGGGTAAAGTGATATTGAATTATTCATTATTAGCAAGGAGCCAGGAATTTGTGCCCGATATGGCATCAGGCTTGCCTCCTATCAAAGGCGAAAAATGGGTAGTAGCATCCTGGTAGCACCTCTGCCTACCTTTTTAAGAAAAAAAGCGTGATGTGTGGAGCATCCGTCATAGGTCAGTTAAGCCGGACTTGGTAAATATGGAAAATCAGGGGTCTTAAATAAAAAAATAATCAGATGTGTGTTTTGTCATTTGGATGCAGAATGAGCTAGTACATGTATAATTATTAATACATTATATTATTGTAATTTTATCGAAAGCATATTATACTCCGTAATTAAACTCCGTAAAAGATTTTGTAGACGTCCGTTAGTTTTCTTGATTTAAGGCCTGCCCTGTCAGTGAGTACTCCAGTAAAGAAAGAACGTTTCCAACCGTGGTTAACATTGACAAGAGTTTAATATAATAAAAAGGAGAATGCAGATACTGCTTAAAATTCATTATAGCATGTTTATGGTTTGTCCTTACACTTTTTCTTATTTTATCCCGAGCGACAGATTTTTATAAAATAAAGTAATTATCATCACATTTTACGATACGTCAGCCATTACTACAAATGGGGCTACCAGAGAGACTGGACTTCAAGTTCATTTCCCCAAGAACTCCGGGCCTGGGTCGCAATTATGTTTATTTTTATTGTAAATATATATTTTTCCCTGCACAAAAAAGTATATCGAGGGACAAAAATACTCGCACCGATGCCAAGTTTCATAGTAAAATGGCATTAACCTTTTATTTTTGCAACAAATATTGCTGTTAAAAAAATAGTCAAAAATTTTCCATCAAATCCATTTTATCGCCGATTCATTTTGCAACCTTTATGGATAAAACAGAGCCGGCTATAAGGACAACGGGAAAATGTTGTGGGTCCCTTAAAATAGTCCGTAATTGGCTGAAATCGTTCAAGTGGAACTGATCCCTTGATTTACCGGATCCCTAATGTATAGAGGGTCAACTGATGTGTCCGGAAGTAAGTGACTGAAAAATAATGTATTGTTGGTTCCTATAATGAGTTTTGGGTGATGTTGTCTGAATATTTACTGAAAAAGATGGTGGAAACCTTGTTATAGCGACCCGAGGAAGTTTCGGGTTCAGTATATGTATTTTGATCAGAATGTCATTATGGTGTCGAACAACATGAGAAAATAATTTCGTACGTGTAAAAATACATTAAAAATACTGAAAAAT
The DNA here is from genome assembly GCA_949752805.1 of Deilephila elpenor. Lineage (NCBI taxonomy): Eukaryota > Metazoa > Arthropoda > Insecta > Lepidoptera > Sphingidae > Deilephila > Deilephila elpenor. The sequence continues at coordinate 1,478,168 of OX457113.1, read as the reverse complement.
ATTAAATATTTAAGTGGCAGGCGATATCCGGCACGAAAAGAAATGGGTTTGTGAGATCATCAAATAATATGCACATTGGTGGGTCACGGCCCCCATATTTCCTAAGCTATACCTAAGCTCTCATTTCATGGGCATGCTAGTTTCCGCCGTAGGTTTCCGGCAGGAAGCGTAACAGACGTCAGCAACAACACACACTTGTATGAAAAATATTTCCGGTTCAATTTTGTTGCGTTGTCGCGTGGCGCCGTTTATATACATTTTGATGGGTTTTGGATGAGAAACCGGGATTCAGTTTCGTGTTTCTACGGTATGGTAGATTTAAAAGTAATTGTGAAATAAATGGAAATTTTAAAGACCGTGACGCGAGAAGGCTTTGGATTCTAACCACACATTTTTCAATGTAGTTCTCTATTGAAATAAAACTAATCTAAAACACTGGGGCGGAGTCGGCCCCGTGACCACGAAAGCTGTAAAGCAATCGAAACGTCGGGAAGTTAAAACATGTAAAAATTAAACCAAATCGCCATAAAATCCGTGAAAAAAAGTTTTATATCAATGTGTAACATTCCCGTAAATACAAGAAACCATTAGTTCTATATTGTTTGTCACATTAAAAGATAATTATTTTTAATTTTCTTTTGGCGATGAGAACGATATATTTTATGCTATTTTTGATGCATAGCCATTCTTTAAGCCACACTTTTTCGGGCTCAATACTGTATGTGGAAATGGTAGGTATATTTTAATTATTTGAATTATTTCATAGAAAAATAAAATATTTTTGCCAAGTGTGCTTCACGCTTGTTTAAATTTATTTTTGGTACATAATTTTACCTTTTAAATTGAAACTAAAAATCCATTAAAATATTTTTCAGTTGCTACACAATTTTTGCTTTCTCAGTAATGAGGAACGCTTCGAAATCGTAGTAATATGCATTACACGAACGTCAAAAGGCATATGAACAAAAATATTTTTGACTTCGACTTTTCCTTTGAGAAAAGTCCTTGGCATATTTTTTCCTACTTTGTCTTGTACTGCAATTTCCACTCTACCATCGGTAGGTAGGTATGTATTTTAGAGACATTTTATTCAGATAAATACAGGGAAATTTAGTTAAACAATTGCGATATGTGACGTAAAATATGTGGCAAAAATCCTCTATGCATATTTTTCCTTTTTAAATGAGATTTTCAAACCGGTATTTTCTTGCAACGGTTTACATCAATCAAGCCACCGTTCCATGCATGTAAATGCAATGAAAAGCATGAACCAAATCTTTATGCAACATTATAAAGAATAAAAAATACACGGAATACATATAAATGTGGTATAAGCCTTTATTTACCCTTATTCTACCATAAAGAATTATCATCCCAAGCAAAATAAGAAACTATGTTCGAAAAGAAACTGCTTCCTACTATTTCTGTAAACAATTTGTCTTACAAAATGAAAACATGCTCAACGCCGTCCACTAATATACGCAGGCTTTCCCAAGTAAGCGGCAAACGCCAACCATTCCGGCCTTAAGCAACCATTTCCCGCACCTTTTACAATAAAAAAGGACCAAATTAAACAATTAAAGTTGGCTGAAAAAATCGTAGCTGCGAAACCGAGTATAGTCTACAGCTAAAGTTGTCTTAGTCACAAATTGCCGTTATAACAGCAGATACCGACGCTTTAAGAATTTTAATTGAGTCTCTATTGTGTTAGTTGGTGCCAGGTATAGGAGGTAGCGGGGATGGGGAAATTATTAATAATATGTTCGGTAGCGGAATAGAAATTGTATTTTGTTTTTATGTTAGAAATTATTATTTTTGCTAAGAATACGTAAAATGGCGTCGATGTTTTCATTACGGGTTTCTGTTGGCGAAACCAAAGTCTTTTAAAGTTCCGTAAGAATTATAAAGTCATGAAACAATATTTTATTTGATAGAGTCAATTATTACTTTAGAAAATAATTTGGATATTTTGGTTCATATTAATGTATAGTTGTTTAATAATGTATAATTATTGTCAAAGCATAGGAACTACATAATATTTATTATTCAAAATAGAGACGTTATTACCAATATCAACACTCTGTTGATTTTTAAAATTTTCTCTCCCGCCTCCGCTCAAAACTAGAGCAGTGGAAATTAACAAAGCTCCTGGAATAAGACGGGCCCAACGAAATATGGCGTCGTTTATACAAAAATGCCGTTTCCCTTTTCCCATTTAATTCATCCCGAAATAGAGTGTCGTGAAGTTTGAACACTTTCTGGGTGACCTGATTCTTTATTGTTGGATCGAGCTCGCGGTTTATTTTTTAGCTGATCTGTTATTGGATTTCGCGTTTTCCGTTCTGGTTTATAATGTTACTGGAATTTGTTCTGATCATATACGATGGAAATAAGCTAGATAAATATGGTGATAGGATCGCTGACTACACTTTCGAAAGTGTAGATGTGAGTTTATTTATATAATTTGTGTTCATCATTAGCTCGTTGCAGTCCACTAGTGGACATAGGCCTCTCCCAAGGTACGCCACAGAGCCCGGTCTGCTGCTTTATGCATCTAGTCGCTGCCGACCCTCTTGTGTAAGTTGTCCCGCCAACTGGCCAGAGGACGTTTGCCAAGACGCGGTCTCCACTCCAGAACACGCTATATGAGAGTCACTTCCTTATACTCTAATATTATAAAACTATATACCAAATAATATATTTCGGAATTAATGGAAAATTAAAACCACGAGATCTATACGCAAACACGTAGCACAGCGCAAAGCGTCTTGGTATTGCAAAGGAATACCCTATAGAACGCTTTTTACTTTTTTACACAACAGTGCATTTATACTGTTGTTTGGCGGGAGAAATAGACATTGCGGTGGCACCTACCCAGGCGGCTTCTCACATATGAAAGACCTACCACCAGTAAACAATACCATGGGTTATCATAACTTATTTTAGAAAACATAGTTCCAAAAATATCATAATATACCAATACACGTCCCAACTGACCCGAATTGCGCAATCTGCAATCAGTTTTAAATTCCAAAAACTAGTTTAAGTGTCGAGTAGGGACAGTAGTTGGCGCTGTCTCGTTAGGCCGGGCGCGCGGCACGTACCGCCCATCGTACAATTAAATTGTCTTGTGCATTGAAATACTCATCTTGGTACAGAATTTGTACTTGAGGATGGTTTAAGGCACAGTTTACTCTTGACGCCTCCGTGTCGCAGTTGGTTACATGCCCTCTGTAAAACGAGAGGCCGCAGGTTCGATCCCCGCACTGAGACAAATATTTGTGTGATTCACAGATATTTGTTTCGGGTCTGGGTGCTTGTGAGACTTAAAAGTCATACATACATACATACATACATAAACTCACAACTTTATCCCCGAAGGGGTAGGCAGAGGCGGCACTAGGACACCCACATTTCGCCATGCATGTTCCGTCCCACGATGTGATAGGGGGCGAGCCTATCGCCATATCAGGCACAAATTCCTGACTCCGGGCTGATAATGAATAGAAAAATCCAATATCACTTTGCCCGACCCGGGATTCGAACCTGAGACCTCAGCTTTGTAACCGTACCGTAATACAACTACGCCACCGAGGCAGTCTTAAAAGAGACTTGAAAGTCTCTCGTGGTTTTTGATACCCACGACATAAGGCTCGATCTTAGTGTGGGGTCGGGAGTATGTATGTGACTGTTGGGTGGGTTTATTTATTTATTAGTTCGTAGAGGTTACTGTCATACGTAGCATTGATGGGTAACGGCTTTCTATGTGATAGGTATAAGCCTCATAACATCCCATTGGACTGATTCTCATGTTTGTAATTAACTACGAATCATAAATCACACGGAAAATATTGGACTGCAACGGGCTGATGATAATGATGATGATGACGGGAAATCTTACTTCTAGCGACGAGCAACTGCCTAACTATCCATGAAGTGGTAGCAATTGTACAATTAGTTGAATTTACCGTTCCGCGAGAATATTTTCTTCTCTACATATGATAGTCTTTGGCATAAATTGCAATAAGACAAATCATACGAAATGTTTCATACAGAAAGCTGACACAAGATCAATGAATACGAACCTATGGTCTTATCGTTCGCAGTCAATAATTCATTCCCTCATTGAACCACTGAGACGAAAGACCCAGCACTATTTTTATTTTGTCGCATTAATAAAAAGTCCAACCAATTTCCATCCTAACATTCCAGAAAGCTATTAAGTAAGTCATAAACGGTCGCTTTGACTTTGGCCTTGGGATATAAAATAATAAAGTGGAAGTCTAGACTAGACGATGCTGGCTAAGTCTAGACCATTCATCTTGCAGACGAGAATAATGCCCGACTCGCCCGGAGACTCATGTCCTGGGATTATTTATTAATCCTAAGATGTGTTTGTATATGCATACGTTTGAGATGTGAAACTGTTTAGGAGACTGTCATCTACATAAAGTATGGAATTTATTGTACACAAGGCGGAATACGGTTGTATAATATAGTTGTTTACCGGGTGGAAACGAAGTCTATATCAATAAATATTATACCTAGTCACACACGATACTGACCTTAGAGTAAGCTACGAGTTTTATGCAATACAGTAATAAATAACGAGGGATATGCATAAGTAAACTTTCACCTTTTTCCCAGAAGGGGTAGGCAGAGATGGTACCAGGACAACCACATTTCGCCTTGTATGTTTCGTCCTTTTATGTGATAAGGGGGGGCCTATCGCCATATCGGGCACATATTCCTGAATCAGGCCTGTTAATAAATAGAAAAATCCCATATCACTTTGCATGCCCCGGGATTCGAACCCGAGCCCTCAGCTTTGTAATCGTACCGTAGTACAACTACGTCACCGAGCAACGTGGGACATTGTTGATCTAAATGCAGTATTAGCCCGAGATCAGATAGATACAGTATCAGACGTGGTTAGTTATGGGATGAATATCAGCCCATATTCATCCCACATCTGAGCACGTCTCTAATTTAAAGGGCTTAGACCATAGCCCGCCATGGTCACTCAACGCAGGTTGAGGAACTTAACATGCATTTGAAATTCCTGGAGCTCTCCCCATAAGTCTTGCGTATGAAGATTTCCTCATTATTATTTTTTCACGATCAACCGACATTTCAATATCCTCGGCGAATTAAAGGGATGTCTTAGGCCCGAACATTTTATTCCAAATTTGCAGTACTTCGTTCTAATCATACGGCCTACTACTAACTCATTACGCCTATAGTGGTTTTCTTTGGCCTTTGAAGTTGATAGTTCATTGAATTAAATTGAAGTGTAAGACGAGCATGCAACTCGAACCGATGGCCATTCGATAAATGGTACTTGAGAGGCCATACATTGTACAACTGCCTCTTATGTTAAGATCATTTGTCTAACCAGTGTCCATGCCAAACATTTTAAGGGCCATATTATGAAAATAGGTGTTATTTTTTATGAATCTTATAAAGTCGTATTTATTAGATTCCCTTGACAATGTCGCTACTTCTGTTGTTGTTTCAACAAAACAGTTTGAAATAATCTTCATGGATTCCTTTTTTTGTTCGTTGCGAGAGTGGAATCCATGGCTTATTATTTCACAGCTGCCGATTTTATCAACTGCCCCACGGCGCCAATTGAGGAAACATTTATCTCACTGCGGCTATCAAACCTGTACCCTTTGATATTATAGTCTTCCCTCTGATTGCCCCGCAATAACTATGGAATATTTCATAAAACTATACCACTAAACCCTTATAAAAATGTTGTTCCTTATTCAATCCAAGAAATTCACAATTCATAGCTATGCCACCCTTGAAGCGTATAACTATTTTATCTGTTAATCGTCAAAGTGATATAAATTATACTCCGTCCATTAAAAGTTCTTAGTCGGAACATAAGTTCGGTCCTATCTGTGAGTTCTAACTATCAGATCGCCTCTGGGTATCGGTTTTACAAACTTGTGGTATGTGCGCAACTTTTAAGTTGTTAAAGCCTCTAAGACTTAAGAGGGACTCAAGATAAATTCATACTCATTTTCTTAAATAGATGATGTTCGATAAAATTTTGGAGCTGTAAGAAGACTCGTCTTTAATTTATTGGAAAGTATGAGCTGTGAACTGCGAAGTTCTCGTTTAGATTTCCATGTAGAGTAATTGAGGTTGTTTAAGTTTTAATTACTAATTTGATATGTTTCCTGGGACAGAAATTTTTGCATGACATAGCGGTAGATACATTCCCTTGAACATTTTGGTACGGTAATACGGTTTTTCTCTTTTATCTTTAATCTTTATGTCAATTTTAAATTGTAATAGTAGGTTTGTCATTTAGTTGTTTTAGTTATGTATCAGTGTATGTGTACAAATAACAAATAAATGAACAAATAAAGGTTTTCTATTTCTATTTCTATAATAATCTCGACTAACTATGGTACTAGCGGCACCACTGCCTACTCCTTCAGGGAATAGAGATACAAGCGCAAGTTTATATATGCTCTAAAGAATCCTCTCTAGGATTTCTCGTCCCGTGGTTGCGTTCAACAAACAGACCCTGAATAAATTGTATCACAAACAGACGAAGGACGTGTAAATATTTATTAACGCGGATAAAACCAGACCTTTAAGCTGAAAGCTATCTGCTTAGTTGCTGTTTTAGTTGTTCAGAATAGTATTATAGTTTTTATTTCATTCATACTAGAATTCATGCTGCATTGCACCGAACTTACAGACTTGAGTAAATATGTTTAAAAGTCGAATGGAAAGCGTAGTGTCGGAGATTCAACAAGAAAGTGGAAGAATGACAAAATACGTAAGAGTTGCAGCGAGTTAACTTAATGTAGAACACGGACACACACAAACGCACACACATACACACAGACACATGCAAAAATTGCACTTGGATCTTATTATTATTACGAGTATACTCGTAAGTTTAAGCGTTGTTAATTATTCCTTGTTTATTAATTTGTATTTGTTAACTTTTCTTAATTTTAATTCCATTTGTTTTACAGTTATTACTCTACGATAATTCTTTATACTTAAACCATCTTCATCTCCTATTCTCAAAGATCACGTGACAGGCATAGCCTAGCGTGGGCATCACCATTGTTCCTATGTTGTAACTAAGAAAGTATAATATTTTTTTTTACTTAAGTTTTACAGTGGACTTCCTGCTGACCGATCCGACGATGTTATTAAAGTCTCTTCAGCGTGTCATTGTAATTAAAACTTATTTTTCAAAGTCCTATACCACAGACTCCGTGGCGCAGTTGGTTAGAGCCGGCTGTGAAACGACAGGCCGCGGGTTCGATCCCCGCACCGAGACAAATGTGAACCACGGGTATTTGTTTCGGGTCTGGGTGTTTGTGAGACCGAAAAGTCTCTCGTAGTTCCTGATACCAACGACACAAGATTCGATCTTAGTGTGGGGTCAGGACTATGTATGTGACTGTTGGGTGTATTTATTTATTTATTTATAACGTAAATAAAATCTACTAATGCCATCTTCCCTCTTCATCCTTAATTCAATTCCTCACCGTACGGAATTAAAACCCGTTCTACAAAGTTACTTCCTAAAGACTATAATTTACATTTACTTACAAGTTGTTACAGCGAGGCTACAAAGTCTCAACTTATAAAAAGCAATAATTTGAACATCCCGACTGCATTAAGCTAATTAAATTCTAGCTTTAAGAAAGTATTTTCTCGTATTTGCTCGTGCCAGATGTTAGCGTTGCATCGCTTCGGTGACATTATGGAAGGTTTGTGGAATAACGTTTGCTGAGTTAACTATATTAATTAAATTTAATGTGGATAGTTGGATTAGGAAGCTTTTATGGGATATTCGAGACTCGTGGATGCATGTTGATAATTTTTTGGAATATACTTATGTGAACATTCCTTAAACTTTGTTTTTTATTAAGTTCAAGCTTCTGTCCGCAAACTTCGTCTGCGTAATTAAAATTATTTAATGTTAACTTTATTTGGAATTGTTAGAATATTTAGATTTTCTATACACCAAATAAACTTTTTATGGTAAGCTTTATAGTATATTGTTTGTAGTTGTTTTGTTTAAAAATAATAAAGCTAGTCTGTCATGAGTATTCACTAAGAAACGTCGTTTTATTTGCATCGTTAAAAATATTCCCGATCTAACAGGTTATGGGCCCAGTAAACCTAGATAAACCTGGATAATAGGATAAAGAAAGTTTAAATAGAATTATTTTAACAAAAAGCGTGTGTGCTTAAAATGTCTTCGAACGCATTCTTGACCAACGTCCCTAAGCTGCTGGGTCGACAAAATTATAATGAATGGGCATTCGCAGCGGAAAACTTGCTGGTCTTGGAAGGTATGTCTGACTTAATTAAACAACAAGGTTCAGAAGCCAGGGCAAACGAAGACAGGAAGGCGATGGCAAAGCTTATTTTGACGATAGATCCGTCTTTATACACTCACATAAGGGATGCCACCAGCACAAATCATTTATGGAATAAATTAAAGAGCTTGTTTGATGATTGTGGTTTTTCAAGACGTATCACATTGTTGAGAAATCTTATATCGATTCGCCTTGACACTTGCGAATCTATGACGAGCTATATCACGCAAATCACTGAGACAGCTCAAAAATTATCGGGGGCAGGATTCCCAGTAAATGATGAGTGGATTGGGTGTTTGATGTTAGCGGGTTTGCCTGAAAAGTATTTCCCAATGATGATGGCTATTGAGCATTCCAGGATCGTCATTACTGCAGACGTAGTGAAAACGAAGCTCATAGATATGCCAGGGAAAGATTGCGAAGCGGGAAGCGCATTCTTGAGTAGAGGTCACCACAGTTGTCATAGTTTGAAAGTTGGCAGTATTGGTAACAATGGTAACTCCAGTCAACAACATGGCAGTGGAACGTCTATGTCCAGATTGTCAATTGACAAGTTTGACAAATCGAAAATAAAATGTTATCGTTGTAAACAGTTGGGACATTACAAATCTCAATGCAACAAGAGTAATCAGTCTCAGATGAAGAAAACAAACGTTTTTTCGGCAGTTTTCTTGAATGGAAAGTTCAGTAAACAAGACTTTTATTTGGATAGCGGTGCGAGTGTACATATGACACCAAATTATAATGCGATACAGAATGCATCTTTTAATTCCAGCATCAAGGAGATTATAGCAGCAAATAAGAGTGCTATGCCAGTGTTGTGCTCGGGAGATGTGGATATCGTGACCGTTACTCCAGATTGCCTTTATGAAGTGACATTGAAAGATGTTTTGTGTGTGCCTGATCTCAGCACAAATTTAATTTCAATTAGTCAGCTTATAAGGAATGGTAATAAAGTCGAATTTAAGGAGAATTGTTGCTATGTTTATAACCGTAAAAATTGTTTAGTGGCTGTAGCTAACCAAACTGATGGTGTTTACAAGATGATGCTAGAACATAAACATTGTTTATTGACTTCAACTTCTTTACCAGTTAGCAGTGAAGTTTGGCACAGGAGACTTGGACATCTGAATATCAGTGACCTGAACAAGATGAAAGATGGAGCAGTCACAGGAATAACATACACCGATAAGTCTGTAATCAACAAGAGTACATGCACTGTGTGTTGTGAAGGTAAGCAGTCGCGTTTATCATTTGCTCAGACGGGAACCCGGAGCAGTGAGCCATTGGAAGTTATCCATGCTGATATCTGCGGTCCCATGGAGGTTACGTCAATTGGAAGAGCAAGGTATTTCGTTATTTTTGTTGATGACTTTACTCGTATGGTGTTTGTTTATTTTCTCAAAGAGAAAAGTGAAGTTTTTAAATACTTCAGGGAATTTAAGTTAATGGTGGAGAACCAACAAAGCAGAAAAATTAAAATATTCCGAACTGATAATGGCTTAGAGTTTTGTAGTAATGTATTTGAGAATTTCCTAAAGGATAGTGGTATTATACATCAAAAGACTAATGCGTATACTCCCGAACAAAATGGTTTGAGTGAACGTGTTAATCGTACAATTGTTGAGAGAGCTCGATGCTTATTATTTGATGCGAGTTTAGGTAAAAAGTTTTGGGCAGAAGCAACAAACACTGCTGTCTATCTGAAGAATAGATCTGTCGCATCAGGTTTAAATAATAAAACTCCGTATGAGCTATGGACTAATAAGAAACCAGATTTAAGTCATGTTCGAATATTTGGAAGTCCAGTGATGGTTCACATACCTAAAGAGAAAAGACTGAAATGGGATAGTAAATCTAAAAAGCATATACTAGTTGGTTTTTCCGAGAATGTAAAGGGATACAGAGTTTATGATCTAATTAAAAGATGTGTTACAATAAGTAGAGATGTTATCATACATGAAAATGTCGATGGAAACTGTACATCGAATTCAAATGTAACAGTTTCAGTTGGGGATATTATCCATTCAGAGATTTCAAGCAGTTCTATTAGCAAAGATGAAGAAAAGATTGAAACTGAGTCTCATGATGAGTCTGTTACAGGTCTTAATACTTCTTCCGAATCACAGTGTGCTATCGCTTTGACTGATTTGGATTCAACGTTGCAGCAATCTCAAGAATCTGAAGAAGAGGAATCACCAGAACCACCAGCGATTCGTGTAATTCCAAAACGAATGAGGAAGCCACCGGAAAGGTATGGGTATACTAACCTATGTAGAACGGCGAATTCAGAGCTTTACAGTGATCCAGTTACTGTCCGAGAGGTTCTGGAGAGTCCAGATCGAGACAAGTGGATTGAGGCGATGAAGGATGAGCTGCAGGCATTTGAAGAAATGATGCGTCGGTTCCGATTTAAAGAAAACAAAGAATTATTGTTTAAAATATGTAAAAGGTAAAGCTGAGCTTGTTGGTTTTGTTGACGCCGACTGGGCGAGTAATATTATAGATCGCAGATCATATACTGGTTATTGTTTTACTATGTCAGGGTCACCTGTTTCTTGGGAAAGTAGAAAACAGAGAACCGTAGCATTGTCTAGTATGGAAGCAGAATATATGTCTATCGCAGAAGCTAGTAAAGAAGCCACATATATAAGAAATTTGCTAGGTGAACTGACTGGTAATTTATGTAATGTTGTAGTTTATAATGATAGCCAGAGCGCACAGAAATTGTTAGCAAATTATGTTTGTCAAAAAAGGAGCAAACATATTGATATTCGGTATCATTTTGTGAAAGATGTAATTAATAATAAAATTATTGATTTGAAATATTTGCCAACAACTGATATGCCAGCTGATGTTCTGACTAAAGCTTTAAGTCCTTTTAAACATTACAAATGTATTGAAGGTTTGGGGATTAGTCAAATAGACTAAATACGACTATTTGTTTTGATATGTTAGTTTATTTGATGTAGTTGGGGTGTTAGAATATTTAGATTTTCTATACACCAAATAAACTTTTTATGGTAAGCTTTATAGTATATTGTTTGTAGTTGTTTTGTTTAAAAATAATAAAGCTAGTCTGTCATGAGTATTCACTAAGAAACGTCGTTTTATTTGCATCGTTAAAAATATTCCAGATCTAACAGGAATTTCTCATCCCGTCCCGTCCCGCCTCGATTATTATTTACCAACCAGCAGTGATTTTTTAGAAAACAGATACCATCGGGGAGGAGCAGTCTTTGCTACTGCAGCTAGTATCCGATGTACAGCAAGACTATATTAAGTAAAACTTACTTGTATATTTTTAGAACCAGCTCGACCCATATTCACCTGTGCATTCGATATCATATAGCTGTATATCATTAGAAATACTGAGCAATCTAATAGAGTATTTATCAACTAGAAAATAACTTTCAGTGCTAAGTATTTTTCTGTGAGAGATTGGCATCACTTCAAATGAGTCAACCCATTGTTACTACAGCTTTAAAGATTTACAGCAAAATTACCACTTCAAAAATTTGACTTCCAATTTGATTCATTTCAAGCATACAATATTAAAAGTGTTTACTGACATCTTTATATTAAAGAGCGTTCATTTGAAAAAGCCCTTATTAAAAATATGATGTCGTTGTTCGCGGCCCGTCTAGAAATTTCTCGAAAGTTCCTTAAAATGGCGGGCAGAACAAAATATGTATTGAGGATAGTATTAAAGGAATTGAGTTGAGTCGTTATCACGTGCCGCACGAAGCCCTACGCTTTCTGTTAATTGCCTTACCCCACTAATTATAAAGTTATCATTTTAATTTCCGTAATTACACGGAGTGAGGTGGGCAATTCCGAGGTAATTTCGGCATTTATAATAGTTTGGGTATTGACAGTTGTTTGACATATTATGTCGTTTAATATTTATTATTGGGGTTAGAGTGATTACAATACGGCTGATGGTAAGAGCAGTGAAGTCCAGATAGAGTATCACCGGGGTGAGATGTCCATCTTTCACTGGTCGATACAATTATTCACGATTGTATCCGGATTAACATTGGATGGAGGTGAAACGCGACACACGTGGGTGAGTATGAAGAGTCATTAACTATTACCATAATTTCTATCACCAGCAAATTTCTTCGACCTGTCCTTTTTCCTCCACTTTCCATAGGAAGCTGGCGATGTGCCTACATTCCAAATGTGGATTTTAATTTGCAGCGGTAATACTATCAAGTGAGCTGGTGGAACCTAAGAAATCGGCCAAGTACTTTTTGGTCCCTATTTACAAGAGATTCTATTTTTATTTTGTGAATGTCGATGTAGGATGTAACGTAGGTATTATTTGACAGCCTCTATGGCGCAGTTGATTAGACGCCGGCAGTGAAACGAGAGTGGGGTCAGGACTATGTATGTGACTGTTGGGTGTATTTATTTTATTTATTATTTATTTATTTGATACCTACGAGCTGTAATAATGTGGCAATGATAAGTATTACTAATCCTTTCGCTAACAGTAACAATTAAATCTTGACTGGCCACAATTGTTCTGCTTGCTCGACACTAGATATTTGTACATTAAGATCCTGAGGGATCAATTAAAGTCGGTCCCGGAATAATACAGGGTATATCAAGACCGCGACTGAAAACGAAGCCAGGTGGTAGTTTTAGCAGCTACAGACATAATGCAACTAAACATTTTTCGAAATAAGCGACGGATTTTTTTTTACAATTTTTTAAAAATCGTCGTTTTTGAGGGGTAAATACCTAGTTTTTGCAAAAATAGTAATTTAAACCCTTACGTACCATTGCGTGTTTAAAAATTAAGCGATGTACGTCATCATTTTAGAAAAACTATGTTTAATCACTCAAATACGAAGACATGTAAAAAATAACAAAAAAAAAATTGACGATTTTTTTTGTAAAATTTTTACTTGCATTGTGTTTGATATCACTAATACTACCTCCTGGCTTCGTTTTCGGTCGCGGTCTTGATATACCCTGTATATGCTATACATAATAAAGATTGAGAACTATTTGCAGGCCACTAGTATCGGTTCGCAAATACTGCATAAGAAAGTTGATTGCACAAGGTCGGGCAAGATGGAAAATTCCGGATATAGTTTGTCGACCGTCTAAATGTTGATAACGAAGTTTTAGTTTCAGTGAAATTCAATCTCAAAGCTAGTTTTTGACTTCAAAAATATGTAAATATACCGTGTAGATGTTGGTTAAATGTGAGCAGAATAGAACCATAGAAATCTACGAAAGTAAGCGAACCATTGATCACATAAGTGCAATGGAATTATTTACGATCGAGAGGCATTGAATTCAGTTGTCCACGATAGCCTAGCGTGGGTTAATAGGCATTCTTTCCCTTAAAATTCTTGTTGATGAATTTAAATATACCGATTTTTAAGGAATGTTTGCTCACTGTAAAATTAAGCGATATTCTATCTAGCCTATATAATCTCCTAAACCTGAACAAGGGACTCCTTTATAAACAAAAATTTGACTAAGAGAATTTTATTCATAACATTGGCCTATTACGGGTTGCCAGACGTCATATGATTTTTTTATAGAAATTATAATTAATTATATGAATACCCATATAACTTCATATTCATCTTCGTCTCAGCAGCACCCCATCCCCAATTAAAACTCCCGCTTTTAAAGAAGAAATTGTTTCTAGTAATTTTTCCACTCTCATTTGATGCATTACCAACGATGCGTCATCTGTAGACGGTAATCTAAGTTGGAGAGCAATTTTAAATTACTTGCCGTGTCGGACGTCAGGTTTACAAACTGAAATATTACTGCAACGGTTGCCTTTAATATGGTAGATGATAAATCGTGGCGAGGCCGTGTCACGTCCACGACAAGAATTCTTGGAGGATTCGCGCAGAATTTCCTTAGTGAAATGTGTTTGGGCTCTTGGGATTTCTGAAATCTCTTCTTGTCTAGTCTTTTGATGGTTTGTGTAGAAAATTGAGCTCAATTTTTTTTAGTGTACTACAACTCCTCGTGCAATAAGTCCGCCTTTATATTTTATATAAAAAGCATATATAAATCAATAAACAAATAAGTACTCGATGGGGTAAAACTCATCATAGTATGTGTGACGTATGCCGGGTTTGGTGTATGTATGTTATCTAGTTTCGAACGGACCGACATAATCCTGTCGATATGTGAGAGATTTGGATACATCAACTAGAACACTTTGTCATACCCGTATAAAAATGTAGAATATAATCTACGTATCAATGATATTCAATTTTAGAATATTCTTACGCATGATTTATGAATTCATGTGTGAATTGATAAATTTTAATTAACACTCATGTATTTGTAAAGTTGAGAACTATTATATCATACACGATAAAGCGATGAAAACATTGAGATGAAAAGTTATTGACATAGTTTCAGAAACTTTGTTAATAAATAATTTGAATGTGTGGAATGTAATGATTTTATGTATGCGTGTATTGTTTTTTATTTTGACTTGTATTTTATTATAACAATAAAATACGAAAAAAGAGTACGTAAAAGTATTGGCCAGTTCGACGTCAACATATCATATCGAAAATCTTTTGGATAGTTTTAAATTTAGACTATTTCTGTCTATGGATGATGACTTAGAAAGTAAACTTCACCCTTTGTTCCAGCTATAACTCCAAGTTGACGACCTTGGCGTTACCCTCGGTGATCTTCGAGCCCAAGTTCCGGGGGTCTGTGCGCAACCTGGTGTACTCTGACTTGCCCGGACAGCCGCCCCGGAGACAGGAGTTGAGGCATTCGCGTGATTTGAAGGTACGTGGTTTATGACGAAGGTCCTCTAAGGAAAACTATCTTGTTTAGGATAATTGGCATAATTGACACGAGCGGTGGAAATGCTCGTAGTTTCTTCATTGTCGACACTCTACTTGAAATACACTTAACATGAAATGTCAGTGACCCGAGTGTACTTAATTAGCGACGGTATTAACCTCTCAGAAAAATTGTACATCGTTAAAGCCTTATCGACCTTTGAAAACAGTTTATAAGAATGGGAGAGTGACAGGAAGGAAATAAGCATTTTAATGAGGATGTACAATAGCAAAATTGCCATTTCATGCCGGTGTTTTGTAAGACAATGCCACTTAGCTCAGTCTGTTCTGTTATCTAGTTATTCAATTTCATCTAGTTATTCTTAAACCCTAGAAGCTCTTAATCACTTACATTACTTCAGTTTTCAAACGCTTTGAGGGAATGATTTAATCGGCGTCTTTTGTAAAATTTCTATGAAAACCTTCTAGAAATATTACCCTGAAAATTGCTACGTAATATTAAATGTTCAAATTAATTACACAATTTCTTGCCTCTTAATAGCTACTTACTTCGTTCGTTTTATTTTACGCAGAATTTAAATACGTACAAGTAGCGGGTGAAAAAGTACTGGAACCTCAAAAAAATATATAGTGATCAACAAAAAATGCTTAGTCTGTAATCTGTGTTCTGGGAATGGAAACTCATTACTTTGTTCATACCAATGTACGCGATTAATTTTTATCTTTCACCCATGATACATGGAAAAGAGTGCCACCTATAGAGGATGGAAGATGTAGGAAGTATGAGTTTGAGGGCTTATTGCTGCCAATATCAGCCTATAGTCATCGACAAGAGTTCCTCGACAAATTACAGTTTGGTTGAGAGGGCTCAGAATATTGTACTGGTATAAAGCGCTGGTGTATAAAGCTATGGCGGGTTGGAAAATTCTATATAGCAAAGAATTTCTTTCGTTGCGCCGTTTTTGGTCATCATTAAAGTGAGAATTTCGACTTATTACACTAGTGGCAATAAAGTAAAAAATTGCAGAATTTAAGAAAACTTTCGATAGCAATTCGATTCGGTGTGAACTATTATGCTGGCTCCAATGCGCATGATCGGTCGATTTAAATAAGAAAATGCCAGCTAGGAAATTTAAACCCAAGGCAAATGGATGTAGAAAATTCTTTATTCCACCCGACGATGCGGCAAGAATGGATGGTTGGTAGACAAACTGCGGAATCTGTCTCAGCACGAACCATAAATTAGGCATAACTTTGGAAACTTTCACCGCAACATTGTGCGGATTTCTCTGTCGGTTTACTTAAATGCATAATGCATATGATATGTCCATACGAGAAATGTTGCGGTAATTTAGCTGAATGTTGAATAAAATTGTCTACCGTCGATACATGGACATTAACTGGTCGATTTCGAATTCAATATCAACTCTGGTACTCCAACTCTGCTGAGTAAGTACGTCGATACTTGGTGTAGACGACATGAATTTGCTTTCTTCTCAAGAATCGAGTAGCTTTGGTGTGATAATTTGATTAGGATTTTACCCGATACAATAATCTCTAACTTTACATCGGATTTCTGTTAGGCATAACAATATCTTCACGGTATTTGTCCAATCGTAATCAAGATTAGCTTCAAATTAATTCTACCATTCAAAACGTAGATTTTAGCCCAGTTGTTAAACACACAACAGCGATGAAACATATTATATAATTTAATACTTCAATTTACAAACACACGTCTTTTTTCCAGAAGGGGTAGGCAGAGGTGCTACCAGGACACTCACGTTAAATTACCTACTTCAATTTATGCCTAGGGAAAAATGATCACAGGACATATACTACTAGCTAGCTAGTGGTTACAGATGATAATATCTTTCACTACAATTATTATGCCGGCCTCTATTTCAATATTCAATTAATCAATATTGGATTAGCTCGAAAACTGAAGATTTCATAAACTTTGAGTACGACTGGTGCAAAAAATATAAGGCACCACATCCAGCAATTTATTGGTGAAAGTTATGAATAAATTTAGTTGGAAACTCATCTTGTTATGGTAATGGCAGAGTAAATCAACGTTCTTAGTTATTGAATAAGCGTGGGCCCGACTTATTACCTAGTTTTAGAACTTCTGCTTGGTTTTTGTGGGTATTACTTTATTTTGTGGATATGACGTGGCGATGGAATCGATGAATTACAAAGCCCATGATTGGAATTCCACTGCGCTTGCCATCCTGAGACATACGATGTTAGGTCTCGTTATGTCCAGTAGTTACTCTGCCTACAATGTCCTTCAAACCGGAACACAAAAGTGCTGTTTGGCGGGAGAAATAAACATTGCGGTGGAACCTACCCAGGATGCTTCTCACATATGAGAGACCTGCCACCACTAGAAAAAAAGGTTTTTAGTTTCTAATACATACGACGCAACACTTGCATTTTAATGTCGGGATTCTGTGAGTGACCGTTGGATGTATTTATTTAATTACTGGATGCTGTAGCCGTAAACTGCCTTCTAGCAAGCTTTAATAATACTTGTCACTTTGTAACTACCAAGAAAGACAATCAAGCCCTTTGTGGGAGAAATGCCATGTCACTTTGCAAAGGTCATGAAATACACTCCTGCGTCCTTTGATTAATACCACCACCAAGGGTAAACATGGCTAAAGGTCAACCGAATCACTTACTGATCAACGCCCACGGACATCCTTAACTACAAAGCGATCTTAGAATGTCTTTTGAGCTAAACAATCTTATTCCCACTTGTACAGCAAACTCAGCAGCAATTCCAAGTAAATTGAATGTTTACGGGAACTCAGAAATTCCAAGAGTTATTTATAGTAATTAAGTAAAGCATTCGGCCACAATGGCGATATAATTTTGTGAATGCTGAGCGTTTTTTAGCGTTTTACAAACGGGTCTATTTGCGGCAAGCAACATGTCTTACTGTTATTCCCCGCTGCTTGTAAATGTAACCTTGTCGTTGTTGCTTAGGATTCATTTTTGTCTATCGTTGGTGAAAGGGAGTTCGGTGGAAGAAAACAAAGAAATTCCATCAATCCTTGCGTTAGACTAATTTTCGGGTCTGGGCTAAAATACGGACGGAGCGATTTTATACGTTTTTAATAAATATGGATGATTATTTTTATTTATTTTTTATATTAATATGGTGCAGTGGGACGTATATGGGCTGATACAATGGTCTATTTTATTTTAGAAATATTATTAAGCGCTTCTAGCTTGTTACAGTGGTATTTCGTTCAAGGAGGCGATGGTTGTTGTTTATTATGAAAAGAACTAAGATATGTTCAATATAAGTTTAAACGATGCCTAGGTTACATATGTTCTTTTTATAAAATATTGAACTACGTAATGTAATAAGAATACTAAGATTAACCGAGGCTTGGCTGCAAACTTTCCAAATGATCTCACCCCATATCTAATACACTTACAAAAGGTTATTTTTTTCGGTAGAGTTGTGTCACTTACAGGCCCATAAATATTCTATCTTTATGCAAAAAGTCACGATCATGAGTTGTTTTGTGAAAGAAGGACAAAGCAATAAACATTTATAGCACAAACGAAATAAAATCCAGCCCATAAAAGTAGGTATCTAGACCAAGCATTGTATTAAATGGCACAGCAAACATTTTTGCCAAAAAGCCCTCCACAGAATAGTTCGCGTGTGATTTATTTTCATACTTATGACGTCATCATTCCAAGATTTCCCCCGAGGTACTTCGTAGTACCTAATAAAACGTAATTACCGCTCATTCTCATAACTTGTTACACAGGATTCTTAGAGAGTATAGTAAATTAATAATACGCCTTCGCACAGTGGAAACTGCTTAATTTTTGCTCGAAAACACGAGTCTTTTTTCTTGGACGTAATGCGAAATGTCTGGATTGCCTGAGCTTGAGTTTTTTGACCATAATTAAGTCGCGTATTTCATTACTTCATTTTGCTTTATTTGAAATATGAGCGTTTGACGTGGCTTCGTAGCCTGAGGATCGATTACGTTCTTGTAATATGTATTATTATATAAACTCATGGAATTATTTTTGCTAGGAATTAAATAATGTGATGATATCATTTGAATACTGATTTATTAGAATGAATTTATAGAGGTGATATCAAGACGAAATAAAGGGAATTGATTTGTTAGATTTACGCGAATAATTTGATATACAATTTGAATTGATTTATCGCGGGTTTGGTTTAAGTTTGAATTTTTTTTCTTACCAACGTTTCGATAGTACTTTACTTAAGTAGTTTACAGTTTTCGTGGTCACTCGGCGGGCTGTAAAAATTATGCAAGCATTAAACCTATAAAAATAGTTTTATTTCAATAAAGAGAATTGAGTTTAAAGAACAAATAACAGAGGTACATATGAAAAAAATAGTCTAGATCGATTGTCATTAAACATTGGCAAGAATAGTCCACTAAATTAATTGACTCTCTCAAAAACGTATGTAAAATACAAAAGGTGCATTATTTCGACTAAAGTAATTGCCAAAAGCGTACCAATTCTCCTTTACATCCTTAATTCTTAAAGGTGACTTATCATTCGGTATTTTATCTCTTCAAAGGCGTCACTTAGTCATTTGCATCCACCACAAATCGCTTAAAACCTTCAAACTACTAACGCTTCTATTACTATTATGGATATTCATGACTCCCATCACTTACCCGCATAACCCGTAGGCTATAAAAACTCCGATCCCAACGTCAGTGTTGACAGATTCCTAAAAAGTCCATTAGGGCTCGCGTCAACCCGTCCGCTTAAAAATTCAAGCAGTTTATTTAGCCGGGGCTATTTCGATGCCC
Organism: Deilephila elpenor; assembly: GCA_949752805.1. NCBI lineage: Eukaryota > Metazoa > Arthropoda > Insecta > Lepidoptera > Sphingidae > Deilephila > Deilephila elpenor. Next base: position 1,458,161 of record OX457113.1, on the reverse strand, counting down.
CGTTCTGTCGAAAGCGGCTGAGGTGAAAGGTCGTTTCTAAATATGCTGCAGCCAAGTTTTGATATTGTTTCAATTTGTGGTCAGTATGTCTATGATTAACGGTGAAGGAAAACATCGTGAGGAAACCTGCATACCGTAGCGATTTTAAAGAATTTCTATGGTATGTAAGTCCGCCAACCCGCACTAGGCCAGCGTGGTGGACTGTAAGGCCTAACCACTCTCAATCGATTCTCTCGATTGTAGAGTAGGCCCGTGCCCTGCAGTGGGACGTATATGGACTGATATAGATAGATATAGATAGATAGATGTTTATGATTGGGTTACTAAAGTATTTTATTAGTAATAGATTGTCCAAGGTTGGAACGAGCGGATACTTTAGAGTTGACTTACCTACTTGCTTATAAGTTGGCTATTTATTTCACAAACGTCGTTCCAAGTTACGCGTGTATATGTACTTCGCACTAATTTCGGTTGTGAAACATTCTGAGTATAATTGATAATGCTCCAAAAGGATAAAATATGTGTTATGATAATCAATCTGCAGTATATAAACTAGCACAAGGACCTTTTCTTTAAAATTTGAGAAGAATGTCCGTGTATAGTGGGAGGTCTTGTCTCAGAGCCTCCTCTACCATCAAGAGACCGATTGAGAGGGTTTAGGCCATATAGTCCACCACGCTGGCGTAGTGCGGGTTGGCAGGTTTCCTCACGATCTTTTCCTTTAACGTTGAGGTAGAATGGGTACATATTTATTTATACAAGTCTTGTAGGTATAAGGTTTCGTTTAGGGACTACAGAACGTCTTCGGCTACTTATTAAGTAAAAAATAACACGTTTCTTTAATCATTGACAAACCGTAGTATTTTTTGCAACCAAGCGACCTAGTCAGATAACAATTATTGAAATAAAACTATTTTATACGGATTTTATCGCGATTTGGTTTAATTTTTAAATTTTTTAACTTCCCGACGTTTCGATTTCTTTACAGCTTTCGTGGTCACGGGGCGGACTGAGGTATTAGTCATCCGCTTAATGACTGTTGCAATTTAACTATCCTTTATTTACAATTATCATGAAACGTCGGGAAGTTAAAAAATGTAAAAATTAAACCAAATCGCGATAAAATCCGTATAAAATAGTTTTATTTCAATGTGTAACATTCGCTTAAATCTAAGAAACCATTACAGATAACAATTAGTACCAAAACATTTTAAACACCCGAAAATTAAGTAAAACTGGGTCTTCCATTCCAATTATGATATTTAAACAGCGCGCGGTACAGATGTGGCGACGAGCCAACCGACTAGGTTAACTTCTTACACGGCTTAATTTTACTATTTAATAATTGAGATTTATTTAGTTATAAGACCCCGGCTTGGCAACGGCTTCCAGGTTGGCTTGTAGAGTTTTGCTCAGTGGCATTAAAAGTGACTTTTGATTTCGAAGAGGGGTAGGGGATGAGTGGTTTAAAGATGCGTGCTGTCGATCCTCTTAAGGAGGTGCAGTGGCGAGTGTGAGGACCTTTTCTCTATGATTTTCTAGAGTGGAATGAGAGAAGCAATGAATGAAGTGGTTTAATAGCAGTATGTAGGGAGATGATGTTTTAATTATAGTGGAACTCCTGTTTAATTCCTATTTATTTATTTTTATTAATGAAACCAGCTATTAAGTGTCATAAATCATTTTGAAATATTACCGTGTATGTACATACGCCTAATCGACTTCAAATCTTTTGCCAAGAAGACATAAAGATGAAAGATATATCGTGAAATGGAGTAATTTCTGCCTCGTTCAGTTCGTAACGTATATTATTTATTTATTTATAAATACTTTAGATAAGATGGATAATATAGAGAGAAGATAGACTAAGGCCTGATCTTAATTATGTACAACATTGATACTTAAATTACAGGGTTAATATAATAACGTTTTAAAAATACAGTGAAATTATTTATGAACTAAAACTACGAGTAGTAGTTCAGGCTGCTCGGAGTTATTGGAATTTTAAATTATAACTTATAGTTCAGAAGTTATCAAGTTTCCCGGGACTAACTGCTCTATAATCTTAATCTCTTTGTTAACCTTTAATCTTGTATTAATGGAAATATATTTTATTTTAATATTTTATTTTGTATCAGGTATTTAATTTTGGAGGCCGTGCAATTATTTTTTTGTTTTGTATCAGCCTATATACGTCCCACTGCAGGGCACGGTCCTACTCTACAACCGAGGGTACGATTGAGAGTGGTTAGGCCATATAGTCCACTACGCTGCACTGGCCTAGTGCGGGTTGGCGGACTTTACATATCAAAGAAATTATTCCAAATCGCTATGGTACGTAGGTTCCTTCACGATGTTTTCCTTCACCATGATAATGCGTGGTATATTGGTTTTATCTTTAGTATATTGGTTTTAGTATATTAGTTTAGACTGCCTCGGTGGCGTAGTTGTATTACGGTGCGGTTACAAAGCTGAGGTCACGGGTTCGAGTCCCGGGTCGGGCAATAGGCGTGAGTTTATGTATGTATGTATGTAGTATATTGGATGCAAAATCAGCATAGCAAATTATAGTAGCATATCAATATTTTTATACATGTATCATAATTTTGACTACTTTACGCGCATCGTATACCTTTTCAAGCTCTATCAAAGCCACAGGAAAAAGAATGCAAATTAATGAAAGAATCATTTTCAAATTATTTTTTACAATTCACCTAAAATGGGTAAACTAATGTATCTCTTACCTTTATCCTTTTAACCCTTTCTTCCCTTTGTCACATTGTACGCCAAACGACAATTCCCGTGAGTGTTTCCCTGACAATACCGTTGGACAAATCAGAGCAACATCAATCACGCCACTCGCCAGTCATCCTGGACAAAGCTAGAGTGCGCTTTTTTCTCCCTTTTCCTTTAAGGAAGTGACTTTTCGTTCCTTAACAAGCGTTTGTGTCCCGCGATCAAATTATGATAAACGAGATAAGATTGCTGATAATTTTACGGTGGTTTTATTTAATGTTTTGTTGTAGGTTTTATTAAAAATGTAGACTTAACTTAACTATAGAGTACTGTAGACTGTAGACTTAACTTAACTATAGAGGTTTGTCTTACATAATAAAATTTATTCTAGTATTTTTTTTATTGAAAACCTAATAGTCTTGACTCTACCCTATATAACATCTTATGTCTTAAGATGGCGATCGCAGTGGAATGCCAAGCATTGCTTTGTAATTCATTATGTTGTTTGGTTTTGCTACTGCCCATGAGCCGTTGTATCGCTTACCAACAGACGAATGGCATGCTCGTCTCGCCATTCATTGCAATAAAAAAATATATGCCCAGAACAATAAGCGTGAGCTTATGTGGGCGTCAAAGGTCAAATCAACCGCTTCCTCGACCTTGCGTGGCGTTACCAAACTTCAAAACATTTCCACCCACAAATGTTTATGTTAATTTCCGGTCGTGTGATTTTATTTCTCTTGTTAGTTGTGGGCGGTCTTGTAAAACGCTTATTTCAAGACTTATATTTCAATAAATTCTTGCTGGATTTTGTTAACTTTATTGCTTTATGGCCGAATGGACTTGGACTATTTTTAGATTCGTTCTTGGAAATTCTGAGCGTTTTTATGAAAGCTGTTTTATGTTGCTTAAGGGTTTTATTAAAATTGGGTTTCAGTGAATTTAATATTGCTTGTCTGTGAAAGGTCATATTTGGGTATCAAATTGTTTGCTTGTTAGCTTTATTTTTGTTAGTTTTTCTATACAAGGAATATAATTTGCTTATTATTAGATTTATATACGAATTAGTAAAAATTATATCACATATGGAGAAGAAATTCACTGGACACGGGGCATTTACGACACTGAATTCATGGTCTTGGTCAAGTAGTGGACTTACTGCGGCTGAAGATGATAATGATGACGTCTTCATCACGATCGAGTGAAAATATCGTCGGCCCAACAATTACTAATAATACACTTTTGTATTTTAAAAAATACAATATTTCTGCCCAATTCAAACTGACTTTCATGCACAGTAATATCAGCGAATTCATTCTACAAGCTCCCCACGCAGTCGAATTTGAAATTGTTTCCGGTACATAAAATAATTTCGTGCGTCCGTCGCCTACGATTTATGGACGGGGCGTGATTTGTCTCGCTAAGCACCGTTCCATCCCGTGGCATCCCCGCCATCTTTAGGCATCCCTCGGGATCCCCCGCCTATCACCAAGCCGCTACCCTTTTTAACTTGACGTGCGTCCTCGAATTTAAATGATCTCCGTGCGAATAATTTAGCGGTTGAATAGATTAAGACATTTTTCGTCTTTTGTCTTTTTTTAAAATACGTTTTGATGGGGTGTTTTAGTAAGTACGTATAAAATATTATTTATTCGAGTATCTGTTGTATAAGAATATAAGAACCATATATATAATTTAAATAAAACTTGGAATGAGTGAAAATTACAAAATTATGCACATAATATCCTCCAAATAAAAGTTTCTAAGAAAAATAAACTTCTTCACATAATATACGCAATACTTAAATCATACAAAACACTTTCTGAATCCTAATGCGTCAAATTCAAAAGATTTTATGTTTACTAAAACATGTTTCTCAGCTTAACTGACAAAACACGTAGAATAAACAATTACTTTATAGACACGAAAAAATCATACGTACATACATACATACATAAACTCACGCCTTTATCCCCGAAGGGGTAGGCAGAGGCGCCACCAGGACACCCACATTTCGCCTTGTATGTTCCGTCCCATAATGTGATAGGGGGCGAGCCTATCGCCACAGCGGGCACAAATTCCTGACTCCGGGCTGATATTGAATTGAAAAATCCAATACCACTTTGCCCGACCCGGGACTCGAACCCGAGACCTCAGCTTTGTAGCCGTACCGTAATACAACTACGCCACCGAGGCAGTCAATCAACAAAAAAATCAGAAAAAAACAACTTACGAAAATCACAGCTTTGCACCACCATTTGAATATAAACTTGATATCGAAAATCCAAATCGCCAGCATTAAGCTATCTTTCAATTGACTAAATAGCTCGAGGTGAGCTATCGTGGCTCGTAAATGGTATAACATTAAAAATCCATTACAGGCACACTGCATTCTGTTTACGTAGACGTCGCGTCGCGTTAGCTCGAATTATGCGCTCGCTGTTTAGCTAATGCGTCTTGTAGCTTAATATGATAAATAGCTTTAAGACATGGCTATTATTGACATGTTTAGGGATGGCTAAGTGCGAGAGGCTTGTATATTGTATTATAAGTGGTGCTTAGAATTGTTTTTAATTTGAAGTGTATTTTTTGATAAAGCACATATAAATGTTTTTTTTTAATACCTTACTGTAGGTTTTCTATAAGGTTCTGGCGTCGAAAGCGAAGTTGTCATGCTGTAGTCAAAATGTTAGAAACAGTTTCTCTTCACATTTTATTACATTGGACATGTTAATATTCTTGAAAGACTAATGCTTGTTGTTTATATAAGGAAACACATCTTAAACAATACGTGATATACATATTTTGTAAATAAAATATTTGTAGTTCCAAATTTCGCCTCACACCGATAGAAGAGAGGTGACTTATATTGTAGTCATTATCGAAGCATATAATTTTTAAATTTATAAGAAAATTGTTTTTTTTCTGAATTCACAAAAAGTCTGTAGTTTTCTTTTGGGACTATATGTTATAGCATGTTGGAAAACTATAAAATACTTCACTACTGCATTGGTTATATAAAAAACCTATTTGATTTCATTTAAAAATTCAAATATGCTTCCGTGACAGATATTGTTCGTGGCAATTTGTCATGTTTGTAACGGTCGCATACGGTATGCGATGCGCATTGTAATCTGTGCTATGAATTTAAAATGCAATTTCTTTCAAATAACTATTCCACAAAGACTTTTGTTCGAATAAGTTATTTATTGTCTGCGACATGTGACCTTTTTGAATTATGACGTCTGGGGTTATTTTTGTTCAGTTCTATTCAAATTGGTTTATTTAAACGGATATTAAAGCTATTTGTTGAGGTAATCTTATTCATCTAGTCGCTTATGTTATGGAAGTTTAATATTTTAGTCAGGGACAAACATATTTGAAGACATAAATCGCTATACTTGTAAGTAATGATTGCTTAGCCACATCAGAAGCCTCCAGAGCGACCAAATGCAGGTGGCCACCACTTTCAGTAATCTGATTGCTCACCATACACTTAGTACATTTCTGTCAAATACAATAATAACCAGTGGGGACAATCATCAAAAATATGTACTACTCATGTATGGGTTGGCATATATATTGTTTGGTTTGTTAAACTTCTATTCCGGTCGGAGACAATGTGACTAGTGGGTGTCTAGTCAAGTAAAATTTAAAGATAAATATCACATATGTTAGGTAAAGAAACAAACAACAAATAAAGCGTAAAAGTTATGTTTCTTCTTAAAATAACCTCTCTAGATAAATTATAAAATAAAAGTGATAAAAGAAATTTGTTTTTACTTAGCGACACCTAGCGGAAGATTAAATTAATATTTTCACGGAGCTCGGTGGAGCAGTAAAATTGCAAATTATGCACAATTAATGTGTTTAAATGCGCACTGCGCCACCTAGCGTTGGACTGTGCCCAATCTCCTCCAATGTGAGATGAATTTTGAATTCAGAATAGGGCTATAAATCGTCTTTTACATTTAAAATATTTGCTTCACGGCATTTACGGCTAGTTTTCACTGGCCGGTGTTGTGTCCTTTGGTCCCGCTATACGAGTATGCACGCCTAAGGTGAATGTATTTACAAATTATACTAGTGAGGTAACTGTTAATTAAATGATTTTAAAAGGAAGCTTCGGTACTGTACCGCAATTTTGTCTGTTACTCCTACGCAGATACATTGTCTTCCCTCAAACACAACTAATTTCTGTAGTGTCTGGGAAACGCGTAGATTTTCTTATCGATGTCCGCTTCAGTATAAATTAATGGGATGCAATGGCCATCATTACATCAGTTTAATAGTCAAAACCATTCCCCTTCAAAAAATAACTTATGGTGCAGGGGTGTAAAGGCAGGGACTAGAGAGTAGGATCTATTGTACCTTCAGCAATCTGCCTGAATCTGAGAACTTAAGTCTGTTTTCTGCGTGACCTTGTAGACAGACGGTACCAACAGGTACCAACGGTGATTTGACCAAAAACACTAAAGTATATTTAAATTTACTTCCTTCATTTAGAATTTAATATATTTATACAATGTTCGCACTATATCTTTACAAATATAATTTTATATGAATAAAGGCCCCGACAACGATTAAAAATAAATTGCATTCGTGACTTTCAGCCCTGCAAAACAGCTTATACATTCCATTCAGAGTAGGTACTTGTGAAATACTATAAAATATTTTCCCTCTGATTTGTTTTATACAACTCAAGACTTAAAAGCAGCTTAACAATAACGTTGAGTGTTTCAACGTTTCATTTTCCATTAGTTTTAAAAATTACATTTTAAGCGACTGAACCGGGCGCTGTACCGTACAACGTTAAAGGACTTCATTCGTCGACTTCAAAGAGGTTCTCCTGAATGAAAAATAATATTATTTCTGCACTACATGTTTCAATAGCGCACTAAAAATGTAAAAAATCCACTTTCTTTGCGTTATATTAAAATGTGTTCTCAAATTCAATAAGTGCGCAAAGGAGTTAGAATTATACAGCCTTATTTTTTTAATAGTTTTTGTAGGCGGGTAAGTGATTCAGTTTTAAACTTCAAGGATTATCTACTTATAATTATAAACAAAGCGATCACATCCATGTACACCCTGTAACCGAAGAAAGATTAAAAGTTATGAATAACCCTATTTTGAGGATGGAAAGTATGGGAGAATGAGGTGGATTTGGTTGATAAATGGTTTTAATTACATAAAGCGAGACTTAATCAAGTAAAATATAATTCCAGCCTAAAATGTAAATACAGTCTATTAGTAAATAATATTTAAGTGTAAGTATACAATAGAACCAGAATTTCTATTTTACTTTATACCCTAAAATACTTAAATCAACCTCAGACCTAACCACAGATCGAAATCAAGAAACAAAGTTACAGTTAAACGTAAACGAGAACAATTCACAAAAACTTTGTGTTAACAATAAATGTTTAATAAAAGAGAAATAAGGGTAACCAACGTCCATAGAAAATTCAATTGTTGGCTTTATTTTAGTAAATTAAGCCGTTTTAATACTGTTTGCGGTGACTCGGCCGCGGTACGGCGCCCACGGGACTCGCGGCTTGTGACTCGGAGTTGAGACTTGGGCCTCTGACTCGACGACATCTCGCGAGTCTTAAAATTATTGCCGTAGGCTTTAACTAGAATATTGGAATATTCAAGTTTGAATTAAGAATTGCTTTGTGTATTCATTTTCTGTGACTTTAGTTGTTTTAGTAATACCTAAGTATGCGTAGGAGTATTTCGTATTAAGGGAGTTTCTTTTGTTTCTTTACAGCTACAGCAATATGAGCAGTGGTAGTTTTAACAAACGATTCATAAGATCTTGTGGGAGTTTGATTTTTGGTTTCGAACAATTCTGGTATTACTCAAAGTAATTGTCGGTATGGTAAATTTTATTTCATTGGTTAATATAAAAAAAACCCATTCTCCTTTTCATTTTGCAAAAAGGTAAGAAAGTAAATGCTTCCAACACATTTTAGACACCTCTATCTAATCATTCTAACATTTAAGTTGTTTCCTCGTCTGCCTATTATTAAAAAACAACCCTAATTAACATTACCTACTTTTATAATTACCACAATTACACAAAACAAATTGCCATAAACAAACAGCCGGGTGAACAAAGCAATCCGTTGTATTAATTACATCAATACCTGCAAATTCATACGCGGGTCAATAACCGCTGACATTCGTTTAGTTAACGGCGCTGGATTTAGAACGGCCATGTTGTGACGTCATTTGACATGTAACGCTAACAATGATTGCACTTGAATTGTGTTTACGAACTGAATGTTTGGACGTACGAGACAAAAGATTTTTGGCTTTCGAATTGATTGCATTTTCAAATGATTGTAGAAATGGTATTTGAAATTTTTCCTTGTCTTTACCTATTGCTTGAATGTTTACCACTTCGATTTACCCAATTTAGTTGATTTACCTACCACTCACGGAAACCACTCAATCAAGACTCATATATTACGATCAAATCTAATTGAAATGTACCATCTTAATGTACCTTCATAACAATTATTTGAATGAGATCACAAGAATTCTATTGTTTTTTGTTAATATATAATAATATAGTCATTAAAGATATTAAAGTCCTTAGATCGCCCGACTATCAGTATCCATTTTTAATTGTTCTATAGAGGGACAAATCCCGAATGATTTTTTTTTTAATTCGTTCTGACCGCGACCCTATCCCGTACGATGACCCCACTAGCCATAATTGAAGGGCACTGTAGGACACCTGTAATTTCATACGCAGCACTCAGCGCGTGAAGGACGCTTTGCTGTGATTGCAGCGGCCATGTTGTGACGTCACTTGACATGAGCGCGTATTGGAAATGACGCGATGCTTAACCGGTCGGATTAAATTCGCGTGACGTTCGAATCGAACTGACAGAATACTTCAGTAAAAACTGATCAGTTATTGACGGGATTTTGATTGTTTCTAACATACTATGAAATAAGGTCGTCATGTTGTGACGTCACTGGTCATGAGCGTGAATTGGAAATGACGTGACGCTTGACCGGCCGGATTGAATTCGCGTGACGTACAATGACAGAATGCTTCAATAAAATCTCATCAGTTATTGAAGGGATTTTGACTATTTCTAACAACTATAAAATATGGTCGTAATGGTACCATTGAGCAAGTGTTAATTCATACGCAGTTTTCGTAGCGCGAAGGACGTTCTTGATTGTAATTGAAACGGCCATGTTGTGACGTTACTGGACATGAGCGCGAATTGGTAATGACGCGACGCTTGACCGGCCGGATTGAATTCACGTGACGTAGAATGCGAACTGACAGAATGCTTCAGTAAAAACTTATCAATTATTGACGGGATTTGATTTTTTCTAACAACTATAAAATATGGTCATAACGGTACCATTGAGCAACTGTAAACTCATACGTAGTACTCGGCGCGTGAGGGATGCTCTGCCGTGATTGCAGCGGCCATGTTGTGACGTCACTTGACATGAACGAATTGGATTTGACGTGGCGGTTAACCGTTTGGATGGAATATCTTTGACGTGTGGACTAGTAACGGTTAATACTTTAGTAAATCTGATTTGTTTTATTGTGGTGTTTTGGGCGTGTGTAAGTTAGCAACAAATGTTGTCACGGACTTAATAGAAATGATACAAGAGTTGCATGCATACAAAAGACGCATGTTATTGTTAGTAGAACCGCGCGTAGACCAATATTATGACTACAGTGAGTGAAACTACAGAAAATTCAACAACTTGTGTTCTTTCCTCTCAAATCTTCTATTTTCATCTACCTATCATTAAACTATAATGACCTAGTGTCATTTCACTATGTTATGTTCTTTCATTTTGTAGGTCATTGGCTACAAAAGATGTTAGTTTCTTTTACTCATAACGACGGAGCTAAATCAAATGAATATTATGCATTTCAGTCATATTACAAAAAACCTTATGAGATTGAGCGTCGGCATATATTGTGACGTCACTTGATGTGCTACGTACGCACCCCAATAAAAAACGTACACAAAACAACGAATTCACCAGTGACAGGCTTCGGCCTTCCCATGATTTATTACGCAGCGACGAAAGCGCTGTCAAGAATCGCTCAGCGCTTTTTCTACGTATAAAAGTAGGCAATAAGATAAATGTTGAAATTCTTTTTATGTTTTTGTAATATATCGTGTGTGAATACTATGCGTGTCGAATGTATGTTGATGTATGGAGTACCTTTGTATTTTAAATGAGGCGTTTTGTTGTGATGAAGGTCGGAGGTTGTATACAAATAATTGTGTCGAATTGTGAGATTTAATCGCCTGTTACCAGTTTATGAAATGTCGTGACAGGTCTAAACCTACTATCTGGTTTAGTGTCATCCAAACGTTTTCGAAAAGACCGAATTCTGCTCGAAAAGGCCGGTAGAATATTTATTTTTATAAAAAATTTAAAGTTTATTCATATGACCTGTTTAAAAAACAAGGAAGAAACTTTTAAAACTTTCTTAAAAAATATATTTCCAACTCCTATTGATTTTGTTGCGACTTAAAGAAGTTAGACATTCTCGGAGACTCGCTGAGCTTCAATGCTCGGTGTCATTTATATGCGTGCCACTGTTGATCCTGGCTTACAGGAGTTACAGTGGCGGGCGTGAGGGCGGGAAAGTCACCATGTCCTGTTTTCGGGCCAAAGTTTCAAAGGTTATTTTACCCACAAAGATTCTGGAGCCATCACCGAAATTCTACAACCACAGCTGAAATCTGGAAAAGAAAGCGACTCAGTTTACTTCGACCTAGAATCGGTGTGTCCAAATACATTCCGTGCATTTACAAATAGCCAAGTAAGGTCAAAGCTATTGAGGTGTTGTGACGTCAGTTCCCAGCATTGAGGCCGAACCACCGGGCAGAATAACCCGCTTGTGACGTAAGCGGCCTTTACACACTTTTAAGCCGTCTCATAAAATATAAATGCTGCCTCCGGTAGGGCTTATGTAGCCGATGTTTTATTTCTGGTGGAGGGTTTTGGTGTGTTTATTGCACGTTTTAGCATTGAAAACAATTTTTGTATTAAACAGGCAGACTTAATATTTCGGGCTGAATTAATTTAAAGATCTTGATTGCTATCTATTTATTGATTCCTAAATTAGCTCAAAGATTTATCCACTTACTATTAACTTGTCCTGATTGTTTTCTCTTCGGGATCCATTCTTGGTTAAAGATTAGGATAGCTTTTTAATTTCAGTCGTTAATTAATCCTGTCTTACAGATAGAAGGAGCGGATTAGAAATAAAACTACAGACCAGATATAATAAATAATAGATTAAAGAAGAAAAAAACACATACCTGGCCTTCGGAAAGGTAGTTTCAGCTCATGGCTTTTAATGCCCTCACTTCTTATATTGTAGAATTTTGGGATGATAGATGTTTCGCCTTGTAATTATTTAGAATACATATATACATACATAAACTCACGGCTTTTCCCAGAAGCGGCAGGCAGAGGTTCCCCTGGTAGCGGAACAGGACATCCACGTTTTTCCTTGTATTTTCCGTCCCACGATGTGATAGGGCGCGAGCCTATCGCCATATCAGGCACAAATTCCTGACTCCAGGCTGTTAATGAATAGAAAAATCCAATATCACTTTGCCCGACCCGGGATTGGAACCCGAGACCTCAGCTTTGCAATCATACGGTAGTACAACTGCGCCACCGAGGCAGCCTAGAATACATGAATGTTTACACAGTACAGTCTACTGTAGCTTAGGCTAACAAGATGAATGTATTTATAAAATATTCAATAAAGCACCTCTAAAAATAAGTGCCTAATATCTTCGCTACCCACCTGCGCTATCATCTTGTAGGATGAAAAGGCGCTACTAATTTTAAGGTATTCTAAGTTGCCTCATTTTAGATGTAGCGGTTAACTTAGGAATATCCTGCGGGTTTCAATCGGGTATTTTTAGAATGTAATTTATAAGTGCTTTTTATTATTTGTCATAAGATTTATTTTTAAACATTACAGGTAAATATTTTTCACTTTTGCCGATATTTTTATGTATATGGATAAACTGACGCCTGTATCGTGTAAGTAGGTAGATCACTATATTTCGCTGAGCTTATTTCTGTCATTAAATGTATTCTGGCTCCACCTATCACTACGCCATTGGGCACGTATTGCAGTTTCGAGCAACTGTTATAAGATTTTTTTTATTGCGATGAATGATAAAACGGGTTGCCATTCGTCTGATGGTAAGCGATACGACCGCTCATGGACAGTAGCAAAACCAAACAACACAATGAATAACAATGTAATACTTCGCATTCTACGTTGCTCGCCATCCTGAAACATAAGATGTTAAATCTCATTATGTCCAGTAGTTACTTTTGCTACAATGTCCTGCAAATCGGAACACAACAATGCGTGTACGTTTGGCGGGAGAAATAGACATTGCGGTGGTACCTACCCTGGTGGCCTCTCTCATATGAGAGAGTCTTACCACCACTATGATTTAAGATTGTTTCGAACTCATCCAGAATTGTATACCTGAGTATAGAAATTATCCTAACACAACACCAATAAATGCTGCCACTAGACTATTGTTTCTTTCCAAATCCGCAATCAAATATTTATCGATGACATACTGTATCGGCGATAAAATCCGGCTTTTCGATTCACAGCCAATTTTTCAATACGGCTTTCCAATATACGTTTTGTTAGTTAAAATATCGGTGTCACACATCGGTAGTGATTGCGATGGGCGTCCATGTTGTGACGTCACGTGACAGGTTACGAGCGAGCATGGCGAGGGCGCGTGGCGGGCGCCCATAGTTGGACGAAACACTTCCTGTATTAATATTTCGATTCATTAAGCCGTAGGACTGGGGGCAATGCCGGACGCACTGCTTATAATGTGTTGTGTATTTATTAGCTTCTATATGAATGTATTTTATTTTAAATGTTAAGTAAAAAAAAATCACATAACTATAAGTCAACACTAAGTTTTAACTATGAATGTATGGATTCTATCTCAGAAATCCGGTCAGATTTCTACTAGATTCTAAACTGTAGCTCACTTCAATTATATCTAGTGTTTAACTTCATACAAATATGAATTCATATTAGACTAATGAAACACGAGACTAAATATTGACTGACTCTTCAAGAGCCGAGTAATTAGCTCGCATGAAATTAATATTTGACTAAAAGAATACTTTCATTAGCACATCGGGGGCTTATTAAAATTAATCATTTTTCTCTTACGTAGATATTAAATGCGACCTAATTTTATACTTGTGATACTATTTATTTAAAAACTAGTACTTGTAATGTGAATTCATAAAACATGATTTGTGGAGGGATGAATAATTTAAATAAAAAGTTGTGCTTCGACGGGCGGCTGGTCGTGAAATCATAATGCAAATTAAGAATTCCGCATTTCGTTGTTTGTAGGATATTATATTCGTTTAGATTGCGACGACCTTATAAAATGGTGAAAAATCCAGAAAGGTGGCCTACGCAAGCGTGTCACATTTCGGGGCTCAATATTTCATGCTAGTATAAAACAAGAACATACATACACGAAATACTGAGTTATATTCTAAGTATTAAAAACGACATAAAGCAGAAAAAAATCTCCGAGAATTTTAAAAGAAGCCGACACGTCATACCCATATTATCAGGTAGGATCGAGAGGCGTGACGCCATGAGGCTCGTAAAGGCGACCGTTAGCGGGTTATTAGGAGCGATCTCCGCGAGATAATTAAATACTTTCGCAGCCATTTTTAATTAATTAAAACGTGTGACGCCATTTTGGAAACGCAGGAAATTAAGTCGATTGAGTTGGAAATCCCTTGGCGAGCGGATATTGGGCATGGGAATGCTTGGCGTAATAATGCGAGGAATTGGTATTATAATTTTCATTTCTCTTTAGGTAGCCCAATGTAAGTCTGTCGTACATTTGTTGTAATAGCTCTAGTAATTTCGTATAATATGCATATGTATGTGGGAATAGTTTGGGTCAAAATCAAACAAATCATGTTTGGATGATCTTTACTTTAATTATCTTCTCTTTTAATTCGTCTTTATTTCGTACGTCGTGCACGTCTTCACGTCTTCCAGACTGTTCTCTACTATTCCGTCCTTTCATATTTCAACATCTTAATCATTCATCCTCAACTCTTTTACTCTAAAGTATTTCCATTCGTTATCTCTTTCACATAAACTTCGTTCCATATCAGTCATTCGTCTAACATTTCATTCTACTCATCTTTCATCATAACATTCAAATGCTACATGTATTTATCAGTGGCGTGCCTAGGGTTTTGGAGTAGGGCAAGCCGAATATTTTTTTACGTTTAATTAATATTGTTTTAGAAACACAAAGTTACTAAGAACGAAGAAAATTAATTTATAATACGTCGGCAAACCTACCACACAATCAATATTAAGATTAAAACAATTAATATAGATTACTTGTGAACATGTATCCGTAACTATTCATTACATTTCTATTGGCGTCACTATTCTGTGGTGCCGTGGTCGACTTCGAGGTTTACCGAAATTGCAAGCAGAAATTATTATTAACGCATTCATGTTTAAATGTTTTTCTGAATTTAAAATAATAGATTGCCTTTTGAAAGGACCACCTAATTTAATGAAAATTTAAAGCATTATAATCCTAACAATCTAACACACAAGACGTGTCGTTTAAAAACATATGAATCACAATTGTTTAATAGCTTTAAAGGGAGCATGTAGTAATAAAAGTACGTACTGAAGAAATGTCTATTGTGATTTACCATGACTTACTAAATGTACAAACCCGGCATAGGTTTCGCGCCGGTTTATTTTTCAATATAATTGAATGAATTTACCTTTTTACCGGCAATGAACGCTTTCACCATCGCACTCAAACCATCACAGAAAACAATACAACTCATAATAGTATCAAAAAGTTTAAATAACATAAAAAACTAAACATTAACCTTAAACAAAACACATTCACAACTCATAAAATATCATAATACAAATGAAGTTAGTAGAAATATGTGCTGTATTGCCAGTAAACGTGAAATAAACAATACAAAAGATACAATTTATTAAAAGAAATATTAAAACTTCATTATTTGTTCTAAAATAAATATTAGATATAATTTCTAAAAGGAACCAACTTAATTTAATAACAATTGATATAATTGATTTAACAAATAATCACGTGACGACCATGCAACGCACGATGTTTTTACATCACCAAGGCCGAAGCCGGGCATATCGTCTAGAGTAAACTGCTATATAACATATCTATAGCTATACATTCGTAGCGATCGAGTAATATCATTTCCCCATACAGTTCACGCGTTGCTAGAAGCCCCGTAAAAGCACACGAGAGAGAAAAGGATAGATGTATGTGCTGTGTGCTCCGTCTTTTTAAGTTCAATATAGTTTTAATGAATGAATATTACGCGCATGGAATTACGCGGCGCTTCGGCGCTGGCGTCTCATTGAATCGAGGCGCGGTAAATTCAAAAAAATTAAATGTTAGATGTTTTCTAATAAATGACTGTTGTATTGAATGTAATAGTTTGTATTCAGTATGGAGTATATACGTTTTATGTAGGGCAAGCCGGGCTTTTGGGCTTGTATGGAAGTACCGCCACTAGTACTTATCAAGACTATATTTCATAGGTAGAGACAGTATCTCCACTTTGATGCTGACAACCAACTTTCGATTCATCCAATGTTGTACAGCTCTTCATTAATTGTTCAGAATACTTCTGACTTGGGTATTACCGATTTGAATAGTAACACCGATGAGGTCGATTCCTACCGACTCATATCTATCACTCATTTATACTTGTTCATATAATTAATTATTTATGAAAACAACAACAAATTCAACTTAAAATTCCATCACGCAAAACTTCATTATTTTAAAATGATTTAACTTACATTATATTCTGTCAAAACAATACCTGTCTCCCTAAGCGCTGCCCACGCTCTCTACCCTTATTCAGGGAACGTGTTATATAATTATACAGGTGTTTGTATATGTAGGTGGTTGTCTGTAGTGTGTGGGTGTTCGTCTATAGGAACGTGGGTGTAGCGTGGGTTGTTTCTCGTTATGCGATCATGAATTCACAGTGATTCGTTTAGCAAAATTTATATTTATTTTATTTGTAATTTGAAAGTCTATTGCTTGCCAGTGAAATTTGAAGGATTTGTTTTATATTTTGTGGGAGTTTTTCATATCGATAAGGATAGATAATATATCTGGTTTTTTGTAAAATAGACAGTTCTAATATGACTTTGCCGCTTTTCATCTTGAATAAGGATTGGTAGGTCTTTTGTTATGACGTTAAGTTCTTTTCGTAAATACTTATTCTTTAAATATGCAATTGTTTGCTAATTGCATACTCAATTCCTTTTTGGTTTTGTACCTTGATCTAGTACATTCATATCTAAATTGACTTTATAATGACTCTACGACTCTAACAATTACCAACCACCTCGTTTTATTATAACACCCTTTTAAAGTTTAAATCCCATACAAAATTGTAGCGTGTATATTTGATATTTTCTCGTGTAGGAGTTCTCATCTGTCCTCTCACAGCATTCTAAATGAGCGATGTAACTAACGGGTAATTCGTGTTTTGTTAAAGGATTTACGCTGGAACGTAATATGATGTCAAGTTGTAACATACCTGCTTGTTTCATTACCTTTCTGAATGTGTTTATACGCATTAAAGGCAATATAAAGAGGAAACGAATGTGTGATTTTTTTAGAAGAATTTCTGGAGTTTAGTGGATAGGATTGCATAAAATTTCCGCTCCGCTTCAGTGGACAGGCAGCCTAACCGCTCATGGCTGAGAATGGGACTTTTCCACAACCCCTAATGTTTGTTAGAGAGGGCGTGTATTGGCTGATATTTTATTCATATTATAATAACAAAACCACCGAAAAATTAATTTCTCCAATCAGAGTCTACAACCGAGAACCTCATGATTATGAAAACCTTTTGATTGTGAATATAATATTCAAAGAACATGATTATGAAGAGCGTATATGGGCTGCTTATTTCCAAATTATAAAAACAAAAACACTCAAAAATTAATTACTTATCAGAGTCAACATCCTAGAACCTCACGAAGACAAACATCAATAGAGCAATAAGCTAAATACAACTCAAATAAAAGCAATTATGAATTAATCTGTAGCGGGTAACGTTGCGGTCCCTCGGGCTCGTCCGTGGGCGGAGGATAATTTCAGTAATCTCGTCTTGGCAACATATGTACAGGCCCTGTTTAGTGCTGATATTAATATTACAGTATTTTGTGAGGGTATTTTGTAGGGAAGCGTTCGAAGTATAATATTTGGAGAATTTTAATCACATAGTAAGTATTTAAGGTCTTAAATATATTAGTTAACGTTAATATTTTATCGCACTGAATTAGTATGCATTGGTATTGGTATGTTTTAACAATAGAATAAAATTAGACACTACTTTCATTGTATACTGTTTTGTTTGCAAATGTAATTAAAATGATATGAAGATATATTTTTGTTGCAAAAGAACTGCACCAAAAATCTGTCAAATTAGAAACATCCCGTGTCGGGCAAAGTGATATTGGATGTTTCTATTCATCTATCTATCATTATGGGACGGAACATACACGGCATAACGTAGATGTACTGTTAGCACCTCTGCTTACCCTATCTGGGAATAAAGGCGTGAGTTTATGTAAGTATGTTTGTGAAAATACACGTGATTAAAAAGTTAGAAAAGTTTGCTCTTGCATCGATGTCATGATCACCACACTCTCAAATAGTTTAATTTCCAACTCTAAACTAGCGCATTCTTAGTCGTTGATAACATAGTTTTAATAGCTAAAGTCTAGAGCCAGCCAATGCGTTGTCAAGCATCTCAAGCCGGTAAGTTGAATATTTGTGGCTTTTAGTATCGAAAACTCAAAACTTACTAAACTATACAGGCGTATATTGAATTCGAAAGACTTCATTCAATACATAGCATTATAAAAAATGAAAATAAAATATAATTCTCAGTACATCGACGCTCGCTCCGCGCGCAAGTGACTTGAATAACTCACAGCGCGAGCGATGTACGTGCTGCGCAAGTAAAGAGCCGTTGGCGCGAAATCTTTCCCGCCATTTCTCATATAAACGCTTTTCTATAATGCATGGAAGATAAACGTTCGTTGATACCGCGTGAGTTATTGTCACAGAAAATGTATTTGGTTGAGCATTTTAAGACTTATTTTAAATATTACGGTCTTTGTAAATAAATAATTATAATAAATACACCCAACAGTCATATGCATAGTCCTGACCACACATTAAGATCAATTAAGTCTTGTGTCGCAGATATCAGAACTACGAGGGACTTTATTGGTCTCACAAACAACCAACACGAAAGAAATATTTGTGGCTCGCGCAAACATTTCTCATGGTGCGGGGATCGAATCCGTGGCCTCTCGTTTCACAGCCGGCGTCTAACCAACTGCGCCACGGAGGCTGTCTAAGAAATGTTGTAGATGTAGCTAAAGGCAGACTACTAACGGGTCAATTTGGAGAACTTTCGAGGAGGTCGATATAATCAACAATGGAGTGGCTAAATGTTATGATAGTTCTTATAGAATTGTGACCATGGTAATTAAATCACCTAATAAAAATTGATTAAAGTTTAGACAACAAAGTTTAGGGGATGAAAACGAAAAAAAAGCTTCATAAGATAAGAATATTATATGACAAGAATGGGTATTAGTACCCGCATATGCATGCAAATATGATGGTGCATATTACATGACTCCCCGAGAAGTTTTAAAAATTACAAGGTAATTATGGGAAGTCCTTGAATCGCAATGGGTATAGTGTGGTGAACCATAACGTTATTTCCGAAAGGGTTGATATTAATTACTATACTGTACCTTAGTGTATCAGCCCTGACATCTCCCGTCGTCGCGTATTACATAAGCGGCCTGTAATTTAGCTATAAGCCAATTTTATAATATTGCAATATATTTCTCGGTGCCTGCCTTGGTGGCGTAGTTGTACTACGGTACGACTACCAAGCTGAGGTCTCGGGTTCGAATCCCGGGTCGGGCAAAGTTATATTGGGTGTTTCTATTCATTATCAGCCCGGAGTCACGAATTTGTGCCCGATATGGCGATGGGCTCGCCCCCTATCACATCATGGGACGGATACAGGGCGAAATGTGGGTGTCCTGGTGGCGCCTCTGCCTACCCCGTCTGTGATAAAGACGTGAGTTTATGTATGTATGTATGCAATATATTTTTGTATATAACTTGCAAGGATTACGTGTGAGTGGTATTTGTAAAAAATCACATCGCGTGCTCGGAATATTTATGAAGTCGACAGGTTAATAGACCTGCAGTGTTTGCGAGAGAAATATGTTAATCATACTTATTATTCTGAGCGTTTAATAGGATAATTTTCAAATATTTTTGAATATTTAAAAATAAAGTGCGTGGTGGCCTGTTGGTAACGGACCAGACGCGGCTGCCTACATGTTCACGGTGGTCGCGGGTTCAAATCCCAGGGCACACCTCTGACTTTTCGGAGTTATGTGTGTATTGATAGTCAATCACCACGCACTTTAACGGTGAAGGAAAACATCGTGAGGAAACCTGCATACCGTAGCGATTTTAAAGAATTTCTACGGTATGTAAGTCCGCCAACCCGCACTAGGCCAGCGTGGTGGACTATATGGCCTAACCACTCTCAATCGATTCTCTCGATTGTAGAGTAGGCCCGTGCCCTGCAGTGGGACGTATATGGGCTGATATAGATATAGATTTAAAAATAATACATATTGTATAACGTTATTAAACTACTTTTGATCGCTACGAGCCAATCAAAATACTTAAAATGAACTGTAGATTTCACATAAAAATAACAATATTTTAAACTAGCTGGCATTTTTACATGCAATACTACTGTTTCTTGACATACAAGTATAGTCCGGCAAACGAACATACAGTTTTCTTCATCCAATGTCATTATAACCGCCCCTGAACATCAACAACAATTGCATCGTAGGTGAATTGCCATTATAATGAGAGTGAAGAAAAGGACAAAGAGCGAAACGAGGAAAAATATATTGGGCGTCCGATATCACCCCCTTTAAAGGACAACAAACCATCGCATGAAATTTTCTGTGAGACGGTGGTACCATTGAGCTCATTCCCACAGTAGTCCAAGGTTAGATCAGTCCCAGCCGTGCTGGAAACCCAGATATACGAAACACATTAATTCTGTTATAGGCTTAGTTCAATCTTATCATGTAACAGTTGGATTTCCAGCTTGTAATATTATTTGGGCCACGGCATTGCATTGTTTTTACGCTACAGGTATAAAAAAGGAGTTATGCCTTGAAATATGGCCGTTTCGACGTATTATACGAAAAATGAAAGCGTATGAAATGTTGTTTGGTGGGTGTGATGTATTATTGCTACTGTACAATGTATTATTATCGTCTTATTTGGTCTATGACAGTGTGTACGGTAGCCGTGAGGTCCAGATTTAGATGCCGAGGTTGGGTACTGAATTTTTTAATGTGCGCTATTCGATCCAAGATTCTTTATGAGTCCTCGTGATCTATGCAAGTCTAACCAGTTTAGTGCAGGCTGCCAAAATTGTGTTTACCGATGACCGATATCCATTTTTCCCGAGTGGATAGGTACTCTATCTGCACTTACTAACGCGTATTGCTTGCATTTGCTTCCCGCGATGTGGGAAATGATAATGCACATTTTTTGCCATTTTCTTTCAGCATAAAAATGAATACAGCGGAAAAAAATCAGCCGACTGCATCAAAATTGTAAAAAACACATCGCATCGTGTTCATGTTATTGTGAGAGCGATGCGCAGAGTGCGGGCACGGATATTTTCACATCACACGTTTATTAAACTAATGGCCTTGTCTACTATCTGATTTTTAAGCCAGATGTAGTTGTGACACGATTTTGTGTACACATTTTATGAAACAGGGTCAATGGGTAGGTGAGAGTGAATGAAATAGATAGTAGAGGTCGACTATATCGGTGAATAAATTAATGATAGTCTAAAATCTAAATAATAATGAGGTCAGAAGCACCCATAAATGACAGATTCCTAAGCCATAATGAGTGTCTCGAATAACTATAGGTACCTATCGAAGCCTTGGGCCTACATACTCAGGGTTTTAAATCATAAAATAAACTGTTATGATAAAGGACGAGTGTAGAATTCATAGTCCTATCTGCTTTGGGATCTACATTAATTGTAACTGTTATTATTTCTCAATCGATTTGTAGAGAAGGCCCATGCCTTGCGAAGGGACGTATGTATATGGGCTGATACCGATTGAGATTATGCATTGTATCTGTTTGTTGCAGTCCTCCCGCATCAGCAACGCCAGTGGGGACGCCTGCGAGAGACGTGATCCCTGCCAGCACGGCGGCGTCTGCATCAGCACTGACGATGGACCCGTCTGCGAGTGTCGTGATGGAGATTATGAAGGAGCTTTCTGCGAGAGAGGTAAGTGCTGGAACCTTTTTGTCAGGTCCTTTGTCTGTTCGAGGTGATGAGTTGTGCTGTGTATTTGTTATACGGTTTATGGAACAGGTTGTGATGATTTTAAACGATTCTTTAGTTGGTTTAGCTGAAATATCATTTTTGAATTCGTGGAAATTAAATGTTGATCTTTTAAATTCGTAAATGTTTAGTTTTATTGCATCTTATTAAAAAATCATTTAATGACATTAAGATTTTAGCAAGCGTGAACTAATTAAACTTCCTCGAAACATGTCAAAAGGGGTTACTACCACGCTTCTTGATGTAACACCAAATTAAACTTTTTTCTATCAACCTATAACCCTATTCCTAACAATTCGTTTCCCAAAAAAAAACTTCCAATTATTTAAAAGCACAGACGGACAAACTTCGCCTTTTAGCAACTTCAGACACAGTAAAATAAAGTGCAAGCCACCGTGACCACTCCACAAAGGACAGAGCGTGGTGAAGCCAGGACAGATCGCGTGCAAGCCAGGCGTTTCTCCAGCTACCATTAGCAACTGCACTTGTTCAAGTTAATAGCCTGTTGGTTGTTCCAGGGATGCTTCTAACATTCTTTATGTTAACCGTGAATGAGTTATCGTCCGGCCTTTCTAAACGCTGAAGTTTTAGGGCATGAATTTATTGCAAGGTCTAGAACATTTTGGTGTAACTTTTTGGTACATTTGGTACAATTTAAAGTTAATACAGTGTTTTCTTTTTTTCTATAGTTAAGGTATTAATTTTGTTACATGAAAATGGTTGTAATGTTAACACAAAAGTTTGGGTTTAATGACAATCCAGAGCTAAAAATTAATAAATGACGTAAATAACAACACCGGTTTCGACATCGTGTTATAATACTATGAAGCATGCTTAAAACTTTGCTATTAATATACTTACTCCCATGTTATAAGTCTAACATATAAAAAATAACAATGTACAGCATAAAATTCCTTTTATTACATGTTTCACGTTCGGAGACAAGAGAATACATATTATTCAAATCAACTACGTGTACCGTAGTTAGTTGAACGCCGAGAGAATTCCGTTCAGACAATGTAATGGAGAATTCAGACCGGCCGCACAGACCGCTATTGCTAAAGCAAATAACGTGCTCATTAAATATTATAATGTGTATTCGTGACTTTATTTAACTGGGATTATGGTTGGTAGTTTTAAATGGAATTTTGGGTTGCTTCATGCTCTAGTTTGCTGTTTTAGTTATGGATGTTGCTGTTGTCATCTGTTGTCGTTATTCTGTTGTTATTAAAATAGCTAAGCAATATATTGTTGGAAATGCACGGTCTACCCAAATTGAAGACGATAGGTGCTATAGGTAATGAGGAAATTTGATACCATTGCTACGACCTTTTTTCGTCGATCATCTGTTCTCCGTGCTATTTATACTGCTCATTGCCATTTTATTCGTAATGCGAGGTTTTCCCAAAATTCGTAATATTGGGAAAACCTCGATAGCTCACCATCAAGAATAAAATACACTTTCTTCTCAATGGCAACTATGGCACAATTAAAACACAAGGCTACTGATATAAAATGTACCCGCCTACTAAGTTTTTGACCCGAAACTCTGCAAAGTCAGTTTTAACCGCGTCACAAGTATTACACCTAATGTCGGAGTAACAGCGAGAAAATATGCGAAACTTATTCAAAACTCGTATTAAAATTTTAATTCTGCGTCGGTTTGCGGCCGTGAGTCCTGGCGTATAGAATGGAGACTTACCAGGGTTGTCAGCTTTATTATACGAGACAGGATTTTTTATTGGTAGAATGATGAGATGAGCTAATGGCTTGCTTGGTGTGAAGTGCCACCCCTGACTGTTAACAGGGGGAAGTATACACATGACTATTATTAATGTTTTGCACTAATGCGTGACTTAAGGTGCAAAATCTCTTGACTAGTAATGACTGACTGTAATCTCCTTTAAAATGAAACACAACAGATATAGTCAGTGATAAGAATATCAATTTCTGAGGAATTTTGTTGCTGCTTACAATCAGACGTGACGTTTCTTTAGACAAATTAATGTCGATAAACATTTTACTTTAAACAGTACAAAAAATATTCCACTTTTTGTTTCATATAACAACAGATGTTTGACACGCGAAATACAATCCTAATTTTAAAACAGTTGGAACCCTAACTAAAGGTTCTCGTACCGAACGTTGTGGTAACACGTAAGTTTGTGGTAGATTAACACACTGCATACATTTAAAACGCAATTCAGTATCATTGTGGTCCATCGAATGAGAAAAAAAATACAATTCACGCTGGCCCATCTTCCTCATTTTTTTCAACAGAATAAAGGCACTCCGATGATGGGGAGGGAGCAAAACGGGTATGCTAGCGTCACAGGCGTTACAGCCCGCTAAGTTTGCGGTTATACGAGTAGCAGACGGGTTGGTTCCTTAACACATCATACCGACAACAACCTCTTATAGACTTATCCGTCCTTTGTAGGTTGTTGTAGGAATCCTGCATACCATAGCGGCTTATAATAATTAGTAATATAGGCTAGCGTGGCGGACTATATGGGCTAACCCCTCACGACCGTACTCTCGATTGTAGAGGAGGCTCGTGCCCTACAGTGGGACTTTTATGGGCTGATATAGATAGATGGTGATGGACCAGGACTATGAAAGCAAATATGACAGAAAAAGGAAAAGTAAAAATCGTTATAATCCTCTACTGCCTTAATTGCCAAACATACATCCGTTTTGAGTAAATACTAGATAAAAGTCTGATTCCGGCTCACCCGAACAAATAGTTAATTTTTCAGACGGTTGTAAGTAAATATTCGTAAAGGCTTTGCGTAGTGGTGTCTAAAGAAGATTAAAGCCAACGCTGCGAGCGTTCTCTCCAGTTAATTAATTCCCTCGCTAAGTGCTGTGGTTTTCCTAAGAGTTAGGTTTTACTCGGATAAAAATTAAAGAAATTGTTTGTTACTACACTTCTATACAATAATTAACAAAAAAATAGTCAAAGTAAACTAGGAGTCTTCTAGAGTCGAAGGAATTAGAAACCATGCAGGCTTTTTGGTCTCGCAATACCTCGATAGATACGTGTAATGCTTTCCCCACCACTAAATGGAGAACAGATATTTTTTGTATTGTATCAGCCCATATACGTCCCACTGCAGGGCACGGGCTTCCTCTACAACCCAAGTACGATTGAGAGTGATTGTGGCGGACTTTACATACCACAGAAATTCTCACAACTCGCTATGGTATGCAGCTTTCCTCACGAGGTTTTCCTTCACCGTTATAGTGCGTGGTGAATGGTGATTGACTATCAATATACATATAACTCCGAAAAGTCAGAGGTGTGCCTTGGGATTTGAACTCGCGACCACCGTGATCATGTAAGCATCTGCGTCTGATCCATTACCAGCAGGTCGCACTGTTTAGGGAAAAGTTATAATATTATTAAATTTTTCCTATCATCTGATCTTTAAACTCTAAAAGATCCCCACTGTGCTCCAATAAATACCTATTAAGCATCCTTGGCTTCCTAACTATCTCATTGTGCGCAGTCAAGTTGTATATTATTGCCTCTATAGTCTGCCTTACTGTGTACGCGAACAAACTACCCATCTTATCCTCTGGGAGTGTGTGTTGGTCCGAGGAACGCAGCATAATGTTGAACAATATGTAAATGACTTCTTGCATACTCGCTGCCCTCGTGAAATTTAGGAATTTCTACCCTTTCCGGTATTTTTGACATATTAATTATTGTAACTTTCCTTGGTAACTAAAATAAAGTAAATTAACATAATAGAACCCTCTCAATATTTATCCGTAATGATTAACTTCTGGCTTCTTCAGTGTTGTATGAAAGGATAATCTCTCTTATCTCAGTATTCTTTCTTTCGCTTTGTCACGGCGTATATTGGATAATTTGTTGATTCTTACTAATCCTATTTTGTCTTTCTCATTAATTTCCTTGTCGTCTAAAGACAAACTAATGTGTTTAAGATGCTCGCCGACCTTCAGTGGTCAATGTCAATTCCTACCTCTGGTTATCCTGTGTGACACGAGTTACAGCGGCAAGTGTGCACCGTAGTCTTAAATTCGAATACTTATACTAGCTTTAACTCATGTAACATACATAAACTCACGCCTTTATCCCAAAAGGGGAAGGCAGACGCGCCAACAGGATACCCACATTTTGCCCTGTACGTTCCGTCTAGGGTTGCCAGATAGTAACTTATCAAATCCGGGACAATTCTACTACAACAATGTCGGGTCGTGGCCATAGTAGAAAATATACATACATACATAAACTCACGCCTGTTTCCCAAAAGGGGTAGGCAGAGGTGTCTTAGTAAGTAACCAGGACACCCATATTTTGCCGTATATATTCCGTCCCACAATAGGTGGCGAGCCTATTGCCATATCGGGCACAAATTCCTGACTCCGGGCTGATAATGAATAGAAAAATCCAATCCTCCCGCGACCCGCACTCGCTCACCGGCAGCCTAGCCGGCGGGTTAGCTTAGCCGTAAGCCGTTGCTGTGTCATTCGTCCCTATATTATTTTGTTAATAAATACCGTACGGGTCGAGCTAAATAAAACCGTTTAAAATATAGTATTTTTTTAGAATCCGGGACAATAAGCTCTAATTACTGGACACGGGACAAGAGACAAATTTCCGGGACAATCCCGGAAATCCCGGCCGTCTGGCAAGCCTAGTTCCGTCCCATGATGTGATAGGGGGCGAGCCTATTGTCATATCGGGCACAAATTCCTAACACCGGCCTGATAATGAATAGAAAAATCCAATACCACTTTGCCCGATCCGGGATTCAAGCCCGAGACCTTAGCTTTATTATCGTACCGTACAACTACGCCCCCAGGCAGTCAGTATGTAAATATCTCTTCGTAATACTCTCCGACTGAAATAATAGGTGCATTTTTTACATTCAATGTTGCCAAAAGAAATGAAAACGAAGCCTAATTAATCTCAGCGACTGAGACGTACTAACTACGACTCTTTGCATTTGTTTTACGTGTCACCTTCCCTTTGACATCGTCCCACAAAAAAACATTAATAGCAGACGCCCGTCGCAAAGGGGTTTTGCAAAATATTCTTGCTTTACGATTTGTTTGTGAATCACGTAAGTGTTTGAAATAAACGTTTTGCACCACAATACAAGGGTCTTGTAAGCTTGGTCTATTATTTGTGCTATTGTCCTAAAATATTTGAGCTGTATTAATTACGGAATATTTTGTTTTCATTTGTAGACTACATGTTCTTGGGAACTCTTTTATGTGGACAGTTTGTAGTACGTTAATGAAATAAAATTGTATATTCGTTCGATCTTATGTAATATGTATGTTTGTATGTAGTTAGCTGTTGGGATCTACAAAATATTGGAGCTGCTTTATGCGGGGTATTAAACCCACTTTCTCGTTTAACACCCTTCTATACCAATACTATAATTTACGGCCACACAAACATCAAATTCATAATAAATGATGACGAGCCACGGCGGTACATCTTCGTTAATCTCAGAATAACTGAGGCGATTATTCTACGGAGCGAAGTTTTTACGGCCCAACTTGCTCTAATGCTCCCGACGGACTTTATTAAAAAACTTAATGGGTTCTCACCTCTTGGATGGCTCCGAACGAGCTTTACCAGCTAAAAACTGCGTTTAACGGCCTGGAATATGATTAGCTTATAAATTACTGGAGGATTCTTGGGGCGTGCTGGATTGGCCTAGTATTGGTTGAATGTATATCTTTTTTCTCTGCCTCGGTGGCGTAGATGTACTACGGTACGATTACAAAGCTGAGGTGTCGGGCTCGAAGCCCGAGTCGGGCGAAGTGGTATTTGCTTTTTCTATTCATTATCAGGTCAGCCCGGGGTGAGGAATTTGTGCCCTATATGGCGATACGCTCGCTCCATATTACATCATCGGACGGAACATACAAAGCGAAATGTGGATGTCCTGGCAGCGCCTCTGCCTACCTCTTCTGGATAAAAGGCGTGAGTTTCTGTATGTATGTATGAATATCTTTATAGTATTGAGTTGGTTTGCATAGCAATGGCTGGAAGTATATCAGCAATAACTCAATAAAGTGGTGTTTTTTTCAAACCCTACGAACCACGGAACAAGGGACACGGTACTGGTATATTGACGTTACCTGTGTATGCATAAGAAAAATTCTTACTGTAATGGTTAATGAAAACATCGTGAGGACATTTGCTCATGTGAGCGTTCTTCCCCCTTCCCCCTTTTTATTCGTACTCTCAATTGTAGAGGAAGCTCGTGTCCTGCAGGACGTATATGGGGTGAGACAGTAAAGTAAAATACAGGACGGTAAAGTACAGCTAGAAGGATTGATATCATACAAGCATTTTTCACATGTTAGAAAAGCTCTAAAGCGAACTGGATGTATAAGAAATATTTCTCCAAGAAACAACAAGACAGACTAAACAACTCAAAGCAAATACCTGGAGCAGGAGCTAGACATTTTTATTCCGAAGCAATTTAGACTCGATCTACATTAGTATGCCATGCGATCTCTGCATACAAGTTGAAAATTATTCAGCAATCACTATTCTAACTGCAGTCTGATTGCTTGACTTGACGTGACCTCTCGCCCTTGACCTCTGAACATGACCTTCGATAACACTTAATGGACACAAAACATTTATTACGTTGTTAAATAATGTTTTAACATGATTTTTTCGTGATTGTAGAGATTAGGTTAAAGAAACATGATTTATTTTACTGCATTGTAATATGTTTTGAATATATTATACGCGGTTTTTCTTAATAGGCATAGATTTGAAAGAAATGATTGCGAAAAAATGGTTTGAGTGCATTTTTAAGGTTCCTTATTCATTGTTTTTACAAACTATCCTTGAATCTCACTGGTGGTGTTAGGTCTCTCATATATGAGAGGCCGCCTGAGTAGGTACCACCGCTATATCTATTACTTCCGCCAAACAGCAGTGTTACTGCACTACTGTGTTCCGGTTTGAAGGAGTTTGTAGCCAGAGTAACTACTGGACATAATGAGACTTAACATCTTATGTCTCAGGATGGAGATCGCAGTGGAATGCCAAGCATTGCTCTATAATTCATGGCGTTATTTGGATTTGCTACTGTCCATGAGCGGTCGTATCGCTTACCACCAGGCGAATGGCAAGCTGGTAAAAAAAACAAATTCGGGAATCGAAACTAAGATCTTACGGTTCATTACTTCATATTCATGTACGTTACCACTACATTGACTGCGGTCTGCGGCGAATAATGATCAAATATATTTGTTCACTATTAACATTTTCTTTAATTATTGCATTAATTTTAAACAATGTTAATACAAAACGATTCCCGAAGTCAATTAAATGAACATTCCCAATTTAAGTTCGACAAGTACAAATGAGGCGTCATTAAATTTTTCCGAATTATTAAATACCTCTTAATGGAAAATTTTACTTGTTCAATTATTTGCCAAAGTTTTTCAGCTAATTGCCGGAAATGATCCTAATTTTCGTGGAAAAAGTAATACCAGTGAGAAAACCATGATTCCATAGACCTTTTATAAGAATAAAGAGAAAATGAGATCTACTTCCAGTAAAGATATTATAAAATAATTTTTCTCCAGAAATCTGTGTTAATTACTTTATGAATTCTGAAGGATTTTCTGAAAAGGAAAGACTCTTGGGAATTTTCGTAAGAAACAGCTCAGAACTACTAAGTATTTAGAAGGTTCTGTGTAGACAAGACTAACTAATCTCATGACTGTGTGAATAGTTGGCCAGGTTTCGATACCCAGCTCGGGAAATTTCGTGTAAGTATTTTGAAAAAATAGTATCATAATTTTTTTAATATATTGAGAATTATCGAACCTAAATACTGTACTTACAGCATCAGCCTACATTCGCCTACTGCTGACTTCGTTTGTATGGGCGATAGTTCATCACGCCTATTGCGAGGATGCGAATCTCGCATACTATAGAAATTCATGTTCAGATCTCTAGGAAATGGAAAGAAAAAAGAAACATTTATTTGTCACTAGCAATGGTTTACAATTATAATATAATATTTAGATGAACTTATATAGTACTATGTAATATAAAAGTGCTTGTCATAAAACGGCTTATGTAAATACAGATAAAATACGAGTTTTCGTACGACGTTTCACTTAATCGTTAAAGTGCTTGGAGTTATTAAAATGCTTCGCTGTTACGATCCTGGCTTCCTAGCGGGACAGTGACAGTTTTGTTTATGTTTTCAAGGATAAAGTTTTTTTTTGTTGTCCGGCAATCGAGCGAACTTTGTGTGACAGTCTCCGTGGCGCAGTTGGTTAGACACCGGCTGTGAACCGTGAGGCCGTGGGTTCGATCCCCGCAACGGAACGAATACTTATGTGAACCGAAGGTATTTGTTCTGAGTCTTGTAGCTTGTGAGACCGAAGAGTCTCTCGTAGTTTCTAAAATCCATGGCATAAGACACGATATTAGTGTGGGGTCAGGACTATGTATGTGACTGTTGAGTGTACTTATTATTATTTATTATCGTGATACCAGTTAAATATACAGCTATGTCGAACCAACATACAACAGTGTAATTCTTCCACTTTAAATGTTAACAATGATTCCTGATTGTTAACTGCTGACAATAAACGCAGAAATCTGATGACAAATTTAATTGTGCGAATATAATATCCACAGTCGAGGCAGTATATCAAGTTAATGTAACAATGCCAGGTCCGATTCAACAGTTCCGCCGTACTAAAAGAAATTTATGTGCAGTATATAAATCAAGTTATCTGCCCGTGCTGCGAAACTGGGAATGACTGTGAGGTCAAGTGAACTGATTCCACCAAATAATTGATATGTAGGTAATTGTTCTTTATTGGTTTATTATTGAAATTCATTGTTAATTGTATAAGTGAAGCGATCGATAAAGTTGTTTGGAAAGGCTACACTGTTAAAGCGGAGATTGCGGGATTAAAACCAACTTCACTGTTTTTTTAAGTTAAATACACGAGTCAATTATCACTACCCTAACATAAAATATAATATATAATATAAACCCACGGGAAACTTTGACAAAGTGAAATGAAAACCCTATTTAGTCACCTCCTAGTGGAAATTTTTGGATGAGTTCTATGCATAGGAGTGGACAAGATGACGAAGCTAACTTAAAATCCAAGTCCGGTTGAGCAATCCCACTCAAAGCCTCATAATCCCTAACAGTTATACGCTATCGGCATGCAATTGAAACTTAAGACACCCAAAATATTATCCTCTGAACATCTAATGCACCGTAAAAGTGAGGGAATATTGAAAATGTTCGAATAAATCCGGGCTTCTTCAGCGGATCTACATAATCCGAAGTTCACGGCAGCGATGTACCAACTATTTACCACTCGACAGCTATCCCGCCAGATATGCGACTGTTGGAAAGTTTTCGTATCCGAATTGATTTTGTTTGCATATGCGGTGGAGTTTGACGCATCGAGGTATTTGAGCCAGTATGGATGTTAATATTGCAGATTAAATTGGCATTAGAGTTAATTCTCTGATAGGTTGTTGGTATCGTATTTTTAGTCTTCTCTTACTACCTTTTTTAACAGATTGTATGTTAATAAAGTCCTATACGGCTATGTTTTACCTACTTATAGATAATAATAATAAATACACCCAACAGACCACACACTAAGATCAAGTCTTGTGTCGTGGGTATCAGACATTACGAGAGACTTTTCGGTCTCACAAACACCCAGACCCGAAACAAATACCTGTGGTTCACACAAACGTTTTTTTCGTGCGGGGATCGAATCAACGGCCTCTCGTTTCTCAGCCGGTGTCCAATCAACTGCGCCACGGAGGCTGGTCACTTATGTATAGCGACAGAGTGTATGGGTCGTAAACCTGTCTTGGGTTCTATTTTCAGCTTGAATTTATGGAAATTTTTTGATTCGAAAATATTCGTATGAGATTTCTGGAGCTGGAGTTCATATCTGGAATAGTGATAACTTCTTCCCCATATTTTGGGATTATAATAAACGCAGCGAACTGTAAATAGCATTAGTGGCACCTCTGCCTGTCCCTTGAAGGATACAGTAGTGTTCTGTCTATATCGCTCAAGTTCCGCTCTCACACCTGCCCCGCGAGTACAGTTCGTACAAGTTTAATATCATATTTTAATTTTAATGGAGTTTGGCTCAAACTCGCGCATTGCTAACCCAAGTTTTTATTAGCTTTTCGGATTGGAATAAATTTCGGGAACTAGTGTTGAGTTGGGTGGTACTTATGGTGGATTTGCTAGTACGATATTCGGATCCATTCCGAGAGCGATCATTGTACATTGATTAAAAATCCGTAGTAGTAACCTACATATGTATGCGATTCGGGTCCACCTTCAACTTTAAAATATCAGACTGGTGTGATTACCTCAATTGTCGAGCGACAACCTGTTTAGGTCGGTGGATGCTCCATCTTCACTGTACTGCTTTTATGAACGGTTACTATGTAGTTACCTCCTCGTTTCAATATAAAAAAAGACAAATATGGGAGGCGGGTCTCTCATGTCTGGAACAAATTTAATTCCCATGGCATATGTGAGATTTTGCAAGCCGGTAATTCACAAAAGTAGATTGGCTAACCTAGAAATCGAAGTTAGGAACACAAAATTACATCCCATAATTACCACAGTGATAAGAAAACAGTATTGAAATAAAAAAAGACTTCTACTCTTGACCGATGCGCGGGGTAATGGAAAGTTCCATTTATACCAAACGATCGGGATAACGAATGAGACAATCCGAGTAAGTGCTTTTTGGCTGCAGAATTTATTTTCAAGCGGTGTTCACTTGGAATAGTCCGCTCCAACGTAATCTGTGATTAAAAATCTTATTGTTTCATGTTCATTTGTGATAACGTCTGAATGAGTTGGGTGGACGTGGGTTTATGTGCAGTTGCATTGTTAATTAGAGTGTGAACGAAAATAAAATATATTAAAAATAAAATGGTTGGCACCATTTTAAAAGGAAAGTACTATACTGAATAGAATGCAAAAAGAATCCTTAAAATCGATTAACAAACAAAGAAGTTATACGTGAACGTACCTAAAATAAATCCTACATGGAACATAATATGTTATTACATGGTACATAGAACCTTATTTTTTTAAATCGTTGAAAATATTAACTTTATTTTATAGCTAATTGTGCTAATATAGCTTAGGCCATCATCTATTAAACTCTCAACTAATTTAGGAATTCATCCCTGCGTTTATATTCACCCCGTTCGATGGTACTGTCAGCTCAATTTGATGTCAAATGAGTCGGTTTCGGCCATGTTCATAGTTAATGCTTATTGATTTAGAAGGCTTCGGCAGTGATACTAATACGCAGGTTATTTTAGCTAGGGCATCCGGCAGTGCCGACGATCCTGTTATAACTGAAGTGAATGAAGGTTGACATTTAGCTCTAGATACAATGAAATGAAATGAATATCCACATGCATGTGTCATTGAGATGTCAGAAATAAATAACATAACCCTTCCGGTGTCCAAGAAGCTCATATTACGCTCCCTATCAAGATTTATGTGACGTTCTCCATTGTTCTCCAATTGTTCTCCATTGTGTCCATATGACAAAAGTCTATTGCCTATACATGGACACCTGAAGTGTTAATCAGTACATCTCAAGGTTGATTAAAATAACTAAATTACATCGAAGGGAAATCTAAAACAGTCAAACTAGCTTAAGAAGTTACATTAACATTACAGTTACTATGCTTTTTTTTTCACCATAGTGTCTATATCTAGTGTGTTCATAGAAATGAACTGCTCGTTGTTGTTCATAATTCTCGTCATCTGCAGCCATATGCGGTCCATTGCTGAAGATAGGTTTCCTCAAAGGATTTTGAAAGCGGTCTGATGGAAGCAGCTTGCACCTAGTAAATTTCAGCAACTTTTATTACGGCGTCTGGGACTTTTGTGTGGACGTTACACCAAAATAAAGGCTATATCTTATATTATAATTGGCTCATTATGTGAGTCCAATAACAAGTGTGGACTGACAAAAACAAACGCCTAGACGCCTCCTAAATCATGTATCGTTAAACTAACTTTTCAAACGTGGCTTTTATTTACGATTTCGTGGAAATTGACGAATTTATTCACTTTGACACAATATTTGTATCTAGCTATTTGGGTTTTATGATTTTTAATACATTTAGATTGAAATCAAATAGTACCTACACTCTTTTTATCACTTTTATAACGTAAAGCTGGTAACGTACCAACCGAAAAACATTTGAATTATGTATTTCAAACTAACACGTCGGCTCTTAGGAAAGTTTAATGTTTCAAGTTTGAAAATTACTTTTACTGGGAGGTTCTATCGCTTTTTTATTCATAAACGTAACTATAGAAATTATGAAGTACATCATCACAATTTTCTACGTAAAGATTTTTATCTAGACCTTACACGATATAGATAATTCGCTTTAGTGCATTGTGCAACTGGATCATGCTTCGGTATCAGCTTAAGTATATCGAATCTCGATTATGCCGGCATGATAGTGTCAATCGGCGAGGGATAACCATCTACCACTATTGGTTTCTCTATTTGGATTGCAATGCACGTTGCATCAGGAGAACTGTAACCATTTTGTCATGTCACTTCTTTGTTTTCTGGCTTAGTAAATATGAGTAAATCGATGAATTTTGTTAGATTTGTACCCAGCACTACATAACATATTTTAAACGATCAGTTTAAACTTAATTTGAAATGGTTAGTGTGGTTTCCTGTAGAGGCAAAACTAGATTATCCCAACGTCAGTCATAACATAAATTTCTATAAGCCTAACAATAATACTCCGAATATAATCCCATCTTGCAACATTGTGTCCGAGCCAGAAGGCCACTCGCATCCGTGACGCGTTTCCGGCTCTGACGTCATCACGCCCATTTCCGGTGACACGCGTCCCCCGCCATTATTCCGGGCGACGTGTTACGGAAATGGCCGAGCTTGGCCGAAGAGCGCCGATCGGAAATTTGAATTGGGAACTACAGTCCAGTGGCGGCTGTTGAATTTGGGAGACGGCGGTCACTTGGGCCCATTTCGTTTGTAACTTTAAGCTTTCTAGCTCACATTTATATGGAAGGTCAAGGCGAAGAATGATTTTTATTTAAATGTGTAGCAGTTAGCCTGATAGTAACTGCTTATTATCAGGTAGGCCATAAGCTTGTTTGCTACCTCTGTGGTATGAAAAAGCAGGGAAGCCGAAATCCCAATAAAAATACGAATTGTGACGTAAATAAAAATATGTTCAATACGCATTCAAAAGGAAAACAGGCAGGCATGTTTCGTAAAATCTTGAAGGTCAGACATTTGAGGCCTGTTTTGTCTATGGAGCGAATTCGTGGAATTAGGTTTTGAGTTCAGCCGTGTCGTATTTGACACAAAGACGTAATAGTTTGCCTTATAATGCTTTTTGCTTGTGTAATAAGTCTGTCTAGACGTATTATTGTTTTTGGAGATAAGGGTCTTATTACGTAAAACAAACTGAAGACTGGATGCATAAGGAGAAGCCGCAGTTTCGATATTTTTACCGAAACTATTTCTTGTGCAATTATATATTTTAAAGGACTGACCCTAAATTCTTTTAGGTTCTGATCTGTAGGTAACACAATACACATTCTTATTAATATGATCTCAAATGTTGTATGTGACTGATCGATGTTTTTATTTATGATAAGTGTAGCAGTATTGGGAAATATTTCACCCCAGTGTTATGCCGAATAGGCATCATTTTTCACATCGTTACAAAATGGCTGTTGCATTGCCGATGGCAGGAAAAAATGGGAACTAGTGAATGACAAATCATGAATAGAGGTCGCTATGTTGGTGTGAGGGAGTGTTGTAGGACAAAAATCCGAAGCTTATCCGTAAGTACTGTTTTTAATGTGAGACAACGGATGCTGTGTGTACTTTTTACCTATAGGCCTGATTATTTGTAGACATTTTCATGGATCGTAAATTAAAATTTAATCTATTCTGAAGTCCACATTTATTCAGAGCAATTTGATGTAAAAACCTTTTTTTTTGTTACCTATGTTTTCTACTCACTGGCTGTATTTACCGAAAATAATCAAGAACATATTCGCACTATCAAAAAATCCCCCAAAAGCAGGTTTCCAATATTTCTACAACTAAAAAAAAAGTATTGTGAAATAGTTTGGTTCCGCAGTTGTTAACAGGAGCGGGCGGGAATCCCGACACCCGTTTGGAACGACGAAGGCGCCGGGATTGGCCGGGATAAAAAAAACTTGACCCCTCCCGATTTTCGATACAATCCGCTGTGGCACAGCTTGGATCTAAAATTGAATTTCCAATTAACCGAGCCCCGTTCGATCTCGGAGGCCGGCGCGAATTTCCCGACGTTACCATTTGTACTACTGAACTGGAGTTTTATTTACTGTGGCTTATTTTCGGCTGGGTTTGCCTAGGTTCATTTATTTTTACGCCACTACCATATACTTCTTTTGGATTCCTCAGTTATTAACAACTAGCATAAGATTAATATATTAAGAAATACATATTTTGTCATACTGTTTTTTATCATTTACTTATAGATTTAACTTATTATAGGAGTCTATGCAAATTTTGACTGCCTCGGTGGCGTAGTTGTATTACGGTACGGTTACAAAGCTGAGGTCTCGGGTTCGAGTCCCGGGTCGGGCAAAGTGATATTGGATTTTTCTATTAATTATCAGCTTGGAGTCAGGAATTTGTGCCCGATATGGCGATAGGCTCGCCCCCTATCACATCATGGGACGGAACATACAAGGCGAAATGTGGGTGTCCTGGTGGCGCCTCTGTCGACCCCTTCGGGGATAAAGGCGTGAGTTTATGTATGTATGTATGTATGTCTATGCAAATTTTCACTTTCAAATTAAAGTACACTTTCAAATCTTTACCAGTCAATATATTTGAGAAAATTCGGAATGGAAGTAGCTTATACGATAATCTATTTTTTAATATAAAATTAAATCCCTATAGTAAAAGTAGGGTATTAAACTTTGTATAATAACACAGATTTATTTCAAACTTGGTACTAATTTGATAGAAATTATTGCTCCCGATCGCTAGCTATGCAAACTGCGTCTCGAAGTTTTCTGATAGCTTTGTCTCCAGAAACTAGTGCTGTTAATTCGAGTTGTATACGAAGCGAGTTGTATACAAAGTGTAGCATTGATGCAGATAACGCTATGCAACAATAGTTACGTTTCAGATTAGAACAGCTCTCGATGTCCTGGATCGTCTTAAAGTAGAATACGTTTGTAGCACAATTTGAGTGTTGTTTATATAAAGGGGGCAAACGAGGATACGGTTCACGCGATGGTAAGTGACCATCGCCGCCCGTGATCACCTGCAACACCATAGGGCATAGATATTGTCGACCTTTAAGGTGGGAATATGCTCTTCCTTTGAAGGCCGCCACGGTCTTATTTATCCGGAAATATATTTTGAAGTGTCAGCACTTTCAAGTAAAGGTAAACGAAACAGAAGTGTGAAAACAAAATATTATATTATATTTGCATATTTCGAATATTCTGAAAATTTTATCTCACAATAGTTGATATAATAAGAATATTGTAGTCACCATCAATTACAATGTAGTTAGAGCCTAAAACAATATTACTACGAGACTATTGCTTTTAAATTTTATATTTCACAGAACTATGAAAACAAAATATTATATTCGATTTGCATATTTCGAATATTCTGAAATTTTAATCTCACAATAGTTGATATGAATAGAATATTGTGGTCACCATCAATTAGAAGTAGTAAGGACATAAAAAATCTATTACCTACGAAACCATTTCTTTTTAATGATAATTTTATATTTCATTGATTATTATAGTTCTGTTTTTATTTCCTATAATAATGGCTAGCCGACTCGAAGCATCATAAACAATTAATCGTCAAGTGATCTTAAGACGTAGGGAATAAAATTGTGCACTGCCATTTGGTTCTTAAATCAATATATATATATTGACTTTGGCCTTCAGATAATATGGTGTTTAAGACTTAGCAGGAAAGATCAATTTACAAGTAAAATAAATATTATATAGGTATTTATGTGTTGTTATTTTTTTAACTTAAAAATATCAGTTTAAAAACTTTATGAAAATTTACAATAGACAGAAAACAGCCTGAATTCATTGCGCTAATGTATAATATTGTCTGATGTCTTGTTTCAGAAAATCCGCTTATTATACAGGGTATAATCAAGACCGCGACCGAAAACGAAGCCAGGTGGTAGTTCTAGCGGCTACAGACACAATGCAACTAAAAATTTTGCAAAATAAGCGACGGATTTATTTTTTTTAATTTTTAAAAATCGTCGTTTTCGAGGGGTAAATACCTAGTTTGTGCAAAAATAGTAATTTAAACCCTTACGTACCATTGCGTGTTTAAAATTTAAGCGATGTACGTCATTATTTTAGAAAACTATGTATTAATCACTCAAATACGACGATATGTAAAAAATAACAAAAAAAAAATTGACAATTTTTTTTGTAAAATTTTTACTTGCATTGTGTTTGATATCACTAATACTACCACCTGGCTTCGTTTTCGGTCGCGGTCTTGATATACCCTGTATAAACAGTTTTGATTTATGAAATTTGAAATATGAATTTTAGTAGCAAGCTTCTTAGATGTCTCCGATCGAG
This sequence comes from Deilephila elpenor, assembly GCA_949752805.1. Lineage (NCBI taxonomy): Eukaryota > Metazoa > Arthropoda > Insecta > Lepidoptera > Sphingidae > Deilephila > Deilephila elpenor. Next base: position 1,419,129 of record OX457113.1, on the reverse strand, counting down.
ATCCCATAGGATACAGCCATGTAATAAATTTACGTAGGGCCTTTACATCTGACAATTAAACTGATTTACAACCGAATCAGTGACAGCGTTATAGGGTTAACAATGATATTTCTCGGAGATAACAGCTGTGATATCTTGTTTTAGGAAGAAAGCTGGAGGAGAATCCCTTTCACCCTTCACTCATACTATCCATGGAAAAGCCGGTATGAATAAGTACAAGTAACTAACAGATTTAACTACCGGACATAATGATACTGCCTCGGTGGCGTAGTTGTATTACGGTACGGTTACAAAGCTGAGGTCTCGGGTTCGAATCCCGGGTCGGGCAAAGTGATATTGGATTTTTCTATTCATTATCAGCCCGGAGTCAGGAATTTGTGCCCGATATGGCGATAGGCTCGCCCCCTATCACATCATGGGACGGAACATGCAAGGCGAAATGTGGGTGTCCTAGTGGCGCCTCTGCCTACCCCTTCGGGGATAAAGGCGTGAGTTTATGTATGTATGTACATAATAATACTCACATCTTAAGTCTCAGGATGGCGAGCGCAGTGGAATGCCAAGCATTGTTTTGTAATTCACGGTGTTGTTTGGTTTTCTCCTGCCCATGAGCGGTCGTATCGCTTACCATCAGGCGAATGGCATATTTGTCTCGATCTGGCATCCATTGCAATAAAAAATGCTACAAACTTGCATGTACATTCCACTAAATCTAAGTCTAGTTTACTAGAACATTTAATTCACTCCAGAATCGCAATCCCGATTCCACATTTTCGCTCACTCGAATTTCCGTAGTGGAAACACTGCAGTGTCCGAGTGCTCTTTGCATTTTATTGTCTTATTGTTTTTATAACCAGTGTTATAGGGCGCGTCGCGTCGTGCCGAATATAATGTATATCGAGATAGTCTTTTGTGCGGTGGTCGCAATTTTTATTTTCCTCTGTTATAGCACGGAAATGTTAGCTGTATAATATGTATAATTCCGGATATTTTTAATAAATATGATTTACTCTTTATATTATATGTGTTTTAATTTTTTATACGTGGCGTATATAACAATTTCTTGTAACTTTATTTCATTTCTGTGTAATTTTAATCCTATGTAAGCTGGATATCTTAATAAACAATTCATTATTATAGTTTATATGTTTTAGTGTTAAGTATGGGCTTTCTTTACATACTTGATACACTATTCATTATATTGTGCTTATTTTTTTATAAGACCAAACCTGCTCAATTATTACTCTAAATTCAAATTCAGGGTAACTTTATGTGCCTGAGTGATATCATTAAAAAAGTTGAGACAAAGAACAAAACAATAGCTTAAAATCTAGTGTCCACATATTTTTTGTAAAAACGACGCATTTACTGCAGAATTCAAATAAAAATAAACGACTTAGAACTTTATAGGTTCCCAACCATTTTATTAAATGCGATGGTTGACACAAATCGCCCAGTCTCCCCACTTCTACTTAAAGAAACAAAATACAATTTATTTGAAAAATGAAATTTACAATTTACATTATAAATAAGCAGTCTCATCAGAAAACAACATTATCATTCCAACAGGAATACCTGTCAGGAAACAACGCCTCCAAACAACGTCAAACTTTAGATAGATGAAATTCATCTGGCGTCGCCGCGGTGACTGGTACAGATTGGCCGATCTCCCCTCGCGGTGTGAAGGATCAAAAAGTCATTTACAATGTAGCAAATTGGTTTTATGAGAGAAACTTTAATGGTTATCGAAGTGGAAACTTTATAGGGAATTACGTTTTATGTTTTGCCAATTTTATGGAGGTATCGTCGGCGGTTAGAGGGTCAGAGCGGTCACTTTTTTGATGTATTGGTGAACTTTGTTCATTTTTTTCCCTTGGAAGTAGTCGGTTTCAGAATTTTCGGTCTCTTAGATTTTTTGCTTCAATCTGTTACATTCTAAGTTAAAGACGGCTTTACGTGCGCTTTAAGATCTGGAGCGATTGAATTCAAGATTAGAGTCGGTTGCTTTTACTCAGACATTTGAACCCTTTTAGTACATTAATAATAGAATAATTGAAAATTTATACATTTACGTAACCTGTTTAATTGTCATAGATTTATGTTGTTTTTGAGCTGGTAATATGATCCTGTAATTATATATGGCTATTTTAAAATGACTGCACATTTTTACGAAGCCAGGTGGTGGTTATAGTGCAACTACAAATTTCATACTACTCAAACACGACGCTAAGTAAAAAAATAGAATTGTTTTTAGTTTTATTGTGTCTATATCTAACTGCCACCTGGTTTCATTTTCGGTCGCAGTCTGAACTCTGAATATACCCTGTATAAGTATGGGCTACTTGCGTGGGCCACTATAGTGGTTCTTAAACAAAACCAAATATTTCAGGCTATGATTTTAAAAATAAATTTCCAACCACCGCCAAAACAATAAACTCGACGAAACTTATTTAAATATTAACTTAAACTTTGCATTCAACGGCGAAAACTAACTATAGTACATCAACAGAAGCAAATACTTGGTGTAAATTAATGGTATAACTTACTAAAACCATTGGAATAACAATCGAAGCCGCATAGCGCTCGTAACTCGCCTTTACGATGCTTAGGGGCATTAACATGCAGATTGTTGCCGCTACGGCGACTACTGCCGGATCAACCGGATAAATTGTGGGTGATTCATTTGACAGCGCAGGCTTTCTTGGATGTGGTAGTGTCAGTGTTAGTGTGTGGGATGTTGCTTTATTTATTTATTTAAAGCTTTATTTATTGTGGCAGTGGGCCGGTCACATTTGTCGGAGAACCGACAACCGTTGGGGTAGACGTGTTCTCGAGTGGAGACCGCGCCTCGGCAAACGTAGTGTAGGACGCCCTCCAGCCAGGTGGAGCGACGATATTCGTGGGGTGGCTGGTAGCGGTTGGCGACGATGGGCTGAAGATCGAGCCCAGTGGCGTGCTATGGGAGAGGCCTATGTCCAGCAGTGGACGCAGAAGGGCTGATGATGATGACACACATAAAGAACATAATAGAAAAACAAAGACGTACAAAAGGTCTTATCGCTCGAGGTGACTCTTACAGACAATCAACCGTAGGATGGATAAGAGAAAACGACAAAAATATTCGATAGATTTTGTTTAGTTTCTCTTTTTCTCTCTCTTCCCCACGAAAGTCAAGTATATGAATCAAAACCATTAAGTAGGGGCACGGGAAAAAAGATCTTTCAGACCTCGACTCAAAAATGCTGCGACAGTTAATCTGAGAAATGAGTATCATTTTGGGTTTTCAAGAAACTTTTGTAGTAGACAGTAAAAAGTTAGTAGTAAAAAGGACATAGAAATGAGTTTGTGAGGCAGATGAGAGATTTTTCTGGTTATGCTAATTAAATACTTGTAATACCAATTTAAGATTAGGTTAGGAACTATAATTAATTAGTCATGTTTATACCATCAGTCTAGATATACACACATAAACTCACGCCTTTATCCCCAAAGGGGTAGGCAGAGGCGCCACCAGGACACCCACACTTCGCCTTGTATGTTCCGTCCCACGATGTGATAGGTGGCGAGCCTATCGCCATATCGGGCACAAATTCCTGACTCCGGACTGATAATGAATAGAAAAATTCAATATCACTTTGCCCGACCCGGGACTCGAACTCGGGACCTCAGCTTTGTAACCGTACCGTAATACAACTACGCCACCGAGGCAGTCTAGATATATTTAATGTAAAAACACATTTGACCTGATTCATGTTATGGAATTATTATTTTTCAATGCATTCAGTATTGTGAATCCATTATACGCCAAGGGTCGTGACCTACATTATAAATATTGTATTAGACTAACAATTTCCCTTACACAGGCATAAAAAATCACTTCCACCGGATATTTTTATGCATATTAAGCTGACTTTATGCAGCCTTATTAAATTCTTTAGCCTGCTCTACATAGAGTCCACAAGCTCTACCTAAGGAGAGTATTAACCGGTTTTAGGTTTAACGTTAACATGACTTAATAGCCTGAATATTGAGGCTTTTTGAATAATGTGATAACGTGCGTATATGAATTTGTCTCATATTAACTGAAAATCTATTTAGGTTTTGTGATTTTCCTTAATGACACAAAGTGTATGACACATATATCTTCTATACAATGTAATAAAATATTATTAACGAAGTTTCCAGCGAGTGTTTAGATTTCCAAGCTATTAATGATTGTGTAGTTAAGAAGATACATAGATAAATATAATACTTGATGAGTTGTTACTTTTTTCCTTAATATTCCATTGGCTGTTGCAGCAATAATCTTAATATATACTTTGTTACTTTTTTTACCACCTAAGAAATAATTAAATAGCTGATATTCATATACAAAAGACGCATTATTTCTTTAACTAATAAAAACAACTTTACCGCATGTAATATCAATGACTCTACATAAAATCACAGAGATATGACCTCGGACTAGAAGACACTACATGCGTGCGTAGAGCAGAGCTTCCATCTTCAACGCTAACATGTTACAGTGTAATTGTTTAAAGTGTAATTGTTTTTTTTCATCCCTACGCATTCTTAGGATATTATGTGTATATTATTTGCGTTTATTTTTTCTGAGTAGCTGCAGGCATCACTGAAACGCTTTATTAACGAGTGAACGTATTTTACACATCACCTGTGTAGTTATTTTTTATAAATTTTCCCTGAAATTGAGTTATTTAATGGATTATTATATCTAAAAAACGACTGAATTATTTGAACTCAGGCAAAGACAGGCCCAGCATTAATATGGAATACAGTTTATCATAAAATTTCCAAAACAAAATGATGCTAACCGTGAACTTTTATTAAAGCATCAAATAGATAGTTATATGAGCCTGACTACCATAAGCTGGTATTCGAGCAATTCCATATTTAAATTTAGAGCCAAACGAACATAATTCAGTACTTGGCACTTGTGCTCGAAAGCTCATTTGATAAGTTAAATTTATAACATGAATATGTAGGTTTGTTAATTGGGTAGAGCCAAGTTGCCAGTTAATCCCCTTACGCTTGGGACTTGGCAAAAGCTGACCCTCTGGTCCAACTTCTGAGATATTTGAAGGTTAGGTAGTTTCGCTTTAATGCCTAGGTCTGAGTTGTAATTAGCGTTAGACTGACCCTAATTAAGTGGATTACTTCAAGAGATTGTTTTTTGTGGTCCAAAGAATATATGGATGCGTATTGGTATGGTTCTAAGCGTCGTGATTTTTGTTGTATAAACAGGAAAATTGATGAACGTTTATGGTAAAAAAATTCAGAGCGTTGTGATTGAAATGCGTATTGAATGAATGTGGATTACTTTAAGTCAGGGTATATCCATCCATCCATCAGCCAAAGGACGTCCACTGCTGAACATAGGCCTCTCCCAATGATTTCCACAGTGACCTGTTGGAGGCAGCCTGCATCCAGCGACGTCCCGCCACCTTTACCAGGTCGTCTGACCATCTTGTGGGTGGACGTCCTACGCTGCGTTTTCCGCTACGTGGCCTCCATTCGAGAACTTTTTGGCCCCATCGGCCATCAGTTCTCCGCGCTATGTGCCCCGCCCATTGCCACTTCAACTTACTAATCCGCTGGGCTATGTCGGTTACTTTAGTTCTCCTACGGATCTCCTCATTTCTGATTCGATCTCGTAGGGAAACCCCGAGCATAGCCCTCTCCATAGCTCGTTGAGTGACTTTGAGCCGCCTAATAAGGCCCATAGTGAGAGGCCACGTCTCGGTGCCGTATGTCATCACTGGCAACACACAACTATCGAAGACTTTCGATTTGAGGCACTGAGGTATTTTGGACAAGAAGACGTCGCGTAGTTTCCCGAACGCTGCCCAACCGAGTTGGATTCGACGATTGACCTCTCTCTCGAAGTTGGACCTGCCTAACCGGACCACTTGTCCTAAATATACATATTCGTCTACAACTTCAAGAGTCGAGCCCCCAACTCCAATGGGGGTGGGCACTACATGGACATTCGACATGATCTTCGTTTTGTCCATGTTCATTTTAAGACCCACCTGTTGGGAGACTCGATTGAGGTCTTCGAGCATAGTGCTAAGGTTCTCCAGCGATTCTGCCAAGACTACAATATCGTCGGCAAATCGAAGGTGAGTGATATACTCGCCGTTGATGTTGATGCCGAATCCTTTCCACTGCAAGAGCTTGAAGGCGTTTTCCAGCGCGGCAGTGAACAGTTTAGGAGATATGACATCTCCCTGTCTCACGCCTCTCTGTAGTGGAATAGCCTTCGTGCTCTGATCTTGTACTCGGACCGACATGGTGGCGTTGTTGTATATACACTTCAACACTTCGATGTACCGATAGTCTATGTGGCATCTCTGGAGAGACGCAGGGTATAGTAGGAGACAAAATTGTTGTTTTTCTAACACATTCGCTTAAATCTAAGAAACCATTATGTTTTTATTAATAAAATGATAATATGGAGATACAGATAACTTGTGTATCTAATTAGAAGTACTAGAAGAAACAAATTACCACCACAACTGTCTCGGCACACGGCAAGTTTTTCATTGTTCATTACGGCATGTAATCGCCTCGAAATCCCCTTAAGTTACAAACTTGGCAGATTCTGGTCCACCCTTTATGTAATTTTGGGGCAACTTTGCTAATTACGCGGGAAATTTTAGGGTCACACGTCGACTTTGTTATATGTGATAATTGCTTTCCACGGCGAAACTGATATTTGGTAGCAATGCGCACAAAAGCTGTCGGACGCGTCTTGGAACTTGTATATGGAAACTATAGTTTCTTTAGTCGTATTTAAATAATAATTAGTATTCAGATCATATCTCCAAACCTACTTGGTCTGAATTAAACGTTTTTCTTATTGATTCCCAACTTCAGGAGTCACCATGGAAGTAAAAATCACTGCCATAATTTTCCATCAAACGAGCTTACTCGATCCCGCTATACCCCAATGTAAAAAATCACGAGACGGGTAAATCGATGACTTCCCATATGCGTCAAGAAAAATCCAGCCTGCCTCTACCAAAGTATTTACCTTACGACGTTTCGTAAATAAACAGCTGGTTCGAAAAAGAAATTCAGTTTGGATCTCGCTTGCGCAAAGTGGGCCACTGGAATTAGAATGAGGCGTGGGGAGAAATTTGCATATAGGCCCGACTCCGCGCCAAAATTGAGTTTCCCCCACCCGAAAACCAATATGACCGCTACGTGGGGTTAAATACCGGGATTCCGGAAAATACCGGGATATCGGAACGGAAAAGTACGTGAAAATAGCGGGATTAAATTAATGGAAAGTCGGGCTTTGGCTACTTTGCAGTGGAACTATTCGTGAGGTGTGATGTGGAAATAAGGGTAACATCCATTGAAATAAATATATGGACATGGCAGAAAGCCTATAATGTTGCAACGTGTGGTGCGGCGCTCCATATCTGCAGTGGAATGTTTCCGAAAGTAATCGTCGCTTGCAACGATTTTGATAACGCCTGATTGTATTATTATCACAGAAAGAAAAGATACCTATTATTAATTATTAGCTCAATTGACGTTAAGAAAATTATGCGAATTATGCCGTCTTTAGATATTATATAATCAATGTACACATTTTTTAAATGTTGTTCTATTACGTCACCTGTCAATGAAAGACAATATCATTTTGCGTCGGCTGGTCCATCAAGCTTGAACTTCTTTTACATCTCCTATCAACCAAAGACAGACCATCCTATATTGGTCGTCGCCCCATGCTTGAGCTATTTAACTAATAGCACATATTTTAAAAAAATATTAGGGTTCTGCACTTCTTCTCCATAATTATAATCTTCAACTGTGTCAAATTTCATGCTCCTCTTCGCAATTTTCGTAAAATACGTACAAGGATTTTCTTTCACGTATTAATATTATATGGATTCATACATATGTATAAAAGTCAATACAAAACAAAACATCCCGGAAGTTTCCCGGAACTAGTTCACCCAAACGACTCGTACCACGACTGCTCATCCCGACTCCGGTGACACAAACAGTTTGCATAAATCTAAATTAAGTCTCGCACCTGCGCGTGGTAGGAGGGGGCGTCAAATGAAATGATAAATGGTATGTTCGTATGGGGTTCTGATTTGATTTGTTTTGGCAACACATGGGTTTTGGTAAGTTTAAGTAGCGATTTATTTGTGTAAAGGAGAAAGTCTACTCTTCTTTTTCTCTTTTTTTACTACTAATCTCATTTTGGTGTGCTCAGCCTTTTTGCATTTTGCTTCCACTTGGCCTATTAATCGTGTCAGCAGTAACAGTCCCCAATATTTTTAGATTAAATCAAATAGTATAATATCGTTTAAAATATTGCTTTTTGAAAATGGTTTTAAAAAACACAAGTCATGACACAAACCGAAAACTCTTTAACCGTATCCTTTACGTGTGTAAAAAAACAACGCGAGCTGAACAAAAGCTATAAACGTTGATTCGAAAGCTAGGCTTTGTACGAAATCTAGTTCTAGGCGAAAAAGGTTAATCGGAATTTACATCAATCCTCTTTGGCACCAAATAAACAAACGGTGGACAAAACGTATAGGTTTTCTCTCTGACGGATTCCCCTGTTTTAGAATTGACAAGAAGTTTTAAACAAAAGTGCGTCGCGGCGTGTTCGTAACGGACTAGACGCGGCTGCCAATATGTTCACGGTGGTCGTGGGTTTATATCCCAGCGTACACCTCTGAGTCATGTATTAATAGTCAATCAACACGCACTATGTGTAACGGTGAAAGAAAACATCGCGAGCAAATCTGTATACCACACCGATTTGTAGGATTTTCTATGGTATGTAAAGTCCGCCAACCCGCACTAGGCCAGCGTGACGGATTGTCAGACTTCCCATAACTTGGAATTTGAAACTTTATAGACAATTTTTGTCCAACCTGGCTGGTGCTGTGTATAGATGCCTGAAGGCAATCGGTTGAAACCGTATCGTGAATATTCATTTTGACTCGTGGCCTGCCTATTGTCAAAAGTTGCTCTAACGGACAAAATTAATAAGCGATCACAATCCCTATCTAAGGATCGATCTGGAAAATAAACCAATCAGAACACATCAAATGTGAGCGTGTCGACAATACCTTGAGCCCATTGGTCTATTTTCACGATCGATCTTTAGATAGGCATGAAGATCGTTTATTAATCTCGGCCATATATCGCTCTCTACGGGCTTTCAAATCTATAGTAGTAAGACCAACTTGGACTAAACGTTCTCTTAGAGGATTTGAAACTTAAAATGTCTCTTACTGGTGGATTCTATTTGGGCTGAATTTAACTTATCGTCAAGTGCATTGTATTTTGTTGTACTGGTATAAACAATTATTCAAATTAAAGTCTGCCTCGGTGGCGTAGTTCTGATACGGTACGACTACAAAGATTAGGTCTCGGGTTCGAATCTAGGGTCGGGCAAAGGGATTTTTCTATTCATTATCAGCACGGAGTCAGGAATTTGTGCCCAACATGGCGATAGGCTCGTCTTCTATCACATCGTGGAACGGAACATGTAAGGCGAAATGTGGGTGTCCTAGTAGGGCCTCTGCTTACCCCTTCGGGGATGAAGGCGTGAGTTTATGTATGTTATGTAAGCCTTTATTTATAGGGTGTTCATTCCGCCAAAATTCATGTATATGTTTTCTACCTATCCAATGACACTTTATACCATAATCTCAATTAAACATCAAGTTACCATAATATTCTGGTAAGTTCCATTTAAGTTAAATTTGCGCGGAGTGGAAAACCATGCTCCCTCGCACGGTGATATCGGAACAAGCAATATCCATTACTACGAGTATTGATATCTCGGACTTTTACATAGCAGGTCGAGTATGAGTGACGCGAACTTTCGAAGTTATGGAAAATAGTTTGCGGAAGTTTGCGAACTTAGTTTTGTGTTGTTTTCCTAGTTTCATTTACTATCTATATGACCTACTGATCTATTTATCTTGTTTATGTTTGACAGCCTCCGTGGCGCAGTTGGCTAGCCGCCGGCTGTGATACGGCCGCGGGTTCGATATCCGCACCGAGACAAATGTTTGTGAGGCCCACAAATGTTTGTGTGTTTGTGGGACCGAAAAGTCTCTCGTGGTTTCTGATATCCACATTATTTAGCTTCCTTCCTTTATTTTTTACACTTTCCTCTCTTTTCCTTCTTTTAAAACCATCCCATGGTTGTCTGTAAGACATTGCTTTATGCGATTAGTCCGCCATTTGTACTTTTTTGTTTCAGTATGTTTTTATTTTTATGTAAAATAAAGATTAAAATAAATAAAATGCGTTCTATAAGTGAGGAGACTCTAAAACACTAGTTAGAAACATAACACTAATCTTATATAGATAATGGTAACGTTATAAAGGATCTGTGTTCTGTATTAAATCAAATTATTTTGTCTTAGCAAACTACGAAACAGCCCCTCGGGTAACACTATCCAGTTTAATTATACGTCAAAAGTTATTAAAGATAACTGGAGCTTTCTCTTGGGAGCTGGACTTTCGCTTAGCGACCTTCGTCTTGCCCCGGGAGTGGAATGAATTTACACAATATTCGTTTATACTGCTTAATGCTGTGGTAGTTCCTGGAAATTTATATTTCAGATTGTTTTTTAAAAAAACACTATTTATATTTTATACCCTCTTGGCAACTTACAAAGCAACTGATGTGTGCAATGGTGTTTAAATAAAATGTTTTTGAAGATAATTGTCGATAATTTAATTATTTCTTATCTATTAACAGGGGGGAGTTTGTCGTAGCTAGAATCGAATGCGATTATCGCATGACTTAACCGCCATAGATTATCGTGTTCTCACAAATGTTTACACGATGCAACTTTTTTATATCCTTACGATAATCGTATTTTCGAGGCGAGAAACTCTTGTCATGTAAATGGGGCTTTATTTTTTTATTTATTTATATTATATATATATTTTATATATTTAGAGTATAAAGATACGATATTCGAAATTCTTTTCAGATCAAATTCATAATTGTTAGCGTATCTAAAGGTTTCCGAGGTTTAAAATTATACGCACTATAGCTTTTCTAAAATTTGCTTAGCGAGGTTTTTAAGACAATGGAAATATTTATATAGACAATGATTTCAGTGATGAAAGTAATTGTTTATTGCAGTTTTTGTAGACATTGTGTTATAGAAAACTGTATAATTCTTCATGTAACAAGACAGAAAGAGACGCAACATGAATTATTATCCACATCTAAGCATCAAAGAAACGAGGCCAGAATGTTCGCACGTAGAATTCAATAAAATCACAAATCTAGATTTACGTCATAAAGTAAAATTTTCTTATCCAAGCGAATCAAATTTAATACCTTTGAGTAGTCGACAACGGGCACATTTTTTCAAATAAAACTCGTAAGCCTGCGTAAAATGGAACGTATTTTCAAGGGAGCGGACCCAAAACTTTAGCGCGACCTCTCGGCCAGGTGAGTCAATGACTTTTGCCTCTCTAATATTGATTTTTATGAAGTTTTCGCTTGGTAATTTCGTCTCAATACTATTGTGTTGGTTGAGGGTAATTATAAGTTAGTGGTGTTTTGAATTAATAGTAGAGTGGTTAAATGTTCTTATATTTTCGGCAGCCTCCGTGGCGCAGTTGGTTGGATGCCGGCTGTGAAACGAGAGGCCGCGGATTCAATCCCCACACGAAACAAATATTTGTGTGAACCACAGGTATTTGTTTCGGGTCTGGGTGTTTGTGAGACCGAAAAGTCTCTCGTAATGTAATGTCGTCAATGGCATGCTCATCTCCTTATTCATAGCAATAAAAAAGTACCCTAATAAATTAAATAAAAAAATAGCGATGAAATTAGCACACAACATAATTTAACTTTGGTTTCTCGAATAAAATAAAACAAAATACTTTTTTTTTTTTTTCAAATACTTCTTCCTTGTACAAAGTACATTTGAAGACCAGTCCTAAGTGACTTCAAGTGCCTCTATTTGATGACGCCACTCCACATTGTTCCATTTAGTACTTTAACCTAGGTATCCTTAGAGAGCTGTGGACAGTTTATGTGTTCAGTGTCCGAGATAATTACTCTTTCATACGAGCAGACGTCAGGGACGGATTGGCACGATTTACATGAAATTGAGAATCTGGTGATAGATTAACATAAGCTGTGTTTTATCGTTCGGGTAATTAAAATGGTCTTGGTAAACCTAGGAGCTATTGAATGGGATATTAATTTTTAATCGTAAATTGAACCTGTGAATTTGTTGAGGTGAGTAATAAGGTACAAAATATTGCCACAGTATCTAGAAGCAATATGTATGGAGTGTGAATCGCGGGACTTGGGTTAGAGTCTTAGTTCAGATAATAGTCTTATAATATGTCTTAATTTATCACGTTTGGGCCGGAAAGAGGCATAAGACTGAACAACCTAAAGCTATGTTTCTGGACTCATCACAGACACGAACACTCTCGTGTCCTTTTTTAGTCTTGGGGCTCCAGAACTTCAAAATTCATTCCACCATTTCTTCCTTCAAATTCACCCCAACAAGCAAGCCGCCGAAAATGACTATACCTAAATCCTGACCAAACAGCCTATGTATATTTCTGGACCCTACAACCTTCCAGACCAGACCTCAGGCTTGTGTAGTTATTATCAGTGGGTCCAATCCCCCTTCTATTCCGCCCCAGCAAGCTAGAAATGACAGTACGGGGCACTTAAACGCACCGTGGTAATAATGTTATAATCCACTTAAAGCTGTGTGCCCAGGCAAAATATTTATATTGTGTACGGCGCCGTGGTAATATCAATTCTGTAGTAATGGCGTGAGGCGCGCCTGCTCCAAGATTGCCTGACGTTTTTAAATTAACTTATATTTGGAGCACGTGTGTCTTAGAAAATAAAAAACCTATCGGCGTATTTTTTAATCATTTTCTCATTATACAGGGTATATCAAGACCGCGACCGAAAACGAAGCCAGGTGGTAGTATTAGTGACTTCAGACACAATGCAATTAAAAATTTCGCAAAAAAAATCGACATCTTTTTTTTTTGTAATTTTTTACTTATCGTCGTATTTGAATGATTTATACATAGTTTTCCTAAAATAATGATGTACTCCTCTTTATTTTTAAACACGCAATGACACCTAAGGGTTTAATGTAGTATTTTCCCAAAAACTAGCTATTTACCACCCAAACACGACGATTTTTAAAAAATTCTAAAAAAATATCTGTGACCGTTATGGCGAAATATTTATTTGCATCGTGTTTGGGGCCACTAAAACTACCACCAGGCTTCGTTTTCGGTCGCAGTCTTGAGATACCCAGTATGAACAGGATTCTATAGACCTTATTTATAAACAGTTCAAAAACCTATTTAGTTATAGAATGTTTTGTCTTTTTCGCTCAAATTGAATTCAAAAGTCGTTTGAAAGGGACTAAATATTGGATAGCTAAAATAGGTTTTTGAACTGTATATGAATAAGGCCGTATATGTTTTAAGAGGAGTTTAATTAACAAATGGATGTTTTATTTAACCTTCATATCAGAATCTAGCTGTTATACACCCCACTTAAGGCATCTACGATTTAGAGTATTTTAGTCACTGTTCACTATCTCGACCCCCCTTAAAATATTTGTGGGGAATTCTAAGATAATCCTACTATAAGGTTACTTGCTAGTTTTCTTTGCACTCAGGGTTCTTAAGGTTTAGTGAGCTATTTTGAAGACAAACCATCCTTCGAAAGATAGATTAAATAGTAATTCCTGGTCACTATAAGAATAGTCACAGTGATACCCACACAGTAGAATAGCTCTAAGAACTCCAGATGACTACCCAGCGCTTAAACGACCCAGCGAGCAAAATTTACGTTCCAAACAACCTTTTTGCATACATTATTTTGCATAAATGTTTAAACAAACTTTAAAAGTGCGCAGATAACTTTTAAACACTGTTATATGTATGGATAATTTAAATTTTCCGCCATTTCCGCAGCATCGCGCGACCTAGAGACACATTTTCGTTTTTTCTCGTGACGTCACGTCCCCCGGCGGCACACTTACAACTTGCGCTCTCCTGTCACTTGCGTAATAAGAATAAAGTTGGCAACTTTGTGCATAGAAGTTGTTCTTTATTTTAAATCCAGTATTTCGGCTGTTAGTTGTGCTTTGTAAGAGAAGTTATTCGGAATGTCGTGCGACGTTTGTTTGCATTTATTCTGGCTCCTTGTGGAATATTTACGTGGAGATTGCGAGCAAGCTTGCGAATTTAACTAGATGTGTAGTGTTTGCAGTTGCTCTGACTTATAATAAATTTAATTGCGTTTATCCTTAACGTTGAGTATTGCATTGTATTAAACTATATTGGTTCAGTGCTGGGTTTAAGTCACTCTTCTTTCTTCTGCTTGTTTGAGGTAATAAAGTTCGTCAGGCCATCTCTTTCGGGGTCTACCTTCTTGGTCTCTTGCTTTGTTAAGGCGCCTACTTCGGGATTAGCTTGACCAATCCTTTCGGGTTTTTCCGTCTTACTTGGGCCGCCCAATCCCACTTCGATTCGGCTGATTTGTGCTCTATGTAATTCCAGTTATATTGCAATACATTTTATTTTGTCTTTGCTTTAAATTTCTTTGTAAATATACTACGCTAGAGGCATTTTGGAAATGACGTTCAGTTTTATCCACATGGTTACGTGGGTAAAGATCAGATACCTATAGATACTAGTCAACGTACTGTGCTATAAGCCCCGGTTTTCAAATTGTAAAATATGTAAGAAGATTACTTACATTCAATACAGCCTCATTCGTGCGCCGATTCCGCCGGGAACTTTACATCCTCGTGGATTGAAAAGCCGATGAGACAGGCGAAGATGAGCGCTTTTATTCGGAGGAATTGTTTATTGAAAAATGCTTATTGTTGGTATTTACGAGGTTTTAATGTCTGCAGTGGGATATTTTTGTATCAGTGTAGCTTCGTTTTACGTTAATCCTGTTGGGATTGAATTTGGGCTTTATATGGTGCCATGCTAGTAAACATTGTAGAAGCTTAGTGGTTTCAGATAAATTTTAACAGATTGTTGTGGAAATCAAGTTACTAAAGACGATAGTGATGATGATGAATTATTGATAGTCTTTGTGGTGCAGTTGGTTAGACGCCAGCTGTGAAACGCGAGGCCGCGGGTTCATTCCCCGCGACGGAACCAATACGTAATCCTCAGATATTTGTTCCGGATCTGGGCGTTTGTGAGACCGAATGTCTCTCTTAGTTTCTGGTACCCACGACACAAGACTCGATCTTAGTGTGGCGTCAGGACTATGTATGTGACTGTTGGGTGTACTTATTATTTATTATTATTTATCTAGAACCCATCAAGCTGCATTATCTTAATATTGAGATCGAAGCACCAGTATTCAAAGATTCATATAAAAATGTGAATGAAAAGACCAGCTTCCATATTTTAATATGGCCGGAAACAATGACGTTAGCCAATCATAAAACAAATCATTTGAACATATAAACAGTTGACTTAATACCGAGGTTCACCCGAATCGAGTTCATAGTCAAATGTATTAATTAACGCATCAGTAATGTAACTAAATTGTTCAATACGGTCACAGTTGATGCTAACCTCTGTTGGAGTACATTTGCGTGGTTCGATTAATGTTACTGGTGCTGCCATCTGGTGTTAATTGTAGAGGAAATTGTTAGGGTTTTATGTGGGGTGGGAACTATTTAAAAAAATGGAATAAAAAATTATGTCACGTGGTAGGAAATATTTCCAAGGTCCGAGATATCGTAGTTTTACTATTATTAGTTTGATTTTTTTCTATGAGAAAATTTTGATGTCATTGTACGCAGTGGTGAGCGTGTTCTATCAAAATTCCAGTACAAAACATCCTTTCTTACTAATTTACACTCCGTAAAACTCAAGTCAAATTAAAAAACATTGAACCACCAAGCGCACCTGGTAAACGCTTCTACAATAAGCTTAATAAAACTTCCCGCCGCGCAAAAATATAATATTTTAACGATAAAAAGAAGTTTGGCGGCGGCCGGCAAACTTGGAGCGATTAATCAATAGCTCGTTCAGGTGTTGGCCTCGGCACTGCATAAAACTTTACAACTTCGGTTCGGCTTTGTTCGACGCGCGGTGGAATA
This sequence comes from Deilephila elpenor, assembly GCA_949752805.1. Taxonomy (NCBI): domain Eukaryota; kingdom Metazoa; phylum Arthropoda; class Insecta; order Lepidoptera; family Sphingidae; genus Deilephila; species Deilephila elpenor. The sequence continues at coordinate 1,402,966 of OX457113.1, read as the reverse complement.
TTAACTTGAGGTTTTACTGGGTATGTAGATATTGGTTTTATAGTTGGAGGTTTAGTTAGTTTAAACCAGCATTTTGTATGGCCTAACCCCGCTCAATCGAACTCTTGGTTGTAGAGGAGTCCCTTGCTCATCAGTGGGCGGTTATGGATTGATACAATTCAAACAGTTCAGGGTTTTAGTATCTCTCTGTCTCGTGGTTTTCAGCTCTATAAAATACACTGCTGAACATTGGAGTAAGAACAACTGCTGGACATTAAGGTGTATGTATTTAACTAATAATCCAAGTGTATTGAAAAACCAGGATTTTTATGGAAACGTGAGAATGAGATTTCGTAAAATATTTTGTTGTTAACTCAATAAAAGTAAAAATAAATCTATGTCATCTGGGCCTAACGTATGTGAAGTATTTTGTATGCAGTATGAGCTTAGGGTGAAAATTACCCCAAAATAGATAAGGAAAATGGACGCCTATTTTTATGATAAGTTCCATAAAATACCTAACAAAATTTAATAGAGGAAATATCAATAAAGAAATAAAATAACTAGTAACACTATTTAAATAAAGTTAAGTAAAACATAATAAAACAATTATTTCCAAATATGTGTACTGGTTCATGTTGCTCAAAGCTTGTTTGAAATTAAAAACACTGAAACACGGCATGCAAATTGAATATTTTCACATAAACGCGACATCAAAACACAATCAAAATGAAAGCGCAATCTGATGAATCTCATATAAGAGGATATGGGAGCAAACTTTACCGATTGAAAACATTTATGCGACGTTCAATATTAGTTTTATACTAAACTGAGGAAGCACTTGCTTGGTGACGTCTTCAACGATCTTTAACTGTAATTGATAAGGATGCGGTGGGAGTGTGGGCGGAGATCATTAATCGAATTAAATTAGCAGTATTTTTCTGGACTTGGTCATTTCCTAATGTCCTAAAATCCAGCCTTGGTGTTAGCCATCGAGCATTGGAGCGCAGTATTTGGGGTGTCAAACTCTCAGCTCGAATTGAAAGCACCGAAAAACGGTTCAGAATCAAAGTTGGCAACATTGGCCAAAAAGCCGCCAAGCTCAGTGGGACTGGGCTGGACTGTCATATGACATGTGGGCGCAGACTGCCACAAAATGGGTCCCAACGGGACGTCGTCGACGTAGAGGACCCAGACGCAGGTGGCGAGACGAATTGGATTCCTATTTACAAGTTTGACCCTATAAAGCCCTTAACAGAGATGAATTGAAAGCGGAAAGAGAAGCCTTTGCCTTCAAAAATATAAAAATAATTCTGAACTTTGCGTACCCGCAAAGTACAACGTACAAAAATTTACAGGATTGCGTTTTGACTGCTCAGGCCAGCTGATTTCTTATATAAGCTTTGATGCTAATGTGGTGGAAGCATCTTGCGCACTCGGTAACGCCTTAAATACGCGCTCTTTAGCTTTAATTAATAAGGTTGTGGTGAGACTGTGAGCGGAGTTAATTAATGCATGAAAATTAACAGAACAGGATGCTAGGAGAACGAGGCAAATATGATATTATATTGCTTTAAAGGAAAAATACTTTTAATATACTTAATGTTCGATGCTTGTCGAACGCGCAATGTATACCGTACTAAAGTAATAGGAATGCGTTTTGTTGCTTGCTGAAGTGAGCTGTTTTTTATATAATTTTAATACCAGAGATGGGAAGTGATAGCACCTTGTGCGCTTGGTGACGTCTTCAACGTGCGCTCTTTAGCTATAATTAATAAGGTTGCCGTGAGACTGACGGCGGAGTTAATTAGTGCATGAAAATTAACAGAACAGGATGTTAGTTGAACGACGCTTAGATAGTAATATTCTAGGTTAAACGGGATGTAATTAATTTGCTTATTAGCTTAGTAACTTTATCTTTGGTAAAACCACAATGCATTATGGTAAAAAATTTGTGGAAATGCGTTTCGTATCTGTAATCAAGGGCATCATCATCATCAGCTCGTTGCAGTCCACTGCTGGACATAGGTCTCTCCCAAGGTACGTCACAGAACCCGGTCTGCTGCTTTTTGCATCCAGTCGCTGCCGGCCCTTTTGTGCAAGTCGGCCCGTCCCGTAACGACCTCTAATGAATGACGTTATCCATTCAACTTCAATCGCACAGTCCAGGATTTCAGTTACTGATAGTTTGCAGTCTTTCTGTCTAATGGGATTAGATGTCTTTTACTTTTGAAGGTTCTATCTTTGATTTCCGCTGGGATGTTAGCTGTAGAATATGATCTATGCCTCAACATAAATGGGGAAAAGCCCGGGGAAAACAAAAAGTGCCACTTTGATGTCAAGGAGCATATGAATAAATAAAATAAATACACCCAACAGTCACATACATAGTCCTGACCCCACATTAAGATCAATAAAGACGTGTCGTGGGTATCAGGAACAACGAGAGACTTTTCGGTCTCACAAACGCCCAGACCCGAGACAAATATTTGTGGGCCTTACAAACATTTTTGTCGGTGCGAGGATTAAACCCGCGGCCTGTCGTTTCACAGCCGGCGTCTAACCAACTGCGCCACGGAGGCTGTCAACAACATATGAGAGAGAGTAAATGGTTTTAAAGTCGAGGACCCCAATGACCGGGCAAAAGGTTGAACTGGAAAACTCTTCCCACCTCTACTCTAACATATACTCTACCGGGTATATCGCGAAAGCGATCGAAAGTAAACCCAGGTGGTAGTATTAGTGACTTCAGACACAACAATTTTTTTATAATATTTTACATATCGTCGTATTTGGGTAGTAAATACTCGTCCATAGTTTTCCTAAAAACAATGTATACCTATTTATTTTCAATGACGCAATGGTACGCAAGAGTTTGAACTATTATTTTATCAAAACTTGGTATTTACCACCCAAGACGATGATAATTAAAAAATTGCGAAAAGAAACTGTCGCATTATTGCGAAATTTTTAATTGCATTGTGTCTGTAGTTAGTAAAACTATCACCTGACCTCGTTTTCGGTCGCAGTTTAGATATACCTGGTATATTTTGCGCTAAGTTTTGATTTATTTTTGCGTCGGATTTATTATATTCCTCTTCACTTCTTTATCTCCCACACACCACTGCTCAATACTCGCTGGACTATTCGACATAATACACCTTTTAGAACCGTTAGTAGCAAGATAAAAAAGATAATAAGCCATGGTGCTAAGAACTTTAATTTTAGTAAAATTGACTATTTTATACCATAAGCCGGTCTTGACTATATCACTCTGCATCTGCACAGTCCTTGGAAGTATAAACGTCACGAATCCAAACGGTTTTTCTTCACAGCCATTAGTCCAACGAAGCGGCCTGCAAGAAAGCCTTTGAATCTCGAAACAGTTCCTACAGTTTTTAAAACCCCTTTGAAACTAGAAATTTGCACGCAGGGGTTACAGTAGTCGGTTGTTTCAGACAAAGCACCATCGGAGGCGACTTTTCGCGGCGCGGAGTTCCTCTCGTACGACCTCACGCAGACGGGAGGCGAGCCAATAGTAAGCACTCAGGACGCCATATCCCTCTACTTCAAGACACGACAGCCTAATGGACTGCTGTTTTATACTGGTAAGACTTTTTGTATTTAAAAAATTTTTTTTGTGTAGATGAGAATTAAAGAGATGTGAGCTAATCGGTAATATTGGTTCAAAAGTTCTTGTAATTATGATTTTAAATCGGAAATCTTATAAGTGTGTAATTATAAAGGGTCGGAAATATTCGTAGCTTTGGTAGTAAATCAGATGAAACATATAAAAAAATCTGTTGTAGTTACAGGTTATAGGTCCAATTTTTAGAAGTGTGTTTATAAAATTACGTCGACCTTTTTTTTGAGTATCTGTTCTCACATTTGTTTGCTAATTTTCGCTAAAAAGATAAAATGGCTTTTAACTAACTCCAAAAAAAGGTTCTGAATTTTATATTTACTTTGTTATCTCCATTTTACTAAAAATATTCAAATTATATGTAATATTTGTTCAAATTGTTCAAACTTCGTGAGTTGTGAACTAATGAAAAACAAACTACATAGAACTCAAGTCAGACGTGAAAAGGCAACGGGGGCTATCGCAGAAATAATAAAAAAGTTATATCTCCTTTGAAATGCTAAATGTTGTATAATATAAGTATTTGAATAATGAACATCCATTAGGCTGAATTTGCGAACTTTTATTAATAATATTAACAGAAATTGTGATTTAACATTGAACTAATTAACATTGATTCTATTTTGACGACTGATAGGCCAACAAACGGAATTTAATAAATATTTTGGAGGTTATGGGTTCGATTCTCCCATGGATAAAATTAGTTTGACCTGCAGACATGATCAGGTTAAGGCATTTGTGCATCTCAAATTGTTTTCAACGATATCAACGGCATAGTTATCCCGGTAGATGCCGAAAGGGGTATATTGGCTTTGCAGTCTGGCTCGCTTGCAAATATTTTGGCGGGGTTAGGTCCCTTACAAATCCTACCTTAGCTTACCTACTGAACCCCTCACTGTGTATCATATTATACAGTGTATATCAAGACCGCGACCGAAAACGAAGCCAGGTGGTATTATGACTTCCAATACAATGCAACTAAAAATTTCGCATGTTTTTTCGCATTTCGCAAGTTCCTGAGCTTTGTATTTGGGTGACAAATACATAATTTTACTAAGATAGTAATGTCCACCTGTTTATTTTTAAAGGTGCAATGGTACGCAAAGGTTTAAATTACTATTTTAGCAAAAACGAGGTATTCACCACCCAAACACGATGATGTTTAAAAAATTGCAAAAATAACTGTCGCTTTCTTGCGAAATTTTTTGTTGCATTGTGTTTGTAACTACTAAAACTACCATCTGGCTAATTTTCGGTCGCGGTCTTGATATACCCGGCATATTAATATGGATTCATATTCATTTTTATTTTCATTAGGTCACGAAGCAGACTACTTAAACCTAGCAGTGCGTGATGGTGGCGTCTCTCTGACCATGGGCCTCGGGAACGGCAAGCAGGAGATGCACATAAAGCCAGCGAAGACGAGGTTCGACGACCACCAGTGGCACAAGCTAACTGTCCATCGGAGGATACAGGAGGTACGTTGCTTTGTTATTGTTTAGTTACAAAATAGAAGATTCATTGGCAACGGTGAAGCCTGACGAGAGTGAACAAAGAGATTAATGTTCTAGAAGCGAAAGAAATAATTAAATACACCCAACAGTCACATACATAGTCCTGAAGCCACTCAGATCGAGTCTTGTGTTGTTGGCATCAGAAGCTACGATAAACTTTTCGGTCTCACAAACACCCAGACCCGAAGCAAATACCTGTAGATCACACAGATATTTGTTTCGGTGCGGGGATCGAATTAGCGCCCTCTCGTTTCACTGCCGGCATCTACAACTGCGCCACAATTTTCTAAATTGAAGTTCTCGTACTGCACATTCACTCCCTTTGAGCTGTAAATGTTTATATGTCATATTAATCAGCAGTACTGCTAGTTGGTATGTCAATTGTCCGCTTCAGAAAAGCCAGTACCCAACACTGGGACGTACTCAGCCTGAATAAACACAATAAAACATGCGAGATAAAGTAAGCCAAGTATATTGATTTGTTTACGAAACAGCAATTATACTGCGTGGACCCACGCGCCGCCCGGCTTATCGTCGAGGTCGGCGTATAATTTCATTATAAAAATATTCCATTAAACGCTCTTTGTGGCTCGTGAATGGATTTTGCCCGGGCTCATTGGCTAGCCGGTTTCAGCCTGTTTCAACCGGTTCCAGCAGCTTTCAGACGCTAATTGCTCATGTAGATCGCTGTTTTACGGCCCGCTTTTGTTATTGAACCAATTTGCTGGTTTTTAAAATTGGTATTTACTTGATGCGTGAGTGATTTATAGGCTTGAATGTTGAATTCTTTTAAATAACTGTATTGAGTGCATTTTTATAGTATAAGGTTAAGACGGAAGCGATTTATTTGACGGGATGCGACCCCTGACTCAACTGGGGAGATACGATTGCACAGAAAACCCACATAAAGTTTTGTTGTGTTTTGTTTAGTCAGCGAGTCTTACCCTTCTCTTTCAAATTTCATTTGAAACAGCGGCAACATACTCAAACTCTAAGCATCGTAAATTTACAAAACAATAGTAATTTATTTATTTATTTTATTTTTATTTATAATTCTTTATTGTACACAAAACATAAGAATAACATATAAATGGAACTTAAATCTAAATATGAGTACAAACGGCGGTCTTATCGCTCACGGCGATCTCTTCCAGACAACCTTTGGATGGACTGGAATGAACAGGAGAAGGAAACCGAAGGTAGTATAATAAAAAGGAATGAACGAGTACCATGTACAACAAATAAATAAATATAAATAAATGCTATATACATATATAACCATATTACATATACTAAACAAAATACAATATTATACACTACAAATACAATATAAATTATACAAATATATAAATAACCAAATATGTAAAGGGAAAAAAAAGCAGAAATAAAATGAGTACAAAATAATAATACAGAAAAAAAAAAATATATATTCTATAATATATTATTAAGTTACTGTTGTGATAAATAATGCGTTCTGACTAGTCTCTTAAAAATAGGCAGTGATTTTGCAAGTCTTATAGACATAGGCAGTTCATTCCATAGGCGAGCAGCATAGACAGTAAAAGATTTGTCTACGAATGTTGTGCTATGCTTCGGAATCTCCAAAATCAAACTCTCTGAAGACCTAAGAGATCGTGCATGGGTATCACGCAAGAAATGGAAACGGTGCTTAAGATAAGATGGAGCCGTGGGATGAAATAATATACAATAGAGGAGTGAAAGGATACGAGTATTCCGACGAAGACGTATTGATAGCCACTTGAGTTTAGTTCGATATTCAGAGACGTGGTCATATTTTCTAAGTCCAAATATGAACCGAATGCAGAAATTTTGAAGTCGCTCAAGCTTTTCAAATTGGGCTTCGGTGAGATCAAGGTAGCTAGCATCAGCATAATCAAGAATAGGAAAAAGAAGAGACTGGACGAGTGCAATTTTCGTAGGAATAGGTAGAAAATTTCGCAATCTTCGCAAGGACCCCGCTGCAGCAAACAATTTACGACTAAGTTGTTGCAATTGGGGACCCCAGGATAAGTTACTATCAATGAATACCCCCAAGTTTTTTACGTTATCACAAAAGGGGATAACACAGCCATTAAATGTGACCTGGGGTATTTGATTCACATTCAACTGAGAAACCATCCTGGAGCTGCCAACAACAATGACCTGAGTTTTAGCTGGGTTTACTGTGAGCCCGTGCGTCCTACTCCACTCATTTATTCGTGAAAGGTCTTTATTAATTGATACAATAGCCTCCGTCACCCTGTCCACCGGAGCGTGATAATAAATTTGTAAATCGTCTGCATACAAGTGATAGGAAGAAATAAGTTGATGGGAGATAGAGTTAATGAACAATGCGAAGAGTAAAGGAGATAAAACGCCGCCCTGAGGAACGCCAGCAAAAGTATCACACCAAGCAGAAACTGCACCTTCAATGCGTATACGCTGCCGGCGACCAGTCAGGTAACTATGAAACCAGTCAATTACCGTTGGAGATATGTTAATAGAGCGAAGTGTGCTTAACAGGACATCATAATCTACAGTGTTGAACGCATTGCTAAAGTCTAGCAAGGCTAGTACCGTTAGCTTCCCGCTCTCCATGGCAGATCTAATGTCGTCTGTTATATGAACCAATGCAGTGGTAGTACTGTGACCAGGACGAAATCCGGATTGAAAGGGATTAAGGAGATTGTTATTCGTAAGAAAGGTGCAAAGCTGATGATGGATAAGGATTTCAAGGACTTTGGAGAGGAACGGTAAAATAGAAATGGGCCGATATTCAGAAAAGGATACGGGATTAGGTTTTTTGGGAAGAGGAACGACTTCTGCAGCCTTCCACAAGGATGGGAAGACAGAATAGGAGATCGAAAAATTAAGGATGTGACATAGAATAGGAAGAATTTCGTCAAGGATAGGTAGTACCATATTCCGGCCTATACAGTCATTACCAACCGCATTGGAGGAAATCGATAAAATGCTCTTTTTAACATCACAATCAGAGAATTGACTAAAGACGAATTGAGAATAGTTTGGGGTTGGAATGGAAGAAAGATCATTAATAGTTTTATCTTTAGTAGCCCTATCAAAACAGGGAATAGCTGAAAAGTATGAGTTTAATAAATCAATGTTTAATTTATGAAGGCTTACATCGGGACGTGGTTTTCCAACTCCCATGGATTGAAGAAACTTCCAAACCTTAGCTGGATCACCATTTTCTACAGATTTATGGACATATCGGCGTTGAGCATTCCTACATAACTTGTTGCAGTGATTACGAATAGCTACAAATTTTTCCCAGTTCAGGGAATTGGGTCTACGCTTAAACCTGGACTTAGCTGTAGCTTTCCTCAATATCAATGATTTTATTTCATCGGTGAGCCAAGGTGACGGGAGGTGCTTCAATTTAACTGCACGTATTGGAGCGTGTATATCGAACAGCTTCGTTATATTAGTATTGAAAATTTCAACCTTATCATCGATCGAGTTTGAGGTAAGCAGAGGGACCCAGTCTATGTTGTCAGCATCCTCACGAAGACTTACGGAATTTACCCCACGAAAGCAACGCCGCATCACAACCTTACATCTATCTTTAGGGGGGCGAATTTTCAGCGATAAATAAATAAGGTCATGATGTGAGAAGGCATCGGCAGCACATTGGCCATGATTTGCAACAAGATGAGGAGAGGAAACGAATATGAGATCGAGGAGAGAAGGAGTAGAATTAGGAAAATGATGAGTGGCATTGAGAGGTAGGATAGAAAGGTTACAAGAATTCAAAACAGAAAATAGTGAAGAAGAGCGATGATCTCTCTTAAGTAGGCAAGTATTGAAATCTCCCATGATTATGCTGTGACTGTACGAGGGAGTGAGATTAATAAGAATGGTTTCTAGAGAAGAGAAAAAGTCAATGCGCAGAGAGGGACAATAATAAACACCGAGAAGAATTTTAGTGTGAAGGAGTTCAACCTCCAGGAACAGATGCTCACCGCCATTTGCGGGCGGAGGCTGAGGTGACGTATGTACAATGGAAAAGGAAATACCGGTACGTAAGTATATAGCCACCCCACCACCACCGCCAACGGATCGATCGTTCCTGATAAATTGAAAACCAGGAAGGGAGTAGGAACTAGAAGGAAGGCATGGCTTAAGCCAAGATTCTGAAACAAGAATAGCATGGAGATTCGCACAGTCAAAGCTAGCTAACATATCGGTGAAATGTGCCGGAATACTCTGGGCGTTGATATGCACGACATTGAAATTCTTAGGAACATCAGAGAATTGAGATGAAAGAATTTCACTTAGCGATGGAATACTAGTAAAACTGCTGTTGTCACTACCTGCCGAGAAAAACTCATCAGACTCACTATCAATTTGAGACATGACATTTATTAATAATAAATAAACTTAAAAATATATTTAAAAAAAAAATACTGCTTACAAATAGGTATTAAAAGTCAAAACAATATACATATATACGAATGTTTATCAGTAAATATGGCCTGCTTAATAGGCACCTTACATTCCACCTGCCGGTTGTGTTAAGAGTTACAACAATAAAAAGAAACAAAATACAAAGAAAAAGCAAACAAAAACAAAAATACAACGATAAAGGCCGGGTAATAATCTTTAAAAACAAAAATATACCAAACCAAAAGTAAATAAAAGTTATCACCGCGTCTATTAAAAAAATAATGTCATTATCATTGCGGAGAAGAAAAAAAAATAAAAAATAAAAAAAATTTATCTAAACAGGTTAACTAACAACTCATAATGACTAGAGGTACACAAAACAAAAAGATAAAATAAAATAACAATAATAATCAAGTGGTGTATACAAAACAGATTATAGAACCTACATATTTATAATGCTTAAAATAAAATGTAATTGAGCTATGGAACGCGACACGGTAAACAACAAAAATGACAGATAAAAATATAACCTATATGGAAGGTAGTAGTAGTGAAATATAATAACAAACAGTCTTACCCAGCCAGTACATGAAAACAGTTAATAAGTAAATGTTTATTTATTTTTGTTGTTCGCTGTGCGCTTGGACCTCGCAATCCTGGATCGAGTTCCAGTTGTAGCATTATCAACACTGCCGATGTGACTCAGGTCGTGAAGAGATGTAATACGCTTCCGCACGCCATCTGCGCCAATAACATATACGTTGCCTTCTTGAGTCCAGCACCTCGCAATGCCGAACTTCTCCCGGGCAGTCATAAATAAGTCGTGACGCGCTTTTGTCAAGAATTCCGACATGGTGATTCCGGAGCCCTTGAGCTTAGTTTTGGCGTACCACAACCATCCCGGACCGCAACATCCTGGAGCTTGAAGAGAATGGGACGAGGTTTTTCAGCCTCGGAGGCGCGTCCCATTCTATGACACCTTTTAATGCTATGCGGCGAGAAGTCTTTTACTTTAAAGTGCTCCTTGATGACGTTAGCCACTACGAGTCCAGTATCCTCCTTGCTAACCTCCTTGACACCGTGCAACAGCAAGATCTTCCTACGGCTTCTCATCTCCAAATTGTCGATGTTGCGTGCTAAGAATTCAACCTGCTGCTGGAGATTCGTTAGAGCCTCAGTGATGAATGCCCGGAACGAACCGAAGTCAGATGCCAGGCTAGACGCGGTGGATGACCTCGGTGATTTGTGCAGCTCGGCGTCAAAGTCAGCCATCCTCTTATGGAACATCTCCATCATGTCAGCCAGTGTATCCTTGATAGAATCCATTGCGTAGAAGTGTGGTGAAAAGTGTAGAAATAAGGATTGTTTATAGGATATAACACAACACCGGCAAGTAACAGTAATTATCTAATGAAAACTTTCATTCCAAATTATTTACAATCAAATGTAGATATATTTTTAAATTTTAAATTGTAGAGCACAAATTAACGATGTGTATTAGATGACTACCCTCGACGAAAATCTCGAATCGAAATTTACTTCAGGTATTATGAATTCAAAGCATTTTGTGAACTAATAAAGACTGATACATATATATTTACAAAATTTCTTCAACGCAAATTCTGAATACTAAATATCTAACAGCCTTCAAACTGCACTTCCAAGTATTTCCATTTAAAACCTCATGGTCAGGTAACGAGAACCCCATAAAAACATCCATTAAACCCCTTCTATAATAGTTTATTTCCTGATAATTCGATTCAGAGTGCTATTAGTTTTTTTACAACCATTCTCGCGTAAATGTCACAGTTCCTAGAATTTATTTATGAGTTTTCGCGGAATACACAGCTAATATGCAAAATTACAAGACACAGGTTTAATGGTAAATGCCTTTTTAATATTTGTGTGTGGCTAACGGCTTTTGTTTTTATTAGTTTTTTATGAAAAAGAACTGCTTTATTATGAAAAAGTAAATGAATTTCCGATCGTAAATGCTGTATACTTCGTTGTGCTAGTATCATAGAAAAACAAAGATTTCTTGTCTGAACAATAGATCTACTATGGGATATTAGCATCTGTTTGGGTCTAGATGTTTGGGACTCCAAAAAGTCTCGTAGTTTCTGATACCCACAACACAAGACTTAATTGATCTTAGTGTGGAGTCAGCACTACGTATGTGAATGTTCCGTGTATTTATTTATTTAGAAAAGTAAAAAATATTCCGCTTCCATTTTTACAAAATTCAAAGAATCAACACAAATCAATGAAGCATGACGTTTCTCTTATAACTACATAGCCACTTTTCTTCAAATCGCCTAAGTAATTATTTGGTAAAAAAATAAAATGACGTTTTTCAAAAATAACCGCATCCTTATTCATTTCGCAGAAATTAGGAGAAGAAAATACAAATATAATCTTCTAAAAGCGCGATTGTCAAGCAAACATCAAACTTTGATATATACATCGATCTACCACCGTTACTTAAACTTCCTGAGTCGCCCTATGTAAATCAAGTTCTTACTTGAAAGATTAAAGTTGCCGAAATTCGTGAGGATCTGTAAACAACTGCTAATGGAAAGCGTTTTAATGAATATGTAGTGGTTCGCTCCAATCCTTTCTGGGGCCATTTACAAGCAACGTGGAGTTTGTATTTAAAAGGACTCGTTTACAATACTTTGATTTGTTTTGAAAAGCCTTTAGAATTGGTCATTAAATAAATGGAAATCTCTAGTTGGATGCTCTTATAATCAAGGAAGCTAAAACCAGGCGAAATTGAGATTGGGCAGGAAGGTAAATCTTGGCACCGACCGAGAATAATGCAATTTAAAAAGAAAGGAAAAATCGGCTTGGCTCCATCCAACACTAAGATAAGAGTACTTTCTTGTGGACGCCACGAATTGTAAAGACCTTTCAACCCCAGCATAACCAAAACCAATCAGTTATTATTATTGAAACTTAGCATCTTATGTCTCAGGATGGCGAGCGCAAGGCCAAGCATTGCTTTGTAAAGCATGGTGTTGTTTGGCTTTCCTACTGTCCATGAGCGGTCGTATCGTTTACCATCAGGCGGATGCCATGCTCGTCTCGCCATTCAACGCAATAAAAAAAAGTTATTTTGAAAAATAAAACGGTACGAGAATTATATTGACGGCCTACAATCGACGTATCTTTAGAGTTTCCTCGGAACGGCAAAGTCAACAAACATTTGCATTAATAATACCCATCAAATTAAGGATCCGGGACCCAACAGATCCATATGTGATGCGTAAAAATTAAGTCTTTCTTGTCCAATAATATAATTTAAAAAATACCAATTTTTTTTAATTCATCCACTAAACTCAAAATTAACGAAACACGGAAAACCACACAACGTAAAGGAAAGATAAATACTAGAACTAGACAAAGAGCGTGCGAGTGGCAATACATAATGAAGGGCACGAAAGCCGTGTAACGCGCCTTAAATAAACAATAATGCGGCGCGGCTTCGCAATCAGCAGAAAGGAATAGGTTTTTAATATTGGAAGCGTTTTCCAACGAAAGGGTGGAAGGGCTCTTTTCAACCAGGAAATATGAGACTGGGGATGTTAGAGTTGTGAGTACGATGAACCCTGCTTTTTAGATATTGGAAAGTTGAATGACAGTCTGTGTTTTGTTGTAAAAGGCAAGAATTGTATGGTGGATGGTGATAGTATAATGTAAACACAGGTTAAATAAATCTTGTATTGATATTTAAGTAGCTACTACTGTTGCCTGTACAGGTAAGTTGTGCCAAAATATCGACCACACGAAAATAAATAAAATAATATATCAAATTATCCCGTATAGTTTGCAAACGGACATACATGATAGAGACCAAACAAAATCGATCGAATAGATTTACAAGTCCGCCTGTTACAGAAAGAAAAAAGTTAAACTTTCGAATTTCAATGGAGCATTCATGTACTACAAACCTTTGCCGCCTCGGAGAAGCTGCTTCTACAGTAATTTTTACTAATAATTCTAATATTCCCATCATTAATAAAAGTCAGCCTTTGCCATGACACCAACAACTCCAATCGGTATTTAACCACTATGAATATTTTACTCATCAATATAGTTTTCATTACAATATTAATATCACAAATAAACGTTACCGCGGGCCGTTTAATATATAATTAACTACCGTGCAGTTATTTCAAATCCTATATGACCTCGATTTAGTACATAGTTATTTATAAACGTGTAGTATCTGGTCGGCAATTTGCTTACTATCATTTGTAAATGTGGAATTTCCAAATTAACAAACTTCTCTCTTTCTCTACTTTTCGACATCCTCCGTGGCGCAGTTGGTTAAACGCCGCATGTGAAACGAGAGGCCGCGGGTTCGATCCCCGCATCGAAACAAATATCGGTCTCTTAGTAGGGGCCTGCATTCAGTGACTTCCTGCAACCTGGTTATATATCATCCCAAACAAAAAAAAAATATTACCCTCAAAAGTCCATAGGCAGAACAACACAATCTACCATTACAGTATAAACAAGATCGTAGGAATAAAACCCCTGAAACCTATGTAAATTTACGTCATAAATCCGTCTCAGTACGAGGTAGTCACGTCGCCCATCAAACTTTAACAGAAGGCCGAAACTCACACCAAACTATACACGTACTCCTTTTGACTCGTTGGCTATCTTGTTTTGGTTTCAGTGCGACCTTTCTGTTTTGCTTTTAGATTGTGTGTGATTTTAAAAGAAGTGGAAATGGAATGGTGTCAAATCCGCCATAGAGACCCATGCAAATCGTATTAAGGGATCACATTGCGTAGATCCTATTCCAGGTATTTCAGTACAGTTATTTGACAGCCTCCGTGGCGCAGTTGGTTAGGAATGTAAATCAAGAGGCTGCGGGCTCGATCCCCGCACCGAGAGTAATGTTTGTGAGGCCCACAGGTATTTGTTTCGAGTGTGGGTGTTTATGAGACCGAAAAGTCTCTCGTAGTTCCTGATGCCCATGATACAAGACTGGATCTTAGTGCGGGGTCAGGACTATGTATGTGACTGTTGGGTGTATTTATTTATTTATTATTAGGTGCTCTTTATTGTCATCATCATCTTCAGCCACAGATAACTAATAAATATGTTTTTAGTGACAACTGATACTAAAATCACATGAACCAAACCGTATGTATTATTCAGTATGATTATAAACTCTGATTTTATGCTTTTTTGTCCACAGATTACGCCGTTCACGAGTTTTTGCAGGGTGAGTTGAAATAATGCTTGGTATTATATTTTTAGTGGCGCCACTGCTATTAGATAGAAGAAAAAAAGAGTCTATACCATGGAAAGTATTTATTGATGGTAAGGGGCAGTATGTGTTCTGTTGTAGCGGACCAGACGTGGCTGCCAACATGTTCACGGTAGTCGCGGTTTCAAATCCCAGGGCACACCTCTGGCTTTTCGGAGTTACGTGTGAATTGATAGTTAATCATCACGCACTATAACGGTGAAGGAAAACATCGTGAGAAAACCTGCATACCATAGCGATTTGAAAAAAAAAATTATGGTATATAAAGTCCGCTAACCTGCACTAGGGCAGCGTGGTGGACTATATGGCCTCATCCCTCTCAATCGTTTTGATTGTAGAGGAGGCCCGCACCCTGCAGTGGGATATATCTGGGCTGATACAGTATGAGGGGTCCTTAATACAATCCAAAATGTAGTATTTATTTGACTCCATATTCCCAGTCATTGCTTACATTGCTGAATCACATCAGTAATACATTAGTCTCGGCAACATTACTGTTATCACCAATTCCCCCAATCTTTCTAGGTTAGGATTAACCTATATACTGGCGTTTTATGCGGGGTTAGTGACCCTAATTCGG
The DNA here is from genome assembly GCA_949752805.1 of Deilephila elpenor. Classification (NCBI taxonomy): domain Eukaryota; kingdom Metazoa; phylum Arthropoda; class Insecta; order Lepidoptera; family Sphingidae; genus Deilephila; species Deilephila elpenor. Next base: position 1,387,559 of record OX457113.1, on the reverse strand, counting down.
TAGGCACTCCATCAGCCATGGGCTTATCTGTCTTTGATGAGGTTTTACGCAAATTGGGTCGCGTTATCGATACAGCGTTTATGCGTTTTTCGAATTGGCATTTGTTTACTACTCATGTTAGTATAATATTTTTGCATGCGTGTAAAGGATATTTTCGCCTTTGCCTCATTTATCATATTACGTTAAAAAAGGGCAACGTAATGATGTTTTTTTATAGGCCACGGAGCTTTAAAAAAATTTCGACTTATTGTATCAGCCCATATACGTCTCACTGCAGGACGCGAGCCTCCTCTACAATCGAGAGTACGATTGAGAGAGTTTAGGCCATATAGTCCACCACGCTGGCCTATTACGGATTGGTTTAAAATAACTATAAAATATTTAAGATTGCTCAAACCCAGGTAGTGACAGAACACTTTGAAAACTACTTCTAATCAATTTTATCCTAATTTAGTAGGTAACAATTATCTCTTACTGGTAGATGTAATGAGTTATCAGATTTATTTTCCAGAAAAATATGTACATATGTATTAAATGAAAGAAAAGACAGATCATAAGTTATGTTAGTATGCGACTTGAAATTATAATGTAGTTTGGATATCATCAGCTATTATAATAAGATCCTTGTTTGTAATACGAGAAACATCATCAATTTTCCTTCGGAATTACACTAATCAAATAGGGTTTGCAGATTACGGCATTAATATAAATAGAAATCACATAATATGCGGAAGATAAAGTTATGTAAATGCTACAAAATATATTATTTGTCTGTTGTAAAAGAAATACTACTGGTGGTAGGTCTCTTATATGTGAGACGCCTTCTGGGTAGGTACCACCGCAATGTCTATTTCTCCCGCCAATCAGCAGTGTTAATGCACTGTTGTGTTCCGGTTTAAAGGACATTGTAGCCGGAGTAACTACTGGACATAATGAGACTTAACATCTTATGTCTAAAGATGGCGAGCGTAGAGGAATGCCAATCATTGTAATTCATGGTGTTGTTTAGTTTTGCTACTGTCCATGAGCCTTTGCATCGCTTACCATCAGGCGAATGGCACGCTCGTCTCGCTATCCATTGCAATAAAAAAATCGTATGAGTACCACCTTTGACTCTACCAGCATTCTTTTACTGGCACTACTTGGATTTGTATCTACCGCAGTAGCAATTCAAAAGATACTTGACAACTAATATTAGTTGCATTGTGTCTGTAACTACTGAAACTATCACCTGGCTTCGTTTTCAGTCGCAGTCTTGATATACTCGGTATATTATAATATTATAATAAAAGTAGGAAGCAAATTACTCCATACAATTAAACCTGCCCACTTAATAATGTACGAATAGAAGTGAAATCTTGCGCTGTTAATAAGTTGAATTGTCCCAGACGGTATGAAAGCCGGGGGCACAATGCCGACGCCCACAATAGCCTATTCCGGCTAGACCGAAGGTGAAAATAGAAATGGCGACCTTGCCTTCGCAGCTTTAATAAGATGGTTTTGAATTTTTTTGCTAGGCATTGTTGAGTCTTTTTATTGCAGGCTAATGGGCTGCTACTTACATATTTGCAGCTTGAATTAATTTGCTTTTGAATATGGAAGTGTATGATAAATAAGTAATTAAAATCTTAATTATACTGCATCATCGGAAGGGGTAGGCAGAAGCGTCACCAGGACACCCACATTTCGCTTTGTATGTTCCGTCCCACGATGTGATAGGGGGCAAGCCTATCGCCATATCGGGCAGAAATTTTGAACTCCGGGCTAATACTGAATAAAAAAACACTTTTCTCGACTGGGGATTAGAACACGAGTCCTTAGCGCGGTAATCGTACCGTAGTACAACTGCGTCACCGAGGTAGTCAGTACTTAGTACTTTATTATATTTCATTATACATTTTAAGGGCTTTATTCAACTTATTTTAGGAATCGAATGTTTTGTCCCTTTCAAACGGCCTTAGAATTCAGTTTGAGCGAAGAAGACAAAACATTCTATAACTAAAATAGGTTTTAAATCTGTCTATGAATAAGGCCGTGATTCTGAGACGTCTGCAATAACCTTATATCGTATTTGCCTGTTATGGACCATCACACAAATCCCAGTTTATTTTAAGACCGTGGCCTTTCCACCAGGTGAGCTCGAGTAGTCTCCGATGACCATGAAATTAATTACGTCGGATTAAAGTTCTCAGCGGCAGCGCAAGTGAAATAGAAAGCGGCCTTGTCTTTGCAGCTCGCTTAATTGGCGGCATGAGGATTTATATTTTTACTACTTGCTTTATATGTATGGGCTTTAATTCTAGTATAAAAAGTAAAGGTTATTTTAACATTGGTGCCTGTCTATGTTTGTGTATTTTCAGTGGCCAGATAAACGCTTTTTACGAAGCTTGTGACTGAATAACAAGCCCAATTCGGAGAAATCATTCGTTGAGCACTTCCATTCGCCATATTGTGCGTCAATATTATTCAAAAAATATTCTATAGTAACGACTTTTCGCAAGATAAAAGTAGCCATTGTCACTCTTCGGCCCATTCAGTATTGCTAAGCAAATTAATATTTATAGTTGCGTGAAACATGGACAAACTAACAAGCACACGTTCGTATTCATAAGAGGATATTTGTATAGCAAAAATTAACAATTCAAAATGTAAATATATTAATAAGAACACAAGCAGGTAGCTTGCCTTATAATAAAAGTCACGCTTTACCATAATCAGGATCTACACTTTCCTGACCCTATTACTAAGCTGCATGGCTCTGACCTGCGCTCATCGCCCTGAGATACTAGCGTATTCATAGACAGTTTTAAAACTTATTTAAGTTTTCGAATGTTTGGTCTTCTTTGCATAAACCGAATTCAAAAGTCGTTCGAAAGGGACAAAACATACGATAACTGAAATAGGTTTTAAAACTGTCTATAAATAAGGCCTTAGGCGTTAAGTTTTATACTCAAATCGTTCCAAAAATGCCACGTGTCCTCATATAGTTTATTTATTACATTGAATCCCAACTCCATTTTGTTTTGTAAACATTTAATTTGCGTTGATGACATTTGCACATCAACTGACTCGGAAACATAATTTTAAACCGCGATACATTTCCGATGCGTTAAAATTAATTATTTAGAGGAAAACCACTATCTAATTGAAAACCGCAATAAACCGAACTAGTCTCATGTATTTGAAACTAATTTCATGAAAGTTGTGTATGTTTCGATGAGTAAACAGTGTTGTGGAATCAACAGCGTCATAGTTGAAATGGCTCTGTTTACACGGAGAAACTAGTTGCATGAAAGTCAGTTTTTAAGACATTGGTCAGGACATTAATTTATAAAATTGTATCAGCCCATTATAGCCAACTACTGCAGTATAAATGCACTGTTGTGTTCTGGTTTGAAGGACATTGTAGCCAGAGTAGCTACAGGATTTAGTGAGGGTTAACATCTTATGTCTCAGGATGACGAGCGCCGTGGCATGCCAAGCTTTGCTTTGTAATTCATTCTGTTGTTTGAATTTCTACTGCCCATGAGCCGTATCGCTTACCATCAGGCGAATGGCATGCTCGCCTTGCCGTGCAATAAAATAAAATACTGCAGGCACGGGACTACTATAACATACACAGCTTGATTAAGGTTAGGCCGTGAAATTAAGGAATGTAGGTATAATATTTCATGCTCTTCATAATTTTATCTTTGACAAAATTATGTCAACAGTATTTGCTCTTACATAATAATTTATACAAAAATTTATAAATCTTAAGAAAGTACGCTATTATGCCATGGCGCATACTAAAATAACCGGTATTTTTCAACAATTCAATCGTTTTATTAATTAATTGCGCCTATATTATACCAAGCCAGTAATTTCATGGTATAAGGTGGTATAAACAACGCCTTTATCGAGTTTCTATAGTACGTTGTTTGTAATGAGGCTGTAATAATGATTGGCTCTGGTCTGTAATTAAAGATGTATGGGGATGTTTGTTTTGAACGTAAAATTACATGGGATTTTATAGAAATGTGTTGATGCCTATAAACAAATAAAATGACACATTGGCTTTGTAAACGGTGAAGGTCGGGCAATTCACTTCTGTGTGAGTTTTTCAGTTCCAAAAAGATTGTAATTTGTCCGAAATGGCGATATGATTGCCACCAATCACATCTAGGGACCAAAATGAATTTAGCGTATAATTTGGCAATAATGACATCTAAATAGTAAATATGCTCTTTCAAAGACACAACTGGTGGTAAGTCTCTCATATGTAAGAGGCCGCCTGGGTATGTACCACCGCAATGTCTATTTTTCCCGCCAAACAGTAATGTAAATGCACTATTGTGTTCCAGTTGAAGGAAATTGTAGCCAAAGTAACTACCGGATATAATGAGGCTTAACAACTTATGTCTCAGGATGGCAAGCGCAGTGGAATGCCAGGCACTGCTTTGTAATTTATGGAGTTGTTTGGCTTTGCTACTGTCCACTAGCGGTCGTATCGCTTACCATCAGGCAAATTGGATGCTCGTCTCGCCATTCACGCAATAAAAGGACAGGCGCAAGCTTATGTATACAAAAGATACAACTATAAATATCTACATGTCTGATATTCAAGTCACAAGAAACTTAAGTTCAGAAACTGCAGATTAGTTGTACTAGCAGTTAACAAGAGATGTGAAGCCAGTGATTACTTAACACAGATAAGGACATCCGAACCAAGTTTCATACGTTAGGCAAGATTAATTTGTATGTCCCAATGACGTATTGCGTTTCGGCCGGGGTAGTATATTATTTGGAATATATAAGATTATTTGCTGAGGAATGGCTTTGTTGGTTTATTTAGTGTTGCTTCAAATAATTTTGTAGTTGTCTAGTATTTATTTAGTATGATATCTATTAAAGATAGTACCATAATGAATTGCCAATTTATTTAAGGCAGCGTATTTGACTTTAAGATTTTGGTTTTGATCCTCATACCTGTCGAAAAGCGCGTTTGACTGGTCTGTATCTGTATCAGCCCATATACGTCCCACTGCTGGGCACGGGCCTACTCTACAATCGAGAGAATCGATTGAGAGTGGTTAGGCCATATAGTCCACCACGCTGGCCTAGTGCGGGTTGGCGGACTTTACATACCGTAGAAATTCTTAAAAATCGCTACGTTATGCAGGTTTCCTCACGATGTTTTCCTTCACTGTTAAAGTACGTGGTGATTGACTAATCAATACACACATAACTCCGAAAAGTCAGAGGTGTGCCCTGGGATTTGAACCTGCGACCACCGTGTACATGTTGGCAGCCGCGACTAGTCCGTTACCAACAGGCCACCACGCACTGACTGGTATTTTTTCTTAAATATTTTTTTCTTGCAAGCATGATTGAGTGACAAAATAATAATAATACACCCAACAGTCACATACATACATTGTCCTGACCCCACACTAACATCGAGTCTTGCGTCGTGGGTATCAAGAACTACGAGAGAATTTTCGGTCTCACAAACAGACAGACCCGAAACAAATACCTGTGGATCACACAAATATTTGTTTCGGTACGGGGATCGAACCCGCGGCCTTTCATTTTACAGCCGGCGTCTAACCAACTGCGCCACGAAAGCTGTCAATAAATATGTCAAGAAACTTAACTCTGCATCTAACTTTACACTACAGCAAAGATTTGTGATGCTGTCTAAGTCAAGATCGACTGTACTCGATGAGTCTTTACTCTTAGGCACAATAAGTAATCTTTTTCGCAATGTAGAGAATCGAAAGTAATATAAGTACTGGTCGTTTTATTTCATTTCATTATAATCATAAAATCTTTCTCCAAGTTTGTACCTTGGTATGTATACTATGACGCTTTACTAGTCCAAATTCATTTTGAAACTACTTTATTAAAGCGCCATCTGTTGAAAATCGCCGAAGTTACCAAACCGGTTAAACGTGTATGAAAAATATAATCCTAACAGTTTACGAGCATACCCGGAGCAAGTTTCAACGAACAATAAAGAGACAAATATGAAAAAAGTTCTTCTATTATGTACAAAGTCATTACGCTACAGAAATCAGTTTCAGAAATATGAAGTTTTAAAAGAGATTTAGATTTAACTTGGTCTTATTGGTTTGTATGTTTCGATAGTACTGTGAAACTGTTTAGAAAATATTGAAAGTTGTAAGTATTATATCTTATAGGTAGACTAAATGCCTACAAGGTGGACGGACGACCTGGTTAAAGTTGCAGGAAGTCGCAGTTTTGAATACCGAATGTCATATCTCGAGATGGAAATTACACCTTTTCAGGGGGATTTAGGGCAAAGCAATAGTTTCGTATAACGGTAAAGGAAGACTTCGGGAAGAATCCATACCGTATGTGAAGTTCGCAACCCTACTAGGCCAGCGTAGTGGATTATGCCCTAACCCCTATCAATCTTAATGTGGTTTTCAGCCAATACAATTCTAACCATTTGGAACTAAATGACGTGTTTCCTTGTATAGGACCATGCAAGAAAGTGTGAATTATTCTAAAATAACCTCATTGTTCCAGGTTTCAGCGATAGTCGATGACGTCTACTCCGACCACTCCCACGTGGCGGGTTCTTTCACAATGCTGGCAAGCTCTCGTGCTCATGTGGGTGGGTCTCTGAATGCGCGAGCGCTGCCCGGAGCCAGGGTCCATACCAACTTCATCGGGTGTTTGAAGAAGGTAAGGAATATCTTCAGGTCTTCGAAAATGTCTTTGTAATTGTATTTTTTAGTGTCAGTAGGGAACTACAGGTCTTTGGATATTTCTTGATAAATGTCTTTTTCTTTTGAAGTGTTTTCGCCAGTAGGAAATATTCACCTTTATATTGTTTTAGAATTAAAGTCATAAAAACATTTTTAAGGTTCTTCTTTCTTCTAGAGATAAATATTTATCGTATTGTAAAATTAACGTTTACATAGTACTTAGCTCAGTCTAAGAAACAATTTGACAAACATAGCGTTGCTAGGTTATAAAATTGTGATAACTTATTATTTGGTAATTGTAGTTGATTACTCGCGCGAAATATTCAAGCCAGTCAACTGGTTATAATTAATTAGTATCAAAAGAACTAATTAAACCGTTATAGTAAATTAATATTTCTTCAAAATGTGTTACTTAAGCTTTAAATTAGTTGTGAAAAATCACCTTAAATAAACAGAAATATGATATGTAATATATAAACATTTTTTTTATATGATGATTCATTGATTAATGATAGAACTTGATTATTACTAGGAGAAGTAATAAACAGCAAACTGTAGTCAAGATTCGATGTGCTAACTAAATCAATGACTGAGACATACATACATGAAAATTACAACAAATAATCGGCATCAAAATATAATCTTATTGCATCAAACTACAAACTGCAGCATTTTACTCAATTACATCCGACCTATATTTTCCTAATTTCTTTGCTAATTCAACTATTTTTCTCTAGGTGGAGTTCTCAGCCGACACTCTACGCCTCAACCTGATCGACCTGGCCCGGACTGGCAGCAAGCTTATCACCGTCACCGGGAGACTGGAGTACGCCTGCACAGCCACTGACTCCGCTGATCCTGTCACATTTACCACCAGGGATGCTCATCTGGTAAGCTAGTACATTGAGTTTAGAGATTTTTTTTTTAATTTCAATGTCATTTTTGCATCACCTAAAGGTAGGCTGGCAGATAAATAAATAAATACACCTAACAGTCACTTAAGTATACTCCTGACGATACATTAATATCAAGTTAGTCTTGTGTTGTTGGTATCAGGAGCAACGAGAGTCTTTTCGGTCTCACAAATACCTGTAGATCTCACATTTGTCCCGGTGTGGGGTTGGAACCCGCGGCTACTCGTTTCATAGCCAGTTTCTAACCAACTGTGCCAAGGAGGCCGTCATAAGAATATGCTAAGATGCGTAGATCTGTGTGGATACAAATTTTACCTACTCGTAACTCGACTTAAAATACAAGGCATAGTGGAGTTCAACCAGAAAATAACAATTGGTTGCTGTAAGAAAGTAAAATAAAAGAATTGAAGAAGGAAACAATTACACATCGCAAAAAACTGTATCGCTACAATATTCGATCGCACGAGCAATAATTCACCTACCGATGAAAATATTACTGTAACAAATTGCTTAAATTTTAATTTTTAACGGTATATACAAGAATATGGTTTACAAGAGCGAATATTAGTAAAATATAAGCAAAATGAATCTGCACCATACAACTGCAAATAATTGTAGCTGTATATAGCTTAGTACAATCAGAAAAATAAATCGTAAAACCTAATGTAAAATTTCTTAGACATCTTAAACTAAGAATAATTACCTCCAGGCAATATCTAACTAAAAACACATTGTAAAAGTCAACGCGTATTAGTATTGGAGTAACAACTTCAGTAGCGACCTCAGGGGTGTTGTTCCTACGGTTGTTATCGCGTGCCACCGTCCCGCACGCGATATGGTTTTGTAGAGCGATTTCTGATGCGAGGTTTGTTTGACATTTACTTTGCTGGTATGTGGTGGTCGGGTTTGGTTACCTCTTTATTGGATGTTTGAGGTTTTCCGAAGATAGTGGTATCATCTCAGTCAATTCGGCCCAATAATACTCAAGACTAAGCTTACTAAAGCAAATACTCTATCATTGTTAAATGTATTCCATTTTTAAAACTATTAAAATCAATGTGCACTTTGTCATACTGTGTCTCCTTCTTCGTCTTCTATGAGCCTTAACCTCATACTAAAGTTGACGCTTTTCAGACAATATTTAAAGAGTGCATTTCAAATTTAGAATAAAACATTCAACTGAAACTTTTTATTCGGAAGTTGAGTTTAAACATTCACTTTTAATTCCATGTCGCCAGTTGCAAATTTTTACATGAAGGCTCTCAATCCTTTGATACCGCGTCGTATACCTATATTTTACAGTGCACTTAAAAGAGTTTTGCCCGATCTTGTGAAAAAGGTGTGAAACAGTCGTCATTAATAACTGCTGCCCAGACGTACGGAGCAAAGTTTCATTAGAGGGACACGGCGCGGCGACCGCTCGGTAAATGAGCGTCAATTAAAAAGAATGGCCTGTACGGGGACGGATTAACGTGAGTGGGGACTCAGGGCCCCGTATATTAAAGTAATACTTGTAACTCGGTGGGAACGTCAGGAGTGATGGTTTTTTTTAATTACAGTGTTTTTTGAAGTTTCTGTGGACGTGTTGTAGTTATGACTATGAATGGGCTGAGTTTACATTAACTTAAAGGTTCATGTTAGAATTTCACAACTGCCAACTTCTTTTATACAGTGTTTAGATAGAATAAAAAATTCGTAGGTAATATAGTTAGTTTATTTTCAGTATGTAACACCATGGTACAGATGAAGTGTATATCGTACGCCCGCCTACAAGGTGGACGGACGACCTGGTTAAGTTTGCAGGAAGTCGCTGAATGCAAGCTGCTTCCAGCAGGTCCATGTGTAAATCCCTGGGGGAGGCCTATGTTCAGCAGTAGTCTTTCTGTGGCTGAAGAAAGAGAGTGTGTGTGAGAGAGAGAGAGAGAGAGAGAGAGAGAGAAAGAGAGAGAGAGAGATAGATATGGTACAGATGGGGAGGGAATTTACACAAACAGGGCACTAATCCTAACCTCGGACTAAATTTAAATAAATAAATAAATACACCCAACAGTCACTTACATAGTCCTGACCCCACACTAAGATCGAGTCTTGTGTCGTGGGTATCAGAAGCTACGAGAGACTTTTCGGTCTCACAAACACCCAGACCCGAAACAAATACCTGTGGATCACACAAATATTTGTTTCGGTGCGAAGATCGAACCCGCGGCCTCTCGTTTCACAGGCGGCGTCAAACCAACTGCGCCACGGAGGCTGAAACAATATATCCACTAAACTTTTATGCTATAAAAATCCTAAAACACCTCAAAACACTGCGTTTAAAAACTAAAGACACAAAATTGTTTAAAACCCCCCGCCGGATCTGCGGTAATCCGACTCGTTAAAGATTTCCACTCGCGACTTGGAGTGCACTCAGGGCGGCGACTCCCGCATTCGGCCGAGTGTCCGCATCCGATGTGATTAGATTGGACTGTTATTGGATTTGAGTTAGCCCCGAGGGCGACGCCGTTGATTGATTTCCGAGTAATGTCGCATTAGTTCTGCCAATAACCTCCGTTGTGGTAAGTTTTTAGTGGACGATCGCTGATTTTGCGCTGTTTCTTGCGAAGTTTATTGGTGAAAGAGTTGTTTGAGATGTGGGTTTAATGGTTCGTATCAGGAGCGTGATTGGAAATTTATCGTTATAATTTTATTGCAAACTATTCAAGTGATGGTATATGATTACCACAGCTCCTGAACATCTACAACGCTTGGATCGTATGAACATTGCCAGCTTTCAAAATGCAAGGAGGAAAGAATTGAGGCAGAACGAGGAGGAAAGTCCTTTGGCAATTCTGACTGCTTTGCCATGGAATTCAATGAAGATTAAACAAATTCAGCAACGTAATAGGAGAGACGGCTGTTTGTTTAGTTAAAAACAATCTCATTATGTTATCAGTATTCGACCACAATATTAATTGTCTTAATCAAATAGGATAGTTTATCATAACGCAGAAAACTTTATCATATTTTATCTGTCTGTAAACTATAACTGCTAAAAACAAATTGTTGGTCATTCTAGTTATTTCTTAAAATAAGGCAAAGCATCATACTCACATTTTCATTCGCAGTATAATTTTGGTGTAACATTAATCTAAATTCTCATGTAGAACATAGAGAAATGAAGCCATTGTTAAGGCGACCGTACCAAGCCAGAACTTAACACTACAGCCAAACGAAATTACCCAAAGTGCTTCAGTGTTAATGGAAATAACTGATTTTAACTGCGAGATAAGTGGTCGCTGTAGCGTGTTGGTACGGACCAGTATTTTAACCAAATAGCAGAAACTATGCTTTAGGATCGGCCTACATTGATTATTTTAAGTGACCAATTACGGTTTGAGGACTATTTCCGAATAGTCATGCTCTTTACAGCGTCCGTGAACAAAAGCCTAACTTTGTGATTGACTTTGTGAACCATGAAATCCACGGCGGTTGAAATTCAGCTTTCACTCAGAATTTATTTGTATATCAGATCGGACCAGATATAATTTCCTTTTCCGAATTATTATAGATTAAATAGTAATATAAGTACCTACTTTCTAAAGATATCCAGGATATAGGACTAATGGTGCTGTAAGTGCAATTAGCTTAAGTTTCTACGTCAGTCAAAATGTCTTTACTGCTAAATTAGAATCAAAACCGTAGGTTGAATCCGGATGCAATTAGCACAAGATTGAGAAGAGTGGTATGAGAAATCCAATAGTGAAATCCTTCAAGATGAAGATGAAGATTCTAATTCCAAACTTGCAAGATGAAATACTACGATTACCCGATTTGTAAACTCAATCCAAGAACATACATCCACAAATACATGACGCAGCGAATGACGCAGTAAATTACGACTCAATACACCTGGTTTTAAAATTAAATACCGTAATGTCATACCTTGGAAATATTAATTATATTTGTACAACCTTGACACGGCGTGGTAACTGCTTATTATGTAAACACAAACTAGTAGTTAAAACCTCTGCATGTTTTAATATCGAATACGAGGGAAGGTAGAAATCGGAACCTGGTGATAAATGGTTCACACCGTAGACTCTGAAAATTATTTATTATACTTCAGCATTGCATCCTCGAGATTTACATATCACTATGTAGTCCACTCCTCAAGGTACTGGGCATCAAGCACAATTTTAGAGTAAAATTCACTAAAAAAGTAATTCAAATGACTAGTTCTATATCCCTACCCACTCCCGTCGCAGGTGCTGAGGACCGACACTCGCGCGCTCATTCACTTCGTTTGTGCGGGCATCACAGCATCGGAATATTATTTAATTTTCATGTTTAATCAAAAATAACATCATCAGTGTCTTATTTTTTCTTTTGCATACAATTATTAGCGAATTTGTAATGGGAAAACGAAAGCGTAAGTATTCGCCGGAACAAATAAAGAAAAAGATTCGGAAACTCGAAAAACGTCTGAGACGTTACGATAGTTCGGATGACGAAACAAGTAAGTACCTCGCTATTTCATTTAAGATCTTACAATAATACATTAACTACAAGATATATTTAATCTATAGCATGGCATTGTAAATTTTTAAAATTTCAAATAGATTATGTAAAACACTTTTAAACGAGTTATTACCAATAATTGTACAGTGAACGCTCGACAATATATTTTTCGATTTACCTTCATTTAGAATTGTATTGGAACACCTGTTGTTTTATAGCAAGAAAATGTTTAATTTTAATGTTCATATTTAAATTGTTGAATTGTTTCTTGTGGTTGTTTTGTTAACAATAGTGCTTTAGTACTATGACGTGATCATAGTCATGCACGTATAAGTATTACGATGCGATCGTAGTCGTGTTTAGTTGGTTTTTAGTACTATGATGCGATCATAGTCAGAACCTAACAATATGCAATTAGTACCATGATGCGATCATGTCTGTCTTACTCTTCAGATGGTGCCCAGAACATAGACGGGAGCCCTATATCCTTATATGATGATGATCCGGGTCCTATATCGAATTTATCCGATTCAGATATTGAGGCCTCTAACCGATTTTATGTTAGATCTGCTGTAAATTTAGGACAGCAAAATAGTGCAGCGCCTAGCATGGCAGACGAATTATCCCAACCTGAGACGTCTCATATAGACGCGGGTCCATCTACATCAAATGTGGACCCCATGTCATCAAGAAATATTATACCTTCTAATATTCTTGAAATCCTGGGGGATTCTAAGAAAAAGCAAGAGGTTTTTGGACCCGGAATCCAAGAAGAAATCGCCAAACGTTGGGGTAGTATTCTATGTCAGGGATTAAATAAGGATCAAAAGAAGGAAATATTGGAGGAGATTCTGGTGCCGGAGAATTTTCAATTGGTTAAGGCACCTAAGCTGAATCCTGAAATAGCAACCGTGCTGATAGATTCTACAAGAAATCGTGATAAACATCTAGAAAAGGCCCAAAATCATTTAGGCCTGGGGATTGCAGCCTTGACCAACTTAATTAATATATTAATTAGAGAGGATTTGGATAAATCCGAAATTATAAAACGCTTATCGCAAGCAAACCAAATCCTTTTAGACCTTCATTTTGAAAACACTCTAAATCGCCGAAAACTAATTACTTATTCTTTGGATAAAAAGTTTTTGGATATGATACATGACGTACAAAGAGACTCCATGCTCTTCGGAGAAAATTTAACTGAAAAAATAAAAACCGCTAAATCGGCCGAAAAGTCAGGTCTTCAGATCAAGAAAACTCAGTTTAATAATGAAGTCTTGATTTCCAAGAAGTCCGCAAGTCAACAGGGAAACTGGAGAGGCCCGCCGCGTCAGGCTCAACGCGGGTTCAGACGGGCTGGAGCCAAGAGTCGGCCGACTTATCTACCTGCGCGCCGACCAGGTCCCACGACTTCTGCATTGGATCGCCAAGACCAGTCGAAGACTCGGCCAAAGCCGTCGAACAAAACTCGATAGAGGTACATTCAGGTAGATTAAAATACTTTTTACATAATTGGAGATCTGTTACAAATGATCCAGCTATTTTAAAAATTGTGACGGGATATAAAATTCCTCTTTTAAATCCCGTTTTTTCAACGACAGATCCTGAAATTGTATCTTTTTCAAAACAAGAGAGTATAGTAATAAATCAAGAAATAGAAAAATTATGCAAACTAGGGGCAATAATTTCCTGTAATGATAAGCCGAATCAATTCATTTCTAGAATATTTGTTATACCTAAGCCGGACGGTAGGTCTAGGTTTCTTTTAAATTTGAAATCATTTAACAAATTTGTTGAAACTCCGCATTTTAAAATGGAGGATTACCGTACAGCTATTAAGCTTATGTCTCATTTATGTTATATGACGACTATTGATTTGAAAGACGCATATTTTCTTATAAGTATTCACAAATCATTTAGACATTTCCTTAGATTCAAATTTGAACAAAAAACTTACGAATTTCAATGTCTACCTTTTGGTCTCTCGTGCGCGCCATACGTTTTCACTAAATTACTGAAACCAGTCGTGACTCATCTTAGAAGTAAAGGATTTTTCATAGTTAATTATTTAGATGATTTTTTGTGCTTGGGAAAGTCTTATGAAGATTGTCTCATTTGCACTACTGAAACAATCAATTTATTGTCCTTTTTGGGATTCGTGATTAACTATGAAAAGAGCCAACTTTTACCCGACCAGTGCAGAAAATTTCTGGGCTTTGAACTTAACTCTATAAAAATGTCTTTAAGTCTTCCAGTAGAAAAAAGAATTAGAATTCTAAATCTCGTAAAGGACATTTCTAGGAGAAATAAGATAGTAATTAGGGATTTTGCTAAGTTTCTAGGTGTTCTTACATCTGCTTGTCCAGCCGTAGCCTATGGTTGGATGTATACAAAACTTTTCGAAAGGGAGAAATTCTTAGGTCTCAGATATAATTATGACAATTATGACATGCAAATGTCGATAAATAGAATTTTGTTGAAGCAGGATTTTCATTGGTGGATGGAGCATATACTGACATCTGAAAATCCAATTCATATTGGTCAGTATTCCCAGGAAATATTCTCAGATGCATCCTTATCTGGATGGGGGGCAGTATGTAATGGTGAACGTACTAATGGACATTGGAATTCGTATGAATCTCAGGCGCATATTAATTTACTGGAATTAAAAGCAGCATTTATGGGTCTGAAATGTTTTGCTACTAAATTACGCAATTGTGAAATCTTATTAAGGATAGATAATACAGTAGCTATTTCATACATTAACAGAATGGGAGGTATTCAGTATAGTCACTTAAATGAAATAGCTCGTATGATATGGCGTTGGTGTGAGAGGAGGCAACTCTATATTTATGCCTCTTATATTAAATCTAAGGATAATGTAGAAGCTGACGAAGAATCTAGACGTTCAAACATCGACACTGAATGGGATCTATCCTCTTTGGCTTTCGACGATATTATTTTCAAATATGGATTGCCAAAGATTGATCTTTTCGCTTCGCGATTAAATACTAAATGCAAAAGATACGTATCATGGAAGCGAGATCCATCAGCCTTTAATGTCGATGTTTTTACTATAGATTGGAGCTTATACTATTTTTATGCATTTCCTCCTTTCTCAATGATTTTGAAATGCCTTCGAAAAATAATTAATGATAAAGCATATGGTATTATGGTAGTACCCTATTGGCCAAGTCAACCTTGGTACCCTTTATTTCAATCCCTTTTGTGCGCAACTCCGATTTATTTTTATCCTGACGATAAATTATTATTGTCTCCTTCCAGAACACCTCATCCACGATGGAAGACACTTACCCTGGTATCATGTCAATTATCAGGACAACTTTTTCCCAACAATCGCTTAGCTTAAAAACAATTGATATTATGATAGCATCATTATCAAAAAACTCACTCAAACAATATAATGTGGCATTAAAGAAATGGTGGTTGTTCTGTAAATCTACGAAATCTAACCCATTTATTAAGAATATGCCGCTTTTACTAGAATTTTTGACCAACGAATACCACAAGGGATGTAATTATTCAAGCCTAAACACTTACCGATCAGCTCTGGCTTTAATATTTGGCAAAACATTCAGTGAAAGCGACATCGTCGCTCGTTTCTTAAAGGGAGTTTTTAAATCTAGGCCATGTTTTCCCAGGTATTTATCCACCTGGGATCCAAATATTATTTTAGATTTTGTTTCACGCTTCTTCCCTAACGAAAATTTACCATTAGGACAAATTACAAAAAAGTTAGCAGTTCTACTTGCATTGTCTACCGGACAACGAGTTCAGACACTGTCTCTTATAAGAATGTTAAATATAAAAGTTAATGAATCTTCTATACAAATCATAATTAACGATATTACTAAAACATCGGCTCCGAATCGCCTTACACCTAATTTGTACATACCATTTTTCCCAAACCGAATAGAAGTGTGTCCTGCAAGGACGCTCTCATCGTATATAGCGGCTACAGAAAAAATGCGGTCTATAGAAAACACTGATAGACTCTTCTTAACTTGCAGAAAACCATTTCGTAATGCGAGTTCATCCACTATTAGTAGGTGGATAAAAGACATCTTGCGTGACAGTGGTATTAATACGGAAGTCTTTTGTGCGCACAGCACTCGTCATGCGTCAACCTCTGCAGCATATAGAAGAGGTTTGCCCATGGATGTGATTAAAAAATCAGCTGGTTGGTCAGGAAATAGTTTAGTTTTTGCCAAATTTTATAATAGACCCTTAGCCGATAGCAATGAGAGCGCCTTTGCAGAAGCGGTGTATGAAAATATATGATAATGTACCTAATAAGATAAGTGAGGTATTGTCATTCCTTATCACGTAAAAAATAACATTATTATACATGTAATTATTTATGATATCACATACTGATCTCAGATACCTCATAGTTATACTCTGTTCCGAATTAATTTGTGTAAATAATAAAAAAAAATCCAGTATACAATATTTTTATTATTAATTTATTTAAATTTCGCAAAACACTCTGAACATCCTACATAGTGATATGTAAATCTCGAGGATGCAATGCTGAAGTATAATTAATGGTTAAACAAACTTACCTTTGTGATGTTTGACCATAATTATACGAAGCGTTGCATCCGAAGAGATTTACAACCCTCCCTTACCCATTTATATCATAATACAAATTGATCCCCTGTTGGTTATATTGCGAAATTTGGCTCTAAAAGAAATGAGCGCGCGAGTGTCGGTCCTCAGCACCTGCGACGGGAGTGGGTAGGGATATAGAACTAGTCATTTGAATTACTTTTTTAGTGAATTTTACTCTAAAATTGTGCTTGATGCCCAGTACCTTGAGGAGTGGACTACATAGTGATATGTAAATCTCTTCGGATGCAACGCTTCGTATAATTATGGTCAAACATCACAAAGGTAAGTTTGTTTAACCATTAATTAAACTTCATACACAAAAATACAGGCATAATCTCGCAGTCGACCTTTAGGTGATGCAGAGATGAGTTGAAGTAGGTGTATTTATACTTAATTAAAACATAAGGAGAAAAAAACAAGATATTTATAAAAATTTACAAAATCTATTACTTAAATATATAATAAGGTTACTAAGATTCCTTGTATGACAATAAATCTATGCCGATTGCGACCACGAGGAAAAATTAAAAATATAATCCAATATATAAATTCTGGTGTTGTGCTGTTTATAAAAAATAAAATAAAATTACAAACTGGATATTAGCAGTTAATTCTGCTAATGCGTAAAACCGTATGCGATAAAACATTTTCTCGAAAATTGTGAAATAAGCACCTCTCGGCACATACATATCCAAATCCGCTGAAAGCCGGTTTTGTTTTAATCCCCGGGGATTACCTGGAATTGAAGTAGGAGCTGTAATGCCGTATTTTTAACGTTTTAATTGTTTGTGATCATCCGTATTAGGTTTAAGATTGTTCAATTATTTTTAATCTCGAGTTATAATGAAGCTTGTAATTTAGTTCATGTATGACTCAAGTCTACATACACGTTATGTGAAATCCCTATAAATGAAATACCAATAGGACCCAGTTTAATGTCAGAGTGTTCGTTTTACATTATGACCATTTCTTCAAAGCTCGAGGTAGGAATTTTGGCACTATACAAAGCTACTTTTATCCCGTGATTCCATTCCATGGCAATAGCGTTACGAAATTACGAAAGTATTTGTAGCAATGCCTTCAACGTTTAGATCTAATTTGTTAACACAGATGTATCCGCCAAGCATTTGTATTCTTCAGCCGATATAGTAACAAGAGGAGCAATAATTGTCACCACTGACGAGGGTAGACGGTTGAATTCGAAGCCTCTAACGGTGTGCGGAGTAATTACCTTATTGATTGTAAGGACGCGTGCGTACTGATCAATTATTCAAGTGAATGTCGGCAGCCGACGAGTTCCGATGGTTTGTTATCGATTGTACTCAATGTTAATATTGTTTTATTACTGTTTTCATTTCCAACAGTGGAAGGTTAAGTTGTGTTTATAGGAATCTTCATCAAGTTTCCTTGTTCAGTTTTGTTAATATTCAAAGGGTTCCTCAATGTATTTTATAGAACTTTTGTGAATTCACTCAAGTGCATCGGTGGAAGTTTTGCTTTTGTATTCTGAGTGAATGAATTGAATTGCGAGAATTGATTTCCTTTGTTTACTTATGTATAAAAGAAGGCAGTAAAAAGGAAATTCTGATTGTAATATTATGTAAATAGGCTGTTAAACACTTATTTTCTACAAACGAGGAATGATCCGTTATTAACAGAATTTGTTCTAATCTTTGAAGAAGTATTCAGAGTTTTACTGCATATCTGTATTAAAAAAACGAAGGTTGAAAAACAAAAATCTGATGGTTTAAATAAAAGTAGAGAAATACGATGCGTATTTAGTTCTAATTACGGGATTAATTTAATTATACCATGGAATCAAACACCAACAATTTTTTATTTTGTTGTTAAACCAACACTAATATTTATTCTAATCCACAGATACTACCAAAATGGGAAGCAGTGAAGACAGGAACTATATCGTTCAAGTTCCGTACGAACGAACCGAATGGACTGATATTGTTCAACATGGGCGCCAAGCCACCAAGGGTAGGTTGCACGGTAAGGGGTGGAGCTTTCGGGGTTTCGGAGTCACATGAAATACATCATCATACCGAGACATCACGAGATATCATCAGCTTGTGTCGGCAGTTGGGTTTGTGGTTTAAGGTTTTGGTATTTACGAATCCATTGCAACTCTTGGTTGTAGAAGAGTCAAATCAGCAGTGGGCGATGCTACTAACAAATGAAGACATTTTCGATCCCATTAAATATGAGTTTGGATAAGGTGGAATGGATGGGTTTCGTGCTGAGTATTACTTGGATTTGAAAAATGATGTTGACAATAATGAGTTAGTCTAATTGAAGTGAGCTTTCTTTCGTAGAGTATTTCTTAAGGATGGTTTTGTATGGTAAGCCACGTCAGTCAGTAAAATTGTGTTAAAATTGGAGATTTAATTTCATTTTGTAGCTTGAGTCTGCGATGACAGATATTTTATTAAATTTAAATTCTTTATGTATGAATGTCCTGTTCATTTACAACCATGGGCCGTCTAAAAATCAGGAAGATAAAATCAATATCAGATCACAATATATAATACCAAAGGTCATTTTAAAACACTGTTCACTAGACAGTGATGACCGAAATGAAAAAGTATCGAAACGATAGCTACAAATGAATAACAATATAAGTTGTTATGAAAACCGATGCATGCGTAAAACGAAGTGCGCCGCCAGTGAAAACCGCATGAGAATATAAAATTAGTGAATTTAAAAGTGGATTCGTAAATAAATGTGTTTTACGTTTAAATGATATAGTACAACCACAAATTACGATTACCGATAAAGAGGTCTTAATGGATGAGCTTAATGATATTGTTGTTTAAGCAATGTGAATATTGTCTGTGTGTCAAAGGGTGATCTAGCAATCGTTTGAGTACTTTGTTTCAATATAAATAATAAATAAAATTAAAATTAAATTGCATATTAATATGACTCATGTAAAGATATGCGAAAACACTAAGCATTTGTGCACTTTGTGCATTGACAAACTAACTTTTCCCATAACTTTGACTTTGACAATGTCACCGCCCTACATTTGTGACGTATTTGACATTGCTAATGTATGGGAGTGACATTTTCAAAGTTATAGGCAAAGTTAGTTTGTGCAATTGGCCCTAAGAATGCAGAGAACCATTAGAAATAATTTTAAAGAGGTAATGAAAAAAAGTAATTATTGACCAATCAATATATTTCTAACTTACTGACTTCCTACTAACATAAAATGAATACGCCGAACAGTAATACTGGCTGCTATTAAGCAAACAGCGTATTAAAATGATGAATTAGTTTGACAACCTGTTCTGTTTTGTGTAATGTCCAATGTTACACTTGTATTTCTACTTGTATTTTTATATCAAACATTGACACAGTCATGAATCATTGTACACCGCTGATCATGTTGTTTTGTGTCGTTTTTTATGTAATGAGGGTAATGGTATCCGAATGGTATTTGCTTCGATTGAAGGTACAACATAACAACTTTAGTTCATATGATTAATGAATTCGTAAGTAAATATCTGATATATTAAAAAAATATGCCTTTGATGGCATAACATGTAACATGTTATGTATGTCACTCTCCTCATTCGATATTGAGGAGGGTTTAAGTTCCATATTATCACCACGAATCAAATTGAATAGTTTATTTAAACGTGCAAATATCTGAAACTAGGTGGTGGTGGTGGTAACACTTCACTGGTGGTAGGTCTCTCATTTGTGAGAGGCCGCCTGGGTAGGTACCACCGCAATGTCTATTTCTCCCGCCAAACAGCAGTGTAAATGCGCTGTTGTGTTCCGGTTTGAAGGACATTGTAGCCAGAGTAACTACTGGACATATTGAGACTTAACATCTTATGTCTCAGGATGGCGAGCGCAGTGGAATGCCAAGCATTGCCTTGTAATTCATGGTGTTGTTTGGTTTTGCTACTGTCCATGAGCGGTCGTATCGCTTACCATCAGGCGAATGGCATGCTCGTCTCGCCATACATTTGCAATAAAAAAAAAAAAAAAAAAACTAGCAGTAGGCTTTGAAAAAAAAATAGCCAATATGTAATTGATGTAAGGCTACCTAATTAAAATTACGCTATGGGCGTATATGACTCTAACCGTTAGAGAAGAAAGAAGAAAAATATCAAATAAGAGACCCTTTAGCCCTAAGATCAATATTCCTGCAACGTTTATTAGAAACCAAAATATCTCATCCATTTCGGCAGCTGCATGGTAGGATGGAAAAAAAATGAAGCATAAATCGAAAAAGTCACGTATAGGTGAATTTGTGTTCGGGTACCTTACAAAGTTTCACCCACTTATGGTCCTTTGTGTTTGTCATATGGTACGCACAGTAGAGTCCGCGCACTGTGGAGTCCCGAGTTCTCGCACTAGCACATGCCTCGGCGTGTTTTGCATCTAAAAGTTTTTTGGTGTTTTCAAAATTGTTTTTGATGACGTTTAATGTGTTGTGTGTTAATTTTTGAATTTGGATTGGCAGTAAATGTTTTTGTTTTTTTTTTTAAGTTTTTGTACAAATTGGTGTTGTCTTGAAATTGAATTACGATCGAGTTTAATGTTAATTGGCTTTGAATTTGAGAAGTAAAAAATATAATTGTATCCCTTTTCAAACCAAAAATATTTTAGTTTTTGAATTACGCTACTAAATACATAAGTTGTATGTGAGCAAGGCTTTATTTACCCACACAAATTCGCACCATTGCACCATGACCACTTTTAAATTGTAAATAGATGTAATAAGTAGTTTCTCTTTATTTAATTTAGATTTAGCATTTTTTAACATTTGTAGTTTTCTTTTTTTAATGTTAGTGATTATCGGAGAATTTTAAATACGACTTTTGAATTTTGAACTAAAGATAGTTAAGATAGTTTGTGCGTTGTCAAATACTATATTTTATTCATTCTTAATATTTTAAAATCGTATTTTCTTAATTTATTATGAACTACTAACCCAATGAGAGTTGGTGGACCTATGGATTTTATTGATGAATTAACAAAATATTGAAAAGCTTTCTGGTAGGTTTTATAGTGGAGTTAGAATAAAATAAAACTATTTGAAATTAAAATTAAAAATGGATTTAAAAATATTACCAGTAAAGTTATAATTTTAGATTACAGTTAAACTTTAAGCAGATGCTTTTACTCTGCGATTTAATTTGTTCTGTTACCTTCAGTTATAATGACTTTTCAGGCTATCTCACAACATAGCTTTCAAAGAAGGATAATATCTTGCTCCAAAGCTGTGTATTTCAATATCTCTTACTATATACATTTCAAAGTAAATTTAACAAGAACAGTGGGTCTTGAAATCTATGTATGTGAAATGCATCCTGGTTTACAAATTGTGTACGTGATTTTAGTATTTGCATGCCTTAGAGAAGCGTCCAAATAGTTTGCGAGTAGTTGGCTGTATGTTCTGTTTCCTTGGTGTTTATTTGGAAAAAGTTAGTGAGCTATTCCAAATTTAAATTCTACGTTGGATAAAAGGTATTTTTTTTTATAAATTACTCTTGGTGAAAGTTATTAAAAATGTTACGGTTTTTGAATAAAATTGTAAGGTAATAAGTTGGATGCGTTTTTGGAAACGTTAAAAATATTCATAAATAATTTGTTTTTAGAATGCCAGTATTGTATTTTACAATTTGTATAAATATGTTTTGGTAAATAAGGAGACTGTTTAAAAAGAGATTTAATTTTCACTGTTAAAATACTTATGTATTTCTTATTTATCAATTAGTAATTAGTAATACTTTTCCTATTAGTCTCTATTTGGTACGATTTATCCGTGGATACGTCTTTTTTTATTTTTTTGCTATAACATACGAAGTATATACATACATGCAAAATTTTATAAATAAGTATTAAGTTTTTATAATGGTTTCTTAGATTTACGCGAATGTTACACATTGTAATAAAACTAGTTTTTATTTTAATATTAAGTCTACTTCAAAAAACGTACATTTTATTTAATATAAAAGGAAGCAACACTACAAGGATATGTGTTAAAACTAGTTTATAACAATGTATTTTCTGAGATTTGGTTTAAAGCCAGTTCTAAGCGACATTTGAGCTGAGACTAAGTTTTCTAGACTCTGATCATTTGTTTCCGAATTTAACTAGAATGCCACTAAAGTAAATTACCAGAAATTGTGCGCTACTGTAGCGTTTAATGGTATAAACAATGTACCTTAACCCGATATTTTGAATATAAATCAAGGGCCAGGTAAACCATTAAAAAAATGATTCAATAAAATAAAATTACGTATTCACGGATCCACCTAACCGTATTATTTTATAATATAAATATTATTATTTATATACCTGTTCTTCTCTTTTTTCTTATAGTTTCCGCCGCACAAATTCTAAAATTCGAAACGATTTTTTTTCTCCTTTATTTTCAGGCGGATCTCTTTGCTGTTGAGATGCTAAACGGGTACATATACGTGCATGTGGATTTGGGATCGGGAGGGGTGCGTGTGAGGGCCTCCAGGAGGAGGGTGGATGACTCCCATTGGCATGAGTTCCTGCTGAGAAGGAGTGGGAGGGATGGCAGGGTGACCGTTGATGGAGCTAATGCTGAGTTTAAAACACCAGGTATGACTTTTTTAAATTAAATATTTGTGGACGCTGTTGATTGATTAACTAAGTTTGAAATAGTTATTTAAATAGGGCTGCCAGCTTTTCTGTTACTGTTTCATACTGCGGAAGTTTGTAAATATACTTTTGTGTTACTTGAAAGTACACTGAAGACGCCTTAGAAAGTATTTCGATGAGAGACCTTCTTTATGCCTTAAAATTACAAATTAACTGGGATAATATGTAAACTAGAAATTTAGATATCCTAGCCCCGAAACGGAAATGTACTTAAGATACCAGTAAAATAAAAATAAATATAACCAAAACAATATTAACATCCAATCCCAATTTATTCCAGGTGAATCCAACCAGCTAGAACTGGATGGTCCACTATACGTGGGTGGCCTGGGCTCAGAGTACTCTGCTTCCCGCACCCCCGCGGCTTTATGGACGGCAGCTTTAAGGCAAGGCTTCGTCGGCTGCATCCGAGACCTGGTGCTCAACGGCAAGCCGCAGGACTTGACGGCTTATGGACGGCAGCAGGATTCTGGTTGGTATTTGTGTAAATTGGGAATTTTTGTTCCTATAGGTAAATTATATGTAGATTGACATCTCATTAGCCAGAATGTAATAATCTGTACCGGAGCTTGGAAAACAAGGTTCTGAGTTCGATTCAGAGGGAAATTTGCTTGTGCTTAGAGAAGAAGGAAGTAGGTATAAGAAGGAAAAAGTGAGATTTAAAAAGTAGGTTTAAGTATTAAAATATTATTTGTTATTTTCAGCATCCGTGCGCCCAGCATGTCATGTCCTGATGAAGCAGTGCGTTAGCTCTCCGTGCCAGCACGGTGGAGTGTGTTCGGAAGGATGGAACCGACCTCTATGCGACTGCTCGGCGACCAACTACGGCGGACCTACATGTGGACGAGGTAAATGAAAAATTGAAGCTCATATCGAACTTGATTGGATTTTAAAATAACTTTGGTTTTCGTTTATATTTATATTTACCGAACCATATATCATAGTTTAATATTTCGATAGCTTTTGAGATAGATGTGCCTTCCTAGTTCCATAGTTTTCGTTACACTTTTCTTTATTACTCGTGAGATATCATAGGACTGTACACCTTTATGTCAAAAGCATATAATGACACGAATAGTCCAGTACAATGAGTATACCTGCATCAATACTTCAATTGAAACTTACAGACCTTTTTTTCTAGAATGTTACTCGTATGTTACACGGTTGATGCATTGCAATGATTTTACTGCAGGCGCAATAATAAACCTTTGCTCGATAATCTCCCCCTATAAACCGCAACTTTTAGCCACAACCAAACTCCACACAAAGACACAACAAAACCCAATAACCCATCGCCATTTTTCTCACCTCCAGAATCAGCAACAATCTACTTGACGTCGCATCTTTAATTCCTTTCTCATTCTTCCAGAATCAGCAACAATCTACTTGAACGGCAGCCAGCACCTCACAGCGGCTTTGGGTCCTGAGCACATCACGCAGACAGAAGAACTCATGCTGCGCTTCAGGACCAATCGAGCTGGTCTTCTACTGCGGACGGCTTCGGAGCACTCTGCTGATAGGATCGAGCTGGCTGTGGCAGCTGGAAGGGTTAGAGCCAGCGTGAGGCTTGGAGATAGGGAAAAGGTATTGGGATAGTAATAAATTTTGAATTATTTTTTTTAATGTATTCCTTTTTCGATGCCTATCAGAAGCAATAGAGTGATCCAAGTTTCATTCGATTTTTTTAAGCCAGATAACATCCTACTTAATATTATAAAGGAGAAAGTTTGTGTGTTTGTTACTTCTTCACGATCAAACGGCTGAACCATTGTTGATGAAATTTCGTATGATACTCTGGATTAACACACAGGCTACTTTTTATCCCGAAAAAATGTAATGTTCCCGTGGGATATTTCCCGTGGCACTTGAAATAATATGTGTTTGATTTGGAATAGGATCAAAAAGTATCTGCACCCGGGCCATACCGAGGCCGGGCCGCTAGTAGTTAAATGTAATGCAGATAATAATAGTAGATGGGCTAAAACGGTTTAGAGTGGAGGCTACGTACTGCAAAGTAGAGTTTTGGATGTCAATGCACTAGATAAGGGTAGCGGTTCACAAAGGTCACAATGTAAGATGCTTTCAGTAATCGCATTGGAGGTTTTCTAGGAGAAAATTATGTTCGGCAATGGTTATCACATCACTATTTTTGACAATAACAAGAACAGCTGATGAAAACGACCAAATTTTCCTACCTATCATTTTTGGACTACCAAACCTCATTATTAAAATAACTATCTCAATCTATTCTAGAACCTGCTAGCAGGTAATAACGTCGCGGACGACGCGTGGCACACGGTCCGCTTCTCGCGTCGGGCATCGAACCTTAAACTGCAGGTGGACGGCGCGCAGCCCGTGCGCGGTATGTTATGTACGTATGCACGGGACACCACCCGCACTGTTTTGTTTCACCCTTGAGTAGTCGAGGTTAGTCTACGCTGCTTTGTCGTTTGTTTGAATATATTAAATTCATAATTGTAGTCACTAAAAATAATAAAAGTATCGCTATTGATAGTTGAATCTTTTAAGAACAATAGGAATTCTGTAGGTGAGTCTTATTAATAATAATTTGATAATGCAAGTGTGTATGAAATTTCTTGGTTCATACATACATACATAAACTCACGCCTTTAAACACCAATAAAACTCTTTTTCTTTCTTTTCTTTCTTTCCTTTATCCCAGAAGGGTAGGCAGAGGTGTTACCAGGACACCCACATTTCGCCTTGTATGTTCCGTCCCATGACGTGACTAGTAAAAAGTTACTTAGGGTGGGTTGCAGAAAATCTGACGTTATTGTTAACGATAAAGTTAACTTTAGCAGTGCCAATAACAATGACCACGGGATAGAAAATTCTTTTGTTGCACCATTGTCATAATTGTTATAGTTAAAGTTAAAAGAGTGAACAGTGAAATGATGCTATGTTACCCTAATAACATGCACTGGTATTTGGAAACGACCTATGCGAGGGCGGAAATTTTTGCGCCTTCGAACTATTCGGATAGGCCCAATATCAGAATCACTATCATCGCTAGAGCTAGTTTCCCACAATATATCGCGTACTAAAGACATTTTACGTCGGAATTTATCAGCGTATTTTAGTAAATTGTTTTAAAGTAGAGGTTATAATGCAAATCGATACACAAATGACAATTATCAATACAGAGAACAAACACAAATAACGAAAGATAACCGTGACTTTAACAATAACCGCCCGAAATTGAACGGTTAATGTTAATGTTATACGTGACGTCATTTTAACAATTGTTAATTTTATGCAACCCGAAAATTGCTTAACCGTCGATTTGACGGCTGATTAGCCCTTAGTTAATGTTAAAGTTATTTTCTGCAACCCACCCTTAATGTCGTATGGCCTTATTCATAGACACTGTTAAAATCTATTTTAGTTATCGAATGTTTTGTCTCTTTTGAATGACAAGAGTCACAATTCAGTTTGAGCGAAGAAGACAAAACATTCCATAACTAAAATATTTTTTAAAAAGCAACATACAGTCGAATTGAGAACCTCCTCCTTTTTTTGAAGTCGGTTAAAAACTGTCTATGAATAAGGGCCACTAGACTATGTCTTAGTCATTAAGTGGTATTAACGTAACAAACTGACAGCACATAAATATTTTTGTATGTGAATATCAGTGTCAAGTTGAGAGAAAATAAATAAATTAAGCTTATTATTTAAACGAAATATTGAAATTAGACTAAGTATTTGCGTAAGTAACACGTAAAGAAGAAATAATAATTAAAAAAAAATTGATTGAACGTGCATTCTTCTAACTGAAAACGACAAAGCAGCAAAAATTACAAAACAAGCAAATTTGAATTCTCTTGCATTGCAACAGAATTCAAATTAACACTTTTCCGGTAACTCGACCGAATTGAAAAGTGCATCGATGTTAGCAGTCCTAGTAGCCAGTATTAGTTGCTTTTGTTCGGTTACTTTATAGCTCGCACTTGTATTCACCGTTTTGTTTGATGCTTATGTTCCAACTTCGTTTATTGTTTATTTTCTTTCTTCTGTAGTGTCCTGTGTGCTGTGAATATTACATTTAATACGATTTTCTAAATTTTTCATAATGTCTTTAACCAAATTTAAAATTGTTTAATCCTTCTCAATAAACTTCAATCTAATATACACTGTAAAAATAATATTTTATAACTTTTTTGCATTATTACAGACTCACTAATTTAAACGATCACTAATTTAAACGGTGTATATTTAGATTCAAATAAATATCAAAAAATAACTAATGAATGTATATAATTTGGAATTATATAAAATATTTAAAAGCTTTCTCTTTTCTGCGATTGCTGCTGTAAGCGTCTTCAGAAAAATATTACTCCACATAATGTTGTTTTAAGGAAAAATTCACAAACTCTATAAATATAAAATATTATGACTACGAACCAATATCAGTTTGGAAATGCTTACAACAGCTTAAACAAAATTGAAATTTCCTGAGCCACTAGACAGCAAGTGGACTTAAAATGATAAACAACTTAAATTTTTTAATCTGCAATATCGCTACTACTTCGTCTTGTTTGTCTGTGTGCTTCAAAATAAACTGTACAGAAACAGCAACTCTATGCTAATTGGTTATAAGGTCAATTCTTCTAGCCGCTAAATCAATGTGGATTGTTAGCTCTCTCTAAGCTTGAATGTTGTTACATCTGCTAACTGTACATATCTTGAACTCGCTGCCAGTTTGATCTGTAACATGTTTACTTTGCCTATTATCTTTTCTTTAACGGTCAATGTTGTGTGGCGAAATATTTCTTTAGTTTAGATACTGATTCACGGATTCATTTTTCCAGCTGAGACAATTTTAGGAAAAGCATCAACGCTAGAGATTTCAACGCTGCATCTAGGTGGACTGTACCACCCAGAGGAAGAAATTCAGATGACATCAACCCTGCCCAACTTTGTGGGTTATCTTCAGAAGTTCGTGTTCAACGGGGTCAGGTATATCGACATGACCAAAACCCTTGGAATTGGGGGCGGTGATGAAAACAACAACCTGGATGACTCTACGAATATAATTTTCAACGGGAAGTTCGTGAAACCTGACTCATTGAATGTGTACAAGGCTGTGACTTTCAAATCTAAGCATACGTATGTAGGGTTACCACTTCTCAAAGCGTACGCCAATACATATTTGGATTTCTACTTCCGTACGACCGAGATGGATGGCCTGCTGTTCTATAATGGAGGGAAGAAACAAGATTTCATAGCCATAGAACTGGTGAACGGTCACATACATTGCGTGTTTAATCTTGGTGATGGAGTCGTAACTATGAAGGATAAACTAAAGCCGTACTTGAACGACAACAGATGGCATACTGTTTCTGTGAGGCGACCCACACCGAAAATACATACTTTGCAAGTGGACGATGACTTAGAAATGCATACGACGAGTAAGTTTATCGGCTTTTACAAATGTTTGTTCTTTATTAAATCGTTCATATAATATATTACCACAAACCTAAGATTGTTGATTAAAAAAAATTGCCTAACTAACAATATTTTCCTTGACATTGTGTAATACCTCGTTATTCCTTTTACTACATTTTAGAGTCAAATTATTTTTTCATAATTCATGATACTTTTACGTTTCGGATATTTTTAAAGCACTATACCAGTCATATAGTAAGATAAGTTCACTGATCTTATTTGAAAGATTATGTACCTTTTTCAGGTTCGAACTTGATGCTAGAGCTAGACAGTGTCCTCTACGTAGGAGGAGTACCGAAGGACATGTATAGTGCATTGCCAGTTGGAGTGCTATCAAGGCAAGGGTTTGAAGGTTGCATGTCCAGTCTCGATCTACCTGGGGAGTCACCATCTTTGATGGAAGATGCTGTGGTGCCTAGTTCTTCATTGGGTTCTGGTTGCGAAGGTAACATTCGTAGTGGTATTTTTGGATCAATAAGTTCAAAAATTTATATATTAATATTGTCTGCGTTGGCTTTATGATCCTTAATAGAATGGGAGAAAGACTGATCAAGCAGATACCCGATAACAGTTGGTTGACTTAAAGTAGAAGAGAGTGAAAGAGGATGGAAATGCCCTGAGTGAAGAGTGGGTAGATAGACGCGGAAAATTACTTCATAACAATAATCTTTTACTTGCATATTATTAAGATATGATATTTGAGATATTTGACATATATTTAATGTTTGCAGGTCCAACAAAGTGCACGCATAATGCGTGCGCTAACAAAGGCGTCTGTGTGCAGCAATGGAATACCTACGTGTGCGATTGTGACTTGACTTCTTTCACCGGACCCACCTGTTATGATGGTTTGCAATTCATTTATTAATCATTTTAATATGATTAATTAACATATTTTATCAAGTGTTCCAGAATTGATATTGGTAATAAAACCCGCAATGTTAGATATTTACTTAACGTAATATGAGCCTATTATATTAAGTCATTTTAAATTTGCCTTTTCTGCACTAGGTTTCATCATACACAACCTTTGTTCTACTCGTAGTTATCTTTTTACTCTTCAATTTATACCTAAAACTCCATTTCCAGAGTCAATAGCCTATGAATTCGGTCCTGGGAGAGGCACCCTCACGTACACGTTCCCGCCAAGTTCAGTGGCTGATACGGAGACGGATAAGGTGGCGCTGGGCTTCATCACCAGCAAGGCTGATGCTGTGCTGCTGAGGATTGAGTCTTCGAACACCCAGGACTACATGCAGATGGAAATTGTAAGAAAATACGTTGACTCTTTCATTTATCGGTTTAATTAAAGTATAATAAGGTTCACTGAATAAATAAATATTTTTTTATACAGGGACCTCTTAAGTATTAATAACAATCTGTAAAAATACATACTATTGTCCTCGAAAGAGGATTTATGACTATAAGAAACTATATAAGAGAAGCCCGCAACTCTTGTGTTGATTAGATCGGTGGCAACGTATTCGCGGTGTACAACGTGGGTGGTGGCGAGCAGCCTGTGGGTGAAGAGGCAGTAAGGGTGGACGACGGGGCCTACCACGTAGCCAGGTTTACTAGAAATGGCAGCTCGGCGGCACTGCAACTCGACCATTATGCTGTCAACGTGCGACATCCTCAAGGTACGTGGTATCAAATTGTGATATCTATTGTATCATTTCTCGGGGAGAACTATTTATATTTGACAAAGTAGGTTTTATAAAATAATATCTATTGCGTAGTCAAGGGTATTGTTACTTGGGAGAAACATACATCAGCAGTGGGCTTGTGGCTAAAAAAATGAGTTGAAAATTAGATACGGTTTATTTGGTAGGAATAGAACGTTTAGAGGAGAGTATGAAGATCTAAAGAACTGAGTGTCGCATAGATTTTATATACAGCATGGTCACTGATATTCAGTACATAATAAAAACCGCGACAATTCAAGAAATCGTATTTTGGAATATTAGAAGCCTTATGCATTATTTTTGTCCTGCCAGGTGGACAACAATCAACGATCTTCAACAGCATGTCTCGGGTGATCATCGGTGGTAGCGGCGCGCGGGCCTTCAGTGGTCTAGTAGCCGGGCTGGTGGTAGATGGAGTGAGGCCTCTAGACCTGGCTGCAGGAGGAGACCCAGCTGTGTCAGCCCGAGGAGACGCTAGGAGAGCACATACACCGCTGGATAGAGATATTAATAGGATGCAACAGGTATGGATTACGTGTTGGAATTAAAATATTTGTTGAGGTATTTTGTATGTTATAACAATTGGAAAATCTCTAAGCAAGGCTTCTGTTAATTGTATGAAATGTAATATGAAACGTGGTCGCACATAATATAAAACTGGGAAGCTTACTGTGTACTCTTTACGGCGGTACCTACTGTGTTTCATTTAATTCGTCGACCTTACTTTCAATGCTCATACGTATGAAAATATTGTGTGTTGTTTATTTTAATTTTCTATTTATATTTGTTTTAATTTTCTCTTAGATTAGCGTTGCATATCTTTCATACTTCACCTTTCGCGTTTGACTATTACCTTATTAATCATAACAGAACCAAAAACCTAAATTATGTGTACCTATTTCAATCATCCTTACGAAAGAAATGCAATTAAAAAATACTATTGCCAAATATATCATAATTCTGCTCCTATGAATAAAATATACGTCTTTCGCACAGACACCTCCATCAGGCTACGGTGGTCCAGGAGTGTTAGACGAGCTGGTCTACTCCGGAGCAGGGTCTGGCTGTAGGGATGATGATGAAGATGCTTGCGTGCTACCTGACGCCGGGTCTGGAGACGACCTCATCACACCAGTCTATGTACCTTCTACTAGAAGACCTCCCAAGACCCATAAAGTAAGTGTTCCCTTCTTCAATGTTATAAAATCAAATCAAAATCTAAATATTCTTTCTTCAAATGGTCTTTTACAAGATCTTTTGTATCGTTAATTTCTGCTACCAACGCTTCGGAACGTGTTGTAGGTGTGAAAAAGAAACGGCGCAAGAAACTTTGTCAGCAACACGAACTGTCGTATTTTTTTTGCTTTTCTTATTCTTTTTTTATAGGTATTTTAATTACAATGGTTAATTCATATAAATGTCACAATAATAGTATGTCTGTCTGTATGAAATAGGAGCATAAATTTTTCTCCACTAAGACTATAAATCACAAATGCAACTGATTGTAAGGTCAGTCCAGATAGAATATCAACTGAGAGGAGAATATCGTCGCGAGAGATTTTACCTCGCTGATCGACACCATTATGCCGGCTTGATAGTAACCAGATATACACAGAATCATAAACGCGTCACACTTAAGTGTGTTATTATAAAGGATTCACATCCGTG
Source organism: Deilephila elpenor (assembly GCA_949752805.1). Taxonomy (NCBI): domain Eukaryota; kingdom Metazoa; phylum Arthropoda; class Insecta; order Lepidoptera; family Sphingidae; genus Deilephila; species Deilephila elpenor. The sequence goes on along the minus strand of OX457113.1, from coordinate 1,355,312 downwards.
GGTGGATACGAATAGTTACCACCATCCCGCTACTAATTTATAAACCGCCACTATGCGATGAGGTTACTCTCATGATAAAAAGTAATGAAATTATAAATACTTAAAGTTACGCTTGTGATTGATAATTTCAGGGCGGTCCTAGCGATAAGCTGATGAAGCCTTGTGATGACGAAGACTGTATCGAAGGGTCTGGATCCAACGGTGAGGGCATTACTGAACCAGAGCAGCCTATCACTACGTAAGTTTTATGTGGAAGTATTGTCTATATGTAATTAAGCTCATCAAAGTTGTATTTTGGGAGAATTGTTGTACGCTTAACTTTACTTCTGGTCCAAATTATAAAAAAATATATGTACAATGTAAAAGATAGCTTAAAAAAAGGTTATACGTATAATTAAATTAAAAGGGAAATTGAAACATATTCTTTACTCAATTCGTTTTTAAAAGAGCTTTTGAAACGTCAAGTAATAGTAATACCGCTTTAGAGTGGTAGGTATAACAGTAAAAAAGAAATGGCGTATGCATACTTTCGCAGCCAAATAATTTTATTTCAAGAAAAAAAAATGTTTTAAGAGTATTATGACAATTATTCTCTTTCTATATTATTTAATTTGTTTAATATGAATCTAGTGGCACATCAACCAGCACGCACACAGCTACATCAGCAACATCAGCGACCAGCACAGCGAGTACGACTGGCACCACTGGCACAACTGGCACCGACAAGATCAGTCCGCCAGTACCTGGCAGTGCGGCTGGCACTGAGAAGAGTAGCGAGCCTGCCACGTCTCCACCAGACCATGAGAGCATGCACGCGGGGACTAAGGAGTTCTCTGCCACTAGTGATACTAGGACCACGCCTTTGGGTATGTGAATTGACTTATGGATATCGGTAAAATGAAGTGTGAGTGTGGATTGGTCGCAATAAATATTGCAAACGAAATGTTGGAAATAGAAATTTTACCACTAAAATTTTTGGACAACCACGTACTTGGTTCATTAGAGTTAAAATAAATAGTAATACATAGCGGATTCATAACATACTATAAATTGGTATAGCATGTAAGCTTGTAAGAAGTTGACGTTCTACGCTGGATGCGGGTGGTGATGCTACACTGGACGTTCCAATATTTTTATGACATACATAATATTTGTCCAGGTCTGAATAATCTGTATTCTTAGTACAGGTGTTTCTATGAGACACGTGTGATTCAGTAGTAATCGCAGTGTAGGAAACTTAAGCAACAGGTGCATGAACCAACACTACATTAAATAATTAATTAAATTCCAGATCACACGCACACGGCCCATCACTTCACACCAACAGACCATCTAGAAGAGACGTCCCACACCACTGAAGAAGACACAAATCATATCCCCGAGTATGACGATCGGCGTGAAAGCGAGATAGATGTTCGCACACCTACGTACGGAGGCGGCAGTGAGCAGGATAGAGTGCCTGGAAGGGTCCACCCTGATTATAATGGTTACGAGCACGAGATTACCACTAAATGGTATCATCCTAAGACGACCGATAACAGAGTGGTGCCGCCTGAATCTGAGTTCTTTGCTACTATTGTTGGTAAGTCGAGAAAATAAAGTTATATAAAAAGCTATTTTTTACATTTCAAGTCATATTCAAACCGACCGATCTAATGGTCTAATGGTATGATAAGTAACTGCCAATGGACACAAAATCATTGAAATCTTGGGTATGTTTATGGCCCTCGGTATTGTAACATTAAAACCGATAATTATTTATTGTATTACAACCAGACCATTTATACCGTAGCACTTTAACAACATGGAAAATACTTGAGCTGTTTTGTTTCCAATAGAAAATAGTTTAGGTTGAAATTTGTATGTGCCTTAATTCTCATTTGAGACTACGTAAATAAATAAACATATCAATGAGACTTTTTGGGCATATCGCAATATTTAACATGTTTTTTTCAATTTCCAGGTATAGTAGCATCGGTACTGATAGCGATTATATTGATCGTTATCATAGTGCTTAAGTACATCGTGTTCAAGTTCGACCCCTCGTATAAGGTCACTGAGGATAAGGGGTATCAGCAAGGAGCCAGTGCTGCGCTGCTTGGGAATCAGGTTTGTTGCTGCCTTATTAAAAAAGTCTTAAGTCAATCCTGAGCATTCTGTAGGTATTTTAAGAGAGCTTTTGTTTTGTGGTAGTAGTGCTGTGTGATATGCGAGAAGTGTTTAGAAACCATTATAATATCAGCCTGGATCAGCTTTTGTTGCTCTTTATTTCACAAATCGTGTTTCTTGATACATATCAAATATTGTCAAGCAACATTTCCAAGTCTAGAAATATAGAAGCACAAACTGATTAAAATCAGCTTTAAAATTAGTATAACCCTAATATTTGACACAAATCTACTAGTACTAAGTTTAATAGCATACTGGTATCCCCCTACAGGCACACTCCAGCTACCAAAGCGGATCAATGTCAGTAGCCGGGGCGCGAAACCTACAGCCGCTGCCGCTCAACCGCAACGCGCCCCCGCACCCCGCGCCGCCGCACCCCGCGCCGCCGCACCCCGCGCCGCCGCACCCCGCGCCGCTCCCCGCGCAGCCCATCAAGCGGGACGGCATCAAGGAGTGGTACGTCTAATCCCACCATCATACATAGGACCATCGCCGATACCAACTGTCATATACCAACCAAGGATAATAGACTCATCCGAAGATACCTAAAACTGTTTTGAATAAAATAATGGACTTATCCATCTGATACACAAGATAATGGACCCATCTGAAGATACCATATACTGTTCAAAGGATAATGGACTCATCCAAAACACCAAGAACTTATTGAGGTTCAATTGAAAAGGCTAGATAAAGATGGAAAAAGGACTAAAACTATACCATCCAACCCTTGAAAGTCCATAAATTTTAGTGAATAGTGATTTGTTGAAGGTCCAGTGAGTGTGATGAATGGTGTAACGAACATATCAGACTCAAGTGAAGTGTTAATGACAGTAGTTGCTTCGATCTAACCTCGCAGAAAGTAGTCGCGTCACACGTTCCCGTCTAGTGCTTCACACAACCTCACGTCAGCGACGGTGCGTGTGAACCGACCTCGAAGATCGCTGAAACGTTACCGATGAGGCTATAGTTAAGTAGTTTAAGTGACGTACCACCGACTGATTCGCAAGTGTTTGTAATGGTGTAAATATTAATGTAATTGTAACCACTTGTGCGATCGAATTGGTTCAATGTGAAATGATTTGTAGTACTAGCGTTGTTGGTGCATGGTGTACTGAAAATAAAAGTGAAGGTAACGATGATGCTATTTATGATATTAAAATTGTAGAGGTAACTAATGAAGAGAAACACCAGGATAAATTTGGTACAGCTTGCACTAATAATGTAGTAACTGTAAAGACAAAAGAACAAGGTATCCGACTGTCAATAACAATGTCGAAATTCCACTACATTTTTTGTTGGCCAGAATCGTCATGAATTTATTCCTGTCGAAGTATTTTATTTTATATTTGATACGACAATTTTGTTTTAACTAATACAGTCCAACTAACAATTAATATTAACTATTTCAAACTTAAACCTTAAATTGTCTTGAGCATAATTGTATGATATCGCAAGGTTTGCAAATAGCGGCCCTAAAAAAATGTATTAGTAATGTCTATGACATTGATTGACAATTCTTCAAAGATGCTAAGAGCATTCGGATCGTTTACAATAACAATGAAATTGGAAAAAAAATACTTAAAAAAAGTTAATGCTCAATGCATTCTAAGCTAAAAAATACCTTTGAAAATTCTGCTAAATTGAAGATCAAAAATCAATATAACTAGATATCGATATTTAATCTTCGAAATCTAGATACGAATTTACCGTCTATCAAAATCCTACAGTCGGATACCAACACGGAATTGCATACACGTATGTTTATATAGATAACCGTCTGTTTTGTTCAAATGCTTTGAGTTCCATCACCACAGGATAGCTTCTCGTTGTAAATTGCTGACTCATGGATTCGCGACGATCAATTTTCTAATCTATTGCCTTTGATAGTTTATAATAAGGATAATGTAATTTGTTTGTATGGGTCTGCTGGGTTAGTATGGGAATTGGAGAACATTATGTATTTAATTATCATACGATTTATCAGATACGAGTAATCTCGTTGAAGATATATTTTTTTAATCTGAATTATGTAAAGTGTTATCAATATTTTAATTAATATATGTAAAAAAAATATCATTCAACTGTAACTACTGCGAGGAAAATACTCCTATGATTTGTATTCCATCCAATTTCCATACAAACCCATACAAATTCCATACAAACATAAAATAGAATGATAAATCGCTACAACTGAGCTGCCATCAAGCAAATGTTGCATATCGTTGATGTGAAGACACTAATTATACAATTTTCAATAATCCTTCCTATATTTATTAGATGATATACAAACGGACGCGGATAGTGGACGATATATATCGATACATAATCAAGTAAGAGCGTGGTAGAGTCGGGCTGTTTGAGTGAATTTATATTTTTATCATTTATTTTTAAGGTTTCTTGAAGTGGTTCATATATCAATGGGTATTTATTGATAGACTGATTGAGAAAGATTAATTTTGAAGATAAAGATAAATTTTGTGTATCTAAAATGAATTCTTAAACAGATTTGACAGTTATTAGCTAAATAATAGAGGTCCCATTCATGGAATCATTTTACAAAGACATTGCATTACGGAAAGTTAATAACTCTTGACATTTGAAGCTGATCTCAAAGAAACTTAATGACGACTTATATCTTTCAAGCAATTAATTTTTATGTAATTTTATTTTGAGGTAAATAGGTTATAAAGCAATTAAAAATTAAAAAATATAAAAAGAAAGTAAATTAATTTTACGTGAAATAAATTCACTCGAACATTCAGTGTGTAATTTTTTTGTAGGGAGCGTTATCTACGAGCTTGTAGATTTGGTATGGATTTTAAAAACATAGAAAATTTAAGTTAAAATACACAGTTTTTTGTATTAGTAGAAATTATTGAATGTATTCCGTAATGTGTTAAGAATAGATGAATTATATTTAGTTGATCTAATGGAAAATTACAAGCAAAGTCGAGATTATGAGTATGAAACGAAATGATGCAGAAAGTATTACAAGCGATAATAGATTTGTTAAATTAATTATTACACCCTATAATACCGTAAAACAATTGCAAATGATTATTTCCTATATTAGAAATCAAAGTTTAAGAGCTATGTTCCCGAAGCCAAGGTAGTACTGAAGTCCAATCTCAATATTAATTCGTACTACACTTATATTGTGATTTTGTTTACCGTTATTACCACCATCTTTGTTCATTGAGAGCAAAGTGCTTCAAGAGCGGTCCCCATACTCCTGTATATATCATGGAATTTGATTGTCTGATTTCAAATAAGTGATCAGTCGAAGATACCCGATGGTTTTATAGAATTAATTGGACAGAGTATTAAATCCGATTTTTTATTCAGGAACTTTAGTTTGTATGATTATTCTCTTGCCTGGTATACGATAGCCAAGAGCTTCGTCACTTGATTCCTCAGGCGCGTAAGTACCTTTCCAGCAATTCTGAACAAAATTCATATAAATTTGAGTTCTATTCAATTCTTTACAATAATTCTGCTTCAATGACTGACTCAACATTTATTTGAAATGACGTAGACAATTTGATTCCACGTTTGTTTAGTCAGGCAATATAATTTTGCAAATATTTTTTCAATACAATATTAATTTTGGACTCATTTGGCCTAAGCTGTGCAATAATTGAACCTGTCGAGTCGAATTAAAACTGTAATCGAGAGATGAAAACGACCACGTGATGGAACTGAGGTGAAGTTTATTAAATTGAATCAAATTACTAACATTTTTGTATACTACGACTAGAACTATAGGCAACAGAATACGAAGAAGAGGAAAATATGTTTCGTCCTATTCTGGTGTTCCGTCGTACTGTATAAAACAGTTACAGTTCAAAATTTTTAACCTATTTGAAACACTCCGTACGCTCTCATTGCATGCGATTTCCTCTATCATTCAAATTTTGCTTAGCTAAGACTACCGCGTGAGACAAGTCAGTTTATTTTGCAGAAGGAACAACAAAGTGTTCTTTCAAATACAATTTTATTGGAGTAGAAAAAAAAAGGAGCCCCAAGGATATTTTATAGTTTACCATCAATGAAACAAATGCATTTTTTGATGGAATTCTATAGACCATTAAATATTTATAATGGTGTCAATCCTTGTCTCGGTACACATATTATATTAGGTAAAATATACCAATTTGTCCAATGCGGTATTATAAGCTAAGCGAGCAAATGCTTATATTTTAACATTTAGATGATACACCCACCGTCCCGTTTTCCTCTTTCCGAATATCAAAACTTGAATTAGCTTTAAAACACGGGACTTGTTTACTGCGGCCTTTGATTGGATTTTTGATAAGAACATTAAAGGAATAAATAGATTTTCTTTCATTATTTCCGTTAGGTTGGATTCAAATGTGATAGCACGATATAAATTACTAAATAATGTCTACCAAAATATCCATTGATCGTATAAAAACTATATCAGATCAAAATGATAAACAATTCGTTATTTATCTTATGTTGATAACACACTAATGTATAAGTTTAGTTTGAGAATGAGAAATGGGTCAACAATTACTGATTTGATGTTACTTATGTAAATACTGACCAGTATTAGTAATTTTGCCATGAAGAGCCAGCGAGATGTGCCCTGCAAGCATGTACATACTCACTTGCTTACCAATATCGTAACTACGAAAGGATAATGTTGGGAAACGTAAACCGTTAATTTGTTCTTATTTCATCAATTTGTTGCTATGGAAAGTTGTGATAGGTCCTATTATGAAATAAACTAACCTAAATCTGCTCCCGTTGTGTTCAAATCAAAAATTCGCATCAATAGCACGCAGGTAAACACTTCTTGTACTAATAAAATACATAACTATTTATATAGATTGTTATAAAGCACAGGTTCTAGGTGATTGGAAGTTGCATTTATTGTAAATAGTTAATTATTAAATAACAATTATTATTGTAATGACAGTATAAGCGGTACCTACAGTACGGTGTATGTTTCACACTCGTTTTACGGCACAAAATGTTATTAACAATTTGTTTATGTGTCAATTTTAGTGATAATGTTTAAATGGTTAAAGTTGATGATTTGTACCGTAAAATAATTATTATTGATAACGGAATAATAATAGTTGTTTTTGCAGACGCAACTACGGTAACAGCAGATGTTGATACCAAAGATTAATATAATAAAATTGATGATTCGTTTAAAATAGATCTCGAATATGGAAGAATACATAATGTTTAACACAATCTTCCAAAAAACAATGGACTTATAAATATGAAATTCCACGAATCATTAATTTTCACCTTGAAAGATCTAAATGAGATGAAAGCCTAGTCTTATTATAATGTGGTTGCGTCTGTAAAATGCGGAGTACACGTTTTGTTACGAAATTTATAACCAATGTTATTATGAACAGGATTCCGGACGGACCAAGTTTTGTTTCGTGTAAAAATAAAATTTCAAAACATTAAATAATACTATGTAAATTATTTGCTGTTTCATTTCTTTTTTTTTTATTATTGCACTGAATAGCGAGACGAGCATGCCATTTGCCTGATGGTAAGCAATACGACCGCTCATGGACAGTAGCAAAACCAAACCACACCATGAATTCCAAGGTAATGTTTGGCATTCCACTGCGCTCGCCATCCTGAGACATAAGATGTTAAGTCTCAATATGTCCAGTAGATACTCTGGCTACAATGTCCTTCAAACCGGAACACAACAGTGCATTTACACTGCTGTTTGGCGGGAGAAATAGACATTGCGGTGGTACCTGCCCAGGCGGCCTCTCACATATGAGAGACCTACCACAAGTAAATTACCATTTCTTGAAAATACATTTGACTTTAAATTAAGATTTATATTCTAGTTATCAGAAACTATAAGACACTTTGGCTATTACTTCTGCAACACCCGGAGGAGAACCAAAATATTTTTTATAAATTTCACAAAATACTATTTGTAAATTTCATATAATATAATTATTATAATTTCATATACAGAAGTCGCCAATAATACTTAATTTTTTGGAGATATAATTAAATAAAAATAATAGTCTAAAAAACTAAAAAATTAACACGCTTTACTCAAAAACCCAACTAAAAAGGGAAAAAATTGCTCACGAGTTTATCATTTTTTTTTAACTAAATGACGTCTATCTACGGAATGTCTATCTTATCAAAGACAGGCAGCTGCGCGCAAATAACCCACTCCTTTTTTCCAAAAACAATAAATTCTAAAGCTTCTAGTTAAGATAATGCCACACACATTTCAAATTATTGTATTTTCATCGGTCCTTGAAAAGTATGCAAAATTCCAAGTCAATTACATATTTTGAAGTACTCGATAATCGACATCAGTTACATACATATTTTCATATAGGCGAAGCTATTAAAAGCGTTTTAACAACCCATCTCAACGTACTCTCGATCGTGAAGGGGCTCGTGCTCTGTAATGGGATCTATCTGGGCTGATACAGTATAGGATGAGAAAAATACATGCTTTTATACAATGGCTGCGACAAACGGCTCATCGGGTAAATGATTACCGCCGCCTATGAAAATCACCTGTAATATAAGTGTAAAATGAAATCAAAAAATAAAAAATCCTTTGTTAGAAATTAGATTCCTGTGGGTAAAAATTGAGATAAAAAAAAGGATATCAAAAATATTTTTGTTCAATATATCAAAAATTCGTGGGCGATATCGCAGACAAAGAACAGTTTTCCAATAACAAGGTTACGCAGCCGTTTGTCGTGAAACCCGATCTAGTCGTATGTAATTGGAGCAATTTCCTAAATGCCATTTTTGATTGCTTAGAACTTTATAATGTGAATGTCAAGCAATAATATTTTCATTCTAACTTATGATAAAATATATGTGTTTTAGTTTATTTAAGTCTAAGTCTATGTCTGGGCATACGGTCCATCTAAATCATGCCATTGCCCTTGGCTTTTCTCCCCATTTTGCCAACTAGCCTATGTAATTCGTAGCTTCACCTGGCCTACGGTCGCCTTAAGCTTTTGTTTAGTTGAGCTTCAGAATGTGACTGTCGTTAATGAAAATTTATTTTAGCAATAAATGTATACTATTCAAAATAGAGTAGACATACATACATACATAAACTCACGCCTTTATCCCCGAAGGGGGTAGGCAGAGGCGCCGCCAGGTCACCCACATTTCGCCTTGTATGTTCCGTCCCACGATGTGATAGGAAATGCGAAATTCCCGACTCCGGGCTGATAATTAATACCAAAATCCAATATTACTTTGCCCGACCCGGGGCTCGCACCCGAGACCTCAGCTTTGTAACCGTACCGTAATACAACTACGCCACCGAGGCAGTCCTATTGTCTAGTCTAAAATAGTAGAGTATAGTACGCAATAATAATGTCCCTAATTTAACAATCGTAATGAATACATTAAACGACTGATGGAAAGAAATTGAAAAATCCAGAATTCTGCAAAGATAGAAACTATTATGGGCCCATTTGAATCGTAAATAGGAACGTGGGTAGTAATACAGATATTCTTATGCAGATAAGGATTTATTCATCTCGCCATTTTCTAAGTGACTTTACCGCGTTCCTCTAAACGTTGTTGAGTAGATATGTTTTCAAGATCCAAAGCTAATCGTTCGTACACAGACTACAAACAAATGTAAATAGCAAAAATATCAGAATTAAACACACGGAACCCTAAAACAAACTATGATATACGGCAATCATTTAAAGTTCACGGTAAACGTAAATTGCCTTACTATTTATACAGAAAACTGTTCCATTTCCTTCCTCCAAAATCATTACACAGATGTACGGAAAGATGCGCGCTCACTTTTTTCTGTTATTTTCCATACAAGTCGCGTCAGCTGCAGGCGAAAATCCATTACTAATGGCAACGAGGAACTCTGATCAAATAGCAAAAACTGCTGAGTGCGTTTTAAAACTATCTGCTAAATATTTCGTGGAGAAAAAGGCATTAAGCGGCAGCATAGTGATAATAAATATAAACTCTTATCACTCAACAACACAGAGGCTACTTTTGCAGACCATCCACGGAGGTATGAAATATTCGGTTATGGTAAAAGACTCTTTTTACCCACACGCTAACGCCTCCCACTTTCCAGAGAAAGCTAAAAATTATATGTTGATTTTGGAAGTCAAATCTGAACTGAGGAGAAATATTCTGCAGTTGAATAAATTGCCGACGTGGAATCCTTTGGCGAAAGCCGTGGTGTTCTATCAACTAAAAGAAAATGAAGTTGATGAGGATGTAGCGATTGATTTTATTAACGAGCTCCGGGAATTTAAATTATTTAAAACAATAGTTTTGATATACAAGGAAGAAGACGATGAAGTCATTGCTTATACTTGGAGACCATACAGCGAGACTAACTGCGGTGGGAAATGTGATTCCGTGTATATTCTAGATAAATGCTACAACAATACCATTTATGAAATACAGACGCAAGAAGAAATGTTTCCGCAAAACATGAAGATGTGTCCGCTAGTCACTTACGCTGTAATTTCAGAACCTTACGTAATGCCACCAGTTCGTAAAGTACCCGATGGAGATTATGACGATGCATACGAATTCAACAAAGGAGGAGAAATCAATTTAGTAAAAATCATTTGCCAATTCACAAATATGAGTTTGATTGTAAGGATGTCGGATGAAGAAGAAAATTGGGGAACAATTTTGACTGATGGTACTGCTACTGGTGCTTATGGCGTGCTTAGAAACGAAACTGTTGATCTTGTAATAGGTAATATTGAAGTTACTAGAACGATTCGAAAATGGTTTCATCCCACGGTAAGCTACACTCAAGATGAAATGACTTGGTGTATTCCCAAGGCCAAACAGGCACCTACGTGGGACAATTTAGTAATCATTTTTCAATGGCAGACGTGGCTGGCAACGTTATTTAGTTTAATTATAATGGGGTTATTATTTCACTATTTATATTATAGGGAGAATAGACAAATCACCAGATGGCCGACGAATTCTTTGCTGATGACATTCGGAATGTTGTTGGGATGGGGAGCGAATTTTGATCCAAAGAGTATGACTTTTCGCATTTTAATTTTCTCGTGGCTTTGTTTCAGTATTAATATGAGCATTTCATACGAATCGTTCCTAAGGACTTTTCTAATGCACCCTCGGTTTGAAAAGCAAATAACAACCGAAACAGATCTAATACAATCCGGCATCCCTATCGGCGGCAGGGAGACATATCGATCGTATTTTAAGACCAATAACGCCAGCTCGTTTTATTTATACCACAAATATAACCCGACGACGTTCTCCGAGGGCATCAGACGGGCAGCTTTGGATAGAAATTTCGCCGTAGTCTCTTCGAGGCGTCAGGCAGAATTTCAAGACCAGAAATTAGGTAGAGGGGCGCCGCTGATTTACTGCTTTCCCGAGGAAAATAACCTGTATAAATACGGTGTGGTTTTGCTCGCTCGCAAATGGTTTCCTATGCTGGAGCGGTTCAATATGATAATAAGGAGTGTATCTGAGAACGGTTTGATAGATAAATGGAACGAGGAGCTATTCATTCATACGGTTTCGGGCGAAGGTGCGAGCTCCATTGTGCCTTTAAGCATCCAACACTTATTGGGCGCGTTCATGTTTATTGGTTTTATGTGTGTGATTAGCGTCTTTGTTTTTGTTTGTGAATTGCTTTCTCGATGTTTTGGGAGGTTAAAAAATAAGTCTATAAAGCCAGTTTCGAAGGCTGTGAATCGTAACCGGCTATTTCTGTAATGGCGATTTTTATATTGCAATGAGTTTCTCTCACATTTTAGTTAGTTAAATTGTGTTAGAATCGCACAAAAATAATAACTAGTTCTTGCAATTGTCATACATTTTATTTTTATTAGGACGCACATATTCGCAATGGTAGTTGCCGTATCAGCCCATATACGTCTCACTGCATGGCACGGGCCTCCTTTACAATCTTTACGATTGAGAGGACCTAGGCCATATAGTCCATATAGGCAATGCGAGTTGGCATACCTTTGAAATTCTTTTAAAATCGTTACGGTATGCAGGTTTCATCACGATGTTTCAAAAGTAGTTTAATAAAGAAAAAATGCTAAGATGAGAATTTTAATAGACCAAGAGCCCGTGGCCGCCAGACTTTCTTTCGACTTTTGACAAGTTGAAAGATTAGCTTTTAAACTATAGCGCTGGTAAAATTACATTTTATTAAAGTTTGAAGATAACGTATTTTTTAAGAATATGTAATTTTGCCAGTGTTAGAGTACAAAACCTCACCTTTATATATATTTCTTAAGCAAATATCAAAGATGTTTCCTTTGGAGTTAGACACTTTTGATGGTTCTTTGAACTTGTCAGACACATTGAAGCTGATAATTTCCAAAGCCACCACGATCTAAACTTCATAATAGTTGATCGTGTGATGCCATGTGAAAGGCAAGCGCAGACAAACTTTTAGCTTTTATAAATTTCATAAGTCTGGCGGAAACGGACTCTAGGTCTATAAGTAGATAATTAATTATTAGCGCCGCACAAGTTGTATTGTAGAGAAATTAATCGCATTGTGACGCATTATGAAATAAACACTTTACATTGAAGACGGTTTGTTTCATTTAATTTTAAATTTAATATTAATTTCTGATATAAAATTTAATATTGACAGCCTCTGTGGTGCAGTTGGTTAGACACCGCAAGTGAACGAAAGGCTGCGGGTTCGATCCTCGCACCGAGGCAAATGTTTGTGTGAAACACAGATATTTGTTTCGGGTCTGGGTGGTTGTGAGACCGCAAAGTCTCTCGTAGTTCCTGATACCCACGACACTAGATTCGATCTTAGTGTGTGGTCAGGACTATATATGCGACTATAGGGTGTATTTATTTCTAAATTTTTGCAGCGACTAAATATAACTGTAAGTGGTGGCCTTCAACCATATCTAACATACATAACCTCACGCCTTTATCCCCAAAGGGGTTGGCAGAGGCGCCTGCAGCACACCCACATTTCGCCTTGTATGTTCCGTCACACGATGTGATGGGGGCTCTTCTAAGTGGGTATAAAGGTAGAACATTATGCTTACTGGAAAAATGTTCCTTAAAGTAACGAAGTTTTGCTATGGGAATACGGAAAAAAAAATTGTTTTGTCAAAAAACTGCGATGTAAAATAATTCGAATTTTGGAAAAAATCAAACGAGACAAATTTGATTTCATTTACTGTACTAAATGTTTGTTTATTAGATAATTTAGCTTATTAGTTTTCTTTAATTAATTTAAGCTACTACGTAGTTAAAGCGTTTGTAAAATTTCCAGTATAAATATTTTTATTGCGCTAAATTCATAGAGTGAATAAGTGTCAATACACAAAAACACTAAAATCTATAATTCCTTTCACTTTTATAATTTTTTATCCTACTTACCCCAAAAAGGCAGTTTTAAATAAAATATATTATTCCAAGTGTATCTGCAACAAAATATATTTACGCGGCTCTGAAGACATCGTATAAATAGATACATCTATTAGCAAGCGAAAAATACAGCGTTCAATTCCACGTAACAACCCCGCTGAGAAATAGACCGTGGTAGAGCGGCCCACACTTCAACTGATGACGGTTAGCAATATTATACATACATACATACATACATACATACATAAACTCACGTCTATGTCCCATTGGGGTAGACAGAGGCTATTGAGCGCCAAGTGCTACGGGCCATACATACCTCTTTTGCTTTATCTCCTTTTATTTTTATTGCGGTGAATGACAAAACTTGCATGCCGTCCGCCTGATGGTAAACGACACGACCGCTCATGGACAGTAGCCAAACCAAACTGCACCATGATTTACAAAGCAATGCTTGGCATTGTCCTGCGCTCGCCATCCTATGACATAAGATGTTAAGTTTCATTATGTCCAGTAGTTACTCTGGCTACAATGTCCTTCAAACCAGAACACAACAGCGCATTTACACTGCTGTTTGGCGGGAGAAATAGACATTGCGGTGGTATCTACCCAGGCGGCCTCTTACATATTATCTACTGTCATTAATTTCTGCATACTCGCTCGTCGGTTTCGAGGACTCCGTATTTTTCAATATTATGTAAATTTATATCGTAGTTTAGTAGGAGAGGTATGGACTGTGAGTTCGTAGGGTCGATTATCTGGTTTAGCAATTTCTTGTTTTGACTTGTGTTGACTGCCATGATGGCGTAGTTATACTATGATACGATTACAAATCTGGGGTCTCGGGTTCGAATCCCGGGTCAGGTGAAGTTATATTGGATTTTTTAATACATTATCCGCCCGTCGTTAAAAATTTGTGCCCGATATGGTGATAGGCTCGTCTCCTACCACATCGTGGGACGGAACATATAAGGCGAAATGTTTGTGTCCTGGTGGCACCTCTGCCTACCTCTTCTGGGAAAAAGGCATGAGTTTATGTATGTATGTAATGTCCCAATGATCCAAAGTCTCCTCAATATCTCTGTACAAATAAATACTTTTCACCAATTTAAGTTCAGCCCTTATCGAATAATGAGCCAGACTGTAGGCTTGACGCATGGAACCTCGTAATTTCTGTTTACATTTGTATTGCACGTATAAAGTCTCTTTTATTTTGTTTTAATTACGTATCTCTTTGTTTTCGTGCTTGGATTGCTCATTCAGTCGGCAGCTCTCCTCTTAATGAAGTCGTATAAAACGTAGTTCTTTTTCAATGCGCTCGGATAAGTGTGTTTTTAGATCGCGCTTGGGGTTCTGCGGGGAGGTTTTGCGTGGGTGTCTACTGTCTATAGCTGTTTTTTGTAGAAGCGACTAATGTATAAGAGAATCTACGTAAGTTTCTATTACGTTGTTGAAATAAAACTGAAGGGATTAGATGAGCGAGCAGTTTTTCTAGCTCCAGTCACAGCCGCCCATTTAAGTTTGGAACACTTGGGATATCATAATTGTGTTTCTGGCCTGGATGTAAGAGAACAAATGGGGTTAGTAGGACAAGAGTAAGGTTTTTGTCTAAAACCAGGGACAATTCATGTTCTCCTTTCTTATTCTTTAAGTTATTTATAGAAATTAGCTATTGTAAATCAGTCAGAAATTTGCAGACAATTTATACTTTTTCCATGCACTTAAATACGTACTAAATTGTAGGAAATGTAAGCATTTTATGTCTTTTGCACAGATTAAGAATGTTCTTAAAATTCCTGCAACCTCTTAAAAAGCCAATTTCATTGAATTAGAGAGTCTCAAAGAAACTTAAATTTACGTGGACTTTAATAAAACAGCGAACGAGAAGGTCTTCAAGTAATGATTGATTTCCCTGAAATGATTTACTTTGAGTTGGTATAATTGAGTTACTAAGTCGAAATCTTTAGCCTAATTTTAAATACAATTTGAAACTTTCCCGGAAAAATGACCTAAATTAAATTAATTAGCGTCATGTTAAATGTTTGTTATAGTGATTTTAAATTATGACGTCGATATTGAAAATGAAAATTGACTTTAAATATGTAATATTTTTTAGTAAATGAATCCTTAAAAAAATATCCAATTTTTTTTTATTACACCGACCATTCCTTTAGTGTTGCGTGTCATGCTCCCGGACTACTTTCCATCTAACGAGCTTTCGATAGTTTTCTGCTTCCACAACAAAAAGCTCATAAAACAAGCTTTATCTCTACATTCCTATAGAGCTTAACTAACACCAAGCTTGCTGGTCAGCTGAAGTACATCATTAAAACTAGTTACCCAAATCTGTTTCGGATTTGTTCACAAATTTGTAATATAAAGTTAGCACAGAGCTCCTATTTAACTCTACGTATGCAGCAAATTTCGCTTTATTATTCTCAATCCACGAGGTATAAACATACAGACTAATAATAGCGTTGTTATTGTTGTCTTGAAGTTCTAAGCCTGGCTTGTGTAAACAAGTTGGCTTTGAGATCCTGGTATAATTTGCTGGGTTTATTAGGTTTTAACGTAATGTGTGATGTGTGTGTACATGTTTGATGAGTTGGGGTATAGTCATTACGTGAATAAGTGTGGATTCAAATACCATCTTGGTAATTTCTTCTAGTGCGTGGTGGCCTGTTGGTAACGGACCAGACGCGGCTGCCTACATGTTCACGGTGGTCGCGGGTTCAAATCCCAGGGCACACCTCTGACTTTTCGGAGTTATGTGTGTATTGATAGTCAATCACCACGCACTTTAACGGTGAAGGAAAACATCGTGAGGAAATCTGCATACCGTAGCGATTTTAAAGAATTTCTACGGTATGTAAGTCCGCCAACCCGCACTAGGCCAGCGTGGTGGACTATATGGCCTAACCACTCTTAATCGATTCTCTCGATTGTAGAGTAGGCCCGTGCCCTGCAGTGGGACGTATATGGGCTGATATAGATAGAATTTCTTCTAATCTAATCTTGGTACCTTTTTCATGGGTAAGATGTGAGAAACAGGCAAGTAGATCCCATGATAGTGAATTATGTCCATCGCCAGAACGAATTCACCTGGATCAAAACCATCTATCCATATTTTAATCTAAACTATTCCCATATAGGAACTCAGGTTTTGCATTGAATGCCGAATTGTAGATACTCTCTTAAAATAATGATTTTCTCCCAGACCCTACCACTCATCACGTAATAACATTTCAGCAACAAAATCAGTTCGCTACGCGTGCGGGCCCCTGAAAAATGAGCATTTCCTAATTAAGCATGTCACAAAGGCGTTCTATGGCTTAATTAGTGGAACATAATGTACTAGCGTATGGTAATGGAGATAAGTTCTCACAAACGGATAGCAGTGCATGCGTGAGTCGGTGGCATGTATACGGAACGGATAGTTAACTGTTAGTTGTGGTTTATAAGTTGGTAATTAAAATTGGCTTTACAAGTGCAATAGATATTGCCAATGTAGAAACATTTTTTTTATTGCCCTTAAATGGCAGAAGAGCTAGCGGCCCGCCTGATGGTAAGCGGCCACCGCGGCCCATAGAACTTCGCAGTGCCAGGGGTCCAGCACAACAAAGTCGCTGCCTACCTTAAGGAGACTACTCTCTTTAAGCCTCGTTGGAGCGTACTCTCTTTAAGTCTCTCTCTTTAACAATGGGTAGTTAAACAAATATTCTATGACAAATATTTACAATATATGTCGAGTCTATTTCCAATCTTTAGATGTGGATAAGTGTGAGTAAAAAATTGACACCTCGATCACATTACGTAGATGGAACATTAGGATTTTTTAGTCTAATGTATTTTGCGGGGATCATATTACTCCCCCTTTTTGTAAGTAGCTCTTTGTTGCTATATACATAGAAAAATGGTTTTACAATTATTATACCTGAAATTATTAACAAAAAAATTTGGTTAATAGATTATGAGTGATAACTGTCGTCCAAAAATACAATTTCAGATTGATGCATAACAGTTTTTTAAAGCTCGTCGATTGTAGCAATAAAATATTGATTACTGGCCAAACTGGCGAACAATGTGCTTCAATACCATTTTCTGTAGGAGAGTAGCCACTTTGAACAAATCAAAATTGACCAAAATATGACTCCAAACATACAAAGGTTAACCAAAGATTAAAGTAAACGGAATCAGCATGGTGCGTTCAGCCCGCATGTGACAATTTATCTCGGGCCACGTTTGAAAGTGACACGTGCCTACGAGGGGTCCTGGGCAATTTATTACTTGCCAAGGAACAGCTATATTCAGAGCTTTTTAAATAACTACAACTATGTAGAAATAGTTTGGGAGAAAGCCTTTGTTTGTTGCTTAAGTTTTCGGAACGAAGATAGAATCGTTAGTTAAGCGCATATGAAGGTAACCTGCCTCCTGCTGTTTGAGATCAAATAGATAGTGTTTATATCGCAGTATGAACTGTTTAAGTTTAAAGTTCCTGGTTGTATATTGTTCCTTTATGAGTGTTTTTGATTCTTTAAAAAAAAATCAAAGCTTCGACTCTTTTATTTTATACATATTTTAGTTATTTATTTTGGGTCATAAATATTAGAAACTATGACTGGATCTTCTGCCCGTCGATATCATTCCAAACTTATTACATTTTATTATGTAAGTATTGTAGACATTAGACATAGAACCGACGATGAACCGACGAGAATGCATGAAGAGATTGATAAAAGTGGATGAAGCGAAAGTAATATGTCAGGATCGAGCAAAGTGGCGATCCATAGTCTCTGCCTACCCCTACGGGATACATGCGTGAAGATTATTTATGTATGTATGTAGACATTGCTCGGAAATGTGAAGGCGCCTAGAAAGGTAAGAGCGTAGGTTCAGTAGAATTCCTGTGAATGAGGGTCGTAATAATTAGGTCGTATTTGGTTTATGTTCGAGTTAATATTAAACTTGACTAGACTTGCCTGGTGGTGCAGTTGTATTACGGTACGATTACAACCTATTATTATATATTCTCGGGTTCTATGTCTTGGGTTCAAATCCCGCGTCGGGCAAAGTAGTATTGGATTTTTCTATTCATATCCAGTCAGGAATTTGTGCCCGATATGGCGATAGGCTATCCCTTATCACCACCATCACCATCTACCTACCCCTTTTGGGAAAAGGCGTGAGTTTATGTATGATGAATATTATAGTCTCTTATTACGCTGCTGGTTTTGCATCCATTTGGTGACAAAATCGCCGCAATTTTTTTTTACGTACGAAAATTATAATTTTCCCTCCTTTCAGCGTACGAGAAGAGCTCATAACCTGATCTTTAACTGAGTTTTGGAACTAAAAATGGCGTATACATCTTGACATACGAGTTCTCAGTAAAATGGAGCATCTGTCTGTCAGGGACCACCTACCGCGAGACAGCAGCCCTAACATTCGTCTTTATTCGTACGTGGCACCTCAACTAAGCACACAGATCGACTTTATATACATTAGCATAGAGTTGAAATTTGCTTGCGAGTTAAGATGTGTCATTTCGCTGCCGGTAGAGTGGCTATAATTACTGTTTTGTTTAGGACTGTTTTAATTACAGAATAGTCTCATGTGTTAAGATGTTCAGTGTAGTAATAGGATGATGGCCTAGTTCGGGATGATCGACTTTACAAACCTTTCAAATTGTAGCAAAGGATTATAGAGTATACAGGTTTCCTTCAAATGTTTTTAATTATCGTAGTAAGTTATTAACTATAAACTCTTCAACACTTGATACATACAATATATTTTAACGATACCTATATTTTAATGTACCTCATTCTACGTTTACAGTATTTTGTGATTATAATTAGAAATTCTAATCTCGTTCACTATAAAACAAAGCCATTTGCTAGTTCCATTCAGTATTTATAGCTGTGAATGGAATTATGTTCGGTTCATGAATAGACGATAGTTTGTGTAATTTGATTACCTATAACACTGAATGATCTATTTTATACGATTCTAAATATTTATGAGTTAGGATATTTCTCTGTCCCCGAATAACGATAATAGGAGATGAATACGTCATATTTACATACGCAAATGTGTTATGGGATTAACTCGTGTACATTCGGTTTTGAGCAGGACGGCATAATTGTCGCAACCGTCAAGATAATCCTCTCAGCAATAAAAGTTATATCTGGGTTACCCTTACCGTGTCATAAGGTGCATTATGTCATCAGTCATGTTAGTACACAAAATCCCAGCTTGATCACGTCAAGCAAGATATAAAACCGTGTAGGTCGAGGATCCTAAAGATTGAAAGAGAAAATTGAGCCGGACCCTTGCACCGGTCGGGATAACGTAAGGTGCGAAAAGTAAGAAACTATTAAAAACAACAGTTTAAGCTACTAACACAAATTATCCTAAACCTACTAAACTCAAAGCCACCCTATCACAGAACCATGGAACTATTTACAAAGGGTGCCTTATGGCAAAGGCTTAAAGACGTTATTTGCTTACCAAAATGAAAAATGAATTGTGAATTATGCGCTTTATGTTTTGTTTGCGGCTCGTGAGCGTGTTGATTCATTGTTAGTAACAGACTAGTGTTGACGCGCGGGTTTTTCCATCAATTGACAGCTGTAGTCTGCGCAGATAAAGAAATATCCACTAAGAATGTACTAGAAATATCATAGGTCACTATAGGAAAATGTGTATAGAATAGATTTTTTTAGAATCGCCACATATTCTCATGAGAAATTCTTTGGAAAAACGTTTATGAGTCCAATGGGTGACTTAAATATACAATATTGTTTATTTAATTTTAGAGTTTGCTAACATGCCAAACGTAAATTGCAGTCCTAAATGATTTACCAAACCTAAAAAGTTCCACGTGTAACGTTCCCAAATGACTCTTACATTCATGATAAATTCACAAACTATAATTTAGCTGATGTGAACCGATAGATATAAGGAGGGACGCACTTCCCTCCTCTGTATTATTCAAGTTCATACCTATTACCCATAATCTGTTGTAGGAATAGGTAGAAGTAGATAAGAGGTAGGAAGTCTCTCTCCTAGGACTTTCACTTACACTTCCTGCAAATTATATTCAATTTGCTGGACACAGAATATGAGATTTTTAAATCAGCAAAACTCACTTTAAGACTCATGTTGGCTCTCCATTCCAGTAATTTGTATTATAATTTAAACTCGGTGGCGTAGTTGTACTACGGTAGGACTTCAAAACTGAGATCTCGGGCTCAATTCCCGGCTCGGGCAAAGTGATATTGGCTTATTATATTCATTATCGGCCCGGAGTCAGGAATTTGTGCCCGATATGGTGATAGGCTCGCCCCCTATCACATCATGGGACGGAACATACAAGGCGCAATGTGGGTGTCCTGGTGGCGCCTTTGCCTACCCCTTCTGGAATAAAGGCGTGAGTTTATGTATGTATGTATGAAAATTCACAAACTAGAGTTTACTTGGTGCAAATGCGAACCAATAGATATTAGGAGGGACGCACTCCGCTCCTCTGTATTATTCACGCTCGCTGTTATCATAAGTTTGGCGCGGTAGGCGGGACAGATGCTGCGAATTGGATTTGATGGCGTCCTAAAGCTTAGTTAGCTGTTTCGCTCTGTTGCGGACGTGTTTGTTTATAGATATTGCGCGATTTATGTATGGGTTATTGAAAAATTTAGTAGAGGGATCGGGTTGAAGGAGTTTTCAATGTTTAGTTTTAAGGTAACATAGATATAATAAAGTATTCTGAAGTGGAATATTTCAGTAATTATACAGGCAATGATGTATAAAGCTGCGAGATTTAATATCATAGATGCAAGTTATTTAAAATATTATAAATAAGCCAGATTTTCTTATATTACGGTCGTTAAAAGACGATTTTACGACCAATAGTTTCGAAACATGTTTTTAACCCACACCTACTCTACATTACACAAAAATTGATTCCACAAAGCACATCATACAATCAAAACATACATTAATTCCTACCCTCAAAAGTCAACATCATCAAAAATATTCATGAATCTGCGACATCTTGTGCTACCAGCCTAACTCAACAAATTGACTCTAAATTGCGGAGTTTCCGTCGGGTTTTAAGTTGTAAAATTTTATGTACGGCGCGATGTAGTTCAGTAATGGACCTCAACTTTTATACAACCCTGTCGATGCAATAAATATACGTGAAATTTAAGCTTTGCTCCCATACGTGTGTTAATATTTTATTAAATTTTCCCGTGGATGGGTGAATACTGGATTAGATATTGTATTTGTTTAGAATATCTTTTAGAAACTATAGGTGTAAAATGGCTTTTGCGAATCTATCGCAGATGTAGTGACAAATAATATAATCTGAAAATGTTTACGCCAGGTAATCAGTATGTTGTAAAATTATAAAATAAGTTATCAAAATTGCAACTCATGCTTATCTCATTGAAAGAAGGCAGAAATTTCTCATATAATGTACTTGTACTATAATAAATTACATAAAACGACTCCTTCGTTTTAGGTAATTTAATACAGTACAATTTTTTTCTATAATAATTATCTCCAAAAAAACAAGTCAGGGGATAAGGTATGAAAAGATGTATGTGAAAGTATGTATATGTATATCATGTAGATTTCGATAGTCTCTGCCTATCTCCATGAGGTGACATCATCAATGTACTATGGAGATGTATCTATTTACTAGAATATGTGCAAATAATCTTTGGTGTGTACATAACATTTTTTTAGCACAGTAAAACCACGATGAAATGTAAGACTAAGGTTAAATTTTGTTAAGTCCGATCCAGTGTTGCGTTAGTCCCAGTGTAACCCCAGTTTATTGATCTCCCGGATAATTATTTTGTTCCTGGTTTGTTGGGAAGATGTTTAAAGTGTTCTTTATGCTATGGAGGTAGCAGGAAGTAGCTGGATGCGGGTCGCTTCCAACAACTCACTGTCGCAAACTTGGGGAAGGTTCATATTCATAGGACTTATTTTGGGTGACATATCATGCTAATAGGACTAACTTTTCAAATGATGTGGATCATATTATGCTTATTGCATTATTTCATTACTAAGTTTCAACTGACAATGATATATTCAATAAGTCCTGTGGCGTTCTGATGCAAAAATTATAGTATTTTGCTCTGAAAGGTTAAATTATATTTGTAGAAAATAATGTATCCTCTTTAAAGTTCACTAATTTAAGATCGAGAAAGTGATTAGAATATTTAATCATTATGGTATTTTTATGGAAAGTGCGTGGTGGCCTGTTGGTAACGGACCAGACGCGGCTGCCTACATGTTCACGGTGGTCGCGGGTTCAAATCCCAGGGCACACCTCTGACACACCTCTGACTTTTCGGAGTTATGTGTGTATTGATAGTCAATCACCACGCACTTTAACGGTGAAGGAAAACATCGTGAGGAAACCTGCATACCGTAGCGATTTTAAAGAATTTCTACGGTATGTCAGTCCGCCAACTCGCACTAGGCCAGCGTGGTGGACTATATGGCCTAACCACTCTCAATCGATTCTCTCGATTGTAGAGTAGGCCCGTGCCCTGCAGTGGGACGTATATGGGCTGATATAGATATAGATAGATGGTATTTTTATGCTTAAGGAAATCCTCCAATTACATCTCCTAAAAACTACGGTACAAGAAAAATGTTTCCTCACGAGAAGAGTGAGAAGAAACTTCCTTAGAAAACGTATCACAGTAATGAATCAAGACTCAATCTAGGCTAATGCAGTCAATCAGTCATTAATTCGCATATAAATGTCTATAACGTTACATAATAGTGGAAGCTATTACTCCAATGAGCCAAATTAGTCCTCATCGCTCAATTGCCGAGCATTCCGGGTGTTTAGTAATAGTGGTTAGTTTAGCTTAACAGCTGGTACACATATCTTTGTCAGCAGGGAATTGGGTAATAAATATATAAATTCAGAATGTGATATTTTGGTAGTACGAGTATATTTCAATGAAAAAAATAATTAATATCTTTATTGGGCACAAAACCGCATTTGAAAATGGTACAATAGAAAGTTGCTAACAGCGGTAGTTAGTTTAACTAACTGTGATGCAGTTAACAGCGCCTACCTCGGGATAGGAACTTCTTTACACTTTCTATATGGCATGGCGTATATATCAAAGACTACTTATACCTGAATGACGGTATGTAATCTCAGAACTTATATAAGCTTTAGCAGTACTTACCACTGCACTCTCTTCTATTTATTCTACTTCTTCGTCTCTGGGAAGTCAATTAGATTATACAAATTATCAGGATTTTTTACCAGCAAAATTCTTCTGCCATTTCTATCATTTGGTCCATAACCGAACCAAGAATAAATAAAAATAGAGTGCCTCCCATTGATCAGCACTCGTGTAACGTGTACAAAATGGATTTCAGTTGGGTTGAAACATTTTTTGCTCGTCCATAGCGACAAAAGTGCATCGTGACAAAGACCGTGCGGTGTCACATCGTGCGGGGAAATTTCATTTTTGTGTGGTGTCTTTATGGCTTGGCGTGTGGCGTGGAAGGTGGAGGGAGCGGAGCGGGGAGCGGAGCGGGGAGCGGAGCGGGGAGCGGAGCGGGGAGCGGAGCGGGTAGCGGGGTTATAATATTAGATACTAGGTGTTCGCTGGAAAATGGTTGTTTGTGATATCAGTAAACACTAGATGCATTTTGCAATATGCTTACATATTTTCAAAGAGATCTGTGGGAGCCGACGTGGGTCGAGCGATATATTTAAAATTGCTGCATTCGCCTTTGATAGTTAATGAATACTTTATTGTACATCACATAATACAAAAACATGTATACAGTAAAAATTGCAATTAGAGAGTGCAGCAAATGGTGGTGTTTTCGCTATTAACCGATTTGGATCAGCTTTTATAGAACAGATGTATTGTGGGTGACATACTTAAGTCTAAAACATTCTAGGCAAAATAAATCAAGTTTTGTTTTGCGATTGATTTAATCATCTCTAGATTAGGGCTGAAACTGACATGAATGACATTACATTCACTTTTCCCCTCATTTTCCACTTTTCCCAGTCTTATTAATGCTACTTTTCCCTTTCTAGATTTCCTGCATCCTCTATTCACAATGGCCATCAACGCGTCTTCGATTGAAGTTCTATATTTCTGGGTAATAGCGATCACTTGTCGGTATAATATGTAAAAATCTAAAATATTAAATGTTATTGGTGTAACCCCAACAAGTGCATGAATGAATAAACCAGTAACTCGTAACACCAATTACGATTAGGTGAGCCGCTTCTACGACTGTCGTCTTTGTACTGCAATCAATATGTGACAAAAATAGTCAAAATCTTAAATTTTTTCGACTGTAGACTGTTCGACTTTCGCAAAAATACTATCTTAATCGCTGGTCCCTTCCACATTGAGCCACCCACCCGCCACAAGTTTAATTTTATAGATCAAAAGACTGTCGCATTGTGGTTGCGTATTCCGCGGAATGCTTTCAGAATATGCTCTGGCACAGCACTCAAATGTAGGCTCGCGTATTCTAATAAAACCTCGGCTATGTACTTGTCTGGTTCCGTCGTGGAATTTGGAGAATTATATCTTGGTTATAATTGCTATGGGAATGTTTTGATAAGGGTTTTTAGGTTTTATTCTATACACTATTGTAATCAACTGCAATTTATTATGTCGATTTTGTTTATATCAGTTTACAATTCGAATGTTCCACGAAAAGGTATAGAGGCTAGTGGAATCATAAAACTATGAGGCATGTTTTCGTAAGTTGATTAAAATTGTGTTAGACCGTATTGGTGGCACATTTATATGATTTATTTTATCTGTAACAATTAAAACACACGTAATAATAAAAGTCGAAGCGATGTAGCCTGATCTTAACACCATTCCATTACCAAGCCCACACAAACACCTTACAATTACCACGAAATATGATTTCTATAAGACACGCCAGCTCGTTACGGCGGCCATAAGACGTCGATTACACGACACGTGCGTTCTAATTATTATTTAACCGTAGTCAGATGGTACGGCGGCCGTTGTTCGCCATTAACCCTGTTAACATCGCAGTCTTACGTTAAATTGTAGGTAAATATATTATTATTATAAGAGGGTGGGAGGGTGGCAATCGTTTTGGGGTTGTTTGGTGAGTTATGAAAATTGGGATAAAACAGCCAGGTCTGTTCTTAGGTGTTATTGGAAATTCAGCTCGATATGGTGGTACATTCGCTTCATAATTTTTATGTATGAATTTATAGGCTTATGGTAAAATGTGAAACGTTTTTTTACAGGGGTCATGTCAGGTCATCAGGTTCTTGATTTATTTTTGTGAATTAGTGAAAGAGTAGAATGTTACGCCATATTATTTAACTGATCACCATTTTATTTTATTGCCGTGGCGCAGTTGGTTAGACGCCGCCTGTGAAACGAGAGGCCGCGGGTTCGATCCCCGCACCGAAACAAATATTTGTGTGATCCACAGGTATTTGTTTCGGGTCTGGGTGTTTGTGAGACCGAAAAGTCTCTCGTAGCTTCTGATACCCACGACACAAGACTCGATCTTAGTGTGGGGTCAGGACTATGTATGTGACTGTTGGGTGTATTTATTTATTTATTTATTTATTTATATAAAATTCATTTGTGTGGTACAAATTTTCACATAAAATATACAATCATTAAATAAAATAGTTGAGTAAAATAAATTGAAGGTTAGATCAGCACATGTGAATATTATAACCTTGTTAATGAATAATAATGAGTGTCGCAAACATCAGAAAATTTCTAAAAAACCAAAAAACAATTTATTTATTACATAAGTAATAATAAATAAACAAATACACTTGGAGATTTTCAAGAAACCGTTAAAGTTTTATTAACTTTAGTTACTAATTTTGAATAGCGGAAAATATCAACACAGGCTATAGAATACTGAGCATTACTTTTGTCAGAACAAAAATCTGAGTTACCCCATAGTCGCGCCAAAAGAAGTTTTACTCCCATAAAACATAAGACAGAATCATCAGCCTTCCAGCCCAGTGAACAAATTGTGGTACTAAATTCACTTTCTGAATCGATGATTCTCCATTTTAGTTTAAATATTTTACCAACAAACAAAATACACCCAAACCAGCAAAACACCTTTCAGTACCAAAAACAAAAACGCATGGCGATATTCTATTTAAAGCGGAAAAATAACCACCTAAATTAAACGAAATAAAACGGAGCAGATGTAAAAAGCACTTTTTAATTTAAAGTTGATACGTGAAGCTGGCAACACCGTGTGCAAACGGCGGACACGTGACGTCCCAGTGTTACCAACTTTGCGACGCAAAAAGTATGAAAAAACCGTGCCACAGACAGTAGCGTAAAACTCGGCCTGACGGTCAGCAGGACTGATATGATAAATAATATAGATGGATATGTAGGTAGAATTTAACATGAATTATAAATAGATGGGTGATTAAAGTTTGTTGGTTCTGAAGTAAAGTTGTTGGAGGAACCTTGTAAAATTTAAACGAAATAAAATCCTTGAGGATGAAATGTATGGCAGGAAACGCTATTAAACAAGTAAAGTGTTGTGTTATGACATTATTTAAATATCTAATTGGGAAGGAACCGAAAACTTAAAATGGAGACCACAAAACGAAATCACGCCACGTGTATGAAACTTAGTATTTAAAGATAATATGAAGATGTTAGAAAACAGTCTTCTTTACTACAGAAATGAGCTTATGTAGACACTACCAAAGAGGCGACAAACCGACATTGCAATACACGAACAAATTGTGTAGTCCTGTAACATCTGCCGTGCGTAATCTATGCCAGCCGAGCGGGCAGCTTATGCATGGCTGTAAAATTTAACGGTTCACAATAAACTACGGGAACTAAGTCCGCACCGCCCGACTATAACTTGGCGTGCGCTTTAGAAGAGGATATCGCCACTGGAGATTCACTCTAGGTTTTTATTTTTGCGTTTGGTTGGAGATAAGCGCCGCGCAGCAGATTGGGGGATAATTTCGCCCCGCACTATTGCGACGAAATGCAGCTGTTTCGTTTGTCTTTCATATCTAGAGTTTGGTGTTGCAGGTTTGGATTTAAATCATCTGTAAATAATTTTACATTATTACGTCTGGTTTTAAGAATGAGTAGTAACATAACGTAAGTGCACTATTTAAAAACCCTCACACGAAGACCTTAAAAATTATAATTAAACAATCATACATACATACATACATAAACTCACGCCTTTATCCCCGAAGGGGTAGGCAGAGGCGCCACCAGGACGCCCACATTTCGCCTTGCATGTTCCGTCCCATGATGTGATAGGGGGCGAGCCCATCGCCATATCGGGCACAAATTCCTGACTCCGGGCTGATAATGAATAGAAAAATCCAATACCACTTTGCCCGACCCGGGACTCGAACCCGAGACCTCAGCTTTGTAGCCGTACCGTTATACAACTACGCCACCGAGGAAGTCAATCAATTAAACAATCATACAAACATTTATTGTATTGAAATAAACATAATAAGCTTCATGCTCAGCTTTAACATCAGTCCTTTCGTCTTTTTATCCTGAATACTTCTACAAATATATTTATTTGAATGTCTATATTTAATTCATCGATTAGAGTTTACACTCCAACCTGGAAGCTGTAATTGAGATAGTTGTTGTGTACAACATCCCACGGGAACTTTGCTGGATATTGTAGCATTATTCGATCGGCTTGCAACAGTATTGTACGCATTATTAATCTTGTGGTGGAAATCTCTGAGTAATTCAAGAAATGGGGCTATCGAAACCTTTGCAAATGTGGAGTAGCTGAGAAAGTGATTTTGAAATAAGAGAAACATTGGAATAATCAATAAAAAGTTAGGGTTCGGCTATTGTGGAATAGAAAAACCACATAAACATTTTTTGTGTTATCAGAGACTACATTAATTTTATCAATTCTCCACCAAACAAGCCTTAAGTCATATATTAGTTCCATTACTGAGGGAATGTAATCCTGATCCACAGCCAACTTGTCGTCAGCTTTGCTATGGAGGCTGTCAAATGAGCACATAAACGCCTGCCACTAGCATTGTGCTAAAAATTTTGGATGACAGAATCAGATAGGACAGCTGAAGGTTCATGGCTACGTCGTTAATGATTCAAAATTACCTTAGAATGAAAATTCTAGGGGAAAGTCTTGATTCTCTAATGGAGTTTCTATGGCTGAGGAAGGTAATGATATTGATGATGATAATTCAAAATAACATAATAGAACAAAAATCTCACTGCTTCTTTCTCTACATTGTTGCACAGTAAATCAAACACTTAATTACATTTAAATTGTTCCGCTCTTCAAAACCCAATCAGAACTTCGCAAAATTAACTCTCTTGGGTAAATACCATCAATACCTGAAGAAACATTCTAGAACACACCAAAACAAACGGGGCCAGCGTTCATTTACTCGTATAAATATAAAACAACACATTTCACTGTAATTAGTCACAACAAAAGGATGAAAGCGATGCTCGCATGCATTGTTGTGCAAAGTTAGCTTTCCAAACATTGTTACCGTCGGAACAATTTTCGCCAGATTAGTTCGCGAATTGTAACGTATTTTGCAGGAAGAATACGTTGGTGGCGAGCAATTAATTAGCGTACCAATGCCGACCAATTGGGGATTGGATCTGAGTGATCGAGTACTGCGAACGCATCTATTGTGTTTATTATTAAAGATTTTTATGGGGACAGAACGAAAACATAAAAATATTAAAGATAAAAAGACAGAAGTGAAATATTATACACCTTCTACAAAAACAAATTCAGGCAGCAAGTAATAAGTTAAAGAGTAGATCAAGTTCAAAGGCACCAGTCAATTCTAAAAATATTGTGAACAGAAGTCTTTTTGTTCACACCACTTGATCTAATATCCATATTGACAGCCTCCGTGGAGTAGTTGGTTAAACGCCGGCTGTGAAACAAGAGGCCGCGGTTTCGATCCCCGCACCGAGACAAATGTCTGTGTGAACTACAGGTATTTGTTTCGGGTCTGGGTGTAAGTAAGACCGAAAAGTCTTTCCTAATTCCTGAGACCCACGACACAAGACTCGATCTTAGTATAGAGTCAGGACTATGTATGTGACTCTTGGGTGTATTTATTTATCTATTATTCATAGTCTCCAAGCCGTATTAAACAATCACTGATAACTCTTACTTCAGAATGGAATATCTTAAGATAATCCAAGCATTGGATGTATATGAACTGATACAAAACAATAATGGCTAAATAGAAGCGCTCTACTCAATAACAATTGGTAACTTTATACTTTTCAGCATTTAAAAATAAAAGGCATTAACTAGATCAGACATCAGGCGATGACAAGCAAACAGTTAAATAAAATCACGCTTTAAACATTGAAGCGGCGCGAAGTTTACAAGCCTACTGTAGTTTGTTTCATCAGGGAATTTATCGGGAACTTTAGTACTCTCGTTAGCTGTCGGACGCTCCCAGGCGGGAACTCGAGGAATGGGCTGGACTCGTGGATTCTATAACACGTTTGGAGTATTTTGGGATTTAGTAAGAACATTTAAGGTGAAATGAGCGGTGAATGAACGTCGCGGGTTCAAATCCCAGGACACACCTCTGACTTTTCGGAGTTATGTGTGTATTGATAATCAATCACCACGCATTTTAACGGCGAATGAAAACATCGTGAGGAAACCTACATACCGTAGCGATTTTAAAAATAATTTCTACGGTATGTAAGTCCGCCAACCCGCACTAGGCCAGCGTGGTGGACTATATGGCCTAACCACTCTCAATCGATTCTCTCGATTGTAGAGTAGGCCCGTGCCCAGCAGTGGGACCTATATGGGCTGGTATAGATGTACCATTATCATGCCTCATCAATGTGTGAAACAACGTCTTAAATCATCCAATTCCCTGCTAAACGGGATGCGTAGTAGCAATAACTTCAGATAATAATAATATAATTGACTTAAAAACACAAAGATTTCATAAAACTACCATGTTTCTTGCATACTGTAAAATAATTTTAGACGCAAACACTAAATATTCCACCAGCGCAATGCACAATTCCATTAAGATTCACTAGCCCAACATCTCGTTAAAGAGATATTATGAATTTGGCAGGACCACGTGCAACGGTCTGTTCGTCACACAAGGTATTCCCGTCACGGACGGGGTCGCCGGGGCCCCACTAAATATTCCACGCGATATACCTGATTTTATTGTGCGGGCACCGGTCGTAGAATAGGTATTTAGGTTTCAATGCTTTACATGTTACTTGATTGAGGGTTAGAACAATGCAGAGATTTCGGATTTATTCAATTGAGTTCTGTGATCAGGTGCGATAGCGGTAGTTCCGTGATTTGGTAGATATGTACTAAGTCAGTTGACGTGGCTTACTCATTTCTTAATGTATTTAAAGGAGTACCACAGATGTGTATTTATGAGCCTCTATCTAGCAGGGCGAAAGCTTTAAGGTTTGCTATAAAAGTACTGCCATCAAGGAAGATCCGAATATAAAAGGTCTTGAAATTGATGATTCAATAGATCGGTCGAAATGGAGTAGATTAGTCAAGAAGGCAGAGATTGGAAGGGTAACGCATAGTATGAATGAAAAAATAATTAACTTTGAGACGTATAAATTGATCGACTCCAAGTAGAAGTAAAAAGACGTAAGACATGATAGATGCTTTAAAGCGATTTCAGCTGTATTCGCGAGGGCTTTGAGACTTACGTAGTGGTACAGTTAAGCGCTTTATGCTCTTTAACTGGTACCTAGCTATGTTCAGACTACAATCGAATACTAATTTTGATCTACTTAGATGGTGCCTATGTATTCGGCTCTAATACCTATTACAATAGAATACTGACTGTTCGTAGAATTTGCCTTCTGTTTGTCAAATAGAAACGGGTTTGGTTAAGTAATATAATTTATTTATAATTCTATATCTGGATACTTGAAACCAAGCAATTGATACATATTTATAATTTTAGACAAATTCTCTCGGAAAAATTGCAACAATTACTTCCTACACCCAGCCAAGACTGCTATCCACAGCAGAAAACGACATTATAATATTACATTTAAAAAGACTAATGTGCAAAATTTATACACAAATGATTCAGGAAGGGGACGCATTAGTACACCCACACGCGCCGTTCATAATGATCTTTCCGCCTCTCCGTTGTCGCGTTATGTTAAGCAGATTTTGATAAAGCTCTGTTTATTATAAGATTTCTTGTTGTTACATTTTCTTAATGGAATAAAAACATGAAGGTAATTTAATGGGGTGAGATCAAGAGGACTGTAGGTGTCTACCCACAACTGTGTATGTTAAGAATTTCAATATTTGCCTATACACATAAACTCACGCCGTTTTCAGGGGTAGGCAGATGTGCTACCAGGACCCACGTTTCAACCTGTGTGTTCCGTCCCACAATGGGATAGAGGCTATTGCCATATGGGGCATAAACTCCTAACTCTAGTCTGATAAATAGTGAATAGAAAAATTAAATGTAACAGCATGACCCGGGATTCAATGTGTTTGTTGCTAACGAACTCCGTGCATGCCGTAATACTTTTTAATTGAAGATGTATACGAATGATGTTGGCATATATTTAAATAAAACTATGTAGTGTAATCTTTGTTGTTGAATAAATTAAGTAAATTTATAAATATAACATATGAGGGAAAAGTACACTTTTTATGAATTACTATAATACATTATCGGGCGGTAACGAAATGGTATCTATCTATCTATGTATCTATCTATATCAGCCCATATACGTCCCAATGCAGGGCACGGGTCTCCTCTACAATCGAGAGAATCGATTGAGAGTGGTTAGGCCTTATAGTCCACCACGATGGCCTAGTGCGGGTTGGCGGACTTACATACCGCAGAAATTCTTTCAAATCGATACCGAATGCAGGTTTCCTCACGATGTTTTCCTTCACCGTTAAAGTACGAAAATAAAATACGTAACGGTATAGTAATTCATAGTAAAAATAAATAACTATTATTTGTCTGATTCGTTCTAGCCCGATTATAGTATGACACGTTGTGGTGAGTAGAGATACAAGTTTTAAAATAGTCAATTATTTATAAATTAATATTCATTAACTTAATAAAGACGGGGATAGTGTGGATTCTATAATTTTGTAATTTAGGAAGCAACACGTCCATGCGTGTAAGTTATGACAAGAAAAAACTACTTAATTTAAATTATATTGCGCATGATGTACAACATACGGATAATCATGAGAATAAAAAAATATTTTGCCGGTAGTATATGGCATAAAAATGTCGATAAATATCACTACAAATAACTCATACATCTCATACAAATAATTGAGAATTCCAGACAACGATATCGATAAACTACATCGCTTGAGGCTCTCTACAAAGGAACCTAAGTAAGCGATCAATTCACTAAAAGCTTCATGCGCCGAGAAAATATTGTGGGAATACCGAGTCCTTTTTTTCCATTGTCACTCATGGAGTGAAGCCGATGTATGGTTAATATAATTTTTATTACTCGTACGGTTCTCGGAACTCCGTATGATTTAAAGCCGACGAATCTCGGCCCATGCGGAGCCCACGTGTTCTTTATGGAACTTATTAAATTGGGTGAAATGTGGCAATAACTCTATTAGGGAATTTCGCTTCGGAGCGGTGGGATGTGCTTTCAATTTGTTTGAGAGAGTACTCGAGTCTCTTTTCTACTGGTTCGACAAGTTACTGCATGTGTTTAATGTCTATACGTCTTTTAACAGGGAAAATAAATATAAGTAATAAATATACATACTCCTGACCCCACTACCAGAAACTACGAGACTTTTCGGTCTCACAAACACCCAGACCCGAAACAAATACTTGTGGTTCACACAAACATTTGTCTCGGCGCGGGGGCAGAACCCGCGGCTTCTCGTTTCACAGCCGGCGTCCAACCAACTGCGCCACGGAGGGTGTCAAAAATTTAACATGATTGGTTTTTTTTTTTACATTTTCCCTCCTTTAAAAATAATTGAGGGCAAAATTGTATAAAGTACATAATTTCCTATTTTTTTATAAATAGTTAGCACACCGTACAAACGAACTAAGCAACATATTTTAAAAAATCATTGCTGACAAAAAAATCTACCGATATATAGTTATTATTTCATTGATACGACAAATACTCCGACAAAAATAAATCCTAAAGCTGAGTTAAACGACAAACCCTCGGAATCCAACTTGTGGATAACTCAATAAAGCAAAGATTAAAAGGTGATTCTTTGTCCCGGTGACAAAGGTAGTGCTCGGGTGGGATTTATCCCCGTCCGGGAGCGCGTGAATAGGAACTATTCCTGTACAGGAGTACCGGGGCGTGAGATTGTGATTTAAGAGCTGCAAGAGTGTTCGACGCAGGCATCTTTTTGTGAAGTTGGTGAAGGGAAAAATTGGAATTCACAAGTTTAGTTTTTAAATAACTATAAAGGAATTGAAAACAAGTGCAATGCAGAGTATGCACTGATAACAGATGTTTAACTGTAGTCAAGATGGACAATTATAACAGTAAAATAAAAAAAAAGCAAATCCGTGATATAATTAATGCTATTTAATTGTCAGTAAAATATTATTATTATTGTCTTTTAGAAACATTTCATATTGAGACTTAACATCTTATGTCTCAGGATGGCGAACGCAGTGGAATTCCAAGCATTGCCTTGTAATTCATGGTGTTGTTTGGTTTTGCTACTGTCCATGAGCGGTCGTATCGCTTACCATCAGGCGAATGGCATGCTCGTCTCGCCATTCATTGCAATAAATAAAATAAAAATCAGATAGTATAACACTGATTTTATTTATATCTTTATAAAAACAGTAACGTGTTCGAGGTGACGTGCTTTCTGCGACGTCCTGCAAGCTTCACTATGTCCTCAATTTAATC
This sequence comes from Deilephila elpenor, assembly GCA_949752805.1. Classification (NCBI taxonomy): domain Eukaryota; kingdom Metazoa; phylum Arthropoda; class Insecta; order Lepidoptera; family Sphingidae; genus Deilephila; species Deilephila elpenor. The sequence goes on along the minus strand of OX457113.1, from coordinate 1,320,792 downwards.
CTACAACGAAAACACGCCAGCAACATAAATCCATCAAAGACATCGATCACATCTGCATCGACTAAATTAAAATGCCCACACTACATCACGTTTGCAATAAAACAGCAACTTTTGATTCAAAACGGTCCGCCACACCAGTAATCCGCGCTTTACGTTCCCAAAGCGAGGCTTTAATTTGTTCGTGACTTGTATAAAACAATTTGTTTAGAACGGTATCCAATATACGGTGCACTGATTGATTTTTCTAAAAAAACATGGATTGTGTCGGATTTGCAGGGTTTGGACTGGTCATGTTATCAGTAGTGGACTTCCTATGGCTAAAGAGAGAGAGAGAGAAAGAGTTATGCTATGAGTGTTATTTTAAATTGACTGACAGATGCAGCTCCAGTGACTTTCAGCGCTGAAAATTGGAGATGTTTTTCATGGATAAATATTTGTATGCTTATTATTATATTAGCCCACTATTGAAAACGGGACGCCTCTACAATTGAAAGTACGATTGAAAGGACTAAGGCTAATATTGGATTAACCTACAAATGTCAATTCTCTGGATGTTTGAAGAGAAAGCATTCGGCCCGTGTAAATCTTATCCAAGATATGCGAAGGAACAAGGTAAAAAACACTGAAACACCGAATTCTGCTGCTGCTAAAGATGCTGAGGTGGTTGAGACTCTGGTAGTCTCTGATCAATGAAACACAACAGCAAACCTGGTTAGCACAGTAAAATCATAATGAGGTAGTGGCTCTACCCATCCAGGTTGACCTGGCCCATTTCTAGGCAGTTTAAACATTACGAGGTTCCTCATTTATTTCACATTTTTATAAAGCGTCATAAAAATGTTTCATATACTTTAGATGGAGCATTTAAAAATAAATTAGTTTCATTTGCTTGCACACATGATGCAGCACAAAAGTGGAACTCTGATGAAATGTAATTATTTTGCTGGAATTTCGTGTCGCATTAAGTAAATTCTGACAGTGAAATAAAACTGTTGGAAATTTCAAACAAATGCACAGTTTTTAAAATGAAAATGTTTCTTGCGTTCATCATGTCATTTTTGTATAATTTTGAGGGATTAGTTGCGTAATTTTTTGTTATGAATTGTAGTTATAAATTAAGCAGCTTAAGTTGGTTTAAAATGTTAAGTGTATAATAATATCAAATCTATCATTTGACTACCTCACTAGTCATTGCTGGGCATGAGCTTCTTTTACTGAATTTCGTTAAATGAACTTGTCTTTAAAATGGAGCTAGGTCCCGTGGTCGCCCTCGCAAGCGCTGGCTAGACGTCGTCAAGTCCGACATGAGAGCCAATGGCCTGACGGATAAGTATGTTGAAGATCGGGCAAAGTGGAAGAAGCTCAGTCGGAAGGCGGACCCTGGCAATAGCCGGGATTAACGCCAGGTAGAAGAAGAAGAAGAAGAGAACTTGTCTTTAAAATGCATCTAAATTCATCTGATAGATAAAAGACAAGTACCTGAAGTTGAAAACTAATTTGTAAACTTCCTTCCGCAACAAAGGCATAAGAACAGGCCTTAGATTAAAGAAGAATATTAAAATAAAATAAAGATAATGTGTTGCAGCTCCTAAACATATGAGGCAATCTTTTGATGTTTTGTTAAAGCGCCCGCGCGTTTGTTGATAGTTGACGAGATTTGCCGCGAGGTGTTGCAATACAATAACGTCTGTATTACTTGTGTAAGGGACACACTTGAAAGCCCCCTGTTACTGCAAGTAATATACGTGGCACATTGCAGTGAAAAGCTTAATGTGTCTCAGATTTGTAAAGGCTTTATTCATACACTTTTGACAGCCTCCATGGCGCAGTTGTGAAACGAGAGGCCGCAGGTACGATTCCCGCACCGAGACAAATATTTCCGAATAATCGCTCGTGGTTTCTGATACCCACGACATAAGACGCGATCATAGTGTCGGGTCAGCACTTTGTATGTGACTGATGGGTGTATTTATTATTTATTTATTTATTGTACAGTTTTAAAACCTGTTTTAGTTATTGATTGTTTTGTCTTCTTCGTCCAAACTGAATTCAAAAGTCGTTCGAAAGTTCTGCAAACCCGCACTAGGCCAGCGTGGTGGACTATATGACCTAACCTCTTCAATCGTACTCTCAATTGTAGAGGTCTGTGCCCTGCAGAGGGACGTCTATGGGCTTATTCAGTATAATAATAATAAATAATAAATACACCCAACAGTCACATACATAGTCCTGACCCCACACTAAGATCGAGTCTTGTGTCGTGGGTGTCAGGAACTACGAGAGACTTTTCGGTCTCACAAACACCCAGACCCGAAACAAATACTTGTGGTTCTCACAAACATTTGTCTTGGTGCGGGGATCGAACCCGCGGCCTCTCGTTTCACAGGCGGCGTCTAACTAACTGCGCTACGGAGGCTGTATAGTAGTTATAAATTCTATCAAATAGTTCGGAAGATTTACTGATTTCAAATAACTATTACATGATAATGCCTGTGTAGCGATCTATGGGGGAGGCTTATATTTAGCAGTGGACTTCCTTTGACTGAAGAGAGAGTGAGAGAGAGGAAGTTCATGATTGTACTTATCATACCCAGTATAAGAAAACGTTACGAGTTAAATAAAAATCAATTATTAACATCTATAATTCAAATGTAAACGGATCTGTATGAAAACCCTTGTACAGTTTTATACATAATTACCATTCGGAATATTCGCTTGACATTAATTGCCTGTTTTATGATAGCCATTCACTCAATTAATAACGACACATCACGTCTCGTACTTGATTAAATTGAAAACTCATTCAATCATTCGTTCATTTGTGGAAAGCCGTTCAATATCTATAATTAATTAAGAATTAATATAGGTTATTGGGGACGCTGTGGGAGGTCTGTTTGCGCAGCTTCAATTGGCTGATGAAACTGTTATGTGGGCAGGAATGGAGTGACAAATAAGATTTTGCGTTTTTGATGAGTTGATCGATATGAACTAAAATGCATATGATGGGAAGTGCTATTGACTAATTGCCTCGGTGGCTTAGTAGTATTACGGTACGGTTACAAAGCTGAGGTCTCGGGTTCGAGTCCAGGGTCGGGCAAAGTGATATTGGATTTTTCTATTCATTATTAGTCCGGAGTCAGGAATTTGTGCTCGATATGGCGATAGGCTCGCCCCCTATCACAAGGCGATATGTGGGTGTCCTGGTGGCGCTTCTGCCTACCCGTTAGGGGATAAAGGCGTGAGTTTATGTATGTATGTAAGAGCTATTATACCTCATAAACTGATATAAACAGAGTGAAACGCAGACTTGCATTGATCACTACAACGGGTTACCCATCTTTATTTACGGTGGTCACCATCCGGACAGATAAAGACATCCTACTTAAGGAAAAATTGAAAAATATTTATTCCCAAATTACATGCTTGTACGCAAAATGTACTTGTACCCTTAGGAATTCAAAATAACTCGAACAAAGGAATTCTTGATTGGCGAAATATTATATTTTGATGAAATTTTGCAATTGTGAGAGATTTTATGAAGTTTAACATTCATGAAAATTGAGATGTCGAGAGCAACGTAATATTCAAATTTGTAGACATTAGTCGAGGCTCGCAGATATCTTGGAATGATCTTCATTGAATTAAAGTGACTCATCGTTCTACTAAGACTTTTTTGGATGTTTTGGTAAAGTTATTTGCAAATCTATGCTCAGTTTTTTAAATAAAGTAGCTGGCTTGATAGAAAGAGAGGAGGAACACACAAATCAAATGAAGTACAACACAAGACATAAGATCGGAAAAATTTATTAACTTTTTAAAATGTTATATTTGAAAATTAAAGGTAGTTAAATTGTAACAGTCACTGAGCGGATGACTAATACCTCAGTCCGCCCCATAACCACGAAAGCTGGAAAGCAACCGAAACGTCGGGAAGTTAAAAATGTAAAAATTAAACCAAATCGCGATAAAATCCGTAAAAAATAGTTTTATTTCAATGTGCAACATTCGCGTAAATCTAAGAACCATTATACAAGACATAAGTACAAAAGCGTCCATCATTTGGACATGGATATAATTGGATATTCTAAAAAAAAAACCATGGGTACCCACTGAAAAGAATGGAATTATTAACATATATTTATCATAATGTTTTGTCAGCCTACCGACTGGATATTCGTCTCTCACCAGGGCTCATGTGTCATGTTTTTTATTTTATGTATATTTTGTTTTTTATTACCTACCTATGTATGTTTGCGCCTTCAATAAAATGTATTTCTTTCTTTCTAAATGTATTACTAGAATCACCAGACAAGCAAATTATTCGCCTGATTACACCTAAGGACGTACTCGTATAACCTAGATAATTATGGTACTTACAAAAACTTCTAATAACATGTACTGTATTATTGATTACTCTTAATCTAACATTCAATACAGACGCTACGAGACTAATCTATGTACGCATTATATTAAGATACCATATACCGTGGCTTATACCTATATTTTATGTGTGCCGAGGGATCCGCGCTGTATCGGATCAAAGGTCAAATTTTAATGAAGTATAGCACAGCTTTATTGTAATATCGGAGAAAATTAGTCCACCATCCATTCAGGTGGTTTAATCACGTATTATATTTATTGAGTATTTTGTGTATTTCTGGAGTCAGGAATTTGTGCCCGATATGGCGATAGGCTCGCCTCCTATCACATCATGGAACGGAACATACAAGGCGAAATGTAGGTATCCTGGTGGCACCTTTGCCTACCCTTCGGGGATAAAGGCGTGAGTTTATGTATGTATGTATGTATTTTGTGAAAAGCCACGCTGTTGCCAGTCATGACTCAGCACGAATGGGCAGGCTCGTCCGTGGTGGTAGCACTGTCTCACAGGAAATTGACGTGAAGCGATAGCTTTTGATCGATGAGTAAGATTGCCGAATACCCTCTAAACACTTCATGTCTTTTTCTTCACGCTCTCGTCTCAATTTGATGGGCTGGCAACACATTCATGATCAAGCGTTGTGGATGTTCATGGACGTCTGTGTTCACTTTCCATCAGGTGACCTGTTTAGTCAATTATATCTGTCTAAAAAGGTTAGGCTGACGTTTTTACGTAGTCACGTTTTTACATTGCCATAGCGCTGGTATGGCTAAGTTTATTTTCTGAAATGAGTGACCACTTTTAGTGGCAAAAAGCTGAAGGCATGGGATAGTAAGCCAATCAACAGTCCTAAAGTTGGCAGAAAATGGCTTCATTGTGATGTCTTGAAAACTTATCCTTTTGAATAAGTATTTTCGTGGTTTAAGTATGAATATATGAAAATTATTGAAAATAAATGTTATTCTCATCGATAAAATCAAGTTAGAAATGACCCTAATAATAATTTTCTGTAATACGAGTGAGTGTGTTATTATACTTTGAGGTATAAAATAAATATTTATTTTTATAAAGCAAGAGTTAATGTATTTGAAAAATATCACGGATCCGTACATCATATTGTACGAAAAAATGGAATTCCTTGTCATCATCCTAACCAAAGTTGTACAAACATTCTCTAACGTAAATATTTACTTCTGTTCATCGACAGAACTCTTTCTTAGAATCCAACCTACATGTACCAAGAATTCCTTTCACTAAATCATCCCTATGGATGGCGAGCTAAAAATAATAAAAGCTGTATTATATTAAACGTAGCCGTTATTGAAGCGTCTGTGTATCGGTTGGATATTGAAATTCTATTATATTTCCATGTTTAGCGATAATTAACATCGGGGCCCAGAGGTACTGTCGACTGTAAATTGGCCCCGACATGTCTTGGAAACTCATATTAATTAAATTATTCGGTAAAAGCACCATTGCAATATGATTTGATGTTTCCATATTCATTAGTTGATATTGTTTTTACCTTTTTAGTCGTCTCATAGTTATTCGATAATGGTTTTAGGAATTGTATTATCTGCCTCGTTCTAATTATAAAACGGGTAAAGAAGAAATTAAGTAATTTAGTTTATTGAGGAATATTTTTGTAGTTCATACATATTAAATTGACGTTAGCGACTTTGTATTCTACTGCAAGAATTATATTTTATTCTCCTCTGAAATGTCTAAACTCAGAAATATAATAAGGGAGTGTAGAACCAATGTCGTGATTTAGCGACTAAACAATAATTCAACAGTTTTAAATGCGAATAAAGCCAAAGCGTTTGCGAATATGCAAGACAATGCTGTCATTAGACTAAACCAAGCAGTAACAAAACAGTATAAAGTCACGTTACTCCAATGCAAGTTAATGCATTTAAAAAGATACAATTTTCCACTCAGCAAACTCAGCAAGCTAAGACAAACCAACGGCTTAAAAACCACGTCGGACGAACTCATTCAGACCCAATTCCATATTCATAAGTTATTTCTGGCAACATACAAATTCGCCGACTCAAGTGAAACTGTAAAAATCGACGTACCGTCTCAGTTGCAAGCCAAATTGTATAATTGAATTTGGAGTTGGTGAATTTCATAGGACGCGTGGCGTTTGGCGCGCATCCAGGTGCCAACTTTGGATCCAACTTACTAATTGAAAGTTCAAGTTGGTACCTATGAGTGGAATGCTCCGGACGTGATATATCGCTGTTTCATTAAGTGATGCGCGATTTATGCTTCCTATTGTCTGCGAGATTCATTCAGTAGGAGTTCCTTGTTAGGGTAAGGATTTAGACTTAGTGAATACGGAGCAGTAAATGTGAAGATGATTGAAAAATGGAAAGTCGTTGTTTTAGTTACTATATGAAGACGATTTGACTATTTCTGCAAAAGTGTGTAACCACTGCTATGTTTTAATTATAAACACATTGAAACCATTGAAGTTTCAGGTTATAAACATAACATTTTGACAGCCTCCGTGGCGCAGTTGGTTAGACGCCGCCTGTGAAACGAGAGGCCGCGGGTTCGATCCCCGCACCGAAACAAATATTTGTGTGTTCCACAGGTATTTGTTTCGGGTCTGGGTGTTTGTGAGACCGAAAAGTCTCTCGTAGCTTCTGATACCCACGACACAAGACTCGATCTTAGTGTGGGGTCAGGACTATGTATGTGACTGTTGGGTGTATTTATTTATTTATTTATTATTTATTTATAACACCTAATGTTTTAGGGCTATAAGCGTAGTATAGTGTGTGTATAATACCAAGGTCTGAATTATATTTCTTCTGCTTACCATCAGGCGAGCCACTTCCTTCTCTTTATTCTTGCACCATTTTTATTAAATACATACATAAACTCACGCCTTTTTCCCAGAAGCGGTAGGCAGAGGTGCTCACGGGACACCCACATTTTCGCCTTGTATGTTTCGTCCCACGATGTGGTAGGGGGCGAGTATATGGCCATATCGGGCACAAATTCCTGAGTCCAGGCTGATAATGAATAGAAAAATCCAATACCACTTTGCCCGGCCCGGGATTCGAACCCGAACTTTGTAATCGTACCTTAATACAACTACGCCACCGAGGCAGCCTCTATCCTCATTATTCTCAGTAATAAAAAAAATATATAACTAAACCCTTTTACCCACCGCTTTAAAAATTGCCACTAGTCACATGCATCATATTCACACTTCAAGGGCATTCTTTCAACTCAATAGCACGCATGGCGTATCTCATGTTGTGTATAATAAAACATGGCAACTGGCAAGTATTGTAAACGCTCCGATTATTTGCGCTAAACAATTGTATGAAGTTATTGCTGATGTCAGGCTGAAATATCTCATCTGCTTAGAGATTATTTATGTGTTAGGATTTAGACTCGGGAATGCTATTGACTAAACGATCTGAATGAAATTGTGTTTTGGAGAGTTAAAGTTAAGATTATTCTGTAAATAAAGAGGAAAAGTAGACGTCTATTGATGATTATACCTATATTACATAAGTGAATTTGAGCATTTGATGAACGCACTTTGGGAAAAAAAAATGGAAATATCTTTAAATCCATATAAATAAATCTAGATTTTTTCTAGCTGATTATCGTGATAGAACCTACCGGTCTACTCAAAAACTTAACAAAAAAAAATACACACATCGATTGAAACTGTAACTTGCGCAGATAACAAGGGTTTTTTTCTATTTGACCATACATTAGAATTAATCAAAATACCTACGCCACCAAAATAATCATCAAATATTCCACCTCACAATTCCTAGAAGCATCTCCGTGAGTAACTTGGAATAACAGGAAGCGGTAATCGAGTTGCTAAACCACCAAACCGTGTTATTGCCTTTAAATACCAAGAAAACAGTTGCATTAATGTCCAAGCGAGCTGAGACCGGCAAGATTCTAGAACGTGGTTACTTAAATAGATATGCAAATACGTTGATGTGTCCAATGTTAAGTATTTAGAAGCTTCCGTATAATTTATATGTATCTGAATCAGCCTGTAATCGTCCCACTGCAGGGCACGGGCCTCCTCTACAATCGAGAGTACGATTGAGAGGGGTTAGGCCATATAGTCCTCCACTCTGGCCTAGAGCGGGCTGATGGCCTTTATATACCATAGAAAATCGATCATGCCTTACCATAGAAATACCATAGAAACCAGGAGCTTAAGGTACTGTACTGTATCTTAGTTGCCCACCGCTGAGCATGGGAGTCGTGTACAACCGAGAGTTCGACTGAGTGGGTTAGGCCACAGTCCACCATGTTAGGCCTAGCGAAGCTTGGCGGACTTCACGTACAACTGCCGCATTCATAAGTTCACCCCTGAATCCACGAGGGGATAGGCAGATGTGCCAGTAAAATTACCTATAGTTATGACTTTCTTAATAAGTGGTAAATAAATTTTTGTCCGTGAGTTCCGAAAATGTCCGCTTTTTTATTTGTATATTTATACATTTAACTTAATCAATTATTTTAGATATGTTTATCCGTTTAACATAATGTTATATTTTTATAATAAAACTACAATAAAAATGGATTTTATAATTAATTTGTTCATAAAATCGTAAACCTGAAAACATAAACCGCAGAGATAAGGTCACATAATAACGCAAAAAAATGATGATAAAAAAACAATGTATTGTTATGTACTCACCACAGCCCCGCCCCGCTCCCGATGCTGAATGCTCGACCTTGACGAAAATGGTGACCTTTTGAAGCACTACACACTATTTGCACCAAATAGTATACAATAACAAATGTGAAATTACACGAAAATGCAATGCAGCAACGGAGCACGCAATTAATAATTTAAAATAATTACAATACGCGTATTACGAAATAAATATTATTAAATTAATTTATTTTTCCTTGTTTATTTATTATTTACACGTTTAGTTTCAACCTAAAACCGAAATTTCGACATATTAATTCAATGTTATTATGTATTAAACAAACATTGTAACAACGGCTTTTGTAAAGCCTTTATTGTTTAAAACTACCGCGTGTTTTGAATTTGTAAACCTACTCATAATATCTATTGAAAGTATATTGAACCTACCTATTGAAAACATCTTTTACGTAGAAAATCTATAAATAAAAGCACTATAAATAACATAATAACCAACCAAAAAGAAATAAAAATGTACTCACCACAAACTCCCGAAGCTGCATGGTCGACATCCATGAGGGTAGTGACGACATCACCAGTTGAAGCACTACAAACCACTCTCATTAGATTGTCTACGACACACGCGAAACTAGGCATAATGCCGTGCTGTATCAGCCCATATACGTCTCACTTCAGGGCACGAGCCTTCTCAATCGAGAGTACGATTGAGAGAGGTTAGTCCACCACGATGGACTAGTGTCGGTTGGCGGACTTAACATACCATAGAAATTCTTACAATAATGTATGCAGGTTACCTTATATTTTTCTTCACTACTATAGTGCGTGGTAGACTATAAATACACACATGATTACGAAAAGTCAGAGGTATGTCCTGGGATTTGACTACCACCGTGAATATGTTGGCAGCCGCGTCTGATCCGTTACCAACAGGATACCACACATTTTAATATACACTACTTGCACCATATTGTCCACAACACACGCGAAAATAGGCGAAAATGCACTCCGCCGGCCGAGATCGCACCGCGCGTTCGGAGCTCACGAAACTCACTTACAAACCCAACGAGAAAGCAAAATATGGTAAGACTACCCTCGCTCGAATTATATTTCTCAAAAATATAATATTTACAAAAAATACTAAATATATCTATAGTAAATTCATTGATATATAACTTATGTAAATCGTAATTTGTGTCATAGTTTCAGTTGTAATTACATAAGGTTAAAATATTATTACGTGAGTAAATAATATGCGTGGCTTATGAAGATGACAACTAGTATGTTTGTACCTCATTGATCTGATCGCAATGTAGCATAGGTATTTTATGAGGCCCTGAGCTTCGACCTCATTCTTGATGTTTGTTTTATTAAGTTAATACAAATGTAGCCTTTGTGGTTAAAATCATCGAGCAATTGTCACAAAGGTATAATTTTGTTTATACGCGACGGAAGTTTCGAGATCGACACCCGTACGAATAAATATTGAAATGGCCTAGAGATATTTGTCCGGATCTGGTTACCTGTGTTATTTTTTGTTCATAAATTCGACGTCATTGAGTAGTTCCAATGTGCAGTTATTTCATACTCATTCTCACTATGCGAATTTAATTATTATGCAAGAATAATGCGTGATTAATAATGTGAACTTAGGGAAACTTATGAGAGTAATAGATTTATTTTGCCTGCCCTTATTCCCCTCTTAAAAGGAATCGGTTGAACATTAATTTTCAACCATGTTGCAGAATTATTTTTGTTTTATAAATTTTGCGACGAGCTGCATGACATAAACTCTTTGAGGAGTAGGCCTTTCAATTCACCACGCTGGCTTTTTGCGATTGATAAATCTACATAGTCTTACATTTTGAAAGGCTGTGGACAACGATGAACGCCTCTAAGATTTAGAATCTGATATTCGATTTTATTTTTTTGTCATAAAAATATATTGCCCGAATGTTTACCTATCCAACAAAGAATTTCTTCAGTAATATCAATATAACATCAAACGCATTCCCCAGTTCAATTAAGAGCATCGAAGCCGCGGTAATGGACACAAGGACGGTTCGCGACTCTCGCACGCGACATGTACCCACAACATCTGCCTGCTTCGAACATTCTTTCTATAAATACGAAAGGCATCCTGGGCAAAGATGAATTGAGGTAGATGCGTCAAGCTTTGATTTTGGTAGTGGCTTGAGATTTTTGTACGGGGCCGGAAAGAGACCAAAATGTACCAGATGGCTTACCATTGCCAAGTGCCGTTCTATCCAATTAAAATACTGGCGAAGGTTAGTCTTCAAATAGGTAATTTCTCGCAGATCTTATCCGAAAATGACCCTTATTGCCTAGAGTTTCGAGTTTAGTGTTTAGATATCTGGTTTTGCACCGGTCGGTATAGTCGCGTCACTAGTGACTGTAAATAAATACTACATTGCATTGAACGTAATATTATGATCCATTTATCGTTTTAGTATTAAAATAATACTGAGACAGCCTTAGGAGTGAAAATGATCATATTTATATATGTTGAAGATCGAGGGAGGAAAAGGAGACTTTGCAGTAAAGCAATTCGTGATGTCAGCCACAGGATTACGCTTGGTAGAATGGAAGATTATTGTCCCCGGCATTATGAAGTGCTTTGTTACAAATATACTGATTGGGAAATAACGTATCCGGACAACCATGACAAACTGTCGCTGGATGCAGGCTTCATTCAAACAGACCAAAATATAGGGTGACCAATGAATCAAGAATGTTATTGTGTATTCTACTAGTGTATTGAAAAAACGTAGAAATCTACTGGTGGTAGGTCTCTCATATATAAGAGGCCACCTGGCCAAGTACTACCGCGACGTCTATTTCTTCCGCCAAACAGCATTGTTAAAGTACTGCTGTGTTCCGGTTTCAAGTACATGCCAAAGTAACTACTGGACATAATACAACATCTTATGTCTCAGAACGGCGAGCGCAGTGGAATGCCAAGCAATGTTTTGTAATTCATGCAGTTTTTTGGTTTTCTACTGTCCATGAGCGATCATATCGCTTACTATCAGACAAATGGCATGCTCATCTCGCCATTCATCGCAATAAAAAAGCGTGATCAATGAACCAGGACTGTTATGTTTTAGTTTAGCCATGAGTATAGTGAAAAGCCGTAGGAATTTTTAAGTCCCATATCGCATCTACCAATCCCAGTCTATGCGCAGACCCGCGCAACTTCACAAATCAGTCGTTGCCGTGTGGGAACACAAAGATATGCCTTTAATGCGTAATTTATTTAAGCTCGGTGTGGCCGACGTGCCGACTCCTGTTTATATTGAAACACCCATTAGAGGGGCGATTAATGAAGTTAAAAAGTTCCCGCACTGAGAATTCCACAGCGTACGTATTTTGGGACGGAGGGAAATTGTTTCATGTGTGTCTATGAGTTTGTTCTATGCTTCTGCTTTTTTGCCTATGTTTTATTTACAAGTTGCAATTTTACTTATCAGTTACGTTTCAGAATGATTTGAATTATAATTGGTTATCAAGCTAATATCTTAATTGTTTCTTTTATAATCATAATTTATAAACGGGACCTAACAAAATCTATGCAATGCTTAAATGATTTGAAAACCAATTACCGTTAAGAACGTGTCTTATACGTAATTTAGAACATTGTGAAGAAACCTGCATACCATAGCGATTTGTAATAATTTCTATGGTATGTAAAGTCCAACAACACGCACTAGTCCAGCGTGGTGGACTATATGACCTAACCCTTTTTATACATACTTTAGATTATAGAAGAGGCTGATGCTCTATATTAGTTAATTAATATTCTGTGGAACCTCATAAATCACTTACTAGAAATTGTAACATTTGGGTATACGAAAATCGGGTTAATAAAAGTACATTTGTACGGTGCCCGCTGTCTGCCATCTACGGATCTCCCACTAAAAATTTTTAAACCAAATGTCGTTTTTTATAGAAAAATATTGTAAACGTTAAAAAAAAGTTATACAATACATTTAAATGCCTCCTTTGCCTAAACGCAAATATGAAATGAATCATGTTACATTACCATATAGGAATAATTTTCCATTATTTGTGTTGAATTTGCATACAGGACATTAGGCCTAATTTAAGTCACGGTACACCTAGAATAAATTATATTATTATTTACATAATTGTAGGTTTAATTATATTATTGTTAATGTAATTTATAAGATTGAGTACAGGTCGTCTACAAACTTCTGTCGCCGAAAGCGCTGTTGTCCAAATAATAAGAATAGTTTTTCACTCTCCTTCATTACATACAGGGTATATCGAGACCGCGACCGAAAACGAAGCCAGGTGTTAGTATTAGTGACTTCAGACACAATGCAATGAAAAATTTCGCAAAAAAAATCGTCAACTTTTTTTTGGTAATTTTTTAGTTATCGTCGTATTTGGCTGTTATATACATAGTTTTCCTAAAATAATGATGTACACATTTTTATTTTTTAAGACGCAATGGTACGATAGGGTTCAAAATACTATTTTCGCAATAACTAGGTATTTACTACCCAAAAACAATGATTTTCAAAAAATTGCAAAAAAAAATCTGTCGCTTATTGTGTCTGTAACCACTAAAACTACCACCCGGCTTCGTTTTCGGTCGCAGTCTTGATATACCCTGTATAATAGGATATAATAATTTTATTAGATTACGAGAATAAATGCTTGTTGTTTATATCTCAAACAATGGGTTAAACAAATATTTTTTACATTTCATTTGAATGTTATTAAAATTTCACCACATTCCATAAGATTGTTGATGAGCTTGAAATTTAGGAACATTTACATGCAAAGAAAAAAGTCATCTTGGTAATATTATGCATACTGAGTTGTGGGCGAAAGATAGTAATTTTACTAATTTATATTGTTAAATAACAATAAATTGATTTTCTTTTTGCATTAGGATTGGTTTATCTACAACTAAATCACTTATTTATTCGGTTGATAGGAAACATTTTACTAAAACTAAATATAGCGTCCGTCGCAGGGTGCGTTGAGCCACCAATCTTTGTTGACAGATGTCTTAACAGGAAAGACGATACTGGTATTACAAGGATCAGAAAGGAGACACTAAAATCCTTGCCTATTGACAGCTGGTATACAAAACTGTAATTGGCTTCATTTGTTTATTGGTAGAGGGTAAAGGCTATGAACCATTCGGTACTGGATCCGATTTCCAGTTAGAGAACACAAAAATAACGTAAATAGCTGGTTCTCTGTAAGACATTGCTGTAGAGCGATAAGACCGCTATTTGTACTTTTATGTGTTATTGTTTCTGTATTGTATTTTGTCATTTATAATTGTGTACAAAAAAATTCAAGTATATAGTTTGTAGATAAATAAAAGTCATAAGTTTTGCCTGGGACTGGAATTTGTGCCGTATTTTATTAAACAAACATGCTGGGACTGGAATATGCTTCGCGAATCCTGCGTGGCACCTCTAGTTTTGGGTGTATTGAAATGATTTCCAAACACTGTGAAGCAAAGACATACAAAACGTGTTATAAGAAAACAATGTACATATAAAAACAATACTAGAAGTTATCAAAAGATAGAAAATAGTTGCTCCAATACCCTGGATCAAAACGAATCAACATGTCGATAGTCACTGCACAAAATTAATCAAGAACGACCTTAAAAGGAATACCAGCGAATCATTTCATTCAATTTCATTCCAATCAGCCCCAGATGGAAACATCTATTGGAACAAAAATATCTTTCAAATTGTAAATCAACCAATCAGAAAAATACTGACGTTGACTCCTGAGGAAATTAAATTTCTCCCGCCGGCCATTTCCCTTTGTTATATTTCGTATTTGGGTGTAGTGGGTTTTCAGCGTCCGGTCCATCCAGTCGGCTATTCAGCGGAGGACTATATGGTTAAAATCGTTGATACTCCACAACTCTCACCAGTGGCTCCTCGCAGCTGTATGCACGCAGCGGCCACACCCCGGGCAACCATGTCGACTCATGGGCCAAACCTGGTTGAGGGGGGCTTGTATGTTTCGGCATTCAAGCCTTGCGGTTACCTCCCGCATAGTGCACATAGTCTGTCTCGGCATTAATGGCAATCCACTCCCGGTGGCGAGGCAGCGAGGCAATGTTGATGGCCTTAAGGATAATGATAGAGGTCTTGTTATTCATTTCCAGATACTGCAGCCTTATCCCTTTCTGATCGTAGCGGCCATCCGTTCCATTGGGAAAAAGGGGTAAGGAAGAGAGAGTGCGTCTGTGTGTGCGCGAACACTTACGCACTATAATATATCCTGCGCAACGGACTGTTTTTTGGACACAAGGTTTTTGAGATTCTTAAAAGTCCCTGTGGCGATGGACTGAGGTAGAGAGGTCTAGTTTAGCAGCTAGGCTTTGTCTGAGGTTTGCACACAGGCGGCACGGAGAGAGGGGTCGTTTTTGCACTGCACTGGAACAACAGTGTGAACTGGGCAGCACTCCGTGTGACAAAGCAGCCCTGTTTAGGGAGGCACTGCTTTCCTCGCCCAGCCGAGGAGGGAGCTAGAAAAGGTGCTCTAAAAATTGTTTGTTCCAATTTTTATCGGGAGGTAGTAACCACGGCTGCCTTTGCTTCCCTTTTGGCGTGGTCGAAATAATAATAATCTTAAAATGTATAAAAAACAAACCAATCTCATATTTGCTACATGGAATGTTCGCACCCTCCTGGATCGCGAAGGTAACTCCTGTCCTGAACGCAAGACGGCTGTAGTAGCAAGAGAACTCCGCCGATACAACATAGATATAGCTGCTCTAAGTGAAACCCACCTTGCTGAAGAGGGGGAACTCGTTGAACATGGTGGCGGCTATACTTTCTTCTGGAAAGGTACTGCAGCGCATGAACCAAGACGCTCGGGAGTTGGTCTCGTTATTAAAACAGAAATAGCCAAGCAATTAGAAGAATTCCCGGTCTACTTATCGGATCGTCTTATGACGCTGAGGGTGCATCTTGCAAATAACAACTTTTTAAATATCTTAAGCATATACGCACCAACTTTAGATAAAGCAGATGAAATTAAAGATCAATTTTATGGTGAACTTACACAGGCAATAGCAAAAATTCGACCACGGGAACAAATATTATTGCTAGGTGACTTTAACGCGAGAGTTGGACGAGATTTTGAGGCGTGGCCTAACGTTATTAGTAGACACGGGATGGGAAATATGAACAGCAGCGGGCAACAATTACTCAGCTTCTGTGCTCAACATGATCTCTCTATAACCAATACATTTTTCCGACTTCCGGCAAAGCACAAAGCTACTTGGATGCATCCGCGTTCTAAACATTGGCATCTTATAGATTATGCAATAGTGCGACATAGAGACATAGGTCAGGTTATGGTGACGCGCGTCATGCGTGGTGCGAATTGTTGGACCGACCATCAGCTTGTCGTCACTAAACTGAAACTGTGTCTCCGTCGTCCTCGCCGTAAGAACACTATCAAACCAATGCGTCTGAACGTGGACAAACTCCAGCTTGAATCTCTGAGAGAGGCGTTTGTACGAGCTCTGGATGATGTTCTCGACTCGTTCGAAGTTGGCAACGGTGATCTTGAGGCAATCTGGAATACACTTTCTTCTAGGATCAGTGAAGTCAGTCTTCGTGTAATAGGTACTAAAACCATTAAGCGTGAGGACTGGTTTGATGAAAATGACCATGTATTTACTGACGCCTTTAGGAAACATCGAGACCTTCTAAAGAAGAAAAAATCGACCGACAACTTAACAGAGCAAATCAGGAGCAGCAATTCTCATTTAAGAAAGCTTACTCGAGATATTAAAGATAAGTGGTGGCAGGAAAAATCACAGTATTTACAATGGCTGTCTGATACCAACCAATTGGGTTCTTTCTATGACGAAATTCGGAAGATAACCCGTCCAGTAAGTCATTGCTCGGTGCCGATTAGATCATTGGATGGAGATCCCCTCACAAGGAAGTCAGAAGTTCTGAATAGATGGGCACAACACTATAACCAACTGCTCAACGTCGATCGTTCAGCTGATCTGGAATTCATAAGGTCTATTCCTGAATTTCCATCAAAAACTGAACTGGTGGATTCACTTACCCTTGATGAGGTTACAATAGCCGTTAAACAGCAGCAAAACAAAAGGGCTGTAGGTATAGATAATGTGTGTGGGGAGATTCTGAAATATGGAGGCGACAATCTGCATAAAACTCTATGGAAGTTATTCCTACGTATGTGGGATGAAGAGCGGGTGCCAGAATGTTTTAAAATCTCTCGTATATGCTCACTATATAAGAACAAAGGTGATCGTTCCGACTGCAACTCTTACAGAGGCATATCACTTCTTTCAGTACCGGGAAAAGTATTTGCGAGAATACTTTTAAATCGCCTCACACGAGTCTCGGAGAGCTTTTTGCCGGAAACTCAGTTTGGATTCCGGCCAAGTAGAGGGACTTGCGAAGCCATATTTTCAGTGCGTCAAATTATGGAGAAGAGCAGAGAGCAGTACCAGCCAATGTACATGTGTTTTGTAGATCTTGAAAAGGCTTTCGACAGTGTCTCTCGTAATGCATTGTGGATTATTATGACCAAACTGGGTTGCCCGGATAAATTTGTGCGGTTGTTGCGGCTGCTGCATGATGATATGATCTGCTGTGTAACAGCTAATGGCGAACAGTCAGAGTTTTTCCCCGTCACATGTGGCGTGAAACAGGGCTGCGTTTTAGCACCTACCCTGTTTTCCTTATATTTCGCCATTGTAGTCCGCGAGGCTATTCAACACTTGTCGGAAGGAATTAGGTTTAAAGAATTTATTCTCATAAAAACATACAGTTCACTTACAATGAGATATAAAACAAATCAACAATACAACTTATATCTAGGACGCTGGGTGCACAATACAGTCACATTTTACACACATATTTTTTAAGTCTATTTTTAAACTGTTTTATTGAGTCACATTCTTTTATGTCGTTAGGTAATTTATTAAACAGCTGCACTCCCTCAAACAATATAGTTTTCTTCCCATAATTAGTGCGTACATTAATTAACTGAAGTTTGTGTTTATTTCTTAGATTATAATTATGACATTGTGTAGGTAACTGAATATTTGTCTGGATAGAATTATTGTGGATATTTTTAATGAGAATACAAGTGTAATATGTATAAAGTTGTTTAATATTTAATAATTTTGTTTCGTGATACAATTTGGTAGTGGGAGTACGGAAGTCATATTTATGTAGTACTTTAATAATTTTATTTTGAGTCCTTTGTAGAGGGTTTAAGTTGGTTGTGGGAGCCGACCCCCATATTTCGATCAAATATTCTAGATGAGATTTAATTAGTGAATTATAAATAATTGTACGGATTGTATTTGGAATATAATTGGATGATTTACGTAAGGCTCCTAAT
Organism: Deilephila elpenor; assembly: GCA_949752805.1. Taxonomy (NCBI): domain Eukaryota; kingdom Metazoa; phylum Arthropoda; class Insecta; order Lepidoptera; family Sphingidae; genus Deilephila; species Deilephila elpenor. Next base: position 1,302,316 of record OX457113.1, on the reverse strand, counting down.
ATTGAATTAAGTTTTGTTTTAACATGATTAATATGTACTTTCCAAGTAAGTTTATCGTCTATCCACAGACCAAGATATTTTTCTTGGTGGGTGTGTTTTAATATGTCGTGATTTATAGTTAGTGGTGTAAAATCCGGTATTTGCTTGTTTTTTGCTTTAAAAATCATAAATGATGTTTTAGATGTGTTTACTGTTAATAAATTGTGTTTTAGCCATTCATTGAGTAGATCAAGATCTTTTTGTGCATCTGTTATAATGTCATGAATACATTTATCGAAATAAAAGAGGCATGTATCATCAGCATATAGAGTAAGATGCCCGGTAAGTCCAATTTTGTTAATATTGTTTATGTACAAAAGAAACAATAAAGGACCAAGTATGGACCCTTGAGGTATACCATAGGAAATGTCTTTGGTGGAACTAATAAAATTATTAATTTTTACTATCTGCTTCCTGTTTTGTAAATATGATGAAAATATGTCAAGTGCTGTACCTGTTACACCTATATTATGTAATTTGAGTAATAGTTTTTTGTGACTTACCGTATCAAAGGCTTTTTTCAAGTCAATAAAAATACCTAAGGCTATATTTTTCTTATCAATATGAGTCTTGATTTTGGTTATCAAGTCTATTGCAGCAGATAGGGTACTTGATTTTGGACGGAAACCATATTGTTGTTCAATTAAAATATCTTTTTCTTTTAAGTAAGTATTTAAGCGGTCATATAAAATTCTCTCAAATATTTTTGAAATAACAGGTAAGACAGATACTGGGCGGTAGTTATTAGGATCTGATCTACTATTGGACTTATATATAGGGCTAACCTTGGCAATCTTAAGGGTATCAGGAAAGACTCCGCGCACCAGGCAAACGTTAATACAGATCACCAACCTATCAACAATTATGTTTTTTAGACATTTTAATGCTTTAGTGCTAATGCCATCCAAGCCTGTGCTAGTATTACTGTCTAGATTGTCAATGATTCTTGATAATTCTTCTGTAGTACATGGTGTGAGTTTATTAAGTGTATTATGATGTGTAAAACTACTTTCGTACATTAATATATTACCCGTATTAACATGATAAAAATTTGGTATTTTATTCGCTAAATCAGCACCAATTGATGAAAAATAAGAATTAAAGTGATTACAAATTGCATTACCTTCCGTGATAGGGGTAGAATTCCATATTAGTTTAGGGGGAGCACTGCTGTCTTTAGTTTTATTTAAAGCTAAACTATTAATTAGTTCCCACATTTTCTTAGGGTGCTTATTGTTATTAAATAAATTGTAAAAATAGTTTTTCTTGCACTTCTTGATCATGTTGTTTACTTTGTTTTTTTCATTCAAAAAGTTCTTCTGTACATCTTTATTGCTTGGATTGGACTTCATTTGTTGCCAATAAACATTGCGTAAATTAATTGAATTCGTATTCGGTTTCGAATAGATGGTGGTCTTTTCAATTTGTCCCGTCTTAAATCGAGCACAAAGGTGTCTGTTGCCACAATAGCTGGGATGATGTACGCTGATGATCTGTGTTTTGTTGCCGATACGCCCAATGGCCTTCAAAATCTAATGACTGGGTTGGATGAAGCATGCATTAAATTTGGCCTAAAAATCAATATTAGAAAGACCGAAGTAATGGTCGTTAATGCTTCCGACTACCCCTCTCCTGACATACGCATTGGTGGAGGAGATATTTTAAATTGTGTGGAAAAGTTCAAATATATAGGTAGCACATTAACATCAAAACATGACCTGGATGCTGAAATTAACAGCAGAATAGGTGCTGCCGCTGCCGCTTATGGCAAATTACGAGGTAAGGTCTTCCGGTCGCACGATTTGAAACTTTCCACCAAAGTCAGCGTCTATAGATCAGTGGTACTGCCCAACCTCCTGTACTCTTCAGAGACATGGGTCCCCTATCGCAAACACATTCGCACACTCGACAGATTTCACCATAAATGTCTCCGAGACATTATGAACATCCGATGGTCTGACCGCATCAGGAATACAGATGTATTGAGGCGCGCAAACATTGGCGGCATTGAGGTGTATCTGATGAGGCGACAACTGCGATGGTGTGGCCATGTGTCTCGCATGTCGGAGAGTAGAGTGGCGAAACGCATCTTCTTTTCAGAACTCCAGTATGGTAAGCGTAAACGCGGTGGCCAATACCTAAGATATAAGGATGTTCTGAAGAGACACATGAAGAGATGCAAAATAGATCCATCTGATTGGGAGGCCAAAGCAGAACAACGCCTTGAATGGAGACGCCTCGTTCAGGTTCAGGTAGACGCCTTTGAAACTGAGCGTCGCGAAGGTCTCGACAAAAAACGAGACGCCTCGTTCAGGTTCAGGTAGACGCCTTTGAAACTGAGCGTCGCGAAGGTCTCGACAAAAAACGAGACGAGCTAAAGGCCCGACCACCTGTGGCCATTAACTACAACTACGTCAGCGGGGTGTTGACATGCCCAAAATGCGCTCGTACTTTTACTAACAAGCTAGGGTACATAAGCCACGCAAGAGCGCATGAGAGGACGGAACATCAACGTCCTAATTAAAAAAAAAAAAAAAAAAAAAAAAACTTGTGTTCAATGTAATAGTCGCCGAGGCCGAAAACGGCTAGGAATACATCATTTCGTATTTAATTCCCTTTGACTATCTTTGTAAAAATATCACTTACAAAGTCTTAGTAACGTTTTAAATAAATTAATGGAGAATATTTGTTTAGATCGATGATTTTTTTGTACAAGGATTTTTTTGGTGAGTGCATGCGCTTTAGGACTGGAATTTCATAAATATATCAATATTATATTATATTTTGTTTTATAATACTGCAAGGTAACTATGCTGTCCTTAATGGTAACTTAAGTGCTGTCTAAATATAATATCTATCAAGAAAATATTTGTTAGCTTTCGCCGATGACACAAATAAACCGACCTATTTGAAATAAATCGGATATACATATTACCTGTCGGAAATATCTGTGGACCTGAATAATTGACGTCATTGGAACATAAGTTCAGCAAATTCAAAATATAGGTTAAACAAATTGAATTAAAATAGAAAAAAGAATAAAAAATAGAATTCGCATCCATCTTAAAACATTTTTAATGCAAAATAACCTAGTAGATCTATCTATATCAGCCCATATACGTCCCACTGCAGGGCACGGGCCTACTCTACAATCGAGAGAATCGATTGAGAGTGGTTAAGCCATATAGTCCACCACGCTGGCCTAGTGCGGGTTGGCGGACTTACATACCGTAGAAATTCTTTAAAATCGCTACGGTATGCAGGTTTCCTCACGATGTTTTCCTTCACGATGTTTGCTTAACCTAGTAGATAGGGTAACACAAAAGAATGAAATGTGAACCGCATTCCAGCTAGGTTCACAGATATTTCCGACAGGTTATACATAGGCTTAGCTCGAAACGCGACACACCTGCAAGGATTACTATAAAACTTACTCGAAAGAGACTACGTGCCACCCTCTTTATCCCTCAATTTTTCCAAATCTATATATCTTTTATTTTTTGTGTTGCAAATTTTCCTTAAGGGTTCCGTAATACAATTTGCTCTCCTTTTATTTACGATTGCATAGGTTTTGGTTGTTTAAAGACTGTCATGATCATCATTAAGTGAGCTCTTGGTTCGAAAGGTTCATAATAAAAATCTATATCAGTAGGTACACGAAGCAAGTATACATTCGCATATTGTGAATCTGTAATAGCACATTCAGAAGCCATGTAGGTCGAAATTCAATTAATACACGGCCATTGTTATGAACAACACGTCTATACAAAAGATTTAATCAATCTAGCAAAGGCCCGCCACAAACGAGCGCTTTGCATGACAATTCGTAAGCGGCCTAAATCTCTTCTTTAGGTTGTAACGTAATTTTACGAATCATGGGTAGTTGGGTTATAATTTAGTTTTAAGTAATTTTGTGTACGCTAACCTAATTTAATAAGGGCTGGGATAATGCTCCCTTAATTCTCTTTGTTATTATTTCACTGATATGTTGGCACGTAGGGATCTTTATTTAATTTATAATAATCTACCTGCCCTTATCCCAGTTATTGTAGAATAAGTGGCAAAATCCTTTCGATGTATATTGTTACGATGTCATCTGTGACGTCTTGCTTTAAATCGGTTTTTGATATTAGGCCATATTATACCGGCAAGTCTAGCATAGGACGTACACCTACGAAATGGACAGATCACTTCGAGAAGGTTATAGAAGTCGCTGGATGTAGGTTGCTTCCCACAGATCAATGTGGAAATACTAGTGGGAGGTTATTCAGCAGTGGACTTCTTGCAACATGATTAAGGCTATATTGATTGAGGACATACCATCAAAAACTCACCAAGAAACAATAAACTAAGTGTAAAAAATCATTGAAAAGTTACCGATCGAAAACTCTTCTAGAATACGTAAGTGTTCCTCCCAGGGGCCCCAAGGTTTGACTGTGCGCAGTCCGTTTACGTAAAAAAGAAATCAATTGTCTATCAGATCGGCGCGAGTAAACACCCACCCTTTATTGGCTACACGTTTACATACATTCTTTCATTCCTTGCTCCCGATACTGTGCTATGGGATGGCGCCGGTGTTAAAGTGTTGTGAATGAACAGTAATGTATTTGCCTTTGTTTAGTGCTAACCAATGTCTTTACTTCTAAGAGAGATAGTAAAGTAGTGTATTATTAATGCCTGCCCCGGTGGCGTAGTTGTATTACGGTACGGTTACAAAGCTGAGGTCTTGGGTTCGAGTCCCGAGGCGGGCAAAGTGATATACAAGGCGAAATGTGGGTGTCTTGGTGGCGCCTCTACCTGCCCCTTCGGGGATGGAGGCGTGAGTTTATGTATGTATGTATTATTAATAATGACACACCTGCGAAATTTGCTGGAATTAATGATTTCAAATTAGTATTCCAATAATATAGTTGTGAATGAACATTGCACTTCATAAAATCAGCATAATGGTCACAATTCCATAGCAATACGATCGCTTTGAGCAAAAATTCCCATGACAGATTAAAACAAATTTTGTAATACAGTCGGGAAGCCTCTGATAATAATATTATGTAGTTATAGTGCGTAAACACCTTCAATCTACCTTTTTGGTGAAATGATCAAGATGATATTAAGATTTAATAATCAACAATTCAATACGCTCAATAAATCAATTTTCTTAAAACTTGCCTCACTGTCCTCTCTACACGCAGTAATCGTTTTATGCCCGCCATCTGTTTTATTTGATTATATACTAGTTTGTTTGTGTATAACATTGATTTAGCAACGTTGCGAGGTCCGGAAATATAGAACTGAATACAGTACAGTTACCAAGCATTTGTCAGTTAATTACTTGGCTTACGGGATGTTTGCCGTTCGTATCCGGGTTTGAGTACGAGGAAATGGCAGGAAACGAGAGGAAATCCCTACTGCAACCTATATTTGTCTAATTTAATCTGTAGTTATGAAGATTGGCTTCGTTTTGGTAATTCGTGGAATGTTGCATAATATGTTTGTAATTTTTGGCCATAGTTAATCGCTTGGTCTAAGTTTTTCGGTTTGAAAACTCTCATGTGAATTATACTAGATAAGAAATGAACTGGGCGAACTGTAAGTTGTGTATGCGTGTTATTTTATGTACTTTACCTAAATATCCTGGGCTGGCACTAGTGTCCCACAATTACCCATTTGAGCAAAATCGTGGGACGGAAAATTACTGAAATATAAAATATGCACTCAGAATTCTTTATTAAGTCTTCTAATGTTAGGTGTAATACGTTTGTAACTAAGCAAATTCACTTAACCGTATAATCATTCTATTGACACACTTCATTTAAGATTCTTTTATTCAAGCACCTGCCTAAAAGGCCCATCCCATTATTTTAATGAAAATGCAAATTCCAAAGCTAATTTCCTCTAGGCCCGTTCAGGCCGGTAATTTTTGCCAAAAGGATTGAGTCGTGCCTCTCTGGCCTTATTGGTCTTACCGGCCTTTTTGGCCGTTCCTGGCCTTTTTGAGCGGCGCCGCGTGAAATTGAGGCCGAGTTGCATACTGAGATAACGTATGCGACACACTGCGTATTATGTAAACGAGAGAGCCAAGTGTTTGAATTTTAGTGGCAATTATTAAGAAAATGAATATTTATGGGTAATGTTATAAGTTGAGTTCGTAATTGAGTTGTCTTATGATTTATTCAATGAGTTTACGCTAGTGTGGTGGAAAAGGTTTGAAGTGGAATGTATGGTGAAAACGATGCCGGTGCAGTTATGAATAAACGGAATGTTAAGATAATTTATTCATGATATAATGGTAAGAATTGGCCTATGCATACATACACAAATAATCCAACATCTATTACCCGAACTAGGAGGCAGAAATTACAATTAACCTTCCCAAAATGTAAGACGACAGAGCCTATCGCCATGCCGGGCACAAACTTCACTCCTAACACCTACCTGATGTGGAAATATTGTCGATACAATGTGTCATTATGGATTTAAGCTTATAATAGTAGAAGTTACGTTTTTTTTTCCTAATACAGTACAGAAACCTCAAAAAAATATTATTGTTCCCATTATTTAAGGAATAAATAATAAATAAATAAATACACCCAACAGTCACATACATAGTCCTGACCCCACACTAAGATCAAGTCTTGTGTCGTGGGTATCAGAAGCTACGAGAGACTTTTCGGTCTCACAAACACCCAGACCCGAAACAAATACCTGTGGATCACACAAATATTTGTTTCGGTGCGGGGATCGAACCCGCGGCCTCTCGTTTCACAGGCGGCGTCTAACCAACTGCGCCACGGAGGCTGTCGAGAGAATGCTAACGAGCTTCGCTGAACTCCATATTTAGTTGTTGAATCCTTCGCTTTTTACAGTTGGGAATTAAAAAAAAGCACATAATATCTTAAAGTAACGTGCCCAGTGCAATCCCAAGCAGTGGTATATAAATGTTGAAATTATGCCTTTTTTTCTTGCGAATAAAACAGCGTATACTGTATAACCACTGAAAACTATCTATCTATTCAGCCTCAGGAAGTCCACTGCTGAGCATAGGCCTCCTCCATGCAGATAAATACTACTTAAATATACAGGGTGTATCAAGACCGCGACCGAAAACGAAGCCAGGAGGTAGTATTAGTGATATCAAACACAATGCAAGTAAAAATTTTACAAAAAAAAAGCAACATACAGTCGAATTGAGAACCTCCTCCTTTTATTGAAGTCGGTTAAAAATCGTCAATTTTTTTTGTTATATTTTACATATCGTCGTATTTGAGTGATTAAACATAGTTTTTCTAAAATAATGACGTACATCGCTTTATTTTTAAACACGCAATGGTACGTAAGGGTTTAGATTACTATTTTTGCAAAAACTAGGTATTTACCCCTAAAAACGATGATTTATAAAAATTGTAAAAAAATATCCGTCGCTTATTTTGCAAAATTTTTAGTTGAATTGTGTCTGTAGCCGCTAAAACTACCACCTGGCTTCGTATTCGGTCGCGGTCTTGATATACCCTGTATATAATAAAAAACTTGCTGAAAACAAAAGGTAAGAACAAATAAGCCCCGTTGTAAACGTACACAGTAAAAATCTAAAACAAACGCTAGTTGCAGTTAGCTAATAACCGATGGGCGTTGCTTTTTGGGATTTTTGCTTTGATTTATTGCTGCGGACGCTTGTATTGCGCCTGTGGTCCCCAGCGGGCCGATATCATTGGACTTATCACCGTAATACTCCGGTGGCGCAGTTTACTACCGATTTGAGGGTGTAGGCTGAGGATTTGAAGGCTTTGGAGGGTATTAGAAAGTAGAAATGTTTTTGCTATGGTATATTCCGAAGAACAAAAAAGATGTATAGCTAGTGGTGATTGGAAAAATATTTGATTTAGTTGTAAATTGTATGTCTCACTGTCTGAAAATTTGAGACAGAAAGAAATAGTGCCAGTAAAGGGTGCTTTATGGCAATGTTACTGATTACACAATGCGACAGGGTTGTTCCTGAACGTCAGTTTATTGTGAGGTAGTGGTACTACTGGAAATGAGCTAGCTCATTCATACTTCAGTTTTAATTGGCTATAGTGAGGCTCCAACAACCATATGCGACCAACTGCATTGTGGATATAAATTAATGGGTAGACCAAGACTTAGTGGAAATACTACCACTGAACCCTAATTCTCAAAATTTAAAACCAGTGTTAACAAAGCAAGCTCTAAATAGACGATTTTTATGTCTCTGCCTACCTCACTGCTCCACAATCCCATAAACACAATAAAATAAAAAATACAATGACATTAACCATGACCGACCGTTGAACTTTCTCCGAAACATCTAGTTCAATTAACAAATGGAAATAGTAACGTTTAACTGATCCCGACGATACATCGTAATTCTTTTGTATGTTATTTGTGGGTATTTTTAACCGAATTCACAGACTAAGGAGTAACCGACTTTAAAAGGTGAGTTCTGTAATCGACTACGTAGGTATGTTTATTACTTTATCAAAAAGTACAGATTCGATTTAGATGGTGTTTTTAGAAATGTATGTTAATTATTAGTAGCGTTTAATTATTCTAGGCTTGATCAGATAAAAAATATAAGATTGATCATAAGAACACCAAATCGAAAGATTTTAAAATGAACTGCATGCATGCAATATTGTAACACTTAAAATTAGTACTAAAGCTGATAAACGAAATATTTTTCCAATTTGATTTTCTGCATACCGGAAGACTTATCATAACTTTATAAACGTTATTTATACTTTTGCCTCGGTGGGAAATTCGAAAGATATAGAAACCTTTTAGAAAGGTATGAATTCAATGTTTAAAGTTTTGTGACACTACTCAAAAATTACCCTATTTCCTAAAAAATCAGTTAACCCAAAGACGACCTTGCCGAGTCAACAGATAGCTTCCTGATACAATCACAGAATCTGGGAGTGCAATTACCACATTTTTATTCCATCCAGTTATCACAAACCTCATTTATTTTACATCAAAGCTATTCTGTACCGTAATTCGTCACAGAGATCTTTTGTTTCCAGCCTTTTGTTTCGATCCTTGCGGTGCCCTTTTGTCATTCACAATGAAATTTATTTTTTCTTCAACTAAGACTTCTTGACTCACAACTTTAGGTTTACCGTCGTACGCACTCGTTTGTACGAAGGTTCGTTTTGAGTTTTCATGTTCAGTAACAGCGTCTGTATCATTGTCGTTGTAATTTTTTCTGATAATCACAATAGATTGTGTTGTTCAAACGTAATTAGAATTTAAATCTTGGTTATTAAGATTCCTTTTTGTATACTTATGATTTGGATGTTTTCAGCATTGTTTTCGCTTAATAATACGTGTTCTTATGAAGTTTGCAAGAAATACTTCTAAAAACGGTTCCCTTTCATTCGCTTAGTTGCCTTTTCGTTTTTTCCGATGTGTTGGTAATTTTTTGTTTTGTTTTGATTCTTTTGTTCATGTAGAAGTAAATGAATCGTAATAATTGTTGTAAGGATTCTTTAGCCATTTATTATTCGTCCCTTTTATTAAAGTTAGACGTCCAGTTACATTCTTGTTCAAGACTAAAGATTGGTTTAAATATTTATAAGTTAAGCATTAGTAACATCTATGAACATTCTCTGTTCAGTTGTAAGTGTGAAGTGGGCTGTAAGGAAAAGGTTAGAGTTTGAATTCCTTTTTGCTTAATTTTTATACAATCGTCTTGTTTTTTTTTTGTTTTGTTATGATCAGATGCAGAAAATCCTAGTAATTCCTGATGCCAATAACACAAATTGTACTGTAGAGTCAGCACATGCTGTAACTGTTAGGAACTATTAATAAAAAAAAATGGACCAGCTCATTGCAATAATATTATTATCTTTGAACTAACTCATACTCCGTGCAGACGAATATAGATTATAGGCTTAAGTCAACATATTACCCTTTAACAAAAGCCCCAGATAAGGTATCAATCAAGTGTCAGTAGGTACCTCCAGGTGGATTTGAAGCTTAACACCTGTCGTCTTAGACAAGTAACTACAGCCGACGGCTTAGCGTGTCTTAAACCGCGTGCAGGAAGTGAGCTCCGATGTAAACTTTCAAACTTAGCGTTGCTTCTTGTGGTGGATATTGGTTTATCTAGGCGTTTTAGTGGAGTATATGATTTCTTGAGGGTCCACGAAATCCTGTCTAGTCGCTGAAAGTGAAATCTGTGTTAATTAAGTATTGAAATATTCGTATCTACCTGAATAACGACAATTACTGTAAACAAGGGTGGAAAAAAAAGATTCTTGTGACCCATGCAAGTGTAGCTTCGTGTTCCGCATGGGTTTATTCAGTTTTAAGGCCAGCATCATTGAGTCAATCGATGAGTAATATTTCAACTTTCTGACCAATGACACTAATTAGGCAGCAAAATCTGAAAAGATGATATAATTGATATCCTTGATCGAAAATTTGATTGCGATTATCGACATTTTATCAAGAACAGGAAAAATAATGCGAGTAAATATACACTTGCGTATATTTACACTATTATAATATACAGTTATAGATCCATATTCATGTACATCCCTCATTAGCCTTCACAAAGTCGAGGGTAGATTTGCGTCGCGGCTTCGGTTACGTCACGTGAGTAAGATTCGCGTTTTCTTTGAATTAATTAAGTGCGTTAATGAAATGTTTATGTATGGTAATTATCTGGCTCGGTGGGAATCTCGTTGCTTACCGCTCCCGGTCTAATGTTTGCTCATTTTCTTCTTAGATCTTGAAATACAGCGCTGAAATGTGACGAGCAAATTCGAGGAGAGATAATCCAAGAGCTAGATTTGACTCAAATAATATTTAAGAATACGGCGGTAGCACACCATCAAGCTTAATATTAAGCAAAAAAAATTAACTAGTCGGTAATGGAACGTTTCAGTAAGCAAATGTCGTTAATCACAACTGAAATATTTTATGAAACTAACGGTTCTGTATCCATAAACCAGTCACAAATAAATGCCCATAAAGTAACTAATATCAAAAAAATAGATATTGTAGTCTAAACTCCTTTATTTTGATTGTGTTTTATTTCTAAATCACCCGATTTTGGAAGCGGTTTTCAGCAGAGAAAAATGGGCAAAAAAAATCTAACTCTAACTCTCAAAACCTATTGACAATTCGCTATGAATCCTTGTAATCTACAATACTAAGCTCGATCAATCGTGCAATGCTCGGCTCCACGTATATTTCTCCCGTATGTCCTCATTATGATAATCTGAAATAAAGTCCTGAGATTAATGCCCCGCCCACACAAGCTACTATTGCGTGCAGACTACCAAATTGATAACAATACATGAACGCTCTGTTATCTTTATGCGTCGAGTTAAAGGGCTTTTGTCAGAAAATGTTCGGTTGAGGCGAATGAGGTGTTGTGTTTTTAGATTCGATGGCGTGTGATTTATTAAAACTATGGATATTTATTTACAATCGTGAATGGTGATTGATATACGAATGTTCTGCCACCGGCTTCAAGACTAATTAATCATATACGTAGAAATTTATTAATTTATGTTTAAAATTCCGGTGCCCTTAATATTATATGACACAATTGGTATACTTATCTTACGGCCGAAAACGGATTTACAGGTTAAATATGACTAACAGACAGCTAAAGTCAATAGCCTAGTATATTACGAATATTGAATATCTAGTATCGAATTTGTGGCTTTTAGATACAGAGTCAATATCTCGCTCACTGGGGCTGCCAAAGTCATAACAGAATAAAGGAAGCGGCACAGCCAAGATGAATATGCGTCTGAAAATATTTGAAATTGTTCAAATTCCACATGTTGTTGCCAAATATCCGATTCGGGAGTCCCAGACGTCGTCGAGACGAATGTTATCGAAATACAATGTCTGCTTAAACGTGAATCAACAAGCAACTGTTGCAGACGCACAGTCATACTTAATATACAAACACACATTATGTGGATGATATACTAGAGCAAATTCCACTTACACTCAAGCCTGTATCGCTGGAATGGTAGGCAGAAGTGGCACCACGGTTGATGAACCTCATCACCATCTTAAAATATTAGTGATATGCAAGATACATAAGGGATGAACTTTAATTTTACCGGGCATAAGCACAAACCAAAAAAATTGTGGATATTCCCATTTAAAGATAAAACTCAGGACGCCATGGTTCACAGTCCCTATATATCTAGATCAATCAGGTCACATTCAGGATTTAGTGTTATAATCGTGAATTATTGACTTTTTGAACACAGAGTTTTTCTTTGCGAAGAAGTAATAATGTATTAGTGAAGTATAATGTAGTTTTTGTATATTTATGTATAAATAGTATTATTTATTTGAGCTTTTGTCTTTATTATACACTGCCCTTTCTCCCTCCTTCTCATAAATCCATCCAATGGTTGTCTGGTAGAGATTGCCTTAGTGCGATAAGACCGCCATTTGTACTTTGTTATTTTGTTGTCTCTATACCTATTGTTATACTTATTGTGTACAATGAATAATAAATAAATAAATAAATAAATAAATAAATAAGTAAAAAACCTGCAGAGAGGACCTATTAATGTGACCTTGATTAACCCTTTCAAATCTAAAGGGTCGAGGAACGGTCGAGGTCAAGCAAACGACCAGTCATAAAATAATAAACCAAATCATTTTGTAACATGTATAAAAAATAGGAAAGTCACGTATGATGAGAAGCAGATAAATATTAAAATAAATATTGAGATAACACTACTATTAAATAAAAATATATAGGTATCTGCTGATAAAAAGATTTTTCTATCTAAGAAACTACATTTAATATTTATTCTGATTATTCTACTCGAATAAGCATTGAAAACGTATACAACCCAAAAAAACTGAAAAAGGTCAAAATAAAACAGCCGAGTAATTATTTTATCTATTCGAAAGTGTAGTAACCATTTGGCGACATTACGAAAAACATTTAGAAATGCCAGCAGTGGAGAATGTCCCTTATCTCGCCGTAAAGTGGGGACATTATTGTTTTATTATGAATCGTTTACCATTAGCCGAATTGCGTAGATCTGCCGTGGACGCGAGCGTACTCGAGAAAAAATGTATGTGGGCATCAAAAATGTTTAGATACACCAAGATTTTTGCAGTAGGTGAAGAAAATATAAATTATTTTGATACATTCAGTTGTAGTTATATTAAATATCTAAGAGCCAAACGCAGTGTAATAACTAAACTAGTAGTCTTTAGGAATGTTCAGACAAGAAATAACTAAATTAGTAGTCTTTTTTATGTTTTTACACTAGAGTCATTATGGTCGACATTCACAAAACAGTCTTCAAAAAAAAATGTGTGTGTGTATTAGTGTACACACGTAAGAAGTGAAACTTCTTTATGACATCATTTTTCGAAAAATGATCTACTATTTACAAATTTACAGAATTGGTAAAATAAAGCTATAGTAAGTAAGGATAGCGATCGCGGTGTTAGCGTGTGTGCCGTACGCTCCGTCAAAGAAATTAGTTTTATACAGTTTAAAGTGTCTATTTAAATAAAAACTATAGTAAACAATAAAGACTTTATCGTAATTAATAAAATGATATAAACAAATAGTGTACAAAAGTGTTACATAATCATATAACAAAAATATTAATAGTGAAATAACAAAAACCAAGTGAAATAATCAACGGACAAAAAACGCCACGATAAAACGCGTAAGTGACAACTCTCGCATGGCGCTTATTACCTTTTGCTCGGACAGTTTGCAATGACCGTTTCTAAGCCACGCCTGACAATAATTTGAATTTAAAGTGCATGCGAACCTATGCGTAATAATAATATAGCTACAATAATTAATTAATTAAATAATAGGTTTCGTGGGGAGGCTATTGGGCACCTTAAAATATTTTTGGGTGAGGAAAGTTGTGGAGGGCGAATTCGGGAATTCTGTTGGGGCAGGATTGTAGCCCTCACCGAGCCGGTTCCAATGAACCCAAGGTCGGTGGGTCTACGATGGATAATGCCGGAGATATGAGTAGGGGGGGTGAGGTAACATTTTTAGGGTGGGGGTAAGCGGGGGGGGGGGGGGTCGTGGGGAGGCTATTGTGCACTGTTTTGGATTTAGGGTGGGGGAAGGCCAGAGGGGGGTAAGAATCAAATTACAAAAAAGTGGGTGGGACTTAAAATTTTGGGTGGGGCTTGGCAACGGTTGGGGGTGTGGCTTACTGAAGTGGGTACTAATTTACTAAATAAAAAAAGATGGCGCGTAACGGAAGAATGTGACGCGTAACGAAAAATTTTTTCCAACCCCGATAAAGAAGTTTCACTTCAAAAAGTTCTGTTATTGAAACTAATAAATAATTCATATTTCTTACGTAAATAACTATCAAACAGTGTTGTTTCTCTTTAATCTGTTAGGTCGTTAGGAAATAAATCAACAGCGGCAAGCTAAACAAACATCGCAATAATGGACGTCAATTGTACGTAGCTTTAGCGTCACTGTGAAAAATTAAATGAGTTTAAAACCATACTCTACCACCGTGAGGTCCATCCCCACACTATTTATCCAAGTGTGTCCTGCCAAAGGGTCCGTGTCCCGCTGACTCGGCGTTTATGGTCATCCTAATAAAGAGTAAGTGCGCCCGGCCCCAGTATATCCCTTATGTCAGTTTAATGATTTCTTGCGCTGTGACTCTTTCGTACTGGCGGTTTTAAAACTCTTGGATTTATTTTTATTGTATAATTTCTCACGCAAGCAAACAAATTAAGTGATGGTTAGTGATTGTCACTGCCCATGGATTTTAATACTTCTGTCGTTATTGTTGCTGACCTCCTCAAAATGGAGGGGAAATGAATGGCTGAATGTAGTGGCCGAGCAGTGGATGTGTTGCGCTTAAATGTTGCGAGGTCGATTCTAAAAAGGGTAATGTTTGATAATGTGTACGAAGACTGTTTCTTAGTTCTAAGATAAATCTAAGATAATTTGTATACATTAATTCCTTTATGTAACATAAAACTAATGGTTATAATTTTACAAGATCTTTTTGACGCCAAAGTTTTTAGTTAGAAAATAATTGTAGTTATATTTTTAGGTAATTTAGTAAAACGTAAGTAACATTTTTAGTAGTTGGTAAAAACCGTCTTAAAACAAAGATGGCGCCTTACACTTTAATCCATTTGCTGAATAATCAAAGCAAACGGTCTCAAGTTATTTTCTTTAAGTAGATAATTGCCTAAGAATTTTCCCAGTCAAATCTCCCAACCGAAAAAACCTCTCACAATCCTTTCTTTGAATTATAATAAAAATACTATTTGTCAAGTTATTACGAGCTCTTAGACGTTCAGTTAAGACGAGAAATTTAAAAGTATCTAAGACTCTTTGGATTTTTTACATTGTTGTAACTCTATTAAAATTGAATATAAATGGCTGTCAGTCCAAACTACGCCATTTTGAGATTTCAAAGCACTGTTTTTGCATAATATAAAAATACGTTGAGAAAGTTTATATAAATATGCATTATTTCAATTTATCTTTTCGTATTAAATTTGCATGCAGAGACAATGTTTTTGGATTTCTAGTAAATATTTTTATGTGGGTAGATTACATCATAGGACATTCAGTATGAAATATTGTGTAAGTATTGTTTACTTCCATTGCAAACAATGTAATTATATTAGTATGTTATATTAAGGGTCTCTATCCTCCGCCTACCTCTAGCTTTTAATGGTGCAAGTCTATCTCTCTATGGACTTGATACTGAATAAATAATACAATAGTTATCACAAACAAGGAGGCTCCCCTGATATTTCTGACATTCAAACACTCCGGCCACATTTGAGGAACGAAGATGCGTCAACTTTGAAAATTGATTAACAATTCCGTTTTAATTTGTTACATAGATACATCCAACAGTCACATGCATAGTCCTGACCCCACACTAAGATCGAGTCTTATGTCGTGGGTATCAGAAACTACGAGAGACTTTCCGGTGTCACAAATACCCAGACCCGAAACAAATACCTGTGGATGACATAAATACTTGTTTCGGTGCGGGGATTGAACCCGCGGCGTCTCGTTTCAGAGCAGGCGTCTAACCAACTGCCCCACAGAGGCTGCAAAAATTAAAACATGATCTTTTGTCTTCCTTATTAAGGTGGTGGAAAGCAGAATTATTGGAGTTTCGGCAATCGCAAAACCTTGCTTTGTCAGGATAGAAATTACTTAAAACCGCAACGAATTTCCTACTCCAGTGCGAAAGCCAAAGTGTGCGCGCGACACCGTTAAAAGAATTACTTATGGCGTCCATAGACAAGTTTACTATAACGCGTGAAGTTTACACTGTTATGAGCCACGCCGCCTGGGACTTGGAGTTTACTGGAGTTTCCGAGCTGAATTGTAATCAGGTCGACTGAAATGTTTTGTTTAGTAAGAAGAGTTAAATAACACTAATTCTAGTTTTTAATTGATATGAAATTTTACAAATTAAGTAAAATCGTAATGAATAGTTAGCTCTATCTGGGATTTGAATAGAGGAACTCAAGATTTATACCCCTTATTTAATATCAGTACGCCAAATCCCCTTCGTTAAGGAAAGCCCAGGGCTGGCTGTAGCCTCTTAATGATTTAAACAGAGACCTGTTAAATCGACCTGTATGCAACCATGCACTGTAACTTCGTCATTAAGTCACATGTCCGTCTTGAGGAAAGACGTCGTTGTTCTTGCTTGCACGTAGCCTTTATTCAATTTGGCCCAATTTTCAATACGTTTGCGACGAAAATAATCTCAGCGAATTGTGCACGGTATTTGTAGTCTCTTTTTTTATCGTCATGAATGGCGAGACGACCATGACATTCGCCTGATGGTAAGCGATTCGACCGCTCATGGACAGTAGCAACACCATGAATTACATAGGAATGCTTGGCATTCTGAGACATACGATGTTAAGTCTCAATATGTCCAGTAGTAACTCTGGCTACAATGTCCTTCAAATCGGAACACAACAGTGCATTAATACTGCTGTTTAGCGGGAGAAATAGACAGTGCGGTGGTACCCGGATGGACTCTCACATATGAGCCACCTACCACTAGTAGATTCTACCTACCCTTCAGTACTAGAGGCGTGAGTTTACACACGAAACCACCGCAATCAATTACACATGAGCTGAGCACACGATTGTAAGTGTTGACGCGAGCAAGCGCCGCCCTATTATGTTTACAATCACCTCATTTGCGTAACAAACGGCGCCGCTCATCTGGCTCTTAGCGCTGAGCGATTTGCCTCATCTTGTCCAAACTCTAAGAGATTTGTTCAACATTGCGGCTCAGTGTTGGCGGGTTGCAAATTGGCTAAGATAATATTATAACTAGTAATATATGGTTTAAGATTCACTGAAATGAGAAGTAACATTTCGATGGCTCCAATGAACACTCCTCTAACTCAAAATTCATAGGTTTACAGGAGGAGCATTTGAAAGAAAAAAGTTGATAAAATCATTACTATTGCAGATATAATTATGAGTTTTTTTGTGTGAATAGCTGATTTACTGTTGCTTTAAACCCCATTAATAATATTTAGTACATCTTTCTGGTTTTAATGTTAGCTCTACTTAGCGGAATGTAACAGAAAAAACTCTTATTCAAAATTAGGATACACTCCGCTAACTCACAGTTAGTGGAGTATATGAGGGAACACTCAAGAATACACAACTTTAAATTAAATCCGTGTCAGAACTAAAACACATATTACTTACGTTAAAAATCAATTTTGTAAGTATTTTACAGTATCATAACCATTATTTTCTTATAATAAGACCTATTCTATCAACTTATAAAAGTTGGCGTTGTATAGTTATAATAATAAGAAAATCTTCGGCCGTGATACAAACCGCTATCAATAATATAGCGTAATGTTACTCAAAATGTGTGTGGACTTGGCGGTTTGTATTAGTAAATATTCAAGAAAATGGTAGGATTGCACCCTAGTTGGTTTTAGCTTTTTAAATAATAAGGAGTATCTATTGAAATAAAACTATTTTATACGGATTTTATCGCGATTTGGTTTAATTTTTTTAATTTTTTAACTTCCCGACATTTCTATTACTTTACAGCTTTCGTGGTCACGGGCGGACTCAATTTTTTTTAAAATATAACGTATAAAATAGTTTTATTTCAATGTGTAACATTCGCGTAAATCTAAGAAACCATTAAGAGTATCTACATATTTGGTATAATATAGCCAAAAACGTTGTTAACATTTTATTTTATGTAGGAGGGAAGTATAATTCGGAACAAAGTTTAGATTTAAACAGAATATTTATTTATTTTTATTATAAATCTTCAAAATGTCTTAATAACACAGCACTCTTGTGGTACGAATAAAACTATAATTTTAACTTAAAAACTTGTAGGAAATAATATTCTTACATAATAAATCACAGTAATATGTTCGCAGGAATTTTTAAAGAGATGGTGAGATCAAGCAATGGCATGTATTGACAATATTTTGAAATATTAATGTTTATAATATTTTTTCAAAAATTATAATCATAAACAAAAGATAATAAATGTAATATTATCAAAATTTAAGAAAACAAAAATGATTTGAATTTTGCTAATCAATTTTCTTCATAATTATTATTCGTTTCGGGTTCTCCTGTCACTGAAAAATTCCTATAAAAATTGTGATATTTTTGAAGGACTATGCTATTAATACAAAAATAAACTAAGTCCTTGTACTTAGCTCTGCTAATTGCCAAAACGTTTTCATATGTCTTTTGTGGCAAAGCCTCCACACGAGGCTGTCTAGTACCCGATTTTTTGAAGCATTGAATTTGTTTACAACAATGGCGTTTTTGAAGTTGAGAATTACATCTTGTTTCATCTCTATAACAGTGCAAGGCTTTCCGTGTACATTTATGTATATATATATATATATATATTTATTATCGTAAAGTTTTAATCTGTTTCACATTAATTCACACTGCTTATAGGTTTATTTATGCAGGTTAATCTTTAGCGTAGGAATTTCTTTACAGTAACTAAGCTGTTTATAATATTAAGTTTTATTTTGTTTAGGACTTGGCACCGACTTTAAACCTATGAATAGGTAGCACATACAAATAATTGTATTTTATTGATATGAAAGCTATAGGTTTGCATAAGAGGTGTATTAAATTAAATCTTTATTAAGTTGTTTTATACTTTTCAGTACTTGAAGTCGGTTTTTTATACGTAGTTTTTTTGTTTTTTTTTACTTTTTAGTGTCTGTAAGCTAAACTTAATTTCCGTTAGCAACGCTCATAAGAGCATAACGTCTACAATAACTTAAAACCGTACACAAACTAAAATTATATCGTCCACGTAAACAAATATGTACATTAAAAAAAATGTTCTTACAGATGAAAAAAAATCACTGAAATCGGTTCAATGCTACGGAAGATATTAAGTATTTACATTTTCTCACCCCCCTCTTAACCCCTACTCCTTTTTCTCTACCTCACTTAAACTTGACTTTAATACTAAACCTATTACAAAAAGAACCATTTTTATGGGACCAAATGACAGCTATTTTGCATCCAACTAAAGAAGAATTACGTAAATCGGATCATAAATCTCAGCGTAATCGCTGTACATACATAAAAAAACCCAACGAATTGATAACCTCCTCTTGAAGTCGGTTAAAAAGTGATCGCAAACGGGCAATACACCGCCAACTGTCAAAAAGAGTAAATATTAACAAATGACTCTCCGCCAATTCTAGATGGCGGCATGTTCCACGCAGGCTGCCCGCCGTGCGCGCCGTAAAAACTCCGCTATATTAACATGGCGGTATGTTTATCGCACGATTGCCAAAAGTACATATAGTTAGCGTTATGTAAACCTGAAAACTTCTTTATTTTTCACAATATTTTTCTAAATTTTGGTGGGCGTAATACTTACTAAATAGTAATGCAATTTACGTGAAAAACGAAAATTTCAAAATTTTGAGTTAGAGGAGTGTTCATTGGAGCCATCGATTTGTATTCTTAAAACTAAAATAAAGAGATATAGAACAATATAAAAGTTATTATGGAAATTCTTGAGGAAGATAATCTACTCAGTGGACATCCTCTAGCTAGGATGAAAAGAGGAATGTAAAAAAATCACAAATTCAGGGAAAAAGAAAATACAAATAGTGTATAATTTGGGTTTTAGTTACAACATCTTCCGTAGCAGTAGTAATATGGATTAACAAATACAAGTTACTTTTAGTAAAGACTCTAATGACCTTATTCATACAGTTTTAAAACCTATTTTAGTAATCCAAGGTTTTGATTTCTTCATTCTAACTGAATTCAAAAGTCGATCAAAATAAGTTTAAAACTGTCTATAAATAAGGCCGTAAACTAATGATCTAAATTATTACAGCGATGCTAGAGCTTGGTCAATTCAGAAATTCACCACTTCTTTAATGATCATTATGAATCTCCAACAAATCTAAGAACTTGCGACTCTGAAGCGTTGGAAATTTCCTTGAAAGCCACTAGTCCTTATAAAAGAGAGAATCGTAGAAAACCGGTTGGAATAATGTTTTTCTTTTTAATAAGTATAATATATAAGGACATGCCACATTCTAATCCCGCTAACAAAGGGACCACATACCTAAACACTTTTTTAGACTTGAAATTATCATCACAATGGTTGTCGAACTATTTGCCTTATGCAAAGTGAGCGTGAGTGTTCTCATATCTCAACACATGTGAATATAACCACAAATTCAAGTACGTAGAGTCTTAAATCCCGTAGCACGTAAGTGGTTTCTTTGACACGTGATTTCGAACAATACAGCTTCTTGATTGAAAATATAGTTTTCCTCCTACCTGTACCGTTTTTCGTGTAGTCGACTTATTGACAGTGGCTGTCTGTTTTCGACGCCTTTGCTAGAGAATGTTTCGTAAAGCGTTTTTGATATCTGTTCCTCGAACAATGTTTCTGAGTAAGGTGAAATCAGCAGATAGTTTTATCTGGGCGACCTAAGTTACGTTTGCGTTGGCAAATAGTTAAGTAATGGCCAGGATTTTGTTATTCTGTACTAGTTTATTTCATTATTTTAGTTTTTGCAATTTTCTTACTTGATTTAATAAATATTGTCTGTACTGTACTACGAGTATTAATGAAAGCCATTTCTTTGCTTTTCTCCCAAACTAAGTTGATAAGTATATTAAAAAATATCGAAAAATTTACTTGCTACACAATACATGGCCTAATTAACTTTCACATAACTTAAGCGACAAAAGACGTGCTTTTTAAATATAGCCACAAATTATGTTTACCCTAAACCAACTAACGATCTAATCACCATTAAATCTTTCAAAACCTCATCAAATTCGATACAACAATGTCGGCCATAACTCACACGGAACACAAACACGCTGGCACACCGTGCACACATCTGTGGGGGCATGTGTTAATATGATACCGACACAGTGCATAGCTGGAAAGCGACACTGCGATATTTATAGTGAGAACGCGACTCTCGCGCGTAAAACTGTAATTTAGTTCGTATTGTAATACGGTGATGCGCGGCAGCGCGCTGCGTGCACGCGTTCGAAGTTCGAAATTTGAAAATGTTGTCGATGTTTTTTTTCTTTTTGAAATAAGTGGTCAGTTTGATATGCCTTTATTATCTGTGCAGTGTTTGTAATGTCGGATTTTGTTGGCGGGTAAATATATATTTTAGAAATTACAGTATAAATTAACATAAGTACGGCCTATTATATATACTTATAATATACAAGGACATCTTGAGACCTTCATTAAGATCGGAACGTTTCCTATACGGTCACAATTAATCCTTCATGAATTATGTTTAATTTTAACGAACGTATCATTAAATTGTACATAATTTACTCAATAATGATATAATATGAATATATCCTATAT
The DNA here is from genome assembly GCA_949752805.1 of Deilephila elpenor. Classification (NCBI taxonomy): domain Eukaryota; kingdom Metazoa; phylum Arthropoda; class Insecta; order Lepidoptera; family Sphingidae; genus Deilephila; species Deilephila elpenor. The sequence continues at coordinate 1,280,378 of OX457113.1, read as the reverse complement.
TATGTAAATATTATGCGATATAATTATTAATTTTACGCATTTTTTAAATATTTTTGTTCTTAAGCTATTTTTTTTCAATATTATTTAGTTTCGTTTTATAATACCTACTTTAGGTTATTGCAAAGAGTGTTTAAAATTAATGATATTTAATAAACTGTATGACATCAAAATATTATTATTATTTTCATTAATAAGCTATTCTAGGTTAGTGAATTAGGGGATGTTTCGATTTCAAAATTTATAATTGATCTCTCATACTCCTGCATATTTTGTCTTATTATATTTAGTACTAAAAGATAGCAATTTAACATGATATTTTAGTAATATGGGATCGTTTAGGAGCATGTAAGTGTCTAGACATGTCACACCGACAAAACGTAGGTGGCTTAAGAGCGGGAAGAAGAAAATAACTATAATTTTAAATTGATAGTGAATAATTTGTGACGTAATAGCGTAGCATGCCCTTGGGCTAAATAAACCTATGACATTTACAATATAGCTGGCCAAGAATTGATGAGAGAAGTCTATGATAACAAGACGAGCAGGTTGCTTGTCTGATAAGCATCGTGCTTGCCAATGGATAAGAACAACACCACTCATACTTTCTGATTAGAATTAGATATCTAACGACCGAATACTCAAATGCCAATTAAATATTATGTTGCACTTAAATACGCAAGTTATTATTTCAAGTTATTGCTACTTAACTTGAAGCTATTATTTCAATGTTTAGAAGACAAGTTTAACCTTAGTTCACCATACTGAGTGTGTGTGGGTTGGTAGACAATGTGTAGGTTTTCTTACGTTTTGTTTGTAGAATATACAGTTGATTCAAAAACACGTCTGTATAAGCCCACAACTTCTCACTGCAGGGCACCGGCTTCCTTCACAATCGGGAGTAAGATTATGAGGAGTTAGGCCATATAGTCCACCTCACTGGCTTAGTGCCAAAAATACATGGGCCTGGGAACCTAAGACATCTAAGCAGCCTGTTAATTCCCAAATTAGCAATAGCTCACGGCCCAGACCAGTCACCAAAACCCATTTTATTCACGCTTAATAACGTCGATGTCAAGTACCCTAAGGTCAGTAAAATGAGCCTAGTTGCGGCCGCGTACAAAGCAATAAATCATTTAAAGTCACAACGCTTGGGAATTGAATGACAAATTGTCGAGCATATGTCACTACATGCTTTGAAGAGCCGGGATGTTTTATTTGCATCGCTAAGGGCTAGTTGTGGCCTCTATGTCAATGATTTTAAGTATTTTTTGTATATTAGTTTATTTGTTTGTTGTATTCTTGAGATTAGATATTTATACGCACGGATTACACGCCTTACAGTCCATATACGTAGGTATTAGATAGATATTTTTTATGCAAGGTTATGTCTGAATAAAATGTATTATCATGATTAATATATTAGGTAAAATTTATTAGTTATTTAAATAAATCTTAACCTTCGTCATTTTGAATTACCAGATTCTTTGTATTGTGTGAAGAAAATGAGTGACAATTTTGAAAATTAAAAAACTAGAGTTGTAGTGGCGGGTTTGAAAGCCCGAGCACAATTTTTTATAGAATCATAAACATGTTATCGACAAATTAAAAAATGGTTAAAGAAAGAGACAGAGATATTTGTTAAATATTGGAGTGTATCGGTGAATACCAAGTCAATTTTGTTTTTCACAATTTAAATAAAATATTTATATATATATATATATTTTTCTCCATTAACTAATAATAAAGCCAAAATATTTTTCACGTATATTCCATATTAAATGGATATTTATTAATCATTGCTTATTTATATAAATTATTAGTTTTTGTGTTACTATAGCTACGCAACTATTACTTCTGGTAACTTTAATTGTAAATGGTGTCCCAAGATACAGGCATTGCCTAGTTTGGGAACCCCTGGGAAATCTGTTGTTAGTTGTAAGGTGTTTTTATTTGTCATTTGTCTATTATTTAAATCTCTGTAAAACCGTTGTTTTCAAATAAAATAAATAAAAATAAAATAAATAAATAATAACAATATCAGAATTTTGATAAACATTTATTAGACTTAAATTAAAACCGATCCGTGTAACCATAACCTATTTCTACACCGACACAAAATCACACACCAGTAATTAATACAAAAAAATCCTTGTAAATTCCATTGTACTATAGTAGTATAACACAGTGTCACTCTGTGTGATCAGGTGGAAAACACCAGAGTGCCGGGAGGAAGTATCGAATTGACACAGGTAACCGTCCCCCTGCGAGCGTGCGACCGACTCGGCCTCGCGTGTCGCCGTGTTGTGCGAAATTATTTGAAAGTGTGGCTAGATCTATGGGCTGTAAGAAAAATTTGGGATTTATTAAACATAATTAAAATGTTTTAGATAAGATCTAGGGCGTAAAAAAAACATATAGTCAGAATAACATCCTATGGGTATATTGGAAAGACATTTCTTTAGGCGTTATAACGTGCACGGAAAAAACTAAAATGTTCAATAAAATATGTATAATTTTTGAGATTTTTCCAACTTATTATTTTATAACATCTAACGATAGATTCGTTATTTTGGTAGTTAGATGATTAAAAAACTAAAGGAATATAGTATTGTCTATTTTTTACTTGCAAAGTAAGTAGGTACAAACTGTAACAAAATAACTGTGCTTGGGTGAGGCTAATGTTCAGTTTAGACTTTCTGTGATTGTAAGTTACGTATCTATTTACGTTGAAGGCAAAACACGCTAAAAAACCTATGTAAGCCTAATCTTATCCACAAAAATGTCGAATGTATCATAAGCTGACCAATTTTACAACCTGTACCAGGATTTGAATCCATATCATATGCTAATAAAATATCATAGATGAGACAGTCCAATCATAGAAGACCAAACCTACTCTAATATCAGGCTAAACAGCCTCCGTGACTTAGCTTCCGTGGCGCAGTTGGTTAGACGCCGGCTGTGAAACGCGAGGCTGCGAGTTCGATCCCCGCACCAAGACAAATGTTTGTGTGAACCACACGTATTTGTTTCAGGTCTGGGTGTTTGTGAGACCGAAAAGTCTCTCGTAGTTCCTGATACCCACGACACAAGACTAGAACTTAGTGTGTGGTCAGGACTATGTGTGACTGTTGGGTGTATTTATTAATTTATTAAACAGTTTATAAACGAATCCACTTTAATAGTAACAAGTAAACCCAAACGCAAAAAATAGTCCCAGCGTATCCATTAAACGCACTCCCGAACAAAAACAAGATACAGAAAAAAGATTTGCTCGACAGATCTCCATTTTACTTTACAGATTTGTCCCCTGCCCCTCCGTAATGCCCTTCCATTATGCTTTCAGATTATCTATTTGAATCTCCTTAAACGCTTATTTATGTTAACTCAATGTCATCAGAATTAGCGGGGTTTAAGAAACATTATTATTAAAATTGATCTTGTGGGTATTTTTTAATTCGGTGCACGGTCTATGTACCTATATACAGGGTATCTCAAGACTGCGACCGAAAACGAAGCCAGGTGGTAGTTTTAGTGGTAACAGACTCGATACAAATAAAAATTTCACCAAAACAGCGACAGATTTTTTTTAGAATTTTTTAAAAATCATCTTTTTTGGGTGGTAAATACCTAGTTATTGCGAAAATAATAATTTAAACGCTTACGTACCATTGAGTGTTTAGAAATAAAGAGGTCTACGTCATTATTTTAGGAAAGCTATGTATTTATCACCCAAATACGACGATAAGTAAAAAATTACAAAAAAAAAAAAAAAGATTTTTTTTGAGAAATTTTTACTTGCGTTGTGTCTGAAGTCACTAATACTATCACCTGGCTTCGTTTTCGGTCGCGGTCTTGATATACCCTGTATATAGGTGTGAAATTTTGGGCTTGATTGCTTATTGCAGTATGTAGTTTGTATGCATTTTGGAGTGGTTTTTAACGAAGGTTTTTCTGGTGGATTTTTTCTGAGTAGAAGTCAAGAAGGTCTTTGAAATATTATAATGGAATATTTCTGCAAAATACATCATTTGTCTTGTTATTTCGTGTGAATGGGAGAGCAATACGGTGAATTTTAATATTAATACAGTAAATTTTAATTATCTGCAACGTGTACTGGGTCTTGAGAAATTGATATCAAAATTCGTTAAAACAACAGAAGGTTATTGTAAAACAAGCGAACTTTTATTATGAATACAGACTTACTTAGTGAGGAGCTGAGCGGAAGGTCTCTGGTCTTCCTTCACTCCCCTGACTTCTCCAAGTCCAATATTTTTAAACAGTCAATCAACTCGTAGGCTGCTTTACGTCAGCGCAGGTGAACCCAATCCTTCCCGTAGATAAAGTCCCTGTAAAGCACTGAGACTGGTTGATACACAACATTATTCTGCCAGCCAAAATAGACACCAGTTCGGAAATAAAATTGAGTCACATGGCTGTTTATAAAAAGGCGTAAATAAAAACGAATGTCGGGGTAGTCAAGCGGAAGCCATAACACGCAATTAGAGTAATTGATGTCGGTATCCGGTTTAAAAATATTTCTGTTGCTACGTTAAAATGTGTTCATTCTGATATATTTGGGGAATTAAATTATTAGGAAATTGTTGTCCGTTCACGAATTTTAAATATTACCTGATTATTATGCTTCAGTATTAATGAGTAATGAAACAGAATTATTAATACAGGAACCTTTTTGATACAGGCGCCGCATCTTATAGTCAATGAAATACTAAGCAGTTAAAGTGTCAGCTAAATGGTGACTGAGACTGCCTCGGTGGCGTAGTTGTATCATGGTACGGTTACAAAGCTGAGGTCTCGGGTTCGAGTCCCGGGTCGGGCAAAGTGATATTGGATTTTTCTATTCATTATCAGTCCGAAGTCAGGAATTTGTGCCCGATATGGCGATAGGCTCGCCACCTATCACATCGTGGGACGGAACATACAGGGCGAAATGTGGGTGTTCTGGTGGCGCCTCTGCCTACCCCTCCGTGGAAAAGGCGTGAGTTTATGTATGTATGTAAATGGTTGATACAAAAATGTCAGCGTGCCCAGAATCGGATAAATTTCGGCTGAACGTTGAACGTTAAATAATTGTGTGGATCACTATCATGGGTAGGGCTTCAAATCTCGGGATGTAATTGCTATAGGGGACATGTATAGCAGACGATTATGAAAGACTCTAATGGGCATTTAACTATTTCATTATTATAATGATCCTACTTTATCATTTCAACATCTAGAAAATCTTTGTAGCAAATCACCTCCAACAAAAAAAACTGGCAAAGTTTTGGGGAATCCTTTGTTCCTTCGTGTCAAACACGTAGACTCTCGTAAATCTAAACCGCAACCTACAGTTAAGTTGAAAATTATTTTGTCAAGTAGCAGTTACATAATACGAAGTCATCAACAGCCAACAATAAACAATACGATAAGTGCCAATAAAGCATGGTTCAGCATTGACCATCGGAAAACATTAATCATTCGTTTAGCGGCCGCCCGTGCGTTTCCGTCCGTACCAGCCAACTTTTATTGTTATTAATTGTACAAGGGATAACTTAATTAATTTACTTATAATCATCTGCCGGAATTATATTATGGACAAATCTCTGGTTTGAAAGTGTGCTGTTCCGTTTGCTGAAGTTTTAGTGGAATTTTACTTCAAGGACTAATTTAATCGCTATGGTAGGAATTGAATTCGGTTTCGTAGAAGTGTTGTTATAGTTGAATATCTTAGAAATCAAACTAACCTAATAGATGTAGGGTTTAAGGAAAAGTATTTCTATAGCATCTGTCTTCTATAGAAACATTTGGACAGCCTCCGTGGCGCAGTTGGTTAGACACCGCCTGTGAAACGAGAGGCCGCGGGTTCGATCCCCACACGGTCTGGGTGTTTGTGAGACCGAAAAGTCTCTCGTAGTTTCTGATCCCCACGACACAAGACTCTATCTTAGTGTGGGGTCAGGCCTATGTATGTGACTGTTGGGTGTATTTATTATTATTTATTTATTTAGTAAAGGAAGGAAACAGTACTCGCCATGTCTTTATGGATACACGCAACAATCAGGACAGGCAATCGGTGCCCCTACCGAGCATGCGGGATACTCCTACTTTATATGCAAATAATTGACGAGGCTATAAATCAAATAGTAGGCCATTGCTGTACCCAGTATCAATACTGTTCGGACTAGTGTGGGATGAAGTTAGCTCGATCGGAGTGGTACTACTGTGTTATAAAATAACACCTTTACTATCCTTAGTTAGGTAAGTGAGATTGCAGCTGTCTCATTAACATCAGCTATCCTTTCGCCAGCCTATGTGTTTGTTCTTTCATCTTCGATTGCCCGAAATGTATCAATGTTAGGAGCTGTTGATGTTCATAAATGGTGATCATATTCCAAATGAACTGCTTGTCAATTTGCCACTTGAGTACTAAATTGAAATCCGATTGTCATAGAATTGTGTTCTAAACACATGTTTAATTATTGTTTACATTGAAACCTTGTTCGATAAATTTCGAGGTTGATACATTGCAAGATACATATATGCGATATAATAGACTAACATCAACTGCGTCTAGAATGCGCCAAACTATAATTTAGTGCGTCACCGTCTAAATTATCCTCTGCGCAATTCATTGAGGAATGAAATAAAAGGGCAGTAATAATTCCAACGCGCTCGAGTTTCACGCGATGCATTGTTCGCAATTGCTCCAGTGATCATAGTATGTGGATAATCTTACTGCAAACGTAATCTCCTTCTAGATTGGATAGTAACTGTATCTTCATTTGTTTGTGTAACTTTGAATTGGTAATGTAATAAAGTATTGTTTAGAATTTAGGGGTTTTGTTATATATTTGGGAAAGATTTTATTTTTGCAAATAGCCATTATACTTTAAATGTAAATTTGTTTTTTACAATTTAATCAGATAACGCAACCTAGTATTTTTGGAGCCTTATTACCTTACCCGTTAATTTGTTAGCTTTATAAAAATGTTGATAATCAAACTTAAGGTAAATAATAGGTAACGCACTATTAGGACCTTTATCACTTCATTCTTTAATCTATCAGATTCTTATAGTTTTTCTTACGATTACTGCCTACCAACTTTAATTTGCCCAATTTTAATCCCAATATTTATAGTCTTCCTAACTTTTGCTCTTTCGTGCAACATACAGTTGTATTAGATTTGTTTACTAGTTAGTAAACAAATCTAATAATATTCGAAAACCTAACGCAACAAAGCGTAATAAAAATTCCGTTCTTTATATCGCGAAGAATTCATACAAATGCAGTATCGCGTCTCACTTCGAAACGGTTCAGTTGATACTCCGCCCTTTATTTCCCACTTTGTAGTTTGTTGAAGTCCTAGAAAAGTTCCACAAAGCGCAGTAACTTTTATCCTTGTATTTTGCATTATAAATGTAAGAAGACCTCGACAAGGATGTATGGAAAGCGGAAAGAGAGGCCTTTGCCCTGCAATGGGACGTTACAGGCTGGTAATAATAATATATATAAAAATTACTGCCTCTGTGGCGTAGTTGTACTACGGTACGACTACAAAGCTGAGGTCTCGAGTTCGAATCCCGGGTCGGGCAAAGTGATATTGGATTTTTCTATTCATTATCAGAACGGAGTTAGGAATTTGTGCCCGATATGGCGATAGGCTCGCCCCCTATCAAATCATGGCACGGAACATACAAGGCGAAATGTGGGTGTCCTGATAGCACCTCTGCCTACCCCTTCTGGGTAAAAACGGGTGAGTTTATGTACGCATCATTTTACTATCACTTAAAAACAACAAGCGGTAGCGATCACAAATTAGCATGCAAGCAGTCTGCGCTTGACCCGAATGGACAATAACCGCTTTCATATTTACATCATAATGACGTTCTTTCCAATTGTGCTTGACGTCTGAAGGCTTGACATCAATGTCTTGTAACAGGATTTCGTATACAATATGTGAAGTATTTTTCTTTGTCATACATTTTGCAGTAACTTTGTTAACGTTTAGGTGTTCTCAAGCTTTGTAAACATTTAGCAGCACATGTTATGGGCCATTATGTCCTGTCATTCTTTATATTTTGACCTATTTTATCAATAGTATAATAGTGTTTTGTAAAACATCGTCTTTTTCAGGGTCATCTGAATTCTAAATTGCCAGTTTTGAGCTGAATTTTTCAGATGTTTTTTCCCCGCAGTTTGAAACCAGAATACATTCGTTATTCTATTATTTAGATCATAAAGTCACCAAATTGTTATGAAGTGAGAAGTGAACCATAATGAACCCACATATTTGGATCATTCGTGTTTAGTGCAAAAATACTATAGGTTGCCAAGAATACGTTATATTCATAAAAAAGTTCTGTTAGTGTTGATTGAATTTGTTATCTCATTGAATCACTAAAGATCATAAAGTCTAATTTTGAACGGCAAATTCGCAGAAAACAAATTAAGTAGTATTTTCTAAGTCTCGAAAATACGTAAATATTATATATATTTTTCGTGAAACTAAAGCTAATCATCGCTAGCCTTGCGTTGTGGCTAGAATTAATAAATTTTCGTCTCGTAAAGAATTATTATGTTTACACAATAAAATATTTTATGTTCGTAATTCTGAAGCCACCGAAGTGTTCTGTGAAATATGTTAACGTTCGAATTGTAAGCGGATTTCTAATGTGGCTGAAAAACGAGAGCATTGAGGTGTATTATGTATATTACATTGTTAAAAGATGATTTGTGCTTTTAGGATACCAAATGGCATTTCGTAATGGAATATTTGTTGCGCACAAATATAATAATACTGATTCCATATTGATACGAACTTGATAATAGTAACTCTTGTAGATTTAGAGGACTTTCAATAGTGCATTTGTTTTACCTAAAATCTCATTTTAAGTTTATTACATTCATATTTCGTAGTCAATAATTGGAAATGTATTGAGGAGGTCTAGTTAAGAGATATTTTAATTTAAATCAATTGAAATTTAACTTTATAAATGTTGCAGAAAATCTGTGACAACCCATAAATTATCGTGAATTACACGGAATGCTGTGTAAACATTATTACAACCATCAGTTTAATATCCTAATCACTGTTAAAGAATCTCAAATTACCGTTATTTCATCTGCATGAATATCATCATTCAAATCTATTCGTTTTAAAATTAAGTTATCGCGAATAAAGCTACTCGCGAATCGCGATCAGCAGCCTTAACGTTCATTCTTGGTTCGACAAACATTCGTGCTATTTTGACTGCAGTAAAAAGAAGAATCGCCTCGTTTTCGAGCCGAGACAAATATTTACATCCCGAGACAGTGTTGTGGTACTGAATGTTGGAGTGTTTTTATTGTATCCACAAGTCACGTGATCGCTTTGATCGCCTGTCTTGAGGAATGTGATACTTTTAGGATTAAAGCAATACAGCTGTGAGATTATTACGATTTTCATTACAATTTGATTTTTTTGTATTGTTTTCCTCACTTTATGACACTCATCTTGTTAGTTTCCGGGACGATGCTAGTAAAAACGCCATCATTTGCTGTTAGTTATTCAAGAGCTCTATCTTCTATTTCCAAAGAACTTCATCATTGCTGATATATTGTATACCAAACCTGCCTGAAAATTATACATTTGAATACCAAAAACCTCATTCAAATCAAATCAGTTTTTCAGCCAATTGCGAACACACACATAATGAGACTTAACATCTTATGTCTCAGGATGGCGAGCGCAGTGGAATGCCGTACATTGCTTTGCAATTCATGGTGTTGTTTAGTTTTTCTACTGTCCATGAGCGGTCGTATCGCTTACCATCAGGCAAATGGCATGCGCGTCTCGCCATTCGCTGCAATAAAAAAACATACATACGTATCGATTACAGAATCCTTTTAAGTCATTTTTAAATCGACGATATCCATCATACTAGAATAACAAAACAATAAGAAACCAAACAAAAGGTGAAAGATCAAAACGATTCTACGCACGAAGAATAATAAACACCGTATCATTAGTGTCTATATTAATAACTCATTTCTATGTTTGTATTCAAACTCAAAAAGTATACTTAAATAAATCACGTGGATTACTTGCAACGCACAAAAGTGACAGTACAAACGAAAATGAACTTTGTGTTACAGCAATAAGAATTTTAAAAATGTAAAAGAAAGTTGTAGCCCATTACACCCCCTTTTGATGTGAGTGTCTTTGATCTGTATGACATTTTGTAAACATTAAATGATTTGCTTCACAGTTGGTAGCACCGTAGAATATTTCTGTTGGTACCACTGAAAGCCATTGTTGGGCTAATTATAGAGACAATTTAAAAAGTCGGTCTTATTGATGACGCGATGAGTGACGGAGGTGCTTTTAAATTTAGTTGAGTTGCGTTCAAGTTGGATAGTGATAGATGACTGCTTCAAGAATACTTTAGATTTTATGGATTTTAAGTTTTTAATTAATTAGTATGTAAAGAAAGATTTATGTTGACCTGTTTTAAAAGTTTGGTATTCAAATTACAGATTCGATTGAAATACATATATCACTGTAAATACGTGAATGTTATATTTATTTATACTGAGTAGCGTCCAGAGCACCCAAGAAGATGACGCGGTAGACTTAGGCGTAGGTAGAGTTGAAATAGACAGTTTCATTGATGATTGGCCCCAAACCACGCAAGACCGAAACATCTGGAAGGAAAGGGGGGACGCCTTTGCCCAGTAGTAGGACATTAATGCTGAAAATAAAATAAATAATATTGAAAAATGTGTTCCTATTTACACTTTTCAAAGACTTTAAAGCACGCCAAGAAGAAAGCAATAAGCCTTTTGTTAGATATTGCACATTTTATAACGTATTTACTAGGTATACTTAATCGTTATTTTTTAAATAAAGGTACATATTATTAAGTACCCAACATTTCAACGAATTACAGATTTATTGTCAATTTCATGAATTCTCCTTTCAAAAATTTTGAAAATATATCTTTTAACAAATTTTTACTCTCAATTGATAATTTGTGTAGTTAAAAGCAGAGCAATGCAATAAGTGATACATAAGTTTAAAAAAGTAGGAATGCACCAAAAACTGACGTCATGAGATTCATTAGTCATTCTTTTTAAACATAAAAGTTAAATATCTTTTGTTTTCTTTTCTATTCTTACCCAAAGCTAGTCATAAATAATATTGATTGATGTGTGACGTCGCGAGAAAAATAATGATTGAAACGAAGCGACGATCAACAGATGGGTCCTGAAATGAACTGGAATAAACACGTGGGATAAAAGTTTGGTCAACTTTTCCCCTATCATCTGTTTGGCCTAATGGGCTTTTATGAGCTGTGGAGTATGACGTCATGAATACAGATTCTACTTAGTGAAGCCGGGCTACTTACTTCGTGTAGACTTGTACTTACGGATTCCTAGGTTTAGACTTTTAGAGTGTTTACTATTTAGTGTTGTGGGTGATTAATACCCTTCGAGGTGGAGATGAATGGGAGTCATTCGTTTGTTTGTTATAATAAGCTCGAATATAATAGGCTAAATGAAATAGTGCAAAAATAATCTGTAAACATAAAATATGGTACACAAATGGAATTATGTTTTTATATCTTCAGTATTTTTCAAAATTGGGTACTTACGGTTAGTGTTTAAATCTCAATATAAAAGTGATATCCTTAAATGTTATACCTACAAACTTTACCTAAAAGTAGCTTTATCGAATACTGAATAACCGGTCACAATTAAACCAGTAGTTTTTACGCTATCCACGAACAAACATACATACATAATATATACGTAGATCTAACCTTCATATCAATCATTCCAGTATTTTGAATTTAGCAAATTTTCTTTTTATATTTCTTACACCGTATATTTACACATCAAATTCACGTCTGTTTACTAGTAATTTTAATGTAGTAACATTTACTGATGATCTCTTTGATACGTTTCTGAGAAAGCCGCGCCGGCGCCCCGGCAATTAGTATCATATGCGATGACAGGTTGCAATCGTACGGAATGTCACAACAGTTTTAGCATTACCATTAGTAAAGTGCGTGTGTGCATGCCCTATTCGTATAGATAAAATATTTTTATGGACTATAATATATACCCAGACTACGTCCGAAAACGAAGCCAGGTGGTAGTTTTAGTGATTAAAGATACAATGCTACTAAAAATTTTGCAAAACAAGCGACATATATTTTTTTGCTATTTTTTAAATATCGTGTTTGCGTGGTTGTTACATTATGCCCTGGCATAAATCAACTCGTATTTACAAGGTGCGATTAATTCAGAAAATCTCACAGAATCTTACTTATCAATTAGGTGTCTCAATATATTTTTATAGGACTCCATATTAATACTTCTACGGAAATTATTTTTGTATGCATTCAATCATGATCCAAATTGTACGTCTTGTCAATAACTTGCCTCTTACAATGAAGTTTGAGAAAATCGCAATAGTTATACCTTACCAACTTCTATTTGCCAAGAACAGAAGATATATATTCGACCTCCGTTCTAGGTCGGCCTTTATTCATGGAACTATTTCATCGGGATTTATTTGCATTTAGCAGAAAAGCGCGCCTTCGCTTCCGGTGACGCACATTACGAGTATGAAGCACGGCTGTTTGCGACTCTTTGATGCGGTATCCAGTTGTTTTTATAATATTATGATTCATTGTGTTATTTACATATTGGAGATTATCGTGATAAATTATAGTTTTGATTTGTGGTGGACTAAATTGATGGTATAAGAGAATGATGCGTTAAACTTTTTGAATCGGAAAAAAAATGGAAATCGAATTGTATCGGTGACGTAGTTGTACTACGGTACGATTATAAAGCTGAGGTCTCGGGTTTGATCCCGGCTCGGGCAAATTGATATTGGATTTTTCTATTCATTGTCAGCCCGAAGTCAAGAAGTGCCCGATATGGCGATAGGCTCGTTCCCTATTACATCGTGGGACGGAACATTCAATGCGAAATGTGGCTTTCCTGGTTGTTACCTGTCCACAGCTACGGGACGTAAACCTGAAGTATTAATTTACTCTAGTATAAATTAATTAAATTAACCTCTGCCTACCCCTTCTGCGAAAAAGAAGTTAGTTTATGTATGTAATCGAAAAAATAATTGTCTACCATTAAGAGTACTATACGTATACGTACCCACTAAAGGGACGTGTAGGGGCTGATACAGCATAGTACATTAAGGCTGCGTTTCCACCAAAGCTGTGAAAGGAAAATATGTCGTACGAGGATGTGTAGCGGAGCTGTGAATAATGTGTGGTGCGAGGATGCGTTGCGTTGTTCTTCTAGTGCTCAAAATTATAGAACTAATAAACTCTGTATCTTTTGCTTCCATTTATTCATCGCAAATGGTTAAATATAAAAGTATCTTTTTTTTCCAATTATCCATATCTGTTTGCGCACTTTTACTTCCAACAAACTCCGTCTATGGACTGGCTGGTACAGTATGTCGCAAACCTCGCAACACATCCCTTGCCCACTGCGCCACATACATTGTTTATCGTAAATTGAGAGTAAATTGCACTGTGTGGACTGTTGCCGCAATTGATCAATTGTTATTATCTATGACACATAATAGATTGTGGGTATCATTTATTTTTATTTATCACATTATTTATAAACAATACATGAGATATACGTTCCCTTGCTGAGGAAAGTTCTTCTTTCAGAGTAACAAAATCCTTTAGAGTAAATACTAGTTGACTAGTTCATTCCGTACAGCACATACCTTTGAAATAATAGTTGAACTCTGCTATCTATCTTTAGATTTTTAAATTTCTCAGTAAAGTAACTGCCAACTGCTTTCTGATATTAAGTACTAAGCAGACTAGATAGAATATCGATCTAGATAGAATGACGTCACTTTATTTAGCCGGTTTTAGAGCAGACATAATAGCGATTATAAAAGTCGTCGTTGACGCAAGAAATAAATAAAAATACGCCAAAAAATAAAAATAAAAACATAATCTCAAATAATGTTATCATATTATATTACGCTATGCACATATCGACGGCACTAGCTTCTTCTTCTTCTTCTACTTAGGCGTTATCCCGGCCGGTGCCAGGGTCCGCCTTCCGGCTGAATCTCCTCCATTTCGCCCGGTCTTCGGCATCCTCAATAGTAAGGCCATTGACTCTCATATCTTCCTTGACGACATCAAGCCAGCGCTTCTTCGGTCTACCCCTTGGCACGGCATCGACGGCACTAGCTATCACGTTATTATTAAAGATGACAAATTCTTTGCATGTCTGTTCCCCTTCCTAGATACAAGATTTATATGGGAGACAAGAAGTTAATTGTGACAAATACTCGTAATAATTTTTACATCAACATTATGAATGACTTGACAGTAATTCATTGTGCCCACATGATCTCTATCTTAATACGGGCAGCGGTTCAGAAAACATGTTTTATATTTGGCTAGCGTTAATTTACAAATTGAGTTCTTTTGTGTTTTGGCGTTTTGAAATAATAGTTTTAATTGTTTTGTTTAATTATTAAAGTAAATTGGGCCGGAGCTAGAAAATATTGAAACTAATAATAACATTGTTTTGTTTCTTCGAGCTACAAATATTTAGAAGAGTATATCGTTTTTCATATTATGTCCATTCAGTCGTCAACACTTACGAAAATATAATTTACAGTATGTCTTAGAAATGAAGTTCTTTTTGGTATCACAATAAAGATTGTAACAAAAAAGTCACAGAAGCATCTGTCTTAGTGCAACTAAATAACTACTCGTTTCACAACAAACTTCCCCATTTCATTGATGCACCAACCTGATTTAACAGACCAACATAATACTCCAATACAAAACCAAGGAATAAGACAACAAATCCAAACGAAAGAAAGTACAGCTAAGCTTTATGGGGTAGGCGCGGACGGTCCCACTAATTATTGTTAAGGATAATCTTTAAATGGGCTGTTACGAAATTCGCTTTAAATATAAAAACACGGGATTACTTACGGAAGCGCCTTGCTAACAAGTATTTTATAAGAACGTGCAGTTGGTAACAAGTCAAAGTATTTCGTAAGTACAAATCACGAAGTTATAACGAACTATCAAAACGACGTTCGAGGTTTTGAATACCAAGGCGCAATACTAGAGAATAATAATTTTTGGAGACATTACTGCACTGTTGATCAATTATCAGGCTCTTTGACGTCATCAGGAAACCTGCGTACTGAAATCTTTACAAGCATTCCTGTGCACTGACCTATAGCAACCTGCTATGGGCCAGTGTGGTCGATTTCGTAAGATTTTTAGTAATATTATGGACGTCCAAGATATGATGATTTATCAAAGGTTTTCGCTTTGACTCTTCCACTTATAAATAACCATTGCATGACACTGGCTTGATGGACTGTCGGCCATTTTTGAAAAAAAAAAAGTTTTAATGGAGCTGATTTTTAATGCAGTCACTTAGTCAAACTGTGTTTGGTGTCTGTCCATGCAGACAATTTTTTAGAGTCCCGTATTCAAAGGCTGTCACAGAGAACCCTAATAATTCTACGTTATCAATATTTTTGTCGTGAATTATAGAGTATTTTCATTTAGAGTTCAATAGAAAACGTTTTTTTAAGCAATATGTTTACTATTGCGGATATCCTACCACTTATTGATGGGCCAAAAAATTGAGGGGTTCCATTTAAAATATAGTTTTGTTTCAATATTTTTATTTTTATTCCATCTTGCAAAAATAATATACGTGTTACAGTTAATGTATAATAAATAAGCTGGAAGGTAAAATAATAATAACAATTGGGTAATTGTGGCTTGGCGTATCATTATTTTTAAAAAGCACTACTAAACCAATTTGCCCTAATTAAATGTATGAATTGATCCTGCAGTCAAACTGTTTGTATAGTTTTGCAGGACACTTGTGTAGATAATAAGTTTATTATTTTGTTATTAATAAATAAAAATAAAAAAATATCACATAGTACGGATCCTTTAGTTTATAAATCCGGCTTGTTCTTGCCAGCTTATTAATTAACTGCAAGATTATGAATGCAGTCTGACTCACTGATGACTGCGCACGCACTTTCGTTTCCAGTTTAAATGCTTCGAGCTTGAGCAAATCTGGTTGAGATTAATGAGTATTTTATTTAGAAGGACAAGCCATAGAGCTTGGTAGATTACTATTCTCATTGTTTATACTTTTAAAGAGTCAACAGTGTGAATGTATACGAGCTATGGAAGGTTGCAGAAATAGACTTTGATCGAAAACGAGGCCAGATGGAAGTTTTCGTAAGAACAGACAAAATGCTACTAAAAAATTCTTAAAAAAAAAATGAAAAAATGTTGCTTTTAATTGCGATTTTTTTTATTGCATTGTCTCTGTAGTCACTAAAGTACCACCTGGCTTCATTTTCAGTCGCGGAAATATACCCGGCATGTTTAATAGTGGACTTTCTGTAACTGAAAATGATAATATTGATTGTTCTATTTAATGTCTTCGTAATTAACGTCAAATTCACAAAACAATTTGTGTCCAGTCTTACAAGGAGTAGCCCACAGTAGAAGTAAAGGAGAGGAATAGCCTAAATCTCGACATCTAGATTATTTTTTTCAGTTATAAACATTGTGGCATCGAAATGTCACCCGTAGTTTTTGATATCTGGGATACAACAGCAGAATCGGGTCTTTATGTCAACGTCGGGTGTATCAAATGACACCTAACACAAAAACTTAGCCAATTTCTAGGAATACCAACCTAGTTCATTATATTAAATAGAAAATTAATATTTAGAAATGTTAGGCGGGCGTCACTCATCTGAAATTTAGACGGAACAATATATTATTCATGATTGATGGTACATCTGTCCTGCGTGTGACAGGAAAGGAATACTTTAGATGTTATAATTATTTTAGCTGTTCATTTTACATAATATACTTAGTCGAAAGAGGGGACTGCCTCGGTGGCGTAGTTGTATTACGGTACGGTTACAAAGCTGAGGTGTTGGGTTCGAGTCCCGGGTCGGGCAAAGTGATATTGGATTTTTCTATTCATTATCAGCCCGGAGTTAGGAATTTGTGCCCGATATGGCGATAGGCTCGCCCCCTATCACATCATGGGACGAAACATACAAGGCGAAATGTGGGTGTCCTGGTGGCGCCTCTGCCTACCCCTTCGGGGACAAAGGCGTGAGTTTATGTATGTATGTATGAAAGAGGGGATATTGATATTTAATATAACCACAATAGGAAGTTGGGTATTGGTGTATTTTTAAATTTAAAGATCACAATAAAATTTCGATCTAAGATTTATTTTACTACTGATTTCCGGCATATCTTGATATTTAGAGCGGATATATACATATATAGGTCGTGAAGACGATATGTTTGTATATTTTTATTATTTATGCGCACACGTTTGAAAGCATTATTATTATTTATTTATCCTAATAAGATACAGCCTCCTTTGCATTGTATGAGTAGATATTTGATTTGAGATATCAAGGGTTCAAACCCTGCATCAAAGAAGAAAGAAGAAAGAAAGAAAGAAAGATATATTTATTTATGCATCAATGCAAAGGATTGATGCATAAATAAATATATCTTTCTTTCTTTCTTTCTTCTTTCTTCTTTGATGCAGGGTTTGAACCCTTGATATCTCAAATCAAATATCTACTCATACAATGCAAAGGAGGCTGAATCAGAAATGAGGAGATCCGTAGGAGAACTAAAGTAACCGACATAGCCCAGCGGATTAGTAAGTTGAAGTGGCAATGGGCGGGGCACATAGCGCGGAGAACTGATGGCCGATGGGGCCAAAAAGTTCTCGAATGGAGGCCACGTAGCGGAAAGCGCAGCGTAGGACGTCCACCCACAAGATGGTCAGACGACCTGGTAAAGGTGGCGGGACGTCGCTGGATGCAGGCTGCCTCCAACAGGTCACTGTGGAAATCTTTGGGAGAGGCCTATGTTCAGCAGTGGACGTCCTTTGGCTGATGGATGGATGATGGATGGAATGCAAAGGATTTCCTAATCATTACCTTTGTGACACTAGGCATTATTTAAAGAACTAAAAAGTCCTTAGTTTCTTATACCCTAAAAACAAGATAATATTTGTCAGTATATGAACGGAATGTCAGAGAGCTGTATGTAATAGTATTTATTTTTAGAATAAGGGTATTTGGTTTCATTGCGTGTTGAAGAACACGTGGGTAATTAAAACTGGGTAGAGTCGTGACCACATTCCATAACAGTGACACTTGAAAATATAAACGTACACCCGTAATGAACTTACTTGCAGAGGGTGCAGTCATTTTATTTGTTTATAATTTTTTTATTGTACACCACACTGGTGTAGTTTTAAGAATAACCTATGCATTTACCACCCATCACCATGATCGGTAAAAAATGACCATAAAGTAATCGTCGCTTTTTATTGAGAATTTTTTAGTTGCGTTGTGTCTAAGGTTCAGGTCTGATGTAACTAAGACTACAATCTGGCTTCGTTTTGGATCGCACTCTGGACTTACTCGGCATAATCCTGACATCACATCAAGATACAAGTCTGACAGCCTTCGTGGCGCAGTTGGTTGGACGCCGGCTGTGAAACGAGAGGCCGCGGGTTTGATCCCCGCACTCGATGTCTCGGGTCTAAGTGTTTGTGGGACTAGGGAGTCTCTCGTAGTTTCCGATACCCACGACACAAGACTTAATTGATCTTAGTGTGGGGTCGGGACTATGTATGTGACTGTTGGGTATTTATTTATTTATTTATGCCGTGTAGTTGCCATACTTTGTTATCTCACTGATAGTCATTGGTGACTCGGAACAAATAATATGGATCATTCAAATATTTATTTCGGTAAGGGTATCAAGCCTGAGGCCTCCCGTATTAGTATTGGTGTCCTAACCAACTGCGCTACGTAGGCCTAAATTTTAGTTATAACAAAATATTTTTGAATTAACTGCTCTGATTTAAACCAACTTTTAACTTTTGTAATAATAACTATATTGTAAACTGGTTTTGAAAAAAGCAATGCTAGAGCCTTTCTTGCCCGTTTTTCTCTGGTGAAAACCTTCTAAACAGGGTTGTAGAAAAAAAATACTGAATCTAAATAATGGTTGAACATTTTAATGGACACAATAAATTATTTTCCTTTAATACATGCATAAGTCACATATAGATAATTCAACGGATACTTTCTCCCCACAATTGAAAGTAAAAATACTCGACATCAAATGCCGAGCGTTAATTGAATGAGTTAATTAACAGTTTCAAGGCAAGGGAAGCGCCACATCCGCGCCACGTAATTAGATGAGCGGATGTCAAACGGATGTGATGGGGTGGAGTGGAAATTTGGAAATTTTATTCTCATTACTCATGTGGAAGAGCGTTTTATCATTAGAGGCTTAAGAGACTCGAGTAACATGGAAAAATCTACGAAATAATTGAAAATGTTCCATATGAGCCATCTTGCCATTGGAAATAACCTGTATGGCTGCAGGCCAGCTGCCTTTAAATCTTCGGAGGGAAATAAGACGAACAGTGGGCTGCAATAGTAGGATCTCTGCCTATTCTAGACTACCTACTTAAAGCGTCAGCGTTATGATGATGATTATTTCATTTAAAATAAGATGTTTTCCAACGACTCTTCGACTTTGAAGCACGTAAGTTCTCTCTTGAGGTTTTTAGTGAACATTGAAATAAACTATCACATCCTTCATGATTTTCTCTTTAGTCCCATCCTATCTCATTAAGACTATCGTTTGCTTAAGCTTTCCTAGAACAGTACAATATGAACACATACAAATTTCGTCCATATTATTGGCCATCAGCCGTGACTTTGTTAGCAGTTTATGACAACGCTCGTGAAAATTTTATGATGGCATGAAACAAAATGTCTAAGTTTCAACTGCGATCGGAAACGTTGAAAGTAAGAGAGGTTATTAAATCCATACCGTATATTTTATGGTATGACACTTCCCTTATCCCGTCTTTTCCTTTCCATAAACGATCTACGCGAGATGGTTATGCAACCAAGGCTTTATAGTTCACTAACACGTCGGCTGATCAAGATGTTCTTCAGTTCGTATCTCTATCGTGAGATTGAGACGTGGATCAGTGTAGCAGCTCTATTGTTCATCGTTCATATGAAGTTGGTGCTTTAAGCAAAGCATAACATGCTATTGACAATGTAATATTAGATGCAGGATTGTCACTTTATCGAAACAATACGAAAAGCGTGCTCAAAATATACACCATTTGCTTTCTTTTAAAACCAGTGATGAATAAAAGTCCGATAAACGTATATGAAAGTCTTAAGCTTATATCAGCATTTTATTAGCAATTTTTGTCGCGTTATTTGTCTCCCCCTCTCTCTCTCTCTTCAGCCACAGAGAGTCCACTGTCAGAACCTACAACAGTATAATATTCGCTATGAATGTCTCAGGTTCGCTTCTCAGGTGGCTAATCCACATTGTGTCGATATACTTAGGTTTATGAGCATAATCATAATATCTTAGACTCGATTCTCAACTTGGGTGGTCCACATTGTATTAATTTTCGATTCAAGATTCATAATATGGGCATATGCATAAAAATCTTTTTTTTTTCGACGCCATAATATTGTGCCATAAGAATAGGTAGAGGAAGATACTATTAGCAATTCAGTATTACTGTTTTCCTCTCACATGTAATATTCTTATGGGAAAAAATGGCTCAATTAAAACAGCCATAGCACAACGTAAAGGCATAATAAACATCCCATTACTGCAATGAGCCAAATGTTACCATTACCGGCGTACAGATGTTTCATGAGCTCATATCTTGTGTTATAATCACGTAAATAACATAATGATGTAACTAGACTTTTAAGTGCCAATTTTTTAGTGCCCAATTGTTGTTATGAATATGGTAATTAGGTACGAAAGTCTACAGACTTATAAATAAATAAATAAACCCAACAGTCACATACATAGTCCTGACCCCACACTAAGATCGAGTCTTGTGTCGTGGGTATCAGGAACTACGAGATAATTTTTTTCGGTCTCACGAATACCCAGACCCGAAAATAATACTTGTAGTTCACACAAACATTTGTCTCGGTGCGGGGATCGAACCCGCGGCCTCTCGTTTCACAGACGGCGTCTAACCAACTGCGCCACGGAGGCTGTCTTGCGTGTTATTATGTTTTATGCTTCTCGACTTAGTTGAATGAATTTGACGGTAAATACGGTGCAGCCCAAATTGAACATCTAGTGGTAATAGATGGTGTCTGTCGCCAGTTTACATTATTATGTCAGCCTATTTGAAACCACAGCATCATAAAGCTGACATAGTCGTAACCAAGTATACACTGGTTGAACTCGAAACGCGACACTTTCGCGTGGTTCACTGTGAAGGGTTTTCACCATCGCGTACGGTGGTAATGAATGAATGAATACAAATATTTTAAGACTAGGTAATGCTTGTGTTACTAATAAATATGTTTTTCTTTCCAGCTAAATGTCTGATTAGCTTGTAATTCAGACATTGTAATGTGTACTATTGTTGATTTTCTCTGTGATATTAGTCCTGGTCCTGCTGCCAAATTCGATTAAATCATGAATTTATCTCGCGAAAATGTGTCTGAATACATTAGAGTAACGAAATCGAATTAGTAAATCCTAAAATAAGCGGAGTATTCGTGTAAACGGACGTGTATTTATAAACGGTACAAATATTTTTGATAGTGGGACGAAGTGATGGCCTTGAATTATGAGTAGGATCAGTTTTTTGCATCATTAATATGTCTAGAGTATTTTTTTCTGGATTTACTCGTATTTTTTGTTTATTACTTTATTATGATCATGATAATCCCCCAATCAGCACAAGTCCAGCGTGGTGGATTATGATATACATATGCATCCCTATCAATTTAAGTCTCGATTGTAGAGGAGGTTCATTGCCTGCAGTGGGACATATATGGCCTGGATTATTATGATAGTCAGTTGTGTGTAACCTACTGCAGAAGATAAGACTCCCACAAACATTCCTAGAGTGACCTATTAGAGATGACACTATATTCTAATTATAAACGGAATGTTTGTGCGTCGTTTTTTAGATATCTTTGATACAAGCCTGATTCAAGTAAACATTTTTTTATTGGCGAATACGATGATGTCGAAGTACTCAGTATTTTATTAAAAAAATACTATCATCTAATCATTGTCATCAAAAGTACCACTTTTGTACATAGACCTACCCCAAATCTAAAGAGAAAAGAAAGGAAATGCCCCAAATTTCTCAAATTACATAGCAAAGGACACACAAACACACATACCTCGGGCGTTATTAAAATAATATTATTTTCATTTCAGATGGTGCGCCCGCGGTTCAGATATAACCACGAAGAAATAACTTTGGAACGCATCCAAAAACTATATGAGATTTTGGAGACTCCGCAAATATTTCTAATAGTGAATGACGCGAAAATAAATTAAACATAACTAATATTAATGATGATAATGCGATATTTTGACTTTTTAATGGAAGTCATGAAAATATTGAAGATGAAAAGAATATAAAACGAAATGTTATCGAACATCTGAAGAAGTTTAGTAGATGGATGATTTTCGAGTTCTATTTACACCTATAAGTGAAGGTCGTGAAGATATCGATACAAACTCAATGCATTGTGATAGTGATGTGGTAGTGTGTGCTCGAACCGAAAGTGCTTTTGATGATGGCGAAGGATCGAAACCTTTGCGCCCTGGTGACACTGTTAGTGTTTCAAATGGTTATCGACATTAGTGTGGAGATCATCGACTCACGTGAGTAGTGTTTTTAATCATTTACATTAAATATGAAGGTTTTCGTAATATGTAACATAGTCATGAGAACATCGATATTCCTTCTAGAATATAAAGCGTTTAAACCCTTTAAACATTTTTTTGCTATGGTAAAATTCCTTTAATACAACGTATGCAGGATGTAGGATGTGGATCTCCCGCGCTACTCTAATGGCTCATAATGAATACGTTTTCACCACCTTGGGGTTACTAACTATAATATTTCTTTAATGTATAAAGACGACTATCTAAAACGGAGGCTCTAAGTATAAGAGCACTCGAAACTTAACTACCGTGGTTTCTAGTCATCCTCAAAGAGAAATAAGAAAAAAAAAATATTTTCTGTTAACAGGACTACAATTCTAGAATATGTGCCTGGCGTGGAAATAGGCCCGTCCATTATCACAATTTGACACTTCAATTGGCTCAGTCAGCTGTATGTAGAAATGATAAGATTTCTTTCCAACGATATCGTAGAGAATAAAGGCATAATTTTATTTAATTATAATTAAAGTAGAGGTATCTACAAAATTCCTATTAATTATATTTGAAATTTTAGCAATAGATAGTATTAAACAGATTTAATATAGTACCAGATTGTTAACACGATTATTATCACTCATTTATTGCCGAAAAGTTTTTTGCATGACGGCGTGTGATACGTTATCTAGTCCAATATGTAGTGTCGAAGTCGACCTTATTTCTCTGCTGGCTCCCGTCCAAATGGCGCGAACATAATGTACAGTTGGGGCAATTTTGTCACACGCCTAGCAGTTACCCGATGGGTTTAATCCAATACGGGTGAAGATTATTGGGATATCGGGCAGTATCTATATCATCCCAGAGGGATACCAACGCTGGGCATAGGTCTTCTCTCATTGAATTAGGCTTTATTCCCCGATGATTCAACGCAAGCTTCATATATAGCTATAGCTGTGTTTCGCAGATTTATGAGTGAAATAACTTGGATATTGGCTTTATAAACGTTCGGCTGACTAAAATTACATAGGTACATAAACTCACGCCTGTATCCTTTAAAGGGTGAAAATATATTTTATAAGAGACTCACAGCTTTTACTGTCCCGCCCTCACACCTGCCACTGCAACTCCTGTAAGCCAGGATCAACAGTGGCACGCATTTTAATGACACTGAGCATTGAAGCTCAGCGAGTCTCCGGGAATGTCTAACTTGTCTTTAAACCGCAACGAAATCAATCAAAAAGTTAAATTAATAGGAGGAGATGGAAATATATTATTGTCCAGTTCCCTCCCTAATAAAGCGGGTGACAAAACTAAAGAGACTCACAGCTTCTTGCAGACACTATACTCATAAGGTCGTCTAAAATTAGACCCATCAAAATGCATCCAATCTTTGGAAGATACTTTTTTGGTACTGCCTGAATTGGACCCTGAACCTAACACTTTATGGATCAAAAGCCATTTTTTCCAACTAGATATAAACAACTAGACTTATAGAGAACATTATTAATGCTAATTTAATAACGTGTAACACTTTATACAATTTGTCGTTAATTTAGTTTAGCTATCTGCAGCATACATGCCAGCGCGGCGTCGCCCGTGGTTGTAAATTTCCCAATATCAGATCCGTACATACTAAATAATCTAATCGGCTTGTTGAAACTGGTTTGAATAACAAATACCTGCCGGACTTATTTATGTGGTTGAGTTGGAAATTCGGAAATTCTCACATGGTGCAATGTAAGTTGATGGTGTAAGTGAAGACCTAATGTTTCGTTTAATACTTTATCGAAGGTTGAATCATCGTCATTAACAGATATTATAGAAGTGTACTGCTGAAAATGGGTAATCTCGAAACATTTAAATGTTAATGTTGGTAGCGACCTGCACCCAGCGACATGATTGTTCTGTTAAGATATAATTTTACTAAAATATTCAAAGAGACTGTCTAATTCTCGATTGCCACAAACAGAAATACGTGTTGAAATAGGTTTGCTGCTTGATTTTATTAAACCAAAGGTATTCTCGGAGTTTGAATATGCTTTCAATGTATTATGAATTCTTCACTGGCTTTTTTATACTTTGGCTTATCAGGAATTTAACGACTTGGCCCAGCTTTACAAGACTGTCTTTCTTCAATATGAAGACGCTATTTATCCTTTATTAATAATAATAACAGTGTTTATTTAACCTCCAACTAAATTACCAAACAGACACACAATTTCGCTCGAGGGTGTTGTGAACAGCGCGGCGTCCCGCCGGCTCCCACGTCCCGAGTTACGACGTTTATCTCTCGCATTAAGATGCTATATGAAGCCAACTTACTTCGCTATTATATCTACTGTGAATATTTTATAGCAAGCTAGCCGGTGTGCTAGGATTTGCTCGGGAGTTAGTCTTAGAGGTCACGTAATATTTTATTAGATGGTTGAGAAGATGGCAGCTATGTTTATTTGTACATGGGCATCTATATTATCTCATATCCATTGGGCTAGAGCTTTAGGATTACGAATATCGAGGGTTTAGTCCTATGTGTTGACTTATCATAATATGCTAGTAGATTTAATACTACCATTTTCTTAGCAATGGCAACATCATGATTGTTTACTTTACCGATCAAAAGTTTAATAATATCATTAAATTTAAGCACATCCGTAATTTTTTAAATATCAGTCGGCAAGATTTAGCATCAAAGACATTCCTTCCATGAATATTTGCACTACCAACCTTAACTTGAACATTTAAAAAAATAATAAAACTGCTTCTGTACGATTCAGTTAAACGTTTTAAAACCAACTCATGTGGTAGGATGAAACAGGAAGGCGATAAAACAGCAATCCACATGAATCGTAAAAACGCTGTGCAATTGTACGTACAGACGAATTTTATATGTACACAGTTTAATAGAATAACGCACTTTATATCTTAAAATAATTTGAAGAAGCCCGGATATAAAGCCGAGTTATGGAGATCATGTCGACGAGGTAGTAATTTTACTGGATGAGATAGTCTCGTTTGCCCGAAACATGTACTTACTCAGTAACTGTTTATTAGTCCGTGAAGCAACTGATAGTAAACGACAAGTTTCATGTTTTTGTGAAAGTATTCGGGCCTTGATCCACCACGCTAACTCGTTGATGGAGAGACACTATCTATCTATATCAGCCCATATACGTCCCACTGCAGGGCACGGGCCTACTCTACAATCGAGAGAATGTAAGTAAGTCCGCCAACCCGCACTAGGCCAGCGCGGTGGACTATATGTCCTAACCACTCTCAATCGATTCTCTCGATGGAGAGACACGCATAATAATAATTATAAGCCTATCAATATGTATTCTGATAAAGCTAAGTGAGTAAGTAAGCTAATTAATACCGTGAATGATGATTCAATAACATTTCAGGGATGACATAATTAATTATTATGTAGTTACTAAACTACAAATTTATATTTGTGGGCGATTTGCTGGATGCAGGCCATTTTCAACACTCCACTACAGAAATCTATAGAAAAGACTTTGTTCAACAGAGGATTTCCTGTAGCTAAAGGAACATTTTAGAAGTTACGAGTATTCAGCATGAGAATCTACAATATATTGTGCTAGCAACACTCATTATAAAATAAAAATTATAATCATTAAAAAAAATCTCTCATCCATCGCTTATCAATTCCCACCCGGTTTCAATCCTCCTACACCACTAGCACCGTTTATCTATCTTCTTCTATACATATAATAAAAATCTATACATATAATAAAAATGTAAATGGTCGATGTCTGTACATGGAAGATATTTAAGAAATTTCAACGCGGGGGGGTCTTTATAACAGCAACAGAATCCAAAACAATTTTTTTTAGAATTTTTGTCTGTCTGTCTGTCTGTATGTTTGCTTGCGCATCACGCAAAAACTACTGCACCAAATGAGATGCGGTTTTCACAGTTGTATTGCTGCAGTATCAACTTAAAAACTGGTATATGTTGCATTTGCATACAGGGTGTTTCTTTTTGTTTGCTTGCACATTACTCATAAACTACCGCACCAAATTAGATGCGGTTTTCACAGTTATATTGCTGCAGGTTCAACTTAAAAACTGGTATATGTTGCATTGACATACAGGTTGTTTCTTTTTGTTTGCTTGCACATTACTCATAAACTACCGCACCAAATGAGATGCAGTTTTCACAATTACATTAGTGCAGGTCCAACTCAAAAACTGGTATATATTTTATTTACATACAGGATGTTTCTTTTTGTTTGCTTGCACATTACTCAAAAACTACCATACGAAATGAGATGCAGTTTTCACAGTAATATTAGTGCACGTCCAATTTGAAAACTGGTATATATTTTATTTGTAGACAGGGTGTTTCTTTTTATTTACTTGCGCATAACGCAAAAACTACAAGACGAAATGAGATGCGGTTTCACAGTTATATAGGTACAAGTCCAACTTAAAAACTGGTAAATGTCTTATTTACATACAGGGTGTTTCTTTGTATTATGGAAGATAAATGAGAAAAACTAATATTCCCCATATTAACACTGGATTAACACTTAGGCTACATTTTATCCAGATAAATTAAGTGTTCCCGTGGGATGAGGACGGAAATCCGATATATTTGTTACTTTTTATACTCAAAGGGATGCGATGGGCGTGGATTACATACTTTGAGTGAGAATGAGATAGGACGGGCGGGATATAACAGAACGGGACGGGATGAGAAATACCAAATAATCTATACATGTATATTTTTTTAAACAAAGTTAATCACGCAGACGAAGTTAGCGGGCAGAAGCTAGTATCTTACTAAAATTATTACCAAGATAAAGGTAAACACACCGGTGATCTTTAAGATGGCAACGAGGCTCTCAAAATATGCACTGTTATGATGCAGCCGAGAATAGTGCAGGCAGGTGTTGGAACATCTAAATATATATTGTCCACGCCTCGGGTCGTAAACCCCGGATACTTATAGACGCTTGACACTTCGCCAATTGCTAATATGACAAATGTTTTGGCAATTTTCTGGGTGGTTGCGAATTTTTTGTTGTGTTACGGTTGTAGGTTTTTTTGCTGGGTAATTGCGACTAGTTTTGATGACCACGCTTCCGATATGATTGTTTGTAATTGCTTTGTATCTTATCCTTTGATTTATAAGTTTAAGTTGCATTTGATGTCAAGTTAATATTACGAGTATATATTTTGCTTAGTTTAGAAATTCTGTGATTCTTTTTACGAGACATTATATAAAATGTGAAAGTTATGAACTACAATCTGCGTACTATCATAATTGTATTACTTATATAGCTAAAATAATTTCAAGTTACCAGTGTAAAAAGACTCACTTAAGGCTAATTACATCCACCTGCTAACAAAAGCTATCAACAAGAAGCGCTAATGGAACCGTGATGACAAAAATATGTTCAGCTGCAAATTCATCTTCTTTTTTTATATTGGCATGAAAAAGAAACTAAGCACCTGATGCGAAGTGTCAGTTCAGATAGAGTGTCCATTGATGTGAAATGTTTATCTCTTGATAGTCAACACAATTATGCCGGCCTGATTGTATCTGGATAAACATAGGATAAACCCAAAATGCGAAATACTTACGTGAGTCACTATGATGGGGTCATTATCGGTCTTGATCTAATCAGAGCGATTGGAGGCATATTCGTAACCACGGGAATAGTGATCACCATTATAAAGAAAATTTTAAAATATATTTTTTTTACTGATGCGACTCACGCAAGTATGTCCCGTTCTAGAATCAGCTAGTACTCAAGAACATCCGGTTTCAAGAGAACCAACATAATTTGTACGATTGGCGAAATAATTATCTTCTGCCATAAAATAGCTTATCTGGACATGGAAACACTTTAAATAATCCGAATTCCATAAACAATCTTTCTTGTCCTTTTTAAACTTTCTCAGCCATTCTAAAAAATGATGTGATATGTAATACCTTATCAATAGTGAAATTTCATAATCACTGATGATCTTTCATCATCAGGTGAGTCGCTCATTTACCACTCGTATGCAATTAAAAAAAAGGCAGTGACGTGCGTCAATCCCCGTGGAATAAGCTTCGGAACTCCACGCCACGTGTCCCTGTCTAAATTCGTAACATCTGGCGCTGGGCCAAGAAGCACTTCCTCCTTACGCTACGGGGACATTTTTAAATCTAATGCATGGACTTCTTGTTGACTTTGACCGGTGTTGTTGTTTTGGTCTCTATTACATGTGTGTATCGTAGGATAATATTTACTAGCTTCTTGGAAAAGAATTGAGGTCGTAATAATATTTTTATTAATTATAGTTAGAACTCCATGTGGCGTAGCATCTGCGTTTATCTTACTCTGTACTAAATTAGTATATTTTTCAACTCATTTGCTTAATTCAACCCATTTCATATTGAGCGCCTCTATGGAATAGTGTAAGTGGAATAGTGGCAACTTGTAAAATGTAAGATGGTGACTTCAATTGTCGTACCAAGAAGCATATTTAAGTGATTATTATGTTTTGAATCTGTTATTTTTAAATTCAATTTCTTTTGTATCTTCCGATGCTCTAGACTAATTTCTGAGGAGTTCGTCTCTATGATGTTAAGAAAGGCAATTATATTTTCTTAGTACTCTTCAGATTGATCTGATTACCCATCCTATTTCCGTCACTACGCGAGTGTACTGAACTTTAAAGAGTACAGAATTTACTATTACTATTTTGACGTATTGTCTTTTTCTAGGTGGCGCTTAGGGCGTCGGTTAATTTCGTCACATTGATCTCTGGCTTGGGTCCAACACATGCCGATCTCTAAATATGTAATGTCGCAGTGCAATTCTGTATTTAGGACAGTTTTGATGGGGGAGCGTGGTTATTAATAGTTTTTGGTTTGATTCGGGTGCGGTGGCGAGGGCTTTCACTTTGAACTTAGGCGGTTATAATTAGCCTCGGTTTGTCGCTTTCAGTAGGCAAGCGCTATGAATGTCAAGAGGTATTCTGAATAACTGCAGTTGATTTGGATTTATTAACACGGTCTTTGAGATAGTGAATTTTTGAAAATAGGAGCTTTTTGATTGTTATTTTAAGATTCTCATTTTGTTTTACTCTATAACGTATTTAATGGAAAGGGACTGATCCTAGTTTTTTCTTGTTGTAATTCGTAATAAGGATAGCATACTTATTGGCGAAAATCTAGAGCTATTCTGAATATATTATAGCAATATAAAAAAAAATCGTTTTCAATTTGTATCTACGATATTTAGCGAATTCCTAATATATCTAATTTCATTAATTAAATCTTGGCTCATTACATCAACTTCAAATTTAACTCGTATATCAATAAGAATCCAAATCGCGTGCATCGCACAACATTCAGCCAATTTTTTACCAAATCCATTCTGATAAATTGAACACAAAGGCAATATCATGTATTTATGGCACCAATTTGGTGAGATCATGGTTCAAATGAGGGTTTTTCTACGTGCATACAGTATTGGGATGCAAGGCGTCGAAATGAGAAAAATACTTTATTTCGCTCACGTAGACCGGATAGCGTTCTGTGCTTGTATTGGGTATCTCGAGTGTCTCGCGCGGAAATTATTTGTTAAGGACTTCATGAAGTGATACTATTTGAACATAATATAGAGATAGTTTTCTAACGTAAACTCATTTTTATAAAATGGTTTTAAGCAACAAAACTTGCCATTTATTGTTTTAAATGTTTTCATGGGTTTATGAGTTTGGTCTCGGGCTTAGAAAAAAGTAGAGGATTTTTATTTAGATAAATATTGTAATTAAGATATAATAAGTATAATGTATATATTTTTGAAAACATTGCTTGAATAAAGCCTGCATTCCTCCTCGGGGGAATCCTCTAAAATAACCAGTATACTAAACATTGCTGCTTATTCAAAGATCAATATTTAAATTAGATCGTTTGTCAGTAAGTGGCGGTGTAGTGGCGTCGAAAACGCCTTTCCATTAGTCTATATGAGAATCGTGTAATATTACTGTAATATATACTTAAAACATAACTTGTGACGCGCACGGCGTCCTGTATGATCTAATAACGGTTTGCGTAGTGCTTTGTACGTTTCCATTGTTGTTACGTCACGATATTTATGTACATTTTGAATGTTATGATGAAAGATGAGTATAATGAAACCTAAGAGGAATGACTCATATGGAACGTAGTTTATTTGAAAGAGATAACGAATGGAAGTAGTAAAGAGTAAAAGAGTTGGAGGATGAATTAGTAAGATGTTGAAATATGAAAGGACAGAATAGTAGAAAACAGTTTGAAAGACGATGGAATACGTTGAAGACGACGGATGACGACTCAATTAAAGACGTATTAAAGAAGACGATTACATACTGAAGAATATCTAAACAATCTTTTATTTGATTTGACCCGACACGAAACTATTCCCACATTTATTTTAGTAATTGAATAGAATTAATATATCTACTATGCGTGTTTCCGTAGGAGCAGTATCAACTAATGTTGATTTCATAGGTGGAAAAGTTTTGGGAGTCATTAGAACCAACTTTATGGTGAAAATGTGGTGACGAAGTATGAAAAATATATTTTTCAATGCAACACAATCATCAATCATTGGATTCTAATAACAAAACATAAACTATCTACATGAGTATACACGAACTGCGAATTTTAAGAACCTAGATCAAATAAGGTCGAATAATCCATTTTGTGTGTATCAATCTGATAAATCTGGTTTGAATTTAGTTTTTGAAAGCAGTTAATATAAATCAATTGTCGAAGTAAAATGTTTTAAATAACTTACCAAAATGATGTAGCGCCAATCCCGCTTAAATTGCGGCCACCACACGTACCTACGACAAAAAATCGTGAATCAATGGAGACGCGCTAACACTAACTCAATTCTCATCTCCCGGCTCCTTTGATGTAATAGAGTCTTTATTTACTGTTGTGCACGCTCTAATGTGCACTACTCTTTACACTTTGTAGGTACGTTTCATTGCCTATGTTTCAACCTAGTATTGTGACGTCACTCTGCCGATTAGATTTGTTTCGTAGAGAATTATAGAGTGCTGTAGCAAATGGTTATAGTATATATAAATGGGCATGATAAACAGGGTACTCCTCCTCCTTGAGTCGTTCCCCCGATGGGGGTCGTGAGTCATCAGGAAACAATCGTTCGCGCACGATATTGTGCCATCTGAAACCTGACACCCACATTTCGCCTTATATGTTCCGTCCCACGTTGTGATAGCGGGCGAGCCTATCACCATATCGAAAAATCCAATATCACTTTACCCGACACGGGATTCGAACTCAGCTTTGCAATCGTACTATAGCACTACTATGCCACCGTGGCAGTCACCACCACATCAGTACATTTCCCAACTACTCGTAAACATCTCCATTAATACACATTATATTAAAATAAATATCTGCAGCGTTCGTTTTTCTGCGGAGGCTAGACGGTGTAAGGGCCCTTCATAATCGCGTCTCACCCATCGAGTGCAAACGAGTGCACTTCAAATGTCTTTTTTCCAAACACCTTTTACATTCGTGTTTTCAATGGCTCAGACAGAGTTTGTGATTTTAATGTTTAAGTTTGACTTTAGAAGTTGCTATTTTTAATGGGTTTTGGAAGCTCTGTTAAAATAACTGACTTGACTTTTATATATTTTGAAGTGATTAATTGATTGCTTCTTTGGTTTGGTGGCATGTATAGTCTCTGAATTGTGAGATCTTGGGTTCGATTCCCAAATCGAGCTGTCCACTTTGTGTGCGTTTTTGTTTGGAAATTTTTTATATGATCTAAGATACTAACACAAAACTGAGTCCTTTGTTACTTGAATAAATAAATTATTATTATTATTATATTATTATATGAGTTTCCTTGCACTAAAATTCGTACCCCGTACCTCGCCTCCTTTATCTTACACGGACGAAAATATTACAGTAATATTGCTTAAACCTTTGTTTGTGCTTTGGTTACATTTACGAAGTGCCGATTAAAAATAACGGTTTTATTTTGAAGCCAATCTTAACAAGTGTTTTCCTTGGAAAACCATGATTATATAAAAAATTAAAGGCCCAGTCACTGTGGTATTTTATTATTTACTACTAAGCAGATAGAAATATGGTAGAATTGCTGAAAATGAATCCAAATGTTTATATTATTATTTTTTTAAACCCATGTGGTCACAGCGATAATTTACTACGCGACAATTTATGAAGCGAACCATAACGTGACGTCATCATGGGAACTCTCGACTCATTAAAGCCACATGTTTATAATAAATTCATTAATTTGAACAGGTGCCCGTTATTTTCACATTTATTTAATGCATTTCGCCATAAAATAGCATTGAGAAATACAGTATGACTTTAAGTGACTTCGGCAGTTTAAATATGGAATGCAAAGATTACCATTAATAAGGACGAAAGCTTTTTAAGTGTAAATGCAATAAAATGCACTCATAAAGACATACGCATTTGCATGCATACTCTCTCACAAACACACATATACATGCACACATCATTTTTATTTAACGCAATAACATTTTAATAAATTTATTTTTCGAATTTAACAAAGCATGACGACCAATGTAATAACTATCGATTGGGCGGAAATTATGCCTCTTCACGGACCTAGGATTTTAGGAAAGTTTATTATAATTATATTTCCCTACAAGGACCTCCGTGTTCATTACCGCGATTGTCTAAATTGCACTATTACAATTGTTATAACCATTATGTAGTTAGTATAACTACCGTATCAGTTACAGTAAGTTACTTAAGATAATTAATAATTCTTGTAACTTCCTGGTGCGCGTGACTCATGACAGCTCATCTTTCGCTTGAAATGCTTAATTTATTAATATTTAAATGACAAAGGCTTTTTCCAGGATCGCCTTATGCCATTTAATTCTATTTTGGGATTAAATGGTTGTTTGGATTGAGTTGATTAAGAATTTAAGAATTATGAGGTGATTCACGAGGTTGAATTTGCAAACGCCCGGACGGTGTAATTAGGATTGTTTACTACGAAGCACTGTAATTTATTCAAGGTTATTTAGCTTCAATGTAATATCAATAAAGAGAAGTAAGAGCCAGACATTGATTATAATAAAAATATGCATCTATTACAAATGGATTGAGTTCTACATACTCGTATTTTATACATAGTGGTATTAAATAGCTTAATGCATAATTTGACTATGGAGTCTCAATTGCCACTTTACTCGATCCTGACATATTACTTTCGCTTCATTCACTTTCATCAACGACTTCATAAGTTCATGTATGATATTAAAGAGCGAAGCAATATTATGAATAATAAAGTCCAAACAAAAATCTGAAATCATTGAATAACCTTATAAAAACTCATTGGTTACCTCCTCCGTCTTTTTTACTACCCCATTCAGCGTGAGATACACCCACATTTTTAATAACTCCCCAAATCCCAGCACTAAATTATAAATATTAAAACGATAAAGAAATAATCCGGCGGGTGTTGGGACAACATATTTTTTTTATAGTTGCAATAACACGTTATTCAAGTGAGAATCATGAAATCTGAATGGAAAATGGCGTGGCAATATGGCGCGGTGCTCATCCAGTCACAGTGGCAATTTCCTCCCCTGCAGATGGCGACTGCTTCAAATATCTTATTTTATGTACACACAGACGTATGTTTGTGATATTCATTAAGGATTTGTTTTAGTATTCAGTGTTGGAGATTCGTTTTTGGGTTTGGTCGGTTGCTTTATTTTATGGTGTGTGGTGGTCGATGGGATTACAAAATAATGTATGTACATACATACCGTATAACTTTACGTTACTGTCCTGTTACGTTGCTTGTCTTTACGTTACAATGGGGCTTTTTAAAATAATACACAAGCCTGTATATTTCTAAGATTGGGTCTCCTCTACAATCGAGGATTCGTTTAAGAGGCCATAGGTCATCCGCTGCACGATTTGTGGGTTAACAGACTTTACAAACCAAACAAAACCAATCAAATTAAATTAGTATTTTTGGATTTATTTAAACTTTTCAAGTATCGAGAACAGATTACGTCTACGATTGAGAGGCTTTAAGTCTTAATCCATTCCGTTGGTTTAATACCAGTAAGTAAGAGTTCGAAATTCTTGACGACCAATCCTCATATTCATAATTCTCTTAAACTTACATAGAAACATTTACCTGTCTAAATACTATAATTACCAATTAAGCAAACCCATCACGTGTAAACATTTCCTTACAATTAACATTGCGATAATCATCGCACCACTAGAATTAATTTAGTAATTCGATTAGTTACTCCGCGGAAGACCGGCGGAGCGGCGAGCAATTTGAAGCAACGCAAACTTATTAATATTGCCATCACGGCACCTTTCATAAGAAGCGGATAGATGTCTATGGTTTTATTGAAAATTATTCCTCGCATATTACTTAGGCTTTTTGTTTTGACGGTGGGTTTGAAAGTGTGTTCAAAGTTTTGGAAAGTATTAATAGTACGGATTGTAATTTTATATAGGCGCAAAGAAAATATTATTCATCTAACGGTAAATGCAATATAATTCAAAGTATAGAAATTATTTTCTTTTCGGAAGATACAGTTATTATAATAGCCCAGTCGAAACTCATATAATATTACACAGCTTAGTACAAATAATTACCTACCCTAAAATACCCTAATGAGAAAATGTAAATAAAAACAGCAGTGTAAATGCATTGTTGTGTATCGATTTCAAGGACTGTATCCACAGTAACCACTGGGTATATTGAGACTTAACATCTTATGTCTCAGGATGGCAAGCGCAATGGAATGCCAAGCATTGCCTTGTAATTCATGGTGTTGTTTGCTTTTCTACTGTCCATGAACGGTCGTATCGCATACTATTAGGCGAATGGCGTGCTAGTCTCGCCATTCATTGCAATAAAACAAAACACTTGCTTACACACAATGTGTAGTGGCCCTACTATGATGGCCTTTTTTAATTTTTATCATTATGTATGATGGCTATCTGGACGGATACGTTTATTATAATACCAGCTAAAACTTGCAAATATTTTTCATTTATTTTCAAAGTATATTTTTCAATCCAATCCGCTGTTTCTCTTTTCACTTCACAACAGAAACTGTCAACTTGATCATTTCGAAACAAGGAAGCATTATTTATAGGTGGGTATAATGAAAGCGAGAAACCAGATTCTGTCACGTCTCGTAACCTCGTTTTAAGATTTAATTATCACAAAAATACACACAGATAAATATCGCAAACGTTAACCACGAAGAACTTGGATCCCTGTGAGCTTTCAACACAACTTTCAAAAGCATAATATTTTGAAGTATCTCAAGAAGTACTGGGCAGAATAAGAATAAGCAATGAAAATTTATCTTTTCGACTTAGACCTCTTATTTAGGATTTTTTAAAAGTCAATGATGTTTTAAATGATGATCTCAAACATGAACATCGGTGTTAAAGATACGTTGTATGATTCGTAACATTTGGTCACTTACTGGGAAGAACTTTCTTCTCCGAAGTGGGATGTATCATTACACTGGTCAACAAAAAAAATAAAATCGTTTGTTTCCTTTATTTTTTTTTTGTTTCTATCTCAAACTAACGCGTATTTTTTAAATATGGTAATAATTTTTCTCTCACAGCTTTTGTTTTTGAGTTACAGCTAACTACTCTCCATTACTATTTTTACTTATAGTTGCGTTTTTTATTGCACATTGAAATATATTTTGTTGTTGTTTTCGATATGGTTTCGTCAAGAAGGTGTTGTGTACTTAATCCTGATTCTTTTTGCTACATTTGTGGTGAATATTTATTTGCAAAATGTCGAAAACCTATATCGGGCTTTATAAAAACTGCGTATCATCAATACTTTATCAATACAAATTAAAAGCTGGTATTTTTGATGGGCCACAGATTAGGCAACTCGTGAAAGATCCTAATTTTGTCAAATCAATGACTGAAGTGGAATCCAAAGCTTGGAAGTCATTCGTTTTGGTTTTGAGTAATTTCCTAGGCAAAAAGAAATCGGACGACCACGTCGAGATTGTTGAGTCCATGCTATCGAACTTGCAAGAGTTAGGCTGCAACATGAGCATAAAAATCCACTTCCTGCACTCACATTTAGACCGATTTCCACAAAATATAGGTGATTTTAGTGAGGAGCAGGGTGAAAGATTCCATCAGGATCTTCGAACAATGGAAGAGCGGTATCAGGGGCGGTGGGACTCACATATGATGGCAGACTACTGCTGGAGTTTGCAACGTGATCTACCTAAAGTCGTTTATTCAAGAAAATCGTATAAAAGATCATTTGATAGTGTTCAATCGAAATTTTGTTAACATCATTTATTAATTTTCTGTACTTTTTTATCAAAATAATACATACATACATACATACATAAACTCACGCCTTTATCCCCGAAGGGGTAGGCAGAGGCGCCACTAGGACACCCACATTTCGCCTTGCATGTTCCGTCCCACGATGTGATAGGGGGCGAGCCTATCGCCATATCGGGCACAAATTCCTGACTCCGGGCTGATAATGAATAGAAAAATCCAATATCACTTTGCCCGACCCGGGATTCGAACCCGAGACCTCAGCTTTGTAACCGTACCGTAATACAACTACGCCACCGAGGCAGTCAAAATAATAAAACTCTTTATTTCAAAAACTGAAGCTGTTAGCAATCTCCCAGTATTTTTTTCATACTCAGGGCCATAGAAATACCCAATAACAGAAAAAAAAATAAAGGAAACAAGACCTGTGTTGACCAGTGTTATTAATACAAATCAAAATCAGCTTCTACAAAATAATTAACAAAAATAAACCTCCCAAAGATTTCACAAACACGTTGACATAGACGAGCTGAAATCGCTGAATGTTTTCCAAGGAAATCTCTCATTTCGTTTCAGTTATGGCGAGTTAGTGAGAGCTAGGTGTTGAATGCAGTTGTTTCGTAATTTCCGTTCCGGGCGGGTCGCAGCTGCGCCGGCTTTCATCCCCTTCACCCCCACCCGCATCTTGGGGGTTTCTTTGACCTATATACCAAAAATTGGATATTTTTAAGTGTTGCATTTCGACTTCGAATATTTGGGGCGGAATTGTGGGTGCTCTTTTTCTCAATTTCCCTTGTACAGTTTCACAGTCTTTATAAGACCAAAAATGAAAACAAGTTAGATTTGGTTTACTTTGAAATGAAATATAATTACTCTGCCCCGTGACCACGAAAACTGTAGTCTTCGAAATACTGCGTAGTTTAAATTTAAATTAACCATGAACTGTTATAGAATACGTAAAATTTTATATTCTAATTGGTGTGTTTATATCACAGAAATAGGATCGTATGTTGTGGTCCTCAAAAGCCTCATTAGTGATCATCTGCACTAGCTATATCAAAGCTTCGCAACGTAAAACGTAATGTCTATTGTACCCTTTTTCTCATCACAATTGTAAAAATGCTCGACCATCTCAATAAAGTACACATAAAAAATACGCTGAAAATTGTCAGTTTTAAACTCTCCTACAATTCCATAAAACACTGAAATAGTCACGCAAAAGCAAAGTGCGACGCGTTCCGGGAACAATTTAGTCAGTTTGCACTATCCAGAGATTCCTCGAATCGCAAATGTACTGTGGTGGCATTGATGTCTTTTTAAACTACTTATATCTTTAGCTGCCAAGGACAAACGACTAATCGGAATTGTAAGAGCCTGCTTGTGAAACAAAAGGCTGCGGAGTACAATGAATATATCGCAGTCTACAATTGTGTATAATATGAACATAATTGAAACAAACCAAACTAAACCTATTGTAAGAAGCTTCAGCTACGGCAGGCTTCAGCTACAGCCGAATGCTGCTTACTTAGTCTTAGTTCACTGGTTCTAGTACTGGTTGGGAGACTTCAAATATATTATGCAATAAACATTAGAAAATCTACGAAGAAATCTCAAGTCTGCAGGTTTTCTTTCCTTTTTTTATATTGCGGTTAATGGCGAGATGAGCATGCCATTCGCCTGATGTGAAGCGTTACGATCGCTGATGGACAGTAGAAATACAAACACCACCATATTTTACAAAGCAATGCTTGACATTCCATTGCGCTCGCCATCGTGAGACATGAGATATTAAGTCTTAATATGTCCAGTAGTTACTCTGGTTACAATGTCCTTCAAACCGGAATACAACCGAGCATTTACGCTGCTGGTTCGCGATAGAAATAAATGTTGTGGTGGTACCTATCGAGGCGGCCTCTCACATATGAGTGACCTACCAACACCAGTTTTCTGATTTCCTTCTTAGTCACATTACGTCGAGCGATTTTTATAAAAAATTTATTTAGACATTATGTTTTCTGGTGGCAAAAAACCAAGCGACCACAGAAATTAAAATTAAAAACTATAATGTGATAATAAAAATATATATTTAAGTTACAAACCATGTAAGTTGGCAAAATGGAGTCGTTCAGGCTCCGCATAAAGTTTCTATTAAAACTAATATGAAATGAGACAACAAACTGAACGTATTTGTGAATGAGAATGTTCATTTCCAAGATAACATTGAAACTTAGACGGCGTTCGATGTCTTTGTTCGCCAGCGCCGCCTAGACATACTAGTAAATAGACATGGCAATAAATTGATCATTATGACCAATTTAATTAGGTATCGAAAATTGGATTGGCATTTAAAAGTTGAACGAAAAAACTACGATTTGATGCTTGTAAGGCATCTAGACTTAGTGCTTATTAGCGTTCTAATTAGATAGTTGAACATTTTTAGGACATTTTATGGACATCGAATTTAAAATATTAAGTCTTAATAGTCTACCTAATAAAACTATAATTTCGTGCTATTCTTTGATAGTTAAATTAATCAAATCCTCAATAATAATATCTATTTTCAAACCACCGAGCGCTAGACTTTTCGTCCCTAAAAATCACTAACCAAGAGTGACTATCGAGATTACTATAATATTCATGGCCACCTTTAATCATTATTTTCCGTAGTAAATGTTTAATGAAATGAAAATGTTCACTTTCCATCACATCCCTTTCTATCGTTAGTTCATTAACTAGTCTAATTCTTTAAAAAACTGAACCATTTGCCTGACCTACATAGCTCTGTGTCCAGCGAGTCCGATACGATTGTTAGGAGTACTTCAAAGTTGCCTATTCGATTTGCATTCAGTAGTGTTACTGCAACACTCATTTTTACAACTGAAGTAGGACGGGCAGGGGCCATTGTCTGAAACACTAACACGCCTCGTTTATTCACTTTACAAATGCACAGTTGCCCTTTAGTAAAAATTCCAACTGGACGTATGGGTTTTCAGGGCATGTTAGTTGGAAACTGAACGAATGGGTGCTTCGTCAAGCAAATTATTTAATATGTATTTTAAACATCGTTTCGCAGAAAGTAGTGGTAATTGATTTCTTTATTTTTATGATTCTTGACGCAAGGTTTATGGGTATGTTGTGGTTCTGAGTTTTAATGCTATTTTGGTTATTGTCCGGGCGAGTAAGGTCTATCGTAATTTT
The DNA here is from genome assembly GCA_949752805.1 of Deilephila elpenor. Lineage (NCBI taxonomy): Eukaryota > Metazoa > Arthropoda > Insecta > Lepidoptera > Sphingidae > Deilephila > Deilephila elpenor. Next base: position 1,240,019 of record OX457113.1, on the reverse strand, counting down.
TATTGTATACGTCCAGATAATGAGCTAACGGATGATCTGGTAAGTGAGTATGACCGAATTTTTACATTCACAACACCTGGATTATGATCCAGAATGATATATCGAATAGAAGTGAAAGGGAGGAAGAGCGGAATGGGTATAGGACAACGAAACAAGACAACAAAACCGTTGCGTCACATTGTTTTTTTGTGGTGTGTGGAGTAGTGGTACCTTTACTGGTGGTAGGTCTCTCATATGTGAGAGGCCGCCTGGGTGGGTACCACCGCAATGTCTATTTCTCCCGCCAAACAGCAGTGTTAATGCGCTGTTGTGTTTCGGTTTGAAGGACATTGTAGCCAGAGTAACTACTGGACATATTGAGACTTAACATCTTATGTCTCAGGATGGCGAGCGCAGTGGAATTCCAAGGATTGCCTTGTAATTCATGGTGTTGTTTGGTTTTGCTACTGTCCATGAGCGGTCGTATCGCTTACCATCAGGCGAATGGCATGCTCGTCTCGCCATTCATTGCAATAAAAAAAAAAAAAAAAAAAAAAAAAAAAAAAACCTCGGTCCAGCCTCCGCTTATTCCTACATCAGTCCACAGTAGCTACCATATTGCTTTTCGCATCGCAAAAATATAAAAATCATTCAATTTTCCATACAACCAAAAAGCATCAATCCAGAAATTAGAAGATGGCAAAAAATTAAAGGCAGCCATGGAGCGCCGATAGTCGTTAGACGCGGCGCGGTCGATAGCCATGCATATTCATGTCACGGACACAATTACCCGGCTCCATAGTTTTGAACCGGGCCGGCAATTATATTTTGCAATCTGGCCGGAGGTTTTTGCTACTCACATCCGAATGGTGCCGCTGACTGCTGTATGTGGTATTATTGGAATATATTTAATTTGTGATCGTTTCGTACGTTTGGACGGGCATGTTGTTGGTCTGTTTTGGTTTGAGTGAATACTAATACATTCGTTTATTAAGTAAGACGATAAGACCGCACAATTGTACTTATTATGCGCGTGATTTTCGTTGTAGGAATTTGTTTTTATAAGTGCAATAAATTTTATATAAGTAAATAAATAAAAAATATACGTAAGTCGTATATAATCAATAAAAAAAAATCGTGATGAACTGTGAGATGGGTATGAGTCGATGTAAGTAAGGATTTCTCCTTACATTGTAAGTCCATGAGTAGATTTCTTACATTGGTCGTATAAGTGAAAGGATTAGCCGGAACGAATTATTTATTAGTCTTTAGAGTATGCAAGTATTAGGTGGTTGTGCTTTTAATAGCACGATCCTCAAACGAACAGACTTATTACCAAAACAGAATTACGTGAATTATTTTATAATGCGCAGTTAAAGACACGATTTTAAAACCTACAACGTAATATATAATTTGGAATGCATAAAAAAACGAATTATGTTAATTCAGAAAAGTAAAAAATAAATACAAAACACGAACAAAAAATAGAAGCAATACAAGTATTAGTTATCCAAAAACGATACACTTAAATTAATTCAGACAATCTACAGAATGGGATCCACTATCCGTAATCTGGGTTCGTCCTTAAATTTTCAGTTACTGCACCTTCCTCGGTATTAGGCACTTGGGTATGTAAATTGACAATGGGTATTGGACGAGGAAAAATGGTATTACCACGCAAATTGTAAATTGTTTGTTTTATTAAATCGAGTATACTGTTATCGGTATTTGTGCTGTTCTTTTGGTTTCACGAATTCAATGAGTTCAGTTTATTTATTTTTTGTTATTACTTGTGTTGGCAGATGAGCTAGCGACCTGCCAGATTGTATTAACCGCTAAAGGGCTGTTGCAATGATAATGTAATAGCCAAATCTAAAACTCCCTCTCTCTCTCTCTCTCTCCAATCGTTCCATCAATGCTGAGGATCGTGATCCCTGTCACTTGGTCGAGTCTTGGATAGCTGATCGCCATGCCTGACGGTCCTCCGCCAGATGCAGCGCCTCCGGGATAGTCATGGCTAGCGTCTTGCTTATTAGATCAGCCCAACGAGCTGGTCTACGGCCACGTGGTCTGCTCCCCTCAACCTTTCCTCAACCTCATAGATCGCTCCAGGTTGTCAGGGTTTTTCCGCGCCACATGGCCGAAGAACGGAAGACATCTTCGGATAACGATGGTGGAAAGTCGCTCACTTATTAGTATCACTTAAAACTCCCTCTATACCTTGTTAAAAGGGCAAGTCATCATAGCACTCGGGGAACACCGAAGCAAGGAATTAATTCAGCTTGCACATGGAATTCAGGCTATTTTCTTAATGTTGCATATTTAGTGTTGTTATAAGGATTGAAATCATGATAAAGGAAGCTACAACGTAACCTAAATTCTTATGGAATCTTACACACATACATCAACTCACGCGTTTTTACCGGAAGGAGTAGGTAGAAGCGCTACCAGGACAACAACGTCTCGCCTTGTGTTCCGTAAATGTGACAAGGGGCGACCCTGTAGCCATATCGGACATTAATTCCTGACTCCAGGCTGATAATAAATGGAAAAACCGAATATAACTTTGCCCGACCTGGGATTCGAACCCGAGACCTCAGCACTATAATCGTACGATAGTACAACTGCTGTATGGAAATTTTGAGCTCAATAATAGACTAGTTCTAAAGAGATGGTACTATTCTCAGTAATTCAATGTAAGTAACGTTTCTGTTGTCTCATTTCATTCGATCAGGAGGATTCCGAGAAGCGAAGATGTGATGTAAAGTAAGCATTGTCGCTCATGAACACCACAATACTTGGAATTATAGGCACGAGAACAATCTCGCACAAATTTCGCTTTAAGCACAAATTTTGGACTCCGAGCTGATAATGAATAGAAAAATCGAATATCGCTTCGCCCACCTAGGGATTCGAACCCGAGACCTCAGCTTTGTAATCGTACTTACAACTAAGCCACCGATAAAGTGTGTATTTTATATGCTTATTAACAACTGACATATTCATACACAAATGCCAATTAAAACGTGACCCTACAAGACAACAAGGGAGACTTGCAGAACTATTCAGAACACTCCAAGTCGACATTCACGTGACAAGCCGAGCATTAATTTAACACATCAAGTACGCAATAAGTCTCAATTTAACCGTTGCTAAACCATGACGTGTGAAAATTTTGGATTACTCTATTACAGTAAGGAATAATTAGTGATGATTTATAAGTACTACATCAGTGTTCTTAATTATGGTGTAGTTTTATGATTTGGTGCTGTACCAATTCGTGATGTTGACATGAATACGTAATTTAGTAGTATGATCGATGTGATGGTAGTTCACATGACTTGTGCCTTGGGTCCTATTCTTAACTTACATACATACATAAACTCACGCCTTTACCCCAGAAGGGGTAGGCACAGGCGCCACTAGAACACCCACATTTCGCCGTGAATGTTCCGTTCCATGATGTAATAGGGGGCGGGCCTATCGTTATATCGGGCACAAATTCCTGACTCCGGGCTGATAATGAATTTCTATTCATTATCACTTTGCCCGTTCCGGGATTCGAACCCGAGACATCAGCTTTGTAGTCGTACCGTAGTACAACTACGCCACCGAGGCAGTCTTCTTAACTGAAATATTTCAAATATAATATTTAGATTATTTTTCGTTATTTACAAGGACGGAAAATCTTCAGTTTGGCAATAAACTTGTCCTTTATAAGTCATTATATCATGGAATGGTCATAAGCGCAACGAATTGTGAGGATTACTAATGGCATCTTAGTCTGCCCTTTCAAAGTACAGGTTTTTTTTTATTGTGATAAATGGCGAAACGAGCATGCCATTCGCTTGATGAGTAATACGACCACTCATGGACAGCAGCAAATCCAAACAATACGAATTACAAAGCATTGCTTCGCATTCCACTACGCTCGCCATCCTGAGGCATAATTTGTTAAGTTTCAATATGTCCAGTAGTTACTCTGGCTACAATTTCCTTCAAACCGGAACACAATAGTGCATTTACACTGCTGTTTAAATGTGCTGTGTTGCACGAGGTTTGAACATATCTATGTACATATTGATATGTAAAGAAGGTAATCAAGCTTACTCACGATTGGATATTAAATCGCATTATGGAGAAGCTTCTATAGTACGTGAAGTACAATATTACTCATAAACCACATAATCTCATTGATCGTAATTCATACACTACTTCAATATTATGTAGAAAATAATGAACATTCAAAGGGCCGATACAGATTATAAACAAATATTTTTATAAATCAGCGATGGGGCATCAAAGCGAGTTCAAAGCGATACAAAACAATAACTTTGTTATAAATCCATCATAGTTTGTAACTGGGTTATATTTACTTTTTGTTTATTTCCAGCGTATGGCTCATTTGAGGACTTATGGAAAGTATTTGATATAAACCTTTTTAATATATTAATGGAAAAAACATTTTTCCAGCCAACAACGTGTTCCTTCCCTCCTATAGTCAGTATCCCCGTAACGTGAAAAAGCAATTAATCGGGCCGACATTGTTATGTGGAATGGCAAGAGATCAAATAAGTCTGCCATCAGTCACACATCAGATACATTGTATTTTATAAAGCCAGGAACAAACACACACAAACACACACTGCGATGCTAATGGCACATCGTAGGTATTAGAAAGTCCAATACATTTGTTGGTCTCACAACTCCTAACCCGTCAATAAATTGTGAATCATACAATCATATTTTGTCTCGACGTCAGGATTGCAACCATTGTCTCTCGATTGACAGCCAATTTCTTACCAAAATACATCTTTAATACTTCAAAAATTCTAGTCTCGACACAACCTAGCTAACCATTTGTAAACTAAGTCTGTGTAACGCTTGTGATATGGATATTATGTGGCAGATAAACACAAACGTTTGTCCAATTATAATTGAACCAATACCATCCTGAGTCATGACTTAATGTGCTCTAATTTGAATATCATGCTTCAGATACCTAAAGACCGCTGTACTATTTAATGTCAATAGTCTCATAGTAAGATGGTTTAATATTCTAGTTTGCATATTCAGTAATACAAGCTCTGTGCTTTAAATATATATAGTAGAGCTGTTTTTGTGTGATAGTTCTATAGTGAGGTACCAATTACGATGCTTTAACCCTTAACCATCTAACGGTGGTTACAGTTACTCCAACGGATTTTGGTTTTTGAATTACTTCGTTGCCATGCGGCTTATGCACCTTGATGTTGTATGAAATTAAATACACCCAAATAATTACACCCAACAATCACATACATAGTCCTGAACCCACACTATGATCGAGTCTTGTGTCGTGGGTATTAGGAACTACGCGAGACTTTTTCGGTCCCATAAACACCCAGACTCGAAACAAATACCTGTGGGACACAAATATTTGTTTCGTTGCGGGGATCGAAACCGCGGCCTCTCGTTTCACAGCCGGCGTTTAACCAACTGCGCCACGGAGGCTGTCGAAGATTGTCTTATAAATAGCATAAGTGCATGTCTTCGAACAGAGCTAGTTTCTTATAGGGCTGAACTGTGGCATCGCTTACGGCACTCCCCCAGAATATATGTTCATAGATGCGTGGCCGCGGGTGTTAGGCCTAATTTATTGTATTGCGGTCCAGAGCACCTCCATGTTTCAGATAAGACGTAGCCAGACATTCACCGCTTATATGCGTTATTATCAATTAAGACGTTGGGTTTGTGTCTAAAGCAAAAGGAGATTTGGTATTGTCGAACTTGTTTTGTCATATTTCTTTGAGAATTACATCTTTAAAAATGAAAATTAATTAAAATTATGATGCTTGTTCCCTATCAGTATGTAATTAACAAGTAATTCTTAACACGTTAAGTGCGAAGCGAGGCCTAAATCACCCCTGATGCAACTTCCCTGTGGTGCGGCAAGCAAAAAAGTGAATTTCTCTGTCGTGCGAATGGCATAGCTTTGGTTTGGTCCAGTGTAGGAAAGAGATAAATATATATTTGAGATCACTAATGGTTCCGGACTCGGTGGTGTACCTACCTTGGTACCGGATGTCTTAGGCCTCGTGCCGCACTGAATTAATATAATTTTAATGCAGTGCGGAACGAGGCTAAAACGTCCCATATCCCCCCTGACCTCGTACCGCACTCAACGCGAGCTTCCCGCGACCAGTGTTGTGCATCACGTCGATTGGAGAGCACGTCCTTTTACAGCGCCGAACATGTCTAAACGATGTCGGAAGAAGTTAACATATATATTGAGATTTTTATAAAAAAAGTATATTGATACTGATTTTTTAATGTTAATTCAAGTTCTAATAATTGTATTTTTAAAGCCCGAGGCAGAATAAATAGGACAGTTTCTTTTCTACTTCTGGTTGCCTTTTTTTTCTATTCTGTGAACCGCATTAAGATTTTCATATACAAATAGAAAGATAAACCTTATGCATAAACCGTAATCCATTATTTTCCAATAATAAGTCTGTAATAGGTTCCTCTTAATGGTATAGAATGGAACGCTTCGTGCGCGAGTCCGACTCGCACTTGGCCGGTTTTTTTTTCTTTATGGCGCCTTCAAGCACAATTTAGATTATTTAAAAAATAAATGTATCCTTTGATAGTTTTGTGTTGTTTTGCCAGGTTTTGCCCTTAAAACGATCTAATGAGATATAATTGATCAAAATCGGTCAAGTCGTTGCGTAGTTAAGACAGTTTAAAAACGTCGATATTATTTTTCCCATCACTAATCGCAGCGAAAATTTGCCCTATTTCAGTGCGTTACGAGGTGTATAAGATCCCATATTTTGTTTTGCTAATAATTCCTAAACTAGCCATCAGATCCCGGGGCGACGGTGGATTAGGGTTCATCAATTCACTGTCTATATCAATAAGGACCAAAATTCTCATTTATCTTTGATTTCGCGCCAGAAAATAGATTTTAGTCTGTAAAAGGAGGTGGGGTCTAATAGACCGCGTGTCGCCCTAACGTCTGGTCACGGTACGGGCCGATTATACCTCGTGCCGCAGGAACGGAAAGTATGCAAAAATTGGTGCCGCAGCTAACGTGTTAACTAGTTAGGCAGTTACATTTTATTTAGTAAGCGAGATGGCTGGTCCTTGAACAATTTACCTCCATCTTACTTCTCAGATTTCATTTAAAGCCCGAATTCATGTAAGCGTTTGTAGAGATAATTATATTTAGGAATAAGAGAACGGTAAGCTGAAACAACTAAGACAAAGCTCGAATCATGCAATTATCATTCAGTGTTTTAATCCAATTTAATCAGTAAATTACAATATTTGAAATGAACAACAAATAAAATAATATTTAAATCGAATGGCCTAAAGTTTCTGCTTTGTACCATACCATGTTAGTCGCTGTCTCCAATTTGTGTTAGGGTGTATTAATGGTGACAGACAGGCTAAAAACATGACGTATATCCTACGTCGACTCTTTACGTAATAACTTGGGTTACTAGACTTGCTTTTGATGTCTGCCTATAAACAGCTGATGCTAGCTTTGAAGTAAATATTTTACATAATTACATTGTTACAAATTAGAAAATCACGAGGGGAACGGGTTGATCAGCAACAGAATCAAAGATGTTTTTTTAACAAAATCTATGTTTATAAAAGTGGTGCATATAAAAACGTCATTCAGAAAGTTGTCAAAAACACAGTGTTGGATGTCTCGGAATCAGGTGAACGGATGGTGTAAGAAAATAATAGAGATTTACCAGTTTGACACTTAAAACAGCACG